>CM076918.1:4266565-5466565 GCA_039566165.1 Maruca vitrata | reverse complement strand
ACCCAACTCTAAAACTGACTTATTTTCAAATTCTTGTACATTCGATAGTGCCCAGTCCGCTAACATAATCGCAGCCTGAAAATATTAGGAATAAATTAGACATCTCACTATTTGCCTTTAACAGGCAGAGGGAAAGACATAATTATATCCAACAAATCTGCACCATAATTACTCAACATTGTTATTTATAAATTAGTAATTTACATAACATACCTCCCAAGTCCGCATTCCTGTAGTTCCATTAACTACCATATTATTCGTTTCCCTCAAAGTTATAATATTATTAAGGTCATTACCTATAATGTAATGCCTATAACAAAAATCATCATTATTGTTACTTTTCATTGTCGTACACAAAGCCGTATACAAATCATCATGTACCTCTAGTTGATTGTTTTCTAAAACATTTATTAATTTCTTTAAAAAGAGTCTTGAGAATTCACTCTTGACGGGATATTTTTTCAACAATTCGCTTTGAGTAGTGTTACTGAGAAATTGTTCCTGTTGCTCCTCGGTCAATTCTTGAACATGCTCTGGCTGAAAACATTGAAGAAATATTTTCAGTCGCTCTTGCTTGCAACAAAAAAGTATGGAAGCACAAAATGAAAAATATATGAATTTTCTTTCATCAACTCATTTACTTCATTTCACAATAAAATCTAAATAAATATTTTAGTAACATTCCTGTACTCATCATTAACATTTTCTAATCAATGCAATTCGGACCTCGCCTGGTTAATTTAAGATCGGACTTTTAATTTATAAGGCAATAATGTATTATGGATAAAAATAAAAATATGATCACTGATGTCGTGCGAAATTGCTTTTAAGTTAAATAAATAATTATACTTTATTTAATTATTTAAGGTTATAAACACCACTTACCTTTAAATCAAAATTGAGAGAACCCCTATAAAATTTTTTGACAATAAATCTAATAAAATCGGTATCATTTTGTAGAGGTTCCAACATGTCGAATTGAATTATTTACTAAAAATAACAAAAGTGTAACTTTACAAAATAAAAGCTGGTCGATTCGACCAGCTGAGATTGTAGTGTTGTTGTAGTCCGTCCGTAGGTATTTAGTTGCAGTCCGATTTTAATCATTATGGAAAATATTTGTCACACACGCCTTGGAGCGTAAAGTCATAATTTTTATCTCATTTTTAATATTGTTTCTTATGTTGTGAATTAAAGTGATTTTTTTTACACTTTACTGACATTTATGAAACGAAATAAACGAAATAGACATTTATGAAACGAAATAAACGAAATAGCTGTATCACTACCACAACTCACATGATGCCCGAGTTAGTGCATCTTTCAGTCTCGCAAAGCGCGATCTTATAATATTATCTACCTCTAGTTTATTATAATATCATTGGTAATTACTCCACAAATCCACAATGTCCAAACTTTACAATAAATAGGTACCTAGATTAATTACTCCCCTTTACACTGCGTTCATTAATTAAATTTCATCGGAAATATGGAGATGGATCTCTGTTATACGAACTTTAACGAATATTGTATGATATAAGCATAATTTACATTATAATTTAAGGCGTCCGAACGATTTCGTCCATGGCGGCAGATTTCAACGGAAATCAGCAAACTGCGCAACATAATTATAGTAGGTACAAAAAACGTGCAAACACAAGTGCACTCTTTGTTCCCTTATCCACATAGTTTGATGAGACGGCACACCGACATGACCGATTAGAGATCAGGCGCAGGACCAGCGCAGCGGCTTAACGTGCAATTTATAATAATTTATATTATTTTACACGGGGAATACCATTCGGACCCTGATTCGGACTGTGCTTTTAACCGTTGACAGTGGCATTTCTATTTTGACAGTTTGACATGTTTTGAAAAAAAATCTTCCTTCCTAGTTTCACCAGCTGTTTTTACGTTACAATTATTATAATCCTGCATTTAGACCAAAAATTTCGTTGCTTTGTAATCAAAACAACGGATCCGATGGCCTGTGTATTGCACATAAGCGAATTAAAGTGTAAATGACGACAAAATAATAATAAAACTTAAAGGTACACACGCGAATTCATTGTTTTTAACTTTGTACGCTCGATGTGGCAAGTTTGTACAGTGCATGTGTAGAATTGAATTAAGAAGAAATATGTTAAGTAAGAATTGATAAATTAGATTAATAATTTGTAATTTTTGTAGAACATATACATTTTATTTAAAAACTTTATCACTTGCACATAATTTATTTTTTGATGTATTCTGTATCCTACAAAGTTTTCTCTTTTAAAGGAAACAATGTGTAGATTCAGAAGGAATGCATTCAATCACATAGCTATTTGGTTTGTTTGCTTTAAAATTGGCTCATATTGTCTGAGGACTAATATTTTACCACAACATGCAACTTACTACCATAGGGCATAGAAGAGACAAATTGCCATATAGATAATCTCTACAAGTCTCATTCTTTGTGGTAATATTGTTTTTAGTTGAGCTCTGGTGGGGGATTTCCGTTGACTGCCAAGTCATCTAAGAGATTATTACTATTTTGTTTAGTGTATCATGATATGCTTACAGTAATAAAATGAAGTTTGATTACCAACATTGTGCAGACTAGTATTTTGTAGATTAAGCAATCATAGTGTACATAATTTTTTGTTTGTGTGCATGTTTACTTAACTATCATCTAACTGACTGTTTTGAGTTAATAAAATAATTACTTAATCCTTAAACTGATGGGAAATACTATATTTTCTTGTGTCAAGAAGAATAAAACCATGGAAGATACAAGCAGGAAAAAGCCTACTACTGTAACAAAAAGAAAGCGGATAATATCTGATGGCAGTGACAGTGACTATAGTCCAGAAGTAATTACAAGGAAACCAGTAAAAAAACCTAAGAGTGAAGATGAAATCAAAACAAGAAAGCCTAGAGTGAAAAAAGATACAGAATTAGTTGATAAAAAACCTAGAGCCAAAAAATTGCCTGAAAAAGATTCTTCATCTGTAAATGCAACTGTGGATATAAGTGAAAATAATAAGAAAAAAGCTCCAAGAACAGTGAAGGTACCACAAGATGACTTTGAAAATGATGACGATGCAAATTGTGATAGTGAAATGCCAATACATTGGGATGAAGCCCTGTTGCTATCACAACAGCAGAAAGTACCAAAAGAACTGGCTCAAAACTTTATATCACTCTTGGAGGAAGGCTGTACTTTGCCCTTTATTGCTAGATATAGGAAAACTAAGGTGTTCCATATGATGCCAGATAAGTGAGTATCACTTCATCACTATGTAGTACAGTGAAACCTGACTAAGTGGGACCTGGATAAGTGAGAAACCTCCACATCTAGTACTCAATTGGGGGTCCCAACACCTAGGCACTGCATTACCTCTGTTAGTGATACGATGCAAACCTCTATATCTGGGATTCATTCTTTCGATATTTTTTTCTTATTTGCCTCTGTTACTGAGACAGCGAGTGTATTTCATATCTACAAACCTCTGTTACTGAGATAAAATCGTATTGTTTGTTTGCTTACTTATTCTTATTCTACCCACAAATTCCGCACTTAAAGACGAAATTTAATAATTTCAATGACCTCCAGTTTTAGTTTCGCTTTATTATCATACAGATGTTTATTTGAAAAATGTCAAAACGTAAAATAAAATATTTATCATTTCGTGACAAAACTGAAGTTGATATCCGTTTATTAAGTATTACGAAAACCGAAACTCAGAATATTTTGAACTTGAACAGTGTTTGCCAGCTTGAGTTAAGCATGTTCGTAACATAATCGTACCGATAAGTAGACCGATGATGATTAAAGTTGATTTGAATGTTAACGTAAAACATTTTTTTATTAATCGCACCTCTATATCTGAAATAACCTGCTTTCTGACCTCTGTTAATGGGACCCTCTGTTATTGAGACAGATATTTATTTATACCTGGATATCTGAGACACTGGGTAAGTGGAATACCTCTATAAGTGAAACAATATTGCTGGTCCCTGGATGTCTTACTTAACCAGGTTTCGCTGTATTTAATATAGTCTCTTCCTGCTGTCTGTCCCTATGTATGCTTATATATGTAGATAAACTAGGCAACAGATTTTTCAAAATCAGATTCAAGTGGTTTTTATCTATAATACATGCTTTATGTAGTGAAACACAGATAATGGTATTGCATCCATGTGATCCTAAAGTGAGTCTGTCTTTCAAGAAACTAATACAGTATTTTTTCCTTGCACATTTTTAAAATTAGTATCTGATAACAATCCCTTTCAACTTAAACTTGTCCTTACAGGCTTCAAGATTTGTTTGAAAGTTATCAAAACATATCACAATTGAAGAAGAAAGTTAAAACAGTTTTAGAAACTCTTAAAAAGTCCAAAAAATTGACTCCTGCCATTGAAAAGAGTGTTTTAAATGCACACAGCTTATCTGAACTGGATTTAGTGGTAAGCAAAACTTTCTTAATTATTATAGTTGTGTAAAAACCAATTATTTTAAAATACTTTCCCAATAGTATTTACAAAGCTCACATAAATTACTTACTTATTTTTTCTAACACTAGAGCTGCGATATTATTTTATATGGGAATGTAATACAATTTATTTTTTTGTATACCTTATCATGGGGTCCCATCCCATACATTGAAAGTGATATTCCCAAAAACTACAACAGATGGCGACACGAGTATTCATTCGTTGATGATGATTATGCAAATCCCAGAAAACGATAAATCCAACCATTAAAAATATATAAGCTAGTATTTAAAAATATAATAATACATAATCAAATAAATTAAAACCCTTTTAGATAAATATTTTCATAAATTTAAATTTTCATTAAAAATTGTAGTTTTCGCGAGTGCTAATTTGGTAGAACGCCATCTAGTTCAAAAAATGACCACAGTCAGTCATCAACTAGATGGCGTTGTTCGCGTATATTTAATATTTAATAAATTATAATTCTAGATTATTTAATTTATTTTGTTTAAACAAGAAAATATAGAAAAGAAGAGTTACTTGACTATCAACTACAAGAATGATTAACTCTCCCTTAGATTAATATTTTGTAACATTTCTCCGCATTGTAGGAATTAATATTCCCTAACGCAACAAAAACTATTCAACTATCTTTTAGTTTAAAAATTGGTAAAAAAATCGCATTCTTGACCCCGCCTGAACAGGGTCCTCGTTTAAATAGATAAATAAATAGAAATTAGATGTTTAAATTTACATTAGAGCTTTGAATAGCACTAAAACAACAAAATTAATAAAAATATTCGACTATTAATAATTGGGCATAACAATCTTTTTTAAATATTTTTCGAGTTTTTGCTCAAAAAATATATACTTCAAATAAAATAAATATCATACAACATCACTTTCATTGTGTTCATTCCGTGGTAAGTAGTCGTATCACAAATCACAAATAACCTTTAAAATACGTATATAAATAGCACACCAAACACGGCGCAAACAACGATGTTCGATTAAACAAATATTTGACCCGAGTGGGAATCGAACCCACGAGTCCCACGACTCTTGACGCATAAGACAGGGGCACTATCCAATACGCCATCGAGCCAATCAGCCATCCAGAGAAGAAATATTATATTATAATTTTTACATGATATAGATGTCGCAGTCGGATTGTATAATTCGCCGTATTACATTACAGCTAGCCGTTATCAAAAACAGGGCCGTTATGTATTACGGCGGATCAACGATTAGCCGGATTGAATAAGGCTGAATGAATTTCCGCCGGGATGTATTCGGCGCTAAACGTTCTTTAATGCGGCTAGCCGTAATGTCAAAGAGCGGGTCGTTAACCGCCTCTTTGACAGTTTTTAGTTCCTATGTTTAGCGCTCGCGGCGCTGCCTGTTATAACAACAACAATGGCCTTGAATACAGAAAATGTTTCACAAAAATGTGATTTTAACAGTGGTTTTAAAGAAATAAACAAATAAGAGTGTAAATAGTGACTTTAAGAATAAATTTGACGTGCAATTGAACTGTTTCTATTCGTCTGAGTGTGGAACAGTTAAAAATCCATGGACAAAAGGACGAGTTTTAGAGGTTATATTGCATATCAAAACCGCTAAAGTGGCTATGGATTTTAGTATTCAGCGGAATCCTACACAATATAATTGATGCAAAAAATATGACTTCATGAATGTTGCTGGCGAAGATTATCTTATCTCGAAGAAAAATAATCCTGAGGACCATACCATTCGCGTAATACCCATGGAGCAATATTTCGATACTCTGATGGAAATTCATAAGGAAATTGGCCACGTTGGGCGAGACAAAATGCTGTACAAAACAAACTTTATATTCAAAAAAAGGCCACTGAAATATTTGTCTCCTATGCCCAACCTGCGAATCAAAACGCAACTTACCAAAGATTTTGAATTCTGTGTTCTAAATAAGTACTCGAAAATACTAAACCCAAATATTAAGTGTATTAGTTACTTAGTTTCTAATTCTTAATTACTTAAAAAAAAACGTTAGTTTTTATATTTTTATATTATACTTTCGCACCTACGCAACACAAAGTACAAACCTATTACATACCGAGTAGGTACACAACCTTTATTTTTCTCATTAAAATTGATTTTCGTAGTCACCCTAAAATATTGAATAAAGTCCAATACGGCTGATCGTGAGTCGCTAAAATGTAGAACGTATCGTAATGTCAATCCGGCTAATCGTTCAACCGCCGTAATACATAACGGCCCTGTTTTTGATAACGGCTAGCCGTAATGTAATACAGCGGATTATACAATACGACTGCGACATAGATATTATTTAACACAATAACTCGAATTTCTTCTATCGTGAACTTTTAAGTATCTTCTCGTTTTAAGTACATTCTAGAATAGGGTATTTGACTATTTTTTTATTTTGATATAGTTCGATGGACCACTTGAACACAAAGACACTGTTGAAAGTATCACTTTGATATCTCAATAGCTCGGCGAGATATTACAATTTTAATTGCACATTATTTGGGCGAGCTCAAAAACGCTCCATACAAACCGCCCCTGGCGTGTGACGTCACACGCAAGTTGTTTGTATGCAGATGCAGCGCCTAGGAAGTTTGTTCGGAAGGTTCATCAAAAGTTGCGTTTATGGATATGTTTGCATAATGAAAGTGTTACTAATTCTGTTATTTATAAGATGACAACGAAATTTTAAATGATTTTCGCAATTTTGAAATGGACTTGCCCACCCAACTTTAAATGTCTTTTGCTGTCACATTTCGCCAAATATTTAAGTTTCCATTTCATTAATAATATTGATTTGCTTTTAAATCTTACTGATTATTATACAAATGGGAAGGATAACAACCACTGTCAAATACCCTATTGCTGCATTGTCATAAATCACCATTACAATTTTATTTAAATCAATGGTTCACCACGCATCATAAAATAACAACTTTATTTTAAATACATTTTAACAAAGCCTAAAGTCCGCGCGCAAGTACAACGTCCGCCTCTCGCGCGGCACGATGTACTTGCGCGCGATGATAGCCTATCGACGACCGGGCCGCGCTTGCTTTAAAACTCAAGAGGGCTGCCGCGCGCACACGGCGCTGCTACACAGATTAAAATATTAAGTGCACGCTCTCTGCTATTTTTATATTGACGTTTTTATTAAATTAAAACGACAATAATAATGACTCATCAATATTGAATTAATAAATATTGTTATGTAAATTAGTAAATTATTATTGTTATGTAATAATTTACATAACAATATTTATTAATTTAATAATTAACTTAGCTGTTTCAATACAATAATTAAAAATAATAATAATTGATTAAAATATTCTAATAAACAATGTACCTAACAATCATTGTTCTATCGAAAAAGGCCCTCACAACTCCTTTTGTACAAGTGACACGCAGCTTCGAAGCAATATCAACTTCACGAACATATTGTTTTGGTACACTTTCGCACTATGTCGCAGTAGTCAGTCCTTTGAATTTTGCGCGCGAGACGTTTTCCTTAAAGGAGGCAACCCTGCTCTTGTGTGAGGTTCGGTTACTCGCGCGCGCGTTATGTCGTTCCGCGACCCTATAAAAAATAGTAAAGCTGTTTGGGGAGCCTTTACAGCGACATCTTTTGGTGTGCTTTTTCGACATGCTTTTACACTGGATGGGAATGGCTCGCTCTCGCTAGCGACGTCTGGTGTGCAAGACGGAAAACAGACATGGCGCGTGAGATGCCCGAGTTATGATGTCTACGTTTTAATGTATGGGATGGGGTATCTGTATAGTTATGTTATCTGTGACCTTATTAAGAAACATATTTTTTTAGTATGCACCATTGAAAACACACTCCCTCTCATTGGCTGAAAAAGCTCGGAAGCTAGGCCTGGAAGGCATAGCAGTTCGTTCACTGAATGGAGAATTTGTAGATCTTAAACTGCTGTGCACAGATGATGAAGAATTAAGTACTTTGGATAAAGTAGATGGCCACATCACACATATTGTAGCTGATATTATTTACAAAGATACAAGGGTACTGGAACAAATGAGGAATTTGTAAGTTATATTTTTGTTTATGGATGCTGTTTATTGTGTAACACTTTTATTGCAGGATTTTTTACTTTATATGACTTCGAAACAGTAGAATGACTATATGTATTTTTTCTTTCTCTACACTGACTTCTCTCAAAATTTGTTTTTTAGACTGATTCTTGCAATTCCTTTTTTATGCTTTTAGTAAGCACACAATGCTATAATCTGCCATTTCCATTATCTTTTTCAGAAAAGAAGAAACCAGATTTATTATTCAAACTAGCAGAACAAAAAGCTCTACAAAAGAGAAGGAAAGTAATGTAAGAGTTGATTCCAAATCAGATCCTGAGACATACAAAATGTATTTTGACTGGAAATGTCCTAGTAATTTTATCAAACCACATCAAACATTAGCAATGAATAGGGGAGAAGATGAGAAAATCCTTTCGGTAAAAGTGAATGTTCCTGATTGGTTCTATAACAAGTTGGAAAGGTAAAATACATAAATCTACAATTTTGTAGAATGTTTATAATTTCGAATGTGTAATGTTACAAATATTAGTTAAAGAAAATAAGGCAGATAACAAACTTTTGCAATATATATTTAATTATTATATTAAACCATATTTATAAGTTGTTTGCTGATATAGACATAGAGTGCCCAAATAAAATAATTTGCTAATACCACTGTAAGCAAATCTGAACTGGAAATTTAACATCTGGGGGAGGGTTTTTTTGCTGTATGTATTACAGCAAAAAAACCCTCCAATAATAGAGCCATCCAAGGTTAGATAATTAATACATCTATTGTTGCAGGTTCTGTTTGCCACTCTGGAAGAGTCCATACTGGGTTAAAAAGGGTCTCGGCGACGCGTACAACCGCCTCATCAAGGCCTGGCTCTCGCGACAAGTGAGGTCAGACCTCACAGCGATGGCGCAGAAGGAGGCAGTTAGGACATTCACCACTAATTTGGAGAAATACCTGCTGACTGAGCCGGTGAAGAATCGGACCATCGCTGGATTGGATCCTGGTTTCAAAGCTGGGTGTAAGGTGAGGTAGAAGGGAGGGATGCAAAAGATTAAAAAAACTGCTAATGTTCATGTTCTTTGTATTTTAGACTTTCGCGTTCCATTACACTGAATATTAGCCTTTATGGGTCTATAGTTCGCACGCGACTATTATTGGTGGAACCCAGTTGAAACGTCGGGCAGTGAGTAGCTATTTATTTGCTACTCCTAATATCGCGCGTAGACCCGTAAAGACTATTATTTAGTGTCCATGTTCTCTTTGGGACGAGTTTTCGATATATCGGCACAGTTGCAAGCGCCATGAATACGGGTCAACTGACTCCCTGCTAAACATGGTAAATATCCTAGACATTTTTAGTTTTCTAATGTGTGCAACTGTGTAAACATGACAGTTTAAAGATATGCAAACTGTGCAATCTGATATGGATCTAATCATAAGATCCTAGTATTGTGGCAATAATCTTATGGGTAGATATTACGACTAAAGCCACTGGGACAGAACTTAAGTTTCTTTTCATCCCTTTCTGTCAATCAGAATCGTTATGTATTTTATTAGTGCGCAATAGAGATCGCCTGTTGTGCGTGCACGCATATAAAAATATACATCTTCGTGTTACTCACTCGCATGTAATAAACTCTCTATGTGTATATACACATATTTCAGGTCGGAATAATCAATCCTAACGGAGATAAACTAGACGCAACTACGATATATCCTAATTTTCGCCATATGAACCCTAATGATGTAGCAGCAAAACAACTTAAGGAACTCTTAAAGGAATATAAGTAAGTATTAAAATTAATAAATAAATAATAAGTAGGTATAATATCAGTTATAATTAATAACTATAACGTTATTCAACCTAGCAGGTTAGTTGCATCATATCACTATTGAAAAAATATATGTTTTAGATGTTCTTGGCCCAATTCATACTTTTATTCTATTCTAAGCTGGTGTACAATGTAAATTATAATTTCAGTGTAGAGTTGATAGGATTAGGCAATGGCACTGCTTGCCGGGAAACGGAATTATGGCTGAAATCACATAATATATCCAAGGATATACCAATAGTAATAGTTCCTGAGCAGGGAGCCTCCATTTACTCCATAAGCAAGGAAGCTCAAAAGGTAAGTACCTAATTTATTTGAAATACTTTAATATTAACATATTAAAATTTATATTATACTAGCTTTCCACCCGCGACTTCGTCCGCGTAGAGACGTTTAACGGGTAAAACATTACTTCCTTATAGCGCACTCGGTTAAAAAGTAGCCTATAACCTTTTCTAGGCTCTGGACTATATCTGTACCAAATTTCATTTCAATCGGTCCAGTACTCTATGCGTGAAAGCGTAACAGACACACAGACAGACAGACAGACAGACAGACAGACAGACGGACAGAGTTACTTTCGGATTTATAATATTAGTAAGGATTTGCATACCTACAATATGTGATCTGTAATGTGTTTTTAAATAGGTCTTAGACCTGTTTGTTACCATTTTAGCGAATATTCTTTATTCTTTAAATGGTAAAAAGAGGCGTACTTATTGATTGACACTATTTATTTCAGGAGCACCCAAACATGGATCCGAATTTGATATCAGCTTTGTCGATAGCGAGAAGAGTTTTGGATCCTTTAGGGGAATTGATCAAAGTAAGATTTTTTATATATTTTTTATTGGTATAGTAAAATGTATTCTTTAACAACTAGTTACCTCTCAATATCCAATTTTGTGATGTACAGGTGGATCCAAAGAATCTTGGCGTTGGTTTATATCAGCATGATATACCTCCTAAGATGCTGGAGTCAGCACTCGACTGTGCCGTCGAGAAAGTCGTCAGTTTAGTTGGCGTTGACATAAATACGGCGTCGCAAGCTATGTTAAGGTATGTAGTCATATCTGGTACGCTGTACCAGCGAAGTAGATCTTAGTTACTAGTAAATATTAAAATGTAGTTATTTTGATATTGCACGAAAGATATAAAAAAAATTACATAGACTGTTACCTATGTACAACGTACAATGGGACTCTATTAACTAATCTACTCTAAATCCAAAAACGGTTTCCTCCTTAATTAATAATTATTGCTTTTCGAAGCTAAATCTCTTCAAACCCTTTTAAAGTTAAAAAGGCTTTATTAATACGTAATTTTCAAATGATTCCAGACGAATATCAGGGCTGAACGAAGGCAGAGCCAAGAAGATCCTCACGTACCGTCAAGAGAACGGTGGCTTTAAAAGCCGAGCGGAGATATTAAAGGTCGGCGGAGTGGGGAAGGTCACCTTCCAACAGTGCGCGGGTTTCCTCCGAGTCTTGGGAGGCACCGAGCCTCTAGACGCGACCATCATACATCCAGAGAGCTATAGCGTAGCTAAGAAGTAAGTGACATTTGAACCATTTTAATGCGAGAAAACATTTAAAAAAAAAAATCACTTATATGCTCATGTATCCGTCTAGTGTTTTCCTTGCCCTAAAATCTTAATAATGTTTTGCATCTCGTGCTATGTGTGCACGTATATTTGGTCCTTCGAGACAGTTGTGGAATTATTATTAGTTACGCGGTCGGTTACCTCAAGATCGTGAGTTCGAGTCCCCGTCCAGTCAGGCATGAATGTGAATTTTTCCAATTTTTCATTTAGATTTCAGCTCTTTTGTAGCACTAAAGCCACAATTAAAAAATAGTTTGAACAGTTTCTACACCGGTTTTTCATAGACAACAACAACGAGGTTTCTACTAAAACCACCTCCCCCTTTCAGGTTCGCAAAAAAGATCTCAGTGAACATAAAAGATCTCGCTCGTCCCGAATTCCCGAGTGTGGTCGAGTCGAGAACGGTCTCAATCGACTTGGACGTGACGAGTCGAGAGCTCGGAACAGACGTGTGTACGTTAGAGTTGATCGTGAGCGCGTTCAAACAGAAGTCGTATGAGGACAACGTGATCACCTTCTGCCGGCCGGTGTACTCGCTCGCCATACAGGCGAAGGACCAGATACAGGATGGGATGACGTTGACAGGTGAGCTGGATGAAGGACAGGTTTTAGTAGCTCAAAATGTGTTGTGCAAGAAGTTCATTAACTACTTCTTGGAACTAAGGTCGTTCTTTCTAGAATATTACCAATTCTTATATGACAGGTTGAGATCGAAGTCGATATCGATTCGATCGATCGATCGATCGAACCGAACCATGGTTCGTTTTCAATTAATGCCATGGTTCAAGGAAAATCGGAAATAATCCATTCCGATTTTTGTCTAAAAATTCTCAAATACATAAATGAATTTTAGGAATTTACAAATACATAAATTAATTTACATTGACAATCGATTGAAAGAATTTATCACATTTCCATGCTTGATATGTTGTTTTTTTTAATTTACCTTTTGTATTAGGTATTTTAGTGGAGTTTGGGCTGATGACAGACAACTTCTTAAAAGGGTTATTCTTATGTGCCTTGAAAGCTAAAAGCAATATCATCCCTTTCTTGTTCTAAAGATAAATACATACCTGAGATGATCTGTGTTAACATAAGAGTTTTACCATAGGTTTTATTTACTATATAGGTTTTATTTCAGGCGTAGTACGCAACGTGGTACCTTTTGGGTGCTTCGTGGATTGCGGCATTGGCGACAACGGACTTATCCATAGGAAGAACCTGTGCGGCAACCAGACACCCAAGCTTGGCGACCGGGTCTCCGTCACTGTGATACCTTCGGTGAAGGCCAACAAGATACAGTTGAAACTGGAGAAGATATTGGACTGATACTGCCTTAGCGAAAAAGCGTCGATGGCCGAGTGGTTAAGGTCGTTGCTTGCTTTGCGAGAGGCCGCCAGTTCAAACCCGGCAAGGTACCAAAGCGTTTTTCAAATTTGAAATTCATATGTACCATCATTCGACGCTTTAACGGTGAAGGAAAACATCGTGAGGAAACCTGCATACCTACGAAGAAATTCTAAGGTTGTGTAGTCGACCAACCCGCACTTGGCCAGCGTGGTCGACTAAGGCCTTATCGCCCTAGTTTAGTGTAGGCCCGTGCCCCAGCAGTGGGGACATATATGGGCTGATGATGATGATAATGACTCCCTTAGAACTAATAAATTGAATAGCATCTGTGGAATGTATCTATAGTGATGTGCTGAACTTCCGATAGCCTGGCTGGAGATGGAAAAACATTACCCTTTCTTCGGCTGAAGGGTAAAAGCCAAGTGGTGCTACTTGTGCTAGAAGAAATGTTCATGGGAAAATGCCGCGGCAAAGAATTCCTCTACTAGACTGACTCTACCTAATCGGTAATGTTTTCTACACTAGTTGCTAAGTTTTTTTATTTTTAAGTGATTAATTTGATCATTCTTGCTGCTGTGATTGTTGTTCATGTTTAAGAATCTAAATGTGTTATCAGCCAAAGTAAAATGTTATACAATTGAAAATACTTTTTGTTTTAAATATTTAATAACAAATTATTTAAAATTAAATTGTGAAAGTAACTTAAATTCACCATAGTAACATATTTAACAACTGCAAGGCTATCGAACGGATTTTAAGTAGGTACTTCAAGACAAGTATTAAGATACTTTATATTTATGAAAACAATTGACGAAGTCACTCCGCTTCCATTATAGAAATATCATGCTTCGGGTTAAGACTATAAACGTGGAATATCGCCTTGTTAACGATCGCATCACAAATACCAGATGTAACTCTGTAATAAATAAAATCAACTTAGGACACATTATTATAAAAGTAAGTACAATGTCTCTTAGAGAGAAACAGTGCTGTACAAAATATCATTCCAATACAATAAATCAGTTTAATATAAAAAATAAGCCAACAAATAAAAAGCTGTGTTACCGTCTGCTTAGCCGTGACTTGGTATCAGTCTCGATCACTTTCAGAAGTTGAGTATACGTTGGGATTTCTTCTTTAGCATAGAACTCTATCTGGTTTCGGAACATTTTGCTATGCAACGCGTCCCTGTAACAATCCCAAATAAAAATGATCATAACAAACTTCGAATATAAATTTTAAATTGAAAAAAATCACATCCATTTACCCGCCTGGACTCGACCACCGGGTCTTTAGAAATCTCCTGTAATACTCTCCTTTACAACCTTAATGCTCTGCTTTAATGCTTTACTTTAGTGGTTTAACAACCAGACGTATATCTTTGGAAAGCGCTGAGTCGTGGGTACCCGTCCCATACATTTACGCACGCCATCTAACCGTTATATGATGACCGAAAATGGAACCCTTTTTCACCCTGTAATCCACTTTTTTGCAAGATTCCGTGTGATGGCGAAAGTCCACATGCGAGATGCTCATATAAACGCTAGCATATACGCGTAGGTAAACACATTCGTTGACGCATTCAAATAAACTGCACTGCCGCAAAATGGGCGTAAATGAAATAAGATTAGGTACCATAATATCCCGTCTATGATCCTGATGATGTCGGCCATGTGCATGTTGTTGCCCGAGCCGCGATCGCCGCCGTAGTCGTTCAGGTCCGATGACAGCAGGTCGTACGGTGGAGTCTGCAGTTTGGTTGATATGTAATAATTGACTGATAGGTACAAATGAAGCTTTTAATAACTTCGGGCTGAAAATTAGTTCGTGTTTATAAGAAACTAGCTTTCCGCCCGCGACTTCGTCCGCGTAGAGACGTTTAACGGGTAAAATATTACTTCCTTATAGCGCAGTCGGTTAAAAAGTAGCCTATAACCTTTTCTAGGCTCTGGACTATAGCTGTACCAAATTTCATTTAGATCGGTCCAGTACTCTATGCGTGAAAGCGTAACAGACAGACAGACAGACGGACAGACAGAGTTACTTTCGGATTTATAATATTAGTAAGGAAGTAAGGATTGTAAGGGAGTACTCTTTATTCTAGGTACTCATACACGTTGTAGGTGCGGATACATGTTTAAATCTCCCAATAACTCTACTAACAGCGGATAAATAGGAATATCGGTTGTTTACCAAATATAAATCACAAACGGATAATTGGATGGCTTACATTCTCCGTTATCAAAATCCGTATCCGCTTATTTTGATACCTTACTGTTGTACCACATTTCTATGATTTAATATTTCGGTTACCTGTTCCCACATCTGCTTCATGAGCATTCTGGGAAAGCCGTCGCGTTGCCCCTTAGACGATACTGACACCGTCATAGACAAATAGTACGGCTGAGGTTTCTCTATGTCTTCCACGTACGGCGGGAAATCGTTTATACCCTGGGAAAAGTTTCGGAAACGAGTGAACAATTCTGTCTATCAATCCACTAGTTGATATCTCAAAACTCAGGCTCATTGAAATATAAGATCTAGGCTACACCCAATGTTCTGCTCGTATATATGTCTCAAATATAAATACTAATTTATCACATTATGTCTCAAATATAAATACTAATTTATCACTCATTATGAATGTGAGTTTTACGGGATGAAATAATCCGTCTTCTGTAATGATAAACTCTTGGTTGCACTTTTCAATCTTGGTTCTTCTCAGCATTTCATTGCGCTGGTATCGTCTACGTTCCGTCAAGTCTAGAATTTCACAAGCTACTGTTGTTCTGAAAATACATTTGAATCAATCGCAAAATTATTCGATCTTTATTATAAAATTAAGCATTCGTACTTTTGAAATTAACTAATAATTTAGTTTTCTTACGAATCGTCCCTAATTTTGTGAGATTATATATGTGGTCACGGGAGTTCTATGTGCATATAAGTGATTTTTCTAAAGTAAGAAAAATTCAGAGGAATTTATCAAATTACGTGAAGGTTGCCGGCTCCTGCAACGTGTAAACTGTCATCGTGATCCATTCACTGCTCCTCGGCTGGATCACTCCCCAACACGGAGTCATCACTATGTTCAGAATATTTGCAATCCTTTCCCTGTAATGTGCAATGTTAGCTTTATAGTTTCCGTTACTTGCTATGCCACTAGTATTCACGGTCGCGTATTGTTAAGTTCTTATTTCAAAGGTTTACTCACGGCAACCAAATAAAACGCATAATGTGGTCTGTGTTATTGCATAAAGATATGATATCTCTTGATAGCGAATGGGTAGGCATCGGTGGGATAGTGAAGTGTTCTAATGACAGGTAAATCTGGAAAACAATGATATGAATCCTATGTGTAATATACGGTTGTACCGTAGCAATCTACGTTTATATTATAGGCCTAGTGTCGGTTCTAGTAAATGTGGGACATACGACTTCTTCTCTGTATGCAGATCTTATGACCTTTTCAACGTATGAAGGAATATCCAGCCTTGTCTCAATACAGTTTGGTAGACCTCCTTGACCTTTTACTAAAATCTTAACCGTATCGTACCCGAATGAACAGAAGAAAATCATCTGGAACGATAAAATTATTTGTTCCAATTTAATACAATGATCTTTCCAAATGGATTATAGTTTTACAAATAATATGAGACGGTTGCCTTGCTCAACAGTAGCAATCTAATCAAAACTTTACCTCATAGTCTACCATCTCTGTAGGCATAAATGAGAACGGTATAGCCAACTTCCCTAAGGGTGGAACTTCTGCGAAGTACAACAAGCAGCGAAGCACCGAATCCGGAGATATGGTGTTGCCACGTAAAAGGCGCCATGTCGTGAATACTTCTGTCGGATTGTACAGCCAAACGATCTGGAAGAAACCGCATTTCATAGAATGCGAGAAATATTGAGCATGCATAGATCATAAGTCTTAAGACTTTTTTGTCCCAGATATTTACTTACACAGGATGATGAAATAATATCAATTAATGTCTAGACTGCTAGATTGAAAAAGAAGCGTTTAAGCCAGTTCGCAGCTTTATCAAAAGCTCTTTAAACGACTCAAACACTGAATATATGTTTCGGTCGGTATTTAATCCCTTATATACCCTTAGCGAGTTTATTCTTACCCTGATTACTGGATCCAGATTATTTATAGGGACTCTTCCACAGTCCAACACCGCTAAATACTCGGCCACTCCAACCGGCCTTCTCAATGGTGTAAGCACTCCTTTGGTATTGAGATGTGCGAACATGTTCAAGTAAATGTATATTGATCTTTGGTTCGGCATTGTCATGATGTAGCACAGTTGGTTTTGACCCTCGAGCGAGTAATTGAATTTCAGGTGCAAAAGATTCGGTGCTTCCGGCTGTAATCAAATGGGATTTCAATTTACCTACCTACACATTGTATGACTAGGTGTGTTGATTGATTATAAGTTAAACAAAGTAGCATTTCTCATTGAAACAAGATCTTATAGTTATTTACGTAGAATTGATGCCCTATGGTAGACGAAACGAATCAAATAGAGCGAATTTGAATGATCCATGAGATTTTAAGGGCATTTGACTGTTCTCAAACATTACCGAAACGATTCCATTGAGCGGAGTCAACTCCACCAGTGGTCTATGTATGCAGTTGTGCCTCATCTCGTACATAGATATTCCTATCTGGACTTCAATCATGCAACAGTCGCATATCTTCTCCCTACGCAGGCTCCAAGCCACAGGAGCTGCGTACACGCAACCCATGACGAATATGAACTCCACTTGGCCTGTACGGACGCACAAGTCGGGGGTAAAAAGATTTACTGTTAGGGGTTTATTGGGGCGGCATTCCACGAACGCTTTGTTCAGTCTGAAAGCAACGTAAGATGTTTGTCATTAAATAGGGCTAAATAATGAAGTTACTTGTCATTATATTTACATATTATGTGACCTTTGCTTTGATCCGTTAACTTACTACAAACGAGACAATTTTTTTATCGCGTTGTTTTCTTGTCAAAAATGATTCGTCAAAATTACCTACATAGTTGATGTGAAATTTGGAAAGTTTTATGAATGTCGTATACTAACTCTTCTACATTAACAATATTCCACACACAGTGGTTACTCAATATGACTGGGCATTTCACTGAAATTGTGCGTTTAATCTGCAACGAAAATATTTCAAGGTTTGTACAAGTCTTATTTCCTCATTCGCATGTAGACGGTTTACCACTTCTATCCACTCTCGGATTTTTTGAGAATACTAATGTGTAATTTTATAAAAAAAAGAAGGCATTACCTTGAGTGTTGGATAAATACCATCGTACCATACGGTGCATATAGTCTTTTTGATCGGTTGAATCTCTTCTATCTCGTCGTGTTCCGTGCGAAATAGGACTGTGTACTTGATGTCGATCTGTCGAGGGCCGGCGCCGTCCGGGGTCGCGGTTAGTTTCACTTCACAGTGGTTTGAAGGTCTTAAACTGTTCTGTGTGTTAAAGCGAAAATTATTAAAACGAAATATCTATTATGCCGAAGAGGGAAGCATAAGATTCCAAAACCAATCAAATTTTGACTACTTATGCTGTGTTCGTTAGAGGGTAAAAGGTATGTCTAGATTTGAACTATTATTGAATTCTTTCTGTTAATCATTTTAAACGTAAGCCAATGATATTATTTTATCATGTGTCAGTTAATGCTTATGATTCTGTCGCTACCATAAATATGATTTTGACTCACAATTGTCGAGTCTATTTCGAATCTATCGCCACTGAAATCGTCTTCCATTCCGTCTATCACATGGAACAGCTTGGATGTAAAAAAGCAAGAGCCGTAGTTGTATAGAGTGACAGACGTAGTACCACTCTCTCCGACTACGATGTCATGCAGGTTTATAGATTTTGGCAATACCTAGAAAGAGCACTTTATTTTACGACTGTGTAAAGCATTACAAGTAAATCTGAAACATGTTTCTATTGATCAAATTATTCTGAAAGTTTGGAAATGGTATAGGTACCCTCAAATCTGGCAATTCGGAGAATCCTGTAATGTGAATGAAGATTTCGGTTGGTTCACCAACTGGTCTGCAAAAAAGAAAAAGTAAGAAGTTTACAATTTGTCCATGATATGACTTGGTTCTACAATGTCTGTATTTTTGTGTGTCAAAATTATTATATCACCTTCCATCTATAAGGCAAATGCAAGAACATGTCACTGTAGTCTCGTAAACTTTGTTGGGAGTCTTCGGGAAGAACCACCAATGGTAGCGAACGATCTCCTTTGGAGGCAATATCAGGGATCCACAGCTGTCTCCTCCCAGCCAGGACACGCTATTCAATACTCGTATACTGAAATTTGGAAAAGGTGATGCAAGTGACACTTACGAAAATGATGAAAAATTTGTAAACTTTTTGACTGACGTCAGAAAAATAAAATTGCGGGCTAAGGGACCTTTATGACCTTAGGAAAAATATTTCAACCACTTGACCTGGTAGGCCTCTTCTACAAACTACGTAGTTTGTATGTCGAAAAAATCTACGGTTAATTAGCTGTAAGTAGGTAATCACGGTTGCAAGTGTTTCTGGACCACTACGGGAGCTTTTTGACGTTAGATGAGGCAAAATTTCACGATACCGGCGACATTCAGAAAATATGTCACGTAAATATGAGGAACCTTAACAGGGTTACAGGGAAGAACTAACTGTATCTCCATCCTGGTGATGTTGTGTAGGAACGCGGTGCAATAGTTGGCGCAGCCAGTGATGGTGGGCGGGAACTCGTACATGGCATGCGCGGCCGGGTTGTACCCGTGAGACATCACCTCCACCTGGCTGATCTCCGCATTCCCGCAGAGGCAGACACGGGCCTTATGGACGTATGAGACTATGGTTTATGGAGTTATTTCGCACTATTAGCGCAGTCTTTAGGGGTGAGAGCTGAATCCCTCGCAAGCCCAATGATGATACAAGATTTCTCGTATCTACCCATCATCGTACTCAGTTAATAAAAAAAAGTTTTTGTCTAGAAACACTTGTTAGGGTACGTAGAAGAGCAAGTAGGACTGTGTTGGGAGTAGGTATGAGCTATTTTATTTATTTATTAGTTCATTGCCAATCACGGCTGTCAGATTATACGCTTTCAACGTAGGTAGGTAAGGTAAAGTATATCTAATTTTGATGTCGGGCCTTTGTTACATGTTTTCTCTGCCGTAACCGGTGCTAATCAAAAATTGTAAACAAAAAAAAACCGCCTTCAAAAACCCGACTCACTAAAAATTACAAAATAATATAACGAACATTAATCTGGGTATGAATTTGATTTGTTGTTGAAGGCGGTGCCAATTAACATTTTGAGGAAAACTGCATGAAATATAAACGGCACCGCCTTCAACAACAAATCAAATTCATACCCAGATTAATGTTCGTTATATTATTTTGTAATTTTTAGTGAGTCGGGTTTTTGAAGGCGGTTTTTTTTTTGTTTACAATTTTTTTTCATACTTTTTAGTGTTTCATTTTTTTCACCCTATTAGTTCAGCTCACCTTTAATGCTACTGATATTATAACTAGTAGTCTTAATATGTATACAGTATTGAAATAATTATCCTTTTACTCCCAACTTTTAAGGAGATGACCTTCCATCAACAGCTCAGCATCATAACATTATGATTGCAAGAAGCAAATGCCTATATAACTTCAGAAAATATGTGAAACGTGGTACATGTGCCTATAAAATTTGAGGGTTGCCCTGGATTTCTCCTGGACCCCATCATCAGATCCTAGACTGGTCCCTATTAGTTCAGCTCACCTATAATTATACTGAAATTAAAACTAGTAGTCTTAATATGTACACAGACTTGAAAGAATTATCCCTTTACTCCCAACTATTAAGGAGTTGACCTTCCATCATCAGATCAGCATCATAACATTATGATTGCAAGAAGCAATGCCAATATAACTTCAGAAAATATGTAAAACGCGGTACATGTGCATATCAAATTTGAGGGTTGCCCTCGATTTCTCCTGGATCCCATCATCAGATCCTAGACTGGTCAACCTAATAGTTTAGCTCACCTGTAATGCTACTGATATTATAACTAGTAGTCTTAATATGTATACAGTATTTAAGGAATTATCCTTTTACTCATAACTATTAAGGAGTTGACCTTCCATCATCAGCTCAGCATCATAAAATTATGATAGCCAGAAGCAAATGCCAATATAACTTCAGATAATATGCAAAACGCGGTACATGTCCCTATAAAATTTGAGGGTTGCCCTCGATTTCTCCTGGATCCCATCATCAGATCCGGGACTGGTGAAAATGGGACCACCTCGGAAGTAAACTCTATCCAACCAAAAAAAAATTTTTGAAATCCGTCTACAATTGACGAAAATATCGGTGAACATACATAAAAAAAAAAAAAAAAAAAATATTATACATACAGACGAATTGAGAACCTCCTCCTTTTTTGAAGTCGGTTAAAAACCAATACCTAAGCGAAGTGTAATAAAACACGTCATAAAATCACGTATTACCAATATTATTGTGCTATTATTTTTTTAAAGCGGTTCCATTGGCGACTTGGCTAATTCTGCATGCTTACTTTTTGGACCTTATTGATGACTAAGTCCCATGTTTCAACATAATCGCCGAACGACTTCGGCTCCAATGCGACGGATATTATCTGCCACCCTCTGCTTTGGACGATGCCGCACATCGGTAGAACCACAAAATTCCTGAAAATAACATCTGTTAGATTGAATTTCAAGGTGCTTCAGAATCCAAAAAATATGTAAACTTAATACTTACGTGCTATATGGCGCTTCAAATTTGAAATACATGGGGATATCCAACTTATTGGCTAGCATGAAATTTTTAAAAGTAGTTCTTGCTGGCACGGTTGGTGGCAAAACGACCTGCATACCATCGAAGAATAAAATTAATTAAAAAATTACTCGTAGGTATAAACATTAGTACTAAAAGCGAATCAAGCTTTTTAACCTCGACTGGACATTCCCACTCTGTAGTCCACTCCGTGCAAGGAGACCAAGTGTTTCCGATGCACGGAACTCTGAACCACGAGTGTTTCAATTTGACACAGTTTGAATCATCGCTTTCATACTTCTTGTATTGGAAATCTCCGCAAATCAAGTAACCATAAACTTCGTTATCTATTTTGGGCCTAAAATAAGACATAAGTAAGACTTTCACACATGAATGGATTGGTTACTATTGTGTTTGATTAAATACCTACGTATGTTTTTTACCTGAATCTGACGGTGAATAATCGAGATTCATTAGGTGGTATCACAGCGTTAATTGGGTCAATAATGAATATATTATCAGGATCTGTAAATGAAAGTTCATGAACAGCCATGCGAATGATTTCATATAATTTACCTAAAATAAAGAAAACTGGTCTGTCTGTTACCTGGTATCCATTGCATGAAACCTTCTTCTGGTTCGTGGTTGGTAACGCATAGGGTCTGCGATATATTCCGAGTCATATCAGTCACACTGCCCATACCGAAATCCAAGTACCGTTCGAAGACAGAAGCGGGAGGGATGTAGCTCAGACGATTTAAACTGTTCTCCATGAGGTGAGTGGACCGACTCTTGCGCTTCCAGTTCTTTTCAAACACGTGGTCACTGATGTTGAAGAGAGGGTTGCCCGGCAGCACGACTGTGGCCAGGAGAGTTATAAATAAGGGCTCCTAGTAAGTGACAAAAACATTGCCATTAGGAGGTGGGTTTTTATAAAATGGTAGTTCTACTTACATGACTCTGTACCTAAATGTACATAATTAGGGTATTTCAATAAAATTGTAATATGTTTACTTGATGAAGCCTCTGGATTGGACATTCTGTTTATCAGTTGTCGTTTATAGAAGCCATATATCCTAACTTGTTTACTGGTAGCGACCAGAGATGTATGAAACTGCTGCGTAGGTAAATAAAACTCCGTATCTTGACATTCGCTGGCAATCTACTCTTAAAGAATTTATGGTCCTGTTTACCAACACTTTTATTATGTCACCTGATAAAGATGAAATGGTATATTAACCTGATTTAAAACTAGACAGACCAGTTCCGCCGTGTACATTCCGAGAGCTATGCCAGAAAAGAGAACTGTAGTAGTGATCGTTTCAAATGCCCTTATAAGGCCACAGTTCCCTGTGGAAATCTGCAATAAAACCCGAGCACAGTCAGTATTCATATTAACATTTGAATACCTAAAGGTTAAGGTTATGCAAATGCCTATTACAGGACAAGAGGTGTGGGTGGACGCATCAGAACAGAATGATGTTGGCAGCTGCACTCAGTGGGTAATCAGGTCAATTGTGCAGGGACTGAAATAACCGCCACTGAATATAGATAGTGGCAAAATAGTATCACACTTTCAAATTATACGAGTTCCATCAGCGCGTCACGAGAGTTAAGTAAAACCTCATTTTATTTTCTAAACGAATAGACTTTGCGTCGAATGATAATGTAGGTATTTAAGTTGGCTCCGTATCGCTGCTTCACACGCAAACTAGTTAGTTAGATGGAATGGTCTTGTTACACCATAAACGGAAATCTCCTTACTTGAAAGTAACCCTGCCCGCCCAACGGCAAAAGCCACTGGTAAGTGGTCTCCACAGCAGACCTGTTGACTATGTTTATCACAGCCTTCCTGTGTTCCGACACGTTCTTGCAAATGCGAAATACGAGCTTTCGTTTACTTAGCGACACATCGGGACCTGTAGAAAAAATTTTTTGCTAGTTCGAAAGTCTATGGAACCTATTTTACATGTGACGTTATTATACTTCTTCTGATTGAGTACCTAAAGATATGGCTCGTCGCTGCTCTAATCGCCAAAGGCGCCGATCGACACAAGCACGTACTTACCTAGTCCTTATAGTACACTTCATACTAGCTAGACTATAGACTTTGGTTAATACATAGTATTTTATTCTTCTCATAACTAATTCTTAAAAGCTTCCTTCTGGTATAGTAATGTTATCTGTGCTTCTGGTAGGTACATTTCAATACTACAAAAGCAGCAGATAGGTAACTTACCAAAACATCTGCCTGTCACAGTCAGTCTATAAACACTTCCAATAGTATCTTCAATAACGTAATAATCTGTGTAAGATTGTCCTGACAAATGTGGTCGGAACAAGATGGTGACTTGCGCATTATCGCCAGGCTTCACAGGTGTCGAGGTGATAGTCAATTTGAATACTCTATCAATAGTGTTCAGAATATACATCAGCGACACTCGATATGAAATCACCTTCTGTGAAACGAAGTTAAAGGGCCTCTTAATATAAATTTGCAAGGATTTAACTACGTATTACTACAACTAGAAGTAGTAAATGAAAAATATACAAACATAAGTTAAACAACAGGTAAGTACATACATTTAAGCTGTCTTTATTAAGTAGGTAAGTAGGTAGTAGAAATGATGCTTACGTCCGATATGTTTTGAACAGTAATGTGTTTTTCAGCAACAGTATCAACAGGAATACATCCGAATTCCACTACCTTAATTGAGCTCACACTTTCATCTGATAGATTCTGCATATTACCGTGAGAATTTAATTGGGAGATTATCTAGCATGAAAATATTGGCGTATTAATAATTTTTCGGACAGTGGCGAACAGTCTGAAAATATATTTGTTTCAAACAGTTTGAAAATTTCAAACAATTATGACAACTGCGTAATGTCATAAATTCATCAAAATCACAAGAAGGTCAAGTTTAAATTCTTACTCGATCATAAAATTCAAGATATGATATATGTGACAGTCCGTTTCGGACCGCGTTACCAAGTGTCACTTTGACATAACGGTTAGTGACAGACGCATAAATTTTTTATCTGTGTGTCAGTGCAATTCTTGGGAAATGCGAAATGCATTCGTACCGTTTGTTATTTGTGAATTTCATTTAAATCACGATGTTGTATAATTAATAACAATCTAACGTAGTGAAAATATATTTGATTGTTTATTTTGTTATTGTTAGTGTGCAAAATACTGTGTTTGAATTGTTGTTGTAATAACTTCGGTGCTCTTACATCCTCCGCAATCGTATCGTAACTCATAACTTCCTGCTTGAGATGCTACCTTTTCTATCATTTACAATTTTAAATTAGCGTATTAGGATGGAGTCGGGCACCGACTGGCTCTGCGAGATCCTGCAGAACGTGCAACTGGAACAGTTCTATTTGCCAATCAGAGACCAGTTGCAGGTAAACAATGGCTATATTCGTTGAATGGGGGGAGTATCGTGCGTTCAATTTGTGTAATACAATTAATGTATCTGGGTTTTAGATAACGAGATTAGCTCACTTCGACTATGTCCATGCTGAGGATTTGGAGAAGATTGGCATCAGCAAGCCTGGAGTGCGAAGGTTGCTGGATGCAGTGCGAAAGAAAAAGTTATTGTTATGGAATCGGAAATTTTGGAACAAACTTTTTGGTTCGTCATCTAGCGCATTATCCAGAGAGAAAACTGATATAGCCTTGAAGCCTGCAGCAGAGTCTGAGGCTAGGACAACATGTATAATACTAGAGAAGGATATTATGTGAGTACTCAAATATACATTCTGCCATCATTTGTAGGATTTATGAACTATAGAAATGATGTTTTTATTTAATATTTACTCCAATCATTCATGTGGGGGGACTCTTGACTAATATGATGTAACTTTCTTTAATACCTAATTGATGGCAAACTGGCCAATTCTACAGGATGTTAAGCAAAAGCTTATAGATATGTTACAAGTCGTCTTTCTTAATGATGCTAGGATTTGTCTTGTGTGTTTACACAAAGCATTGTAAACAAAACATCAAACATAGATATTTAAAACATTTTGCTTATTTGTTTGTTTTGTTTTCAGATTGCATAATGAATTAGGTAATGGATCATTTGGTGTAGTAAAGAGGGGTGAATGGAAAGTGTCAAGTCAAGCTGGCCAAACAGTCCCCGTTGCTGTTAAAGTGTTGAAAGCAGATGCTTTTTCACAGCCTGGAGTCTATGATGACTTCCGCAGAGAAGTAGAAGCAATGCACAGTCTGAAACATCCTAATCTTATAAAATTACACGGAGTTGTGTTCCATCCTCTCATGATGGTGTGTGAATTAGCACAGATGGGAGCCTTATTAGATTACCTTAGAGCTCAAAATGGAAAGGTATCACTAAACTTCATATCTAAATGGGCCGGTCAAGTGGCAGCAGGGATGGCGTATTTGGAAAAGAATAGGTTCTTACACAGAGACCTTGCTTGTAGAAACATATTGCTGTCCACATTAGAACTGGTGAGTAGCTATGTCTCAATAATACTGTGTTTAATATTGCACAATAAGCAATGCTTTACCAAAAGGTGGTTTAGATTTATTTATATTTGCTAAAAAGTCAACTAATAATAGCAATATTTAACCACCTACCTATCCACATTATAGTGGATATTATAGTATAATATTACCAAAAGTAATTTAGTTTATTAATTACAGGATATCAGTATGATTTTATGTCCTTAATAAACAGGACTTTACTCATTATTACTTTCAAACAAATTATAGTTAGTAAAATAGTTGCTTAACATTTCGAGACACAGTAGACCATTCCTTGAAACGAAAATGAATAGCACATTGGTGACTTCACCTTATCTACCTATAAATAATATTATGTAGTATTATTTTTAGTTCAAGTCATTCCCACCTCACGCTAAATAGGCGCCTTGACGTCGAGTTGCACCATTACCATTCTATTATCAGTCGGCCTGTTGCACTATTACCATTAACATTACCAATATTACGTATTAACTGCCTCGTTGGTCTATTTGGCTGGTTGCGTTAGGACCGAGAGGTTTTCAGTTCGAGTCTGGGATGGTGCAAAATTTGTGTGAGTTTTTCTGTGAAGAAATAACTCAGCCTGGAGTTAGGAAGTTGGCGGTTGGACGCCCGTGTCTCGGAAAGCACGTTAAGCCGGTGGTCCTGCGCCCGATCTCTCATCGGTTATGTCGGATTGCCGTCTCACCGAACTATGAGAGTAAGGGAATAGAGATTGCACTTGTGTTTGTGCGCACACTTGTGCACTATAATATGTCCTGCGCACTTGGCTGATCTCAATTGAGATCGGCCGCCATGACCGAAATCGGTCGGACGCCTTTTATTTATTGCGTTTATTGATAGTACTATTCACTGTACATTGCAACTCCAACTCTTTAAATGTTAATTAATAACTGAAAGAGTTGAAGTTGCCAGGACCCCAACAGTACCCATAGTAGTGGCGTGGGAGTCGGTCCGTCCCGTGCGGCAGGCTTTAAGGGGCGGCAAAACGACTAGAGAGGGGCTAGCATGACGGACAGATGGTCCATATAGGTAGAACAAAAATTTCCACCGCAGCAGATACCCAGGCTGCCCAAGAGCACCTTTATTTCTTACAAAATCTTCTTTTTTTTTATCCCATCAGGTGAAGATCGGCGACTTCGGGCTGATGCGCGCGCTGCCCGCCGCGGACGACTGCTACGTGATGAGCGAGCGGCGGCGCGTGCCGTTCCCGTGGTGCGCGCCGGAGTCGCTGCGCACGCGCCAGTTCTCGCACGCTTCGGACGTGTGGATGTTCGCGGTGGCCCTGTGGGAGATGTACACGTTTGGCGAGGAGCCGTGGATGGGTAGGTTAAGATTTGGTTTTTTTTTTCTCAATGATGGATTGGAGTAGCCTAGGAGTACAACAATAACCAATACAACTCATACATAGTTGATAAGAACACGGAACCTTTAGCGGATTGTTATTATTATTAACAAAATTGTAAATAATTCAAATCTATAATTGGCTGTCAGAAATGGTAATTTACCTTTATTTTATGTATTTAGAGCTGTAGATATTTGTTAAATAAATAAATCATCACCGGAGTTGCGGGGGAGCGGATGGCTCTCACCCCTGGTAGGTATAGATCGGCGTGCCCCATTGTGTGCGGGATTTTCGGAAATCCCTGTGTTAGTGGTTAAGAACTTAAGTTCTTAGGGCCAGAGCCCAAGAATCTACTACATCATATTTTTTACGTAGTAGATAATAAGATTCTCTATTGAACGACAATTTGTTATTCAAACTTAGACTAATTCAAATAACAGTTGATCAGTAAATCAATTAGTACTAATCAAGCAGATTCCGAAGAACTACACGAATTTATTTTACGAATTCTGTTTACAAACCGACAAAATCTCGCATAACCGTCTTAGCAACATCCTTACCGATACAATAGCCGCGTAACATTTTTCGCTTGACCTCCTTGGTTGTTCAGGCTTGAACGGCTCGGAGATACTGCGGCTGATAATGCGGGAAGGGCAGCGGCTGACGGCGCCCAACGCGTGTCCGCCTGACGTCTACATGTTGATGATGCAGTGCTGGGACCTCAACCCTAAGGAGAGGCCGACCTTCGCCGGGATCATGAGATACATGGAGACTAATAAGTCGGAGACCTCTATTGCTGCGCTCAGGTATAGTGACATCATTGCATTTTGATATCTTTGTGATATTGTAAAGTATGAGTTTGTAGGTGTCGATGGGTGTATGCATGTTGGTTACTCAACGTAAGCTAGCTAAGAAAGCTTGCTTATCAGAATAACACATAGGCTGTCAAGTCAAGTCTTAAAGATATATTTTGTCCAAAATATAAGGATTGGCTCCACGTGTACTATGTCGTGGGCGGGCGCTAGTTATATAAAGTTTTTAGGTGATGGATGTGGTGACCCAGTAACGGCGATAGAATAGGACGCGGTTGGGTTGTCGCCCAAGGCGACGAAAGCGCCATTTTTCTGGTTTTAGTATGGGCATATTTTTAATTTGCAGGGCGCCGTAGAAAGCTCGCACGGGACACTAATCGTGTTAAACCGGCCCTATTCCGAACTCTCCTATAACGGAGATTACGCTCGAGTTCGGATCTGGCCTGCGTGTAAAATCACGATGCTTGCTGCATGCAAAGATTTCGTATTACATATGTGCCCGCAGCCAATCCGCGTTCTGCGTGCGTGCAGTCTGCGTAATTAGATAAACATTCGGATGGCATGAGTAGATATTTGCAGAAAAGGGTAGTAAAAAGCAGGGGCGGATTGAGTTAGGGGGACGTCCGTCTTCGTGGTATCTATACTAATATTATAAAGCTGAAGAGTTTGTTTGTTTGTTTGAACGCGCTAATCTCAGGAACTACTGGTTCGATTTGAAAAAATCTTTTTGCGTTGTATAGACCATTTATCGAGGAAGGCTTTAGGCTATATAACATCACGCTGCGACCAATAGGAGCAATGATACAATGGAAAATGTGTAAAAAACGGGGGAATCGCGAACGAAGTCGCTGGCACAGCTAGTTCATTTATAAACATAAATAATGCTGCTTCGTGGACCCGCCCCTCTCGTCTTTAGCCTCTAGATTAGTCACTCAGCACAAGTCGGAAAATGCTATTGCTGCGCTCATATATGCAGACTTAAGCATATATCAATATTTATGTGATTGTCGATAGACTTTCGCATTAATGTTCGTTTTGATTGGTTCTGATGGACTTTTCTATGTACGATGGCTTCTACTCTACATCAGAAAAATGGGTAATATCAAATGTAATGTTTTATTGCTCACGGGCAGAATCTCCCATGAACTCAATAGACAAGCAAGGTGGTCCCAATTAGTGACCGTAAGAATCGGAAAGCCGGCTTTGATCCAATTAAGGAGGCCACATTAAAGCCAAATCTATCATTGGCAAAGCAATTTATAAGAAAAAACTATGTCGTGTGGGAATTCTTTACAATCAAACCAATTCCATTGTTTACGACCTGTTAGAAAAGGATATGTGTAATTATTTTCTTTCAAGCTGTAAGAATCCTTAAATGAAACACTGGCTAAATTATGTATAAAGTATACGTCTACTCATGAAATCGATTAGATACTGAGAATCGAAGCAAACACCTATGTTTGCTTTAGATACCAATACCAGAACAAATATTATCAAATTCTATGTCTATTGCGAAGTGATGAGTAAAATGTTATGACGAAATTCTTTGCAAAAAGCAGATGAATTAAACTAAAGTTGTGTTTTCACGCTTGTTAATTTTCATATTTGCAAATACGTTACAGCAAAAAGTCTTTGTTTACATATTTTTAAAATGGTGAATATCAAAGTATGTTCAAGTGAATAAACTTAAATTATGTACTCATGTTCAACATTTTCAAATTCCGGAATTTTTCCGGTTGTAATTTTGTTATTCTGAAACTGTCTTTACGATTGCACTTGAGCTAATAACCTTGTCCTTCTTACAGCTATAGGAGACAAGGTCAGATGACCATAGAGGCGGGAGACGCGATAGTGCTCATAGACAAGAGGCCTGAGCTGCACTGGTGGAAGGGGCAGAACCAACGGACCTTGGAAGTGGGGCTTTTCCCGAGGTATGAAGTCTATCTATATGTCTTTATGTAAAAACGTCGATGGCCGAGTATTCAAGGTCGTCAATTGCCATGCGAGCGGTCGCCAGTTCAAATCGACGCTTTAACGGTGAAGGAAAAACATCGTGAGGAAACCTGCTCACCTATGAAGAAATTCGGAAGGTTGTGTAGTCGACCAACCCGCACTTGGCCAGGGTGTTTGACTAAGGTCTTATCGCCCTAACTTAGGGTAGGCCCGAGCCCTAGCAGTCGGGACACATATGGCCTGATAATGATGATCTATCCATCTTCATTACTTCATTAAACTTCATTTAATTGCTCTTGTCAGTTGAGCGATTTTCATTCTCCTTATAAAGTACTCAGTAATAAATCAATAATGGATGTGTTGCAAGTAAAGTATGCGAAAATAGTGTAAGATTAGTATTCAAGCGGATCTTCCTTATCTAAGTACCTTTATCTATTCTATCTGAGATTTTCGCTTGTTTACTTTTTAAAGTCGTCAACAAAATGGAATAATTTCGTGAATTCATGGCATGACTCATGTATGTGAAATGTGTCTGGCTATTTTAGTCTAGGGATCAATAAGTACATAATCTCCTTATCTCGCGAATTGAAACTTCACGTGCATGCAGTGTGTTTTTCTTCATAATATAAGGAAAATCTCAAATACCGAAGAATCCTCTAATAAGATAATGGATCTTCTAGTATGTACATTTACTGTCAATAATTTGTACTAAGCCTAGCTTGAGGCGAGAAGTAATGTAACAGCCAGCGAAGTTAGAAGCTATGATTTCCGCATGACGTATTGTCTTTCCCCGAGAATGAAATGGACAGTATATTATGTATGTCGCATCAATTCACACAGGGATTTCCTTTAGCAAAATTCCCACGATGCCAGTGTTAAAGGTAGCTTCATAACGGACGTGATGAATAAGTTTAATGTTAAGTGTTAAGTTATAGCAAGCTCGGAATCTAAACTTATATCTTTTTTGCAGTACACTAGTGTCGTCAGGCAAGGGCAAAACAACTCCGGCCAGTAAGAAGCCTCAAACAGATTCTCCGGTACGCAGAGGTAATAAACATTTTCTTATAACGCTGTTTTTATTAACGTACCGATATGAGTAAGTGATAAAAATAAATTAAATATTTGCGTCGTAAAATGTAAGGTTTTGTAGATTATTCATAAGCAAATATTAGCAGATACAAACATCGATGATATGAATGAACCATCACAGCACGTATAGTCCGACCTTATTTTTGAAATACATATTTATGTTTTATGTGTATGTACTTTTTTGACTAGTTCGGTGGAACAGTGGTTACTGGTTAGAGACCCAGGATCACTACCTACGGTTCCAAGAGTCGTGGGTTCGATTCCTGCTCAGAACAAATATTTGTGTGATGAACATCTGTGTTTGTTCTGTGTCTGGGTGTGTTAAAATATACGTAAGTATTGTGTATCTAGTGTTGATCCTGAAATCCGTACCGCAAGTGCTTAATCTACTTACCACGGGATCAGCTTAATATATGTGATGTGATGTAATATTTATTTATTTAATATGTATTACAAACGTCAAGTCAAAATACTGTTTGCGGCTATATAAAATTGAAAAACGATTAACTTCCCCACATTATGAATATGTACTAAAATTCGATACTTTAATAATGCCGCTCTAAGTAGTGAAACGAATTGTGTGTTTTACGATAACGCTAAATCAGTAACAAATAACTATTTTCTTTATAAACACTACAATTGAATTAGTAATAGTTTTTACTACAGAAATTAGATTTGACAGATATATTCTTTCGGAATCTTGTTAAGAAAATCCATGGTCAGTTATGTATAAGCGCACATCTTCAGAGAAATTAACAACAAAAAAGCAGTTAAAGTATTCCTTATCTCATTCTGTGAAGTTACAATATGCGTAAGATTTGCTAATATAAAATTTTTTTATGTCGTCATTACGATGATAGTTGCGATAGCAATCCTTTTACGGCGACACATGTGGCAGGCCCACTTGTGCGTGACTCCTTTTACTTTCCTAGGTGAAACATTACATTAATTTTATGTAATAATAGCCGTTATGTCATTGGAAGAAGGAATATATTTGTATGCCAAGTAACCATGTACTTACTTATTACGTTGTCATATTTATGCTAATTTAATCGTAATAATATTGTAATCGTATTTTGTACTTTACTAGACATTGTAGAACAAAACAGTTGACGTATTTGTTGTAAAGGAAGAGTAGTACAATGAATTATTTAAATTCATATCGCGTCTGCTCTGACGAAAATTTAAGGAAAGACGATTTGGATTTTAATCGTATACTTAGGTACTTACAAACCCAATTTTAATGAAAATACAACACAAAGTAAGTTCAAATAATGTTTTCTTGAATGGTACAATACAGTGTTAATAATGAATGCTTTTGTAATATTCGTTAATATAGAGCTAAGTAATTTGGTAGATAAACACGCGTATTGAATCACAATTTTTTATCTGTTGACTAGTCTTATTGTATTATGATACTATTTAATAACTTGATGGTTAATAAATATGTTTAGCCTTCACGGGTCCCATTAAGTAGTCAGTACATGAGATTACACTAAATAGTAAAAAAGCATACATATATATGTTCAGATTAAGAAACCCCCCTATTTGAATTCGGTTAAAAAAACAGGTACATATCGCTTGTAACATTAGGAATATACAGTTCTTCTAATGTCAACTAGTAATACATCGCTGGCATTGAAACCCTCTAATCAATCGACAAACGGCGGTGTTATCGACGCGCTGTAACATGACTAATTAAGTTATGTGTCGCGCTGCGCCGGCGCACCCAGGGCCGGCTTAGACATAGACATGGAGCAAGGGTAACAAATGCTACGGGCATCGTGCCCCAATGACTGTCTTCCCGTTATCTAATAAGTACTCGATATTGTATCGTTAAATCCTAAAAATAACTATACTTCAGCCAAATCCAATGACGAATTAATGTAAGCAAACCAATTTCAGGGTCATCACAAATTAATTTACAAAAAACAACTAAGTATTTCTGACCAGATTATTAGACCAGACAGCACGTAAGTTATTTTTTTAAAATGATAATTATGTATAATTTCTAAGTCATAGCCAATGTGACGTTGACAAAATGTAGTTGTGTTAAATATTATCGCTGATTGGACAATACTAAGTGCCCCTTGACAAATTAGCTATGGGCCCTGCGCTGCCTAAATCCGGGCCTGGGCGCACCGCGTGAGTAACGCCGACGGTACAATAGGTACTTGTGTGACGTGCACGGTTATCCCTGCACATCTGCATACACGTGGTTCAATGTTGGCTATCGGTTCGTGAGGTACGATTTGATTTTATGTTAGGTTAGGTGTGATGACTTATCGGTGTTTGTATTTTAAATTTAAGGATATGTTTACGGAATCATTCGCTTTTGTATAATTCAATAAGTATATTAGGGCGTACTCTATATTATGTATCCAGCTGACTGCGAGCATTACACACTATATTATAATTGCATTAACTACTTTTTGTGTAAAATCACTCTTGGACTCTAAAAAAGCATGCGTTGTAATTATGGTCATATTGAGCAGTCCTTTGATAGGAAATTCTTCTAATAAATATGAGTAGGAACTAGTAATGAGTCGGGCCATCAAAAAAATTGTTTACTCGTTAATCTATGAATAGATCTCTGTAGTAGGACTACGGGCAATGTTTTTCAAAACGTTAACAACGTTAACTAATTTTACGGATTATACTCGCGTGTATTGTCCGTGACCACGACCGCTGTAAAGAGATCGAAACACTGAATAAAATGTTTAGAATAAAAATACACGCGAGTGTCATCCGTAAAATTAATTTTGTTTCAAATACCGAAAACTTAATCTACCCGTGTATCTTTTAGTAGATGACCTTCACTATATATCATTCTACTAGCTGTGCCAGCGACTTCGTTCGCGTTTCCCCCGTTTTTTACACATTTTCCATTGTATCTTTGCTCCTATTAGTCGCAGCGTGCTGTTATATAGCCTAAAGCCTTCCTCGATAAATGGTCTATACAACGCAAAAAGATTTTTTCAAATCGAACCAGTAGTTCCTGAGATTAGCGCGTTCAAACAAACAAACAAACAAACAAACAAACTCTTTAGCTTTATAATATTAGTATAGATTAGTATTTAGTACTCTATGATACAATATATCCAGGTTCAAGCTCCGCCCCGTCGCCGCCGCCGGACGCCAGCTCAGACGATCTGTCGGTTCGTCGCCGCCGCACCATCGAGGCCGCTCAGCCGCCCAGCACGCGCGCCGGGAACACCGGCAGCAAGCACTTCAACTACAACAAGCTCGTCAACGACCGCGACCGCGCGCGCCACACGCGCAGCGCCAGGGACGCCTACTCCAAGAGCTTGAGCCAAGGTGCGTGGTGAGAGAATACAAAAGAAAATAAAGAATAAAAGAGAATGAAAGAGAATAAAAGGAAAATTAAAAATTAAAGAGAAAATAAAGATCAAAAGATAAAGTAGAGAATTGTAGGAATTTAGTAAATAAAGAATATTTGCTTCGTGATTTAAGTTTAATCGGCTTAAAAGGTTCTTACAAAGGTTACACGTTTTTATCTTATATATCAAATTGACAGCATACACAAGCGACATCTAGAAACGTCAAATTAGACAGGAACTAATATTGGTTGCGTTCCATTTCAACACCCACCTCAGAACGCAAACCCATATTTGATACACAATAACAATGTTTATCTACAGTTGTTCCTTTGGTCAGTATATCTGAAATGTTTTCTATACCCCTTACATAACAAAACTTTAATTTTAAATCACTAACATGTTCTTTGAGAAAATGATATCTAATATCAATGTGTTTTGATCTTGGAAGATAACAATCATTAGTAGTAAGTTTTAAAGCACTTTGATTATCACTATAGATAACTAGAGTCTGTTTACACTGCACTTCAAGCTCCCCTGCAGCTGCTGCAGCCATAGAGCCTCCTGAGCTGCTGAAGACATACTCATGTATTCAGCTTCCGCCGTAGACAGGGCCACTGTCTGTTGTTTTCGTGAACACCATGACACGGCACCTCCCTGTAACATAAAAACATATCCCGTGCACGATTTTCTATCTTGAGTGTCGCTTGCCCAATCTGCATCACAGAAGCCCGTGATTTCATTTAGGCTGTGCTTGGTATAAGTCAGTTTATAATGTTTTGTGCCTTGTAAATATCTTAGGACCCGTTTTACTGCTGCCCAATGCTCAGGTTTTGGTTCTTTATTGAATCTACTTAGTGTATTTACTGCATATGCAATGTCTGGCCTTGTAGCTTGGGCCACATAGAGTAAACATCCAATTGCATGCTGATACGGGCAATCATAAGGCTCTTTAACACTGCCATCAAACTTCAGTCCAACTTCTATAGGTGTTTTTACAGCTTTGCAGTCCGTCATGTTAAATCTTGTCAGTATTTCTGTTATATATTTCTCCTGATCTAACATAAATGTATCTTTACTTCTAGTTATGTTTAGGCCAATACACTGCTGTGCTTCGCCCAAATCCTTCATATTTAATTTCTTACATAAATTGTTCTTCAACTCTGCAGTTAACATTGGCAATGAACTAAATATAATTAGATCATCAACCCAAACAGCAATAAATATCCTTCTTTGGTCATCATAATAAACACAAGGATCAGTCTTTGATTTCTTGATACCCATCTCTTCCAATACTTTGCTTAACTTAATATTCCACAGTCTGCTCGCCTGTTTGAGTCCATATATAGACTTGAGTAAGCAGCATACCTGTTCACCCTTTGCATATCTCTCTGGCTGTAACATATATATGTCAGTGTCTATTTTTCCTTGAAGGAAAGCAGATACAGCGTCCATTTGGTGAACCTGTAAGCCACGCTGTGCCGCCAGTGCAAACAAATATCGTATAGAAGTATACCTTACAACGGGAGAGTAAACCTCTTGGTAGTCTATGCCACTCTTCTGTGCATAACCTTTAATTACAAGTCTTGCCTTGTGTCGGATGGTATTTCCTTGTTGATCGGTTTTAGTCTTAAAAACCCATTTGCATGGTAATGCCCTTTTTCCTGCTGGCAAGTCAACAAGTTTCCATGTTTCATTTTCCATTAGTGAATTGTATTCTTCATCCATTGCCTTTTTCCATTCCTCAGCATCTGTTGAGGATAAAGCCTCCTCCACACTTTGTGGATCTGAAACATTCATATATAAGCACATCAGTCCTTTTTCTTGTTGAATATTTTTATTGCGTGGTCTGAGGGTAATGTTGCTGGACTGTTGTTCAGGCAACATACGAGGAAGGATGGTAGCTATCATCATGATCACCATTGTCAGATTCATACTCTTCAGAGCTTTCATCTTCACTCGCTGATTGGCTCACCTGAGGATTATGGGTGAGACCTTCCAACTTTGCTGACTCATTATCAGTAGTAGGGTTTGCTGTAACAGTACATTCCTTAAGTTCATTAATATTTTCAAAGAAAATAACATCCCTACTCTTAGTAACCTGATGGGTTGTTGGATTCATGATGCGGTACCCTTTAGTACTTTCACAATAGCCCACAAATATCATCTCCATAGCCTTTTTGTCCCATTTTAATCGTTTCTGTTTTGGTACATGGACCATCACCTTAGAACCAAATATTCTCAAATGACCCAGATTTGGTTCCTTTCCTGACCATAATTTATATGGTGTAGTGTCTTCCAAAACTCTACTAGGTGATCGATTAACTAGATATGCAGCAGTGGCTATAGCCTCTGCCCATATTGGTTTACTCGCCTTTGCATAAAACATCATGCATCTCGCCTTTTCAACTAATGTCCTATTCATTCGTTCAGCAAGCCCGTTTTGCTGTGGGGTGTACGGAGTGGAGGTCTGGTGGATGATGCCACATTTTATCAAGTAACTTTCAAAATTAGAATTACAGTATTCTTTACCATTATCAGTTCTGATGGCTTTAATCTTATCATTCAATTGGTTTTCCACTTTACTTTTAAAATCTTTAAAGATTTCTAAAACATTTAGTTTATCTTTCATGAAATAGATAAAGACCATTCTAGAAAAGTCATCTATAAATGATATGAAATATTTCATACCTCCATAGGATGTGTTCTCCATTGGACCACATAGGTCCGAATGTATAATTTCCAATGGCCTGGACGCTCTGGTACCTTTGTGCTTAAACGGCAGCCTTGCTTGTTTCCCTTCGAGACAAGAGCAACACTGGATATTCTCGTCCAGCTGTTTTGTTAATTTCACTCCCTCCGTACACGCTGGTAATTTCTGAAGTGCTGAAACATTTAAATGTGCCATCCGAAGATGCCACAAATTAATACTGTTTTCATTTACCTTGTTGGCAGCCAAATGAGCAGTTTCACTCAATTCTGAATGGGTATTTAGAATGTATAACTTATTAAGTAAAGTTGCAGAACACAGTATATTCCCATTTTTATTTTCAATGCTGCAACCATTTGCATTGAAGGTCACCTTGTATCCAGCTTGTGTGACAGTGCTGACTGATATCAAGTTTGCTGCCAAACCAGGAACATAAAGAACATTTTTTAGTTGAATCTTACTATGTTGTGAAACATTAATACTGATGTCTCCGACATATTCCACAGACAATGGCTCTCGGTTTGCCACTGTGACTGTTTTTACTGATGGCTCTCGTACATTGCACATCCATTCCTTGTTGGTACACATGTGCATGGAAGCACCTGAGTCGATGTACCATCTCTTATTTGTTTTACTGTCAAACACTGAGAAAGCAGCAATAAAACTCTCTGGTTCCTTATTGTCCTTTGATTGTGCTTTCTTTGGTTTCTTGCAAAACCTTGCAAGATGTCCATATCCATTACAGTTAAAACATCTGGGACTTCTAGTCTTCATCGGTGGCTTGGGTTTACTGTAATGTGACTTGTCATTCTTGTAACCTTTTAGGTTAGAGTAAAATGCACTACTTGAATCTTCTATCTTAACTTCTTGCAATAATTTTGTTTTGATGAAGTCTGCTCCAATCTTGGCGCCAGAATTTTCCAAGCCCATAATCATTGGTCGGTACTCGTCCGGCAAACCAGCCAACATCAATGTTCCCAGCCACTCGTCATTGACCTCGAATCCTATATTCCTAAGTTTGTGGGATGCATTCATTATTTTGCTCACATAATCTTCAATACCATCACTGGATTCAAGTGAAGTATTGATCAATTCTCTCAATAAGCTTACTCTTCTTGTCAGCCCATTATCATCAAAGGCTTTGTGTAAGTTATTCCAAACTTCTCTCGCTGTCTTACACTCCTGAACATGGACGTAGTTTTGAGTGTTAATAAGCAAGATGATTTTGGACCTGGCCTGTATATCCTTGGCTGCGTCGACTATAGTTCCTGCACTTGGTTCTATGCAAGTCCATAGACCCTCATGCTCCAGATATGTTTTAACACTGAATTTCCAAGTAGAGAAATTATCTCGGCCATTCAATTTCTCGAGATGAAACATATTTGAGCTCGACATGTTGGTTCTCTTGTTTTTTCAGTACAACGGACACCACGTTGCAATTTTTCTTCTACAGTCCAACCTCAAAAACGCGCCAACTTCGGAAACTTCGGAATCACGTTATATTCTGGCATCGGTATTCTTTATTTGCAACTACGCTCTGCTACCATGTAGGAATTTAGTAAATAAAGAATATTTGCTTCGTGATTTAAGTTTAATCGGCTTAAAAGGTTCTTACAAAGGTTACACGTTTTTATCTTATATATCAAATTGACAGCATACACAAGCGACATCTAGAAACGTCAAATTAGACAGGAACTAATATTGGTTGCGTTCCATTTCAACAAGAATGAAAGAGAAAAGAAAGATTTAAAGAGAAAAGAAAGATTTAAAGAGGAAAGAAAGATTGAAAGGGAAAAGAAAGAATGATAGAGATAAGACCACAAAACTACAGTAATTATAAATTTAGTAGGAATTTAATAAATAAATTGTTACACTTAATGGTGAGTTACTGAAATCGAAATCTAGATCGGTTAATGAGACTGAATACGGTTATTTAATTGAACATTATAAATAATAAGTAATTTCACGCCAGCACACAAAGCCCGAGGTGGGGTCCTTTAATGTATTAATAGGATTTTTTTAACGGTGACACATCGGCTAGATCGAAATGGATGTCAATCATATGAGTACTTAACAATTTAGGAAACCACTTACTACTTAAATGACTTCATTATATCGTCGACCAATCAATAGCTGGAAAACAGGAAACACTTTATGTGGAACAAGTTTCTTAATAGCATACTTAGTGGCAAACCTTTTTTGCAATGGTCTCTAATTCGTTAAAAATGTTCGACATTGAATTGGCAAAGACATTTCAGAACCCGCATTATGATGTTGATTGTATGACGGGTCGTTGATCCTCAAAAGACGATATTACTTAATTTTTTTACGATTGCCATTTTAGTATTGCTCTAAGTTGACTGATTTGACACATGTCAGACTGACTGCACTAGTTAGGGACAACGGTATGATTGCCGTAGTATATAAGTAACAGTTATTTCCACTTTATAACCAAACAAGGTCTAATTATAACATGATTCTACACTATTCAAAATTCTTAATTCAATTTGACCACGATTGAATTGATGTTTCTCATTTAAAAATACATATATTTATTTTTAATATACAATACTTCTTAAATCCTTCATCCTATTTAAAAAAATACCTGGTGAGTATTACCCACTACGTCACTATGAAAACGTGTCCAAACGGCGTAACCTTGTGAAAACGAAATACAGAGTGGAAATTTTACGTTTTCTTTATAATTCAATTATTTAGGAAATAAAAGATTTAGGGTAGGCTCGTGCCCCAGTAGTGGGGACGTATATAAGCTGATGATGAATATCTACGTATAATAATATGTTGATGAATACCTTGCGGCTGCTACGGCACATGCTGAGGCAGAACCGTTTGATCATAAATATATTTGTTTGTGTATGTTTTGTATTAGTTTTGTATTTTTTTTTAAATTTATGATAAATATATGTTTTCTTTCTTTCTTTCTTCTTTCTTTATACTTATAGATTAAGTATTAACGTAAATTTTATTATTTTCTAGTGAGGGAAGACCTGCTGATCGACTTGGACCTCCCTCCTTCAACCAAGCAAGGCTCCCCGACGAAGCGGCCAGTAAACCAAAACGTGTCGATACTCGACGAGCCCATCGACGTTCCGGAACTGGGTATGAAACCTTTCCGATCAAACTGTATATTATGAAATTATATTATAATAAACAAAAGGCAGATATGTTTTAAGCGCGGGCTTTGTGTGACACTAAGGTACCCGAATTCGGACGGTTATCTATTGTTTGCCCGAAAGATATATGCCATAATATTCATATGCCCGAATTTCATTTGCCATAATTTCATTTGCCCGAATGTTATGTTTGCCATAAAATACAAATAACATAATTTTAATTGCCCGAACTTCAGATTCCATAATGATTCAAATGCCATACGTATTGTTATCCATATTTTTAATTTGTCTTTCATGTTTCTAACCTAACCTAACCTATTTTTTTTATCATTCTTTTAACCTATTTTACAAGCTTTTTCGGTGGGAAATGATGTAATGGCACGGAAACAAAGTTTCTAACACGTAACTAATATAGTAAACAATGAGCATAATATTATTGCAATTAAAATATGGATAACAATACGTATGGCATTCGAATCATTATGGAATCTGATGTTAGGGCAATTAAAATTATGTCATTTGTATTTTATGGCAAACATAACATTCGGGCAAATGAAATTATGGCAAATGAAATTCGGGCATATGAATATTATGGCAAATAAAATTCGGGCAAATGAAATTATGGCAAGTGGGGGTATACCGATTCGGACACCTTGTGATATAGCTATCTCTTTCATTTGCGTGCTTTTTTAACAGTACAGTGACAGTAAAGTGTCGAAATATTGCACGGCACAGATTTATAGCGCAAATTACTATGAAGATAATATATGTATAGTTCATTATATCATTGATATTATGTACACGAGATTGCATAGTATAAAATATGTATGAAATCGGAGTACGGCTAGTTAAACACTAGCCGTAACTCAATTAAAATAAAACGTTTTCTATTTTTATTTATTATAAGTCTGAATCTGTTAATTTGTGAACACAATTACCGACTTTATTGCCTATATTTTAGTTATTGTATCACTTATATGGCGTGTAAGTATTTCATTTTATCGAGTTAGTTTGTTCGATTATGTAAAATTAACGATATGAATGTAGTGTAGGTTTTTGAAGACTATGAATAAAGGTTATTTTATCTATTTCTAGGTCAAGATGCGGCTTGGGGTGAGCAAAGCGTCGACAGTCTTCCCTCTTACTCCACAAACCAAATATCGCAAAGCTATACAAATCTCTACGGTGCTAAATCCTTAGACAACCTATCGATGCCTAGCAGCAGTCAGCTGTCGCTGGCACAGCCCGATCCGTTCGATACATCTCAGTTTTGGCCGACACAAGGCACTAGTAAACCTAGGTATGACGTACAAAGTTCGTACCGACAGACGGACGAACAACGGTATTCCATGAACAACTTCACAGCCCCCGCTGAGAGTTCGAGCGGTTACAACAACATGACGTCGAACAACAGAAACAACGCTGGTAGTACTAGTATTAACAAATACGGGACGTTACCAAACAACACTTCTTCCCCGTACGGCACCGTGCCCGGGATATACGCGAACAGCAACGCTCTTTCTCTAGAGAGAAACGTAAGCGATGCTATATCTTTAGAAAGAAACGCGGGCGAGGCGAGCGTCGTCGCGTCCCTAGCCGATATGTCGCTGGACGACAGAATCTCAGAGTCGCTGAATCTCAGATCGAAGAATACGAACAGCGAGAACGTGTACTCCAACAGCGGCGCGTACGGCGAGACGACATCGTCCGCCAACGACAGGTACAAAGACATACCGATCTACAACAACTTCGAAATGAATCCCGCGCAGGAGCAGTTCATATTGGAGACGAAGGACTACTATACGAAGCTGTCGACGCCGGCGGGCGTCCGGAACAGGAACGACTACGAGAAGAACATCTACGTGCCGAAGTACGAGGACGGGGTCGAAAAGCTGAGGGACTTCAGCGACTCGATGGAGAACTCGAAGAACTACTCCGCTCTGAAGTACCAGAACGTGGACTACGGGCCGGAGTACGGGTACGGGTACGGGTACGGGGCGTCGTCGTCGCGGACGTACGACGAGGTGAACGACACGGCGAGTAACTTCTACAGCGAGATAGGGGAGTCTAGTTCTACGTACGGGCGCGCGGGCGCGGTGTACGACGAGGTGTACGAGGCCCCGCCGCGCCCGCACCGGCCCGCGCCGCCGTGCCCCTCGCGGCACAACTGATGCCTAACCTGCTGTTTTACTCGAATACGACAGGAGGGGCACGGGCCTACCCTGAACTAAAGCCTTAAGGCTCTAGTTTAGGGTTAGGGTAGGGTGCCCCGGTAGTGGGGACGTATATGGGCCGATAATGATGACAGAAACGTGCTCGGCAGAAAGAAGGTTAAGTTTTCACTGAGTACCTATGTAAAAAATCTTGTAAATACTTACAGGACTTTATTCAACTTGTAACATAAAGATACTCGATTCCAGCCCGGTATGATTGGTCGGCAAGCTTCAAACTGTTTTTCTTGTTGTTAACGATTATGAATTTGTCAAAAATTTAAAAAAAACTTAGCTACAGAAAGTATTCTGTATCATCTTTTGCAACAAAAATACTGTAACGAGTAACTCCCGAGAACTAATGATGTTTTATAAGCTGTACTGTGCTCGCATTTACGGAATTACCTTACCAAATTATCTGATCTAGTTTTATTAGACAAAGCAATATCTATACTTTGTAAATAAGGTTCCACTGAATGCTTTGATTTCGACTTAACTTACTATTAAAACATATTTACTATTGGCTAAACAGCCATTTAAGAACAGTATTTATGAGTATTTAGCTAAACGATTTTTGCATACTTGCAGCAATTAGTAGTTACACAATTTATGAGTGTCTATTGCAAGCCAGACCTTTAAATTTAATATCATTGAGACTTTATCTTGACAGTATTACACTAAAAATTACATCAAAAGTAACCTGTCAATATATTTTTCTTAAAAAATTTAAATAAAGAGGTACGTACTGTATTATAAGCAGGGATGGACCAAGGGTGTGAACCCAGGCCTAGTTACTGAATCTATTTTCTTAACTAACTTTAAAACTCGTGGTCACACACATTAGAAGACTGAATATGTCCGGTATGTCTGGTCTCAGACCTACCGTCATTCTCGCAATCCTACATTTGACCCGTGATCATGGCGCTTGCAACAGTACCGATATATAATAAATAAATAAATAATAAACTTTATTGACATAAAACATTGTACAAAGTAATGATGAAACCCTGATTCCCGTGTCAGGTACATGCCTGTAGTACAGTAATCAGTGCTCACTCCCTCTTCTGTTTCATGTTACAATTAAGTCATTATTAAGCTGAATATAATACAATACAATATTTATATGAAATCCTAATTATATACCTTATAATATGTTTTGTGTATATATATATCGGTCATTACAACAAAATAACATGGTTAATATTCTGGACATATTCAGTTTTCTATTTTCACTTCTACGTATTAAAAACGTTTTTTTGGCATTAGACTTTTTTGTGTTGAGAACATTTACATCTACAACCACAAACTATGGGCTACACCTAAGCCCTTAGAGATCCGCTCGTAAATATAGGCAGTTATTGTTTCAATGCCTTCGTTTTCTCAAATCCTGTCCGATGGGTAACGCTTTTTCTTCAGTTTAATTAGTTGTTTAGTTTTAGATGATAACGAATAGACTGTTTACGTTTAATAAGACTAACCCAATAACTTGTCTCGAATTTTATTAACACTCGAACACTAGTTAAAGCTAATGGTTAAACCAATTTGTGCAACTCACTCGCACTCCAATATTGTGATCGTGATATTCTAGATTGAAAAATATTGTATAACAATTTACATATCCGTGTGTTTAATTGTGTTATGTATTGTGGCCTTGTGTGAGAGTTCCAAGAAATGTTAGATGAAGTATTGAAACAGATATTTAATGCACACTGCACCATTTTATTAAAACGAACTTGTCCTGTCCTAAGTTAGTCCCTTGGCTTATGGCGAAATATCGCTGTGGCTGCATTTGACGATAGCAAACTGAGTCCAAAGATGTTTGGATATCTTAACTGACTTATTTTTGAAATGTTTTGCTATCGTCTGCAAAAAGGAGTCTAAAGGATTATGATGGTGCGTGTACCTACTATAAATCTAGAATAGTGGGAATTCGATTTCTTGGAATTCTTTGTCAGTCTTTCTTATGTATTTTACGTTATTAACATTGACATTATCGTGTAAGTTCATTAATTTAGTTTGGATTATGCAAAATTAGCGATTTAAGTTAACAATTTTACAGTGAATGTTCTTTTGGTAAGGATTAATTGCAAACTTTTTGATTTTTTGTTTTAAGTTTGACTAAGTTCGTTCACTAAAGCCGTCCTATTATGTTCTATTATGTTGCTAGCTCAACATTACTTAATGTAAAATATACGTGTAAGATTCTGTCGATCGATTTAGATATTATCTGTGTAGCTCAATAGTAACAGGACTCTTGCCTACATTAGAAACTTCTTGATAAGTCGGCTTTGGTGTTCGGACACTTAATATACTATAGTGCTAATAAAAATAATAGTCAATTGAAGCAACTCGAACATCACATGGTGCCACACCATTTTGTACCTGTTAGAATAATTAGTTCCCTAATCGACATATTTAATTTCCATTTGCAAGTTGTATTCCAAATTTCTTTCAGTAGGTATCCATAAAAAAAAAGATAGATACATGTCTACAACCGGGTGCAATTATACCTAGATACTTTAAATATATTAAGTTTTTAATGCTTGCTTGTGATTTTTGTCACAGAGACACCACAATACCTATATTTAGTTAATTTGTCAGTAAAACATGACAAAAAAAATATTTTGGTAAGATAAAACAATAATGTCGAATCTATTCGATATTCGTAATAGAAACTAATTTGCACGATTTTAGTTTAATTTTGCACGTAAATACATCATTTAAATGATTATTGAAAATGTATCTTGCCCCATATTATTTTACCCTCTTTTACGTGGTGTATATGAAACATGTCTTTCGAAAATTATCTTAAAGTTATTCGACTTAAATATCCAAGAACGTCAACCAGCTTCCTTTTACATGCCGGTGTTTGTTATATAACTTAGCTGAACTTTATAATTTTACACATTAAGTTGAACTAAGAGCAAGTAATAGAAAATAATAATCTCAATTCCTATGATACTCGTAACACCAAACGATTTGAGTTTATCATAAACTGTTTAAATGTAAGCATGTTTTAATGTAATTTTTTTAAGACATAATTTTAAAGAGTTCCCTTTTTTAATAATTCATGCACGATTCAAAATAATTAGATGTCTGATGAGGATTTTTTGAAAATATGCTGTGGTAATCAAGTGGGTAGGCTGATTGACATAATATTTGAGCGACTGCGCACGAATGAAAGGAATTTAGAAAATAACCAGTGTTGATTGTTTCTTAGTGATATTGAATTTTACTAGTCTATTAAATATCACTTTTAAAATAATAATTAATGTGAATTATACACGTAATCTAACTCTTCTGTATTAACGATGGAGATTTGTATGTCAATATTTTGTTCGATTTAGGTTTTGATTTTTACAAGCCCTTTTTTTGTTTTTATGACCATGGTTTGAGTAAATACTTTAAAAGTATTGTTCAGTTCCTGATTTTTACCCGAAACCGCCATTTTACACAACATTGTTGAATTTTACAGCGCATGTAAAAATGTACAGTTCTGATAAGATTTAGTAATGTATGATATTATTTATATGGAGATATTAAAACTCTTGTTTGAAATACGACTTCGTTTGATATATTCACCCGTTCCGCATGCTAATAAAGAAAAAAGTGGGTCATGGTGTATCAATAAGTGAAATTGCATTTTCCGCATGTACATTTACCGGCTTTCTACATTATTATGTTTGAGTAGGGTAGATCTCCGGACCCTCTAAAGTAGGACAGTTCCGGGGATACGAACTGCGCTTGTGGGAGAGTCATAATAATTGTAATGTGACTTTCATGCAGTTACTTTTTTTTAATTTAAATTTACATGATTTTAAATACTTAGCTAGTGTTGTGCTTGGAAATTGTCACATTGGCCGCTTTGTTATGATACTTAAGGTGCTATGTTTTAAAATAAAAATAAAGAAACACTACAGCTTCAACGCCTAGTCGTGAATAGTATCTATTAATCCATTGTCAGTTGCGGACGGGGTAACCATATAACTCCAATACTAAAACGAGCGGCGCGGCGGAAGACGATTCATTTATTTTCCTTGATAAGACTACGAAACACGAACTTTAGTTTTAACCGTATTACAACTGAATACAGTTCAATTTATTTTGGAAGGTATTTTACTGTTTCTTAATTAAAGGTCATCTCTCCTGTCGTATACCTTAGCAGGTATGAATCACCCCGATACAATCTTTTAAGTATGTAGTTTTTTTGCTTCATAATTAGTTGCGTTCATAATATACGGTCGTACCGATAAATAGGAACCTTTATTTTATATTGTACTAGTGGTCCCGGCGAACTTCATACCGCCTTCCCGCATAATCATGTTTTCTAACCGTATAAACCTACCCTGGACTATGATGGAAATTTCAAACCCAAAATTAGCTAAATCGGCCCAACCGTTCTTGAGTTTTAGCGAGACTAACGAACAGCAATTAATTTTTATTTATAAAGATGATAGGTCATGTTGTATTGCCGTCACAGCTCTCTGTGGGAGAGGGAAAAGAGAGTGATGATAATTTTTTGACGTTTCGTACCCAAAGGGTACCTAAACTGGACCCTCTTACTAAGGCCTTACTGCTTACTGCGAGGCCTTAGTCCGTCTTCCCGTCTGTTAAAAACCTGTATTTTAAGAACAGTTGAAATTTTCTCAAAGTGTATTTCTTTTGCCGATATACCACAAATTAATTTAAATAAAACGAATATTTATGGGGGGGTAGGTCCCGTACAACATTTTTGATTTTTTATATCAAATTATTTAATATCAAAATATTGGTACGGAAACTTTCGTGTGCAATTTTGACATCCTGGTTCTAAGAGATTTAACGGTAAACTTTACAAGGAATAATAGATCTAGGTCAGACACTAGGTCACTGATATAGGAATGCTAATTTTTAAATTACTAATTTATTAGAGTTCGTAGGCATACCTATAGGTAATCATCATCATCAGCCCATATACGTCCCCACTGCTGGGGCACGGGCCTACCCTAAACTAGGGCGAAAAGGCCTTAGTCGGCCACGCTGGCCAAGTGCGGGTTAGTCGACTACACAACCTAAGAATTTCTTCTGAGGTGTGCAGGTTTCCTCACGATGTTTTCCTTCACCGTTAAAGCGTCGAATGATGGTACATATGAATTTCAAATTTGAAAAACACATTGGTACCTGGCGGGGTTTGAACTGGCGACCTCTCGCATGGCAAGCAACGACCTTAAACACTCGGCCATCGACGCTTTTACCTATAGGTAAAGGTTATTTGTATTAATCAGACGTTATAATTTGTGCATTGAAGCAAGTCTGATGCAGTACCCAGCAGACAGGTGCTATACGTATTACCTACTGCAGCAAATAGCCGTCCTACTTATGGGATCGACAATATCTTACTAGCACGTTGTTATGAAATTATTGTAAAAAAATTCCGCAATCGAAAATATCGCCCATAAAATGATGTTGTTTCTGATATCCGCAATAGAAGTGCACAAGCTTTTAGATTATAGGTACCTAATCTTAAGGTAAGGTAGGCCTTACTTTATGATTGCCGTCCTTACCTTATGATTATCTAGGAATCAGCATAATATTATATAATTTTGTGTAATAAAATGTTTGTAGTCGTGTTGGTTTTGTTTTGTGAGCCGCTAGATACCTATTCTATCGACAAACATTTTATAATTATGGCGCCATATCATCTTACAAAAAGTAATTTAGCAGAACAGACTTATTATGATACCTATTTTATGTGAGAAATATTCTTTCAAAGACCCGATTCCCTATCTATTCAAAATTGTAATATGTAAATACAATATATTAACTGACTAAATATAAACTAAATATTTGTCTTTATGGGTCTACACGCGTTATTAGGAGTAGCAAATTACATAGCTACTTACTGCCCGACGTTTCGCTAGCGACCACGATTGGTGTAATTTGGGTAATTTGCTACTCCTAATAACGCGTGTAGACCCATAAAGACAAATATTTAGTGTAATGGAACGCGAAAGTCTAAAATCTTACATAAATATAAACTCTCTTTATGTTGACTCGACTGCATATAAAGTTTTGTTACAAAACATGACATGTTTGTAAAAAATATCCAATAGAGGCGCTAGCATTACCACGACATCCCATGCGCTGAAAGTTATGACACAGATAGGTATGTACTTAGTAAGTCTACGTACTGATAGGTAGCGCCTAGCGCCTATATCTATCGAAATCAATAGCGGCCGGAGTCGGACTTACCGCTCGAGGCGAAGAGTAGTGAGCCATCGGAACTGAAAACTTTGAAACAAATTACGACTTACCTGAGTAGGAAGCAAAAATGCTCAATCTTCAAACAAAAATGTATTCTTAGAAAAGATCTTGCTACAACATTCCAAATTATGTAATAAGAGACATTAGGTACCTACGTTTTATATTTGAGTGAGCACCAACTTATTTATACAATTTATTTCATGTTTTGGTTATTGTAAACGGCATGTTTACTTTGATGTTACGACGGATAAGGTACCAAGTACTGTTTTGGTAATTTTCCCACGGTTCTCACGTTTTCTAAAACGTCATGTATGTAGGTAGGTAAGTATAATTGCCACCCTCTTAACGTAAGTGTAATGATATCCTTATTATAATTGCCAAATTATAGGTATGTTTTCTGAGTAAGTAAGTATGACTGGCTCGGTGGAACAGTGGTTAGTGACCCTGGCTGGCGGTTCCAAGAGTCGTGGGTTCGATTCCCACTCGGGACAAGTATCGGTGTTTGTTCCGTGTCTGGGTGTGATTATGTATTTAAGTATGTATTTATAAATATATATGTATGTATGTATATCAGTCTCTGACGCCCATAGTACAAGCTCTGCTTATTTTGGGGTCAGATGACAGTGCGTGGAAATGTCCCAGATTTTTATTTTATTTATTTATGACTAGCTGTGCCAGCGACTTCGTTCGCGTTTCCCCCGTTTTTTACACATTTTCCATTGTATCTTTGCTCCTATTGGTCGCAGCGTAATGTTATATAGCCTAAAGCCTTCCTCGATAAATGGTCTATATAACGCAAAAAGATTTTATCAAATCGAACCAGTAGTTTCTGAGATTAGCGCGTTCAAACAAACAAACAAACAAACTCTTCAGCTTTATAATATTAGTATAGATATGATGAATCCTACACAATATTTTTACCGTAAATTTAGTGATTTTTAGCTAGCTTGAAAAATGTTTCAGTTACATAAACATAGATAAAATTAATTACTCGCAAATTATAAGTAGTTATTTATCTTTATTTGCGTTAGGTTACATCAAACATTAGGTAAAGTATGTATACAGTAAATCGTCTACATAAGTATTAACATAACTAGACATACCTATAAAAACAGGATGAAACCGGTAACCGCGGCCGGAAGTAGATTGCATTATAGCGACAAGATTAACGCAATTGCTATGCCACGTGGACCCTTCATCCGCCCTCTGACGAGAGCCTCCATGCCCCCCTTAGTAATAAGTTGGGTTAGACGCGCCCCGGGCGATGCAGCCTTATTGCGTTCAAGAATTAATAATGCAGCTGCACCGAGCCCGAGCTGGCTGACTCCCGACCTTCACTCATCGATTTATGACGGATGTATTGCGTTAAGAATACCATTAGGTCTTGGCCGGAATATGAATTCTGCGTATAAAAAATGTCATTAAAAAAAAAGTCTATCTTTTTCATAATGCATTTTCCAACAAAGTAGGTATGTAAGTACGTTTAGTAAGTAGGTTACTTACCCAATCCTAAATGTTAATAATATAGTACAGTCTGTGGGGACATATAAAAGCCTCTGGTCTGCAAAAGGTGGAGTAGAAAATGTTTTGGCGTTATATTGCTTACGTATGGCAGTTTAATAGAAATCCAAGTTTTCGACCTCGGGGGGCGCATGCGCGAGCCGCCATCTTGAATTAAAGGTGCCGAAATTCGTTTTTTTCTAAATAACGTCTAAACAGTTTACTTTATGACTAAAGTGTCTATGAAAAGCATAAAGAAGACAAAATTACTTACATTTCCTTCATACATATTTATTCTGTAAGTCTTATAGGTAAAAGTTTACAAGCGATGGAAAAATAACGAAAACATTATTTAAATCTAGTATGAATTTGTTACTACGTGTTTGGTGTGGGATAAAAAAAACCCAGAAGACTGGGGCTGGAGATATAACACCAATGGGCTCAGTCCAATAACAACAACTGAGAAAGCTGCACCCCCAACGTTTTTAAAAGTAATTTCTTGCAACTGTAAAAAAGGATGCATTAGAGCATGTAGTTGCAGAAAAGCTGGATTACAATGCTCTATTGTATGTGGGTTCTGTAGTGGTCAGTCCTGCGGAAATGCGGTAGAGATTCGGATAGATAACGAGGACAACGATGACGATGAAACTTCATTGCTGGAAACCCATTTTTTTAGAAACAGCGACATTGAAACTGAAAATTCTAGCGAGATTAATGAAGATGTCGACATTCACCTACCTGGGCCATCAAAAAGGTTTAAAAAATAATTAGTAAAAATTTTACCCAAAATTTTAATTAAATTGATGATTTTTGTAACTTTTTGTGTATCCACTGTTGATCCTGATTTCCGTAACACAAGTGCTTAAGCTACTTACCACGGGATCAGATCAATGTATGTGATGTTGTGTAATATTTATTTATTTATTTTATTTAGCTTAACTTTACTAAACAACTTATAAAGTTAAAAATTAAGCTGCATTTTGCCTTAGATACTTGTAGGTTTTTGCTTTACATAGATAGGTATAGGTATAATGTTAATCTTTTGTATTATACTCTTAAGTAAGTACAGATTACTTATATCGTAGCCTTAGCTTAGTTCGATCAGTGTCTACGATTTTCTACCCAAGAGTCCTTTACGAAGAGATCATAAACTCAGCCGCGGCCCTCATACAAAGCACCTCTTTAGATTTGAGTGTTCTCGTTAACCCGCATCAGTCGTCATCGGTGCGGTTTCCATGGAATGTAATGTGTCTTGTCTCTTTCTGGTCCACTTCTCATGTTAGAATACTGAAATTATTACCTACGGGCACGCAAGGGTTTTTTCGAGATTAGGTAGCGATCTGTTTGAGTTTTTAACGGAAATCTTGGGACCGGTGACCTTTAAAATTTTCAAAAATACTCTATGTTTGATGTATTTATTATCGTCGTATACGTCATCCATCTTTGCAAACAACGGCTCAACAGTTCTTTTGATATCATAACAATCACTTTAGTAGAGCAATTTGTCATTTCAACGGACAATTGCTAGTCACGGCTATCACACCTGCGACCATTTTACCGTGTTGAAGGGTTGTTTATCGTTGTATGTCTAGGTGATCAAAAACATAAATACGTAGAGGTATTATATAAGTACGTAGGTACTTATATAAATAAAAATTGTGAGCCTCCTTTTTTGAAGTAAATAAATAGTTAATCACTTTAAAAATATTTTAACAGTTTTATTCTGTCTGTAGCAAGATCGCCATAAGTACTTGGTTTTACTGTGTACCTATTTATAATGCGTCGACATCGACCGGTATCGTAACAACGTCATTAGCATTCGGGGTTCAGCGATAACTTGGAGCGTGGGCGCCGCGAACATACACACGCCCGTAACATACCCAGTCAAGTCAAGTCAAACAAATTACTCGCTAAGCTGAAAACAGCAAGCGGAGAACAAATTAAATTCCGCCGAGCGACGGCAAATATTATCGCGGAGCTTTTATCGCTTCGTCTTAATTGGTGTCCGAGTCGAGTAGTTGAAGTGTGGAAGCTCCGAGTGCTAATATCGCGTTATCTAATGATGATTGGTGTCTAACATCGGCGGTGCGTCGTTATGTAGGCGGTGGAAGTGGCAACACGTGAATGGGCGCCTGGGGGATCGATACAGCGGAGTGCGCAGGCCCGCAGGAGCTCAGCTGGCGCGCCGCGCGACCGCTGCCCGCGACTCAGTGCCCGCTCCGAGGCCCCTAGTGCTCCGCCATACTCTGGACATGGTCTCACCGCAGCCACGGCTCTAAACGGTAAGTGTCACCGCCATTTTGCATCACCCCCGTGCAATTTACACCGCGGTGGATGCGATATCCATGGCGGAACGGCCAAACCTGTTACGCGAGCCCGATAGGTAATTTCACCGCTCTGTTGGTGTTGCGGACATGTTTGTCAACTAGTGATCAATGCAAAACAATAAGTACTGCGTATCCTAAAAATGTTGCATGATAAGTGTGATTAGTATCTACTCTGTGTTGTTTTGTTGTGTTGCGTGTGTAGGTAAGTAATTTCGATCGACATCGGTAATAGGCATATTAATACCTGATAGAGTTAAAAGAATCCAATCTTTTATGGCTTCATTAATATATTATGTATGTTCTTGTTGCTAATTCCAGTAGGTACCTATGTACAGTACCTGAATAGATGTGAAAGGCTAAGTTGAATTCGGATTCGGATTGCGTGGGCGAGCTAAAGGGCATGGGTGCCTGCGTCAGAGGTCCGACATAACAAGCTATAGAAACATTACACGATTGTTTGGACTGAAACTTTATTGCGCCGCTATCGATCTATCCTTACATAACTAATAATAGATAAATGGAAATATTCCGAATTAGCCTCCGTTATATAGTACGAGTACCTAATTTAAATTGGTAACAACAATATTTACATATTGTCTTTTTAATTTTAATAAACCTAACGTGGGCGATCTTTAGAGGTTTAATTATTACTAATATAATATATAATAACTTAGCGCTATATTTAAATAACAAACCTCCCGTCTCTACCTCTGAATATTAAGATGGAACGTATTAAATGGTAGCTTTATTCTTTCAACTTGCTAACAATCATATCTATTATTTTGTTTACATTTTCAGAAAATGTTAATACTTAATATGTTCACAATCACAACTTTGTTTATTTCTGATCAAATATAATACCTACCTACTGGACTACCTACAGACGACAGTGAAACGAAAAAAACGGTGATAACAAAATGGTTTCTGCATACCGAACTTACTTAACTGTTTTCGGAAAATGTTTGGGAAGTTCATGAATACTTAATACTGGGCAATCTATTTCGGTTTCTCTGCAGCTTTCTTGCCGTGATCTTCAGAATTAACTGTAGCCAGGTTAAGTCTTATGTTAATGAGTCTGAGCCGTAACGGAATACTTTATGAAACGTCAATCATTCACGTTGGTTATTAATAATTCCGTGCATCCCTCCTACGCACCGCCTAGTAATAGCCAGGAAACTGGGGTTATAGGTATTCCACGGTAACCTATGTCCGCCTACACTAACTTGCTCCCTTGAGTGAACTATAATTTTATCTAGAGCAAATGGAGATATTTTTAGACAGGTAACAAGGCTAAGCCGGAGGTGGAAATTAAAAATAAGGAAAGCGTTTATTACTCTCGCTAAGCCCGGAGTTTTATCCGAGCCGTCAAGTATTTGAAGCAGAAATTGTTTGGTTTTAAAATGTTTTTACACTTAACGCTCCTTTGCGGAAAACCATCTTATTCGTTTTAAAATATTATTTTAAAGGTTAGACTCGACTCAACTTAGAACTTGAATGGAAAAATATAAAATATCAAAGATTCCTCTTTATAATATTAGTGTAGATATACAGAAGTACTTACAGAGGCACCAACCCACGTAGGTACTTACATTTATTATACTTACATACCTACTATAATGTAAAGTACATTGACCCAAGGCCGATAAAGGAATCCACCTACGCCCACACTTTGCAAATAAAATATCTTTCTTTTCTTTTTCCTACATATTGGATTAGGCACCATGAATTAAAACGACCTTCCTTTTACTTCCTTTTAGACCTTTGTTTGCATTCGGAGTACGATTAACATATCCAGGGTATTGCTAGCTTAAAAGCAATTTGTTATAATCTATGTTTAAAAAGATCCATATGTTTATACAGTTTTATAGTTTGTTTTATATTCTACCTCCAACTACATGACTACATAAGTACAACTTCAACTATTGATTACAAAAGATCACTAGTTATTTCATATTTGCAGAAGTATAATTTCTGCTCAATTTATTTTCCTTCTACGTGATCGGGATATTGAAGCCTTTGATATTATCAAAGGCTGTGGACTTATTCCTCGGTAACGAAATAAACATTTACTCTCTAATTCAAATATATTAATAAATTACGGCTGCTTGTGCGAGCGACAGCATTCAAGAAAACTTCTGGTTAGTTATTTTATAAATAGATCATTTCGCGTTTTTGTTACGATTCATAGTTTATACTCGTAACTGACTACTACCTACTTATAGACTACAGGCCCGTGTTGAAAAAAATTTGGGTCATTTGAACCACCAGATGACCTATGTAGAACGATATAAGAGCATAAAATAATAAGATTCAGCATTATTCCGTCACTTGTAAACTGTCCAACCGAGTGCAGGTGAGAAAATTCAAAAGTACAGGAAGAGTTAGTATATTTTGATCATATATTTTTGTACGGCGTTGCGGAATAATGTATTAGAAGCACTATTGAAATAGTATGAAACTGATGCCGTACAAAATTACATATTTATGAGAGGTGTTTGAACGGACTTGTATATTTATTCGATATAGTTTAGTAAAGTAACAAGTTATTTTCTTCAGTAATATTTATCTTTTAAGAAAGAAAGTAGCTGGTTGTATTGATCTACCCAAAGTCTATCCGGAAATATTGTACCTTCTTAAGAGAAAATTTAAGCAAGAAACTAAAATTTTTGAGTATCTTTTAAAAACCTAGTATGACACACAAAAGCACTTGAGAACAGACACCAGAATACAAGGACCAGGGACGAAAAGAACAAAAAGTTCTAAAGCTTTATGTTCTCAAGAAAAGTTTTTCATCCCTTCGCGTCGTTAGAATCACAGTTTTAATAAATGTCAGTCGTGCTACGAGCTACGACGTAGTCTCAAGACGTAGCACATTGTTACCGAGTGCGGAGATCATGTGAAAGTTTAAGCATGCTCTGCACTTTTTATAGTTTGCTGTAGAAATTTTTGATTGCATACTATGCTATGCATAAAAGTTTTGTTCATGAAATCTAAATTTTTTGTTCTATAAGTTCAGATGGTATGGTTTAATTTAATGTATACTGTTGCACTAAGATTATATTACTATTTTTATAAAAATACTACATTGTATCAAAATTTTTTGTAGAAGTATCCTATGTTTAAACCAAAAACAATTACAACAAAGTAACGCTGATGCGACGAACTGAGTAGATATTTTTAGAAACGAATCCATCCATTAGTTATCCATCTAATTGAAAAAGAGTAAAGTGATCGCCCTAGTTTAGAGTAGGCCCGTGCCCCATCAGTGGGGACGTATATGGGCTTATGATGAAAGTGAGATGCCGAAGATCAAGCGTCCGCTACGAAATGATAATACCATTAAAAAATCGTCCAACTAACAGTTAAACAGTAAAAGTAACAGGGGCATATCAAGGAAAACTTGTTGGCATAAGTGAGTTTCCCAAGAGGTCCCATAAGGTCGGCCATGCGTGATGTTTGCCTTTTTGTTCAATTGAATTATGTCGGGCTACTAAGACCGTGATGACATTTCCCATTTCATGTCACATGTTTTTGTGTGCCTTATTATGATATAGTTAGTTAATTTGTCAATAGTTAGTTAGTTAGAATAGTTGCCAGTAACTTTTATGAATAATAAGCAATAAAATTAAAATTTAGTAAGATATTTCTAAATTTACCAAAATTGATTAAAGTAAATGCACCAATTATGGACGGTTTAAGGATTTGTTTTTCGTTTTTTCTTCATAGTTTGTGTGCTTTGCAATATACGTTCGCAGGGATTTGGAGGTTAATAAGAAGTCCTTTTCTTAATAAGTATTCGATGTTTAAAATCAGTTATAAGCTAGCTTCAATAAAATATAATTTAGGAAAAATAACCTTTGCCAAACTCCATTTATGGACAGGGAAGATCCAGTTATGAACACCCAATTATGGACGTTATCCAATTATGGACACCCATTTATGGACATTTTTCAATTGAATGCTTAAATCTATAACTCAGGAGTATTAGGGTTGAGTAAGTTAGTATAATGAAATAAAAACCATTTAATTTAAATAATAAAATAAAGTAATAGGTAACTCAAATATAAATCAACAAACAGTTATCAAAAAGTAATCATTTACGAAAATAACGGCAAAGGCCAAAGCCTTTAAGCCAAGAAAAACCAAATAAAAATGTCCTCTTAACTAGCTAGTATTATTTAAATAGGAGACCCCTTCGTTGGTCTATTGGTAGCAAGCGCTGCGTAAGGTCCGAGAGGCCCCCGGTTCGAGTCCGGGGTCGGGCAAAATTTGTGTGAGTTTTTCTGTGATGAAATTTCTCAGCCCGTAGTTAGGAAGCTGGCGGTTGAACGCCCGTGCCTCGGAAAGCACGTTAAGCCGGTGGTCCTGCGCCCGATCTCTCATCGGTCATGTCGGATTGCCGTCTCACCGAGTTATGAGAGTAAAGGAATAGAGAGTGCACTTGTGTTTGCGCGCGCATTTGTGCACTATAATATGTCCTGCGCACTTGGCTGATTTAAATTGAGATCGGCCGCCATGGCTGAAATCGGTCGGACGCCTTATTATTTAAATAACATTTCAATATAATCATCTCCTTCACTTCTCGATCTTTAAGCAAATTGTTTTAGAGGTTAATAAAAATTTAAAAAAACCTTCACTCTTTTCTATTCAGTTTGCCAACAATAATCAAAAATCAAATGTCTTCTTACTAGTTTCATACCTATCAAAATACAGCTATAATCAGTCTCAATAATTACTTATACATAAAATCACGCCTTTTTCCCAGAGGGGTAGGCAGAGATCACTTCCAGCGATCCACTTTTCACCTCTGTGGGAAACGTGACGTGACTGGTTGTGGACCACGTCGCTGCCATTCTGCCTTGTGCATTGTTTTAACAAGGTTATTGCGTTCCCACGAGTAGCAAGAATATATGACGGGGGAAGGAAAAGGGGAGGAAGGATACTATCGCCTCGGATGATTTGGACTGAGTCGATAGTAGCTCGAGGACCCGGGGTCGCTTACCCGTATACCGTTCGCCACCCACCGGACAGATAGTTGTGACTGGTATTCCCTGACTGTAATATAATTATTATGTATATTACCCTGTCTTAAATTATAAATGTAACATGACATAAAAAAACACACACAACTCAATAAAAAACTTTTTTTAGAAAAGTTATTCTAGTTATTATTTTCTAAATAGTGGATATTTTCTGTCCTTTTCTCACTTCTTTAATTGCATTTGCCATTTGTTCTTTAGTATAAGCTTTTCTAGTCGCCATATCTAAAGTGAAACAAAATTTATTTATTTAAAAAAATTGAACCAATTTTGGACACCCATTCATTCATGGACACAATGTTCATAATTGAATTATTAAATTTAAAGTCTTAATTTGCGACCGATTTAAAAATAAAGATAAAGGTAAACGATTGTACAACTATAAGATGTATGAAAAACGTATACTGTAATTGTAAAATATCCTTCATGGACAAAATGTCCATATTTGGGTACAGGCTTACAAAAATATCCAATTATGAACATCGATAAATTCCGAAGCTAAAATTACTAAGAGGTTTTAGATTAGAATATATAATTAACCTTTTATTATCAGTAATTCAATAAATAATATCATTTTTAACAACAATATTACACTTGTCATAAAAAAAGCTAATAAATTGACTTACATGCATTGCGCTCCTTATAAGAAATTTCAAATCTCGACACCAAAACGCACCGCACTAGTAAGAATCGTTATAGTCGAAAATAATGTAGCGGAGAGCTGTCAAATGTTGTTTACATCAAATCTAGAATTTTGGTACAACCGATTAATGTTCCTGTTGGAAAAAAAATACCTACCGATTTCTTATTATTAGAGGCATTTTTGAAAACTATCCATAATGGGGTCCGCGTCCATAATAGGTGCATTTACCTTAGGCTCAGAACAAAAATGTACCTAATATTTAGTTTACAGATATACAGGACTTTTGTTATAAAAAAACAAGATACCTACCAACTCTGAAAAGTCTAAAGGTATAATAGGTAAGTAACCTTTTTATTCAAATTTAAGAATACCGGAATGGTTATGCAAAAATTTTGTATTACTACATAGGTACAATAACATAAATAATTACTTCAAACTTGTATGAATGTAAAAATATAATCAATCTATATTTAGGCAGTTAGATACTAAAATATCTACGAACAAGCAAGTACCTATTTTTTTTCTAATAAATGGCAAAGATGCCCCACTTTAGGTAACAAATATTATTTTCCAAGCGTTGAATATGTAGATCCATTTGAGCGCTTGGGGCACCGATCGTATCGATGCGAGTATGTTCACTGATTTAATATAGAAGCACTGGAACGTGTGTTGACAGCAAACTAAGATATATGGGCCAGGCTCCAAGGTATACCAACCCTCTATTTTCGTCGCACAAGACGTTCCAATTCCGAATTAGGTTGATGTTTCCTGTTTACACTTCGACTTGGGAAGTTTAGCTGGTAAGAATAATTACCACGAATTTTAATTAACCTGAATACTTACTTGGAAAAGTGTTTTGAATAATTGTCGCTCTGCTTAGTTTGTGATTGGAAATAAGGTTCTTGTTGTGAATTTAATTGAGTTGACAGAAATTAATTTTGTTAAAGATAATCAATAGGTAACTTTTTGGTATAATCACAAAAAAATTGAAACATGGAAATCTTTAAATTTTTTTATGATTATACCAAAAAGTTATTACTTTTAACCACGTCACTTATTCTATTACCTAGGAGGCATTAAATATACACCGTTTTCGTAAAACCGGCATTTATTGATTTTACCAAAAAAGAACTTCACACATCTTTTGTACTACTAAGATAGAATCATTTTACTGCGGGAAAACAACCACTAAAATTTCACGGTGTAGATATCATGTAACATGATACTACCAGAACTACAACATTAAAGAAAAAAATCTTATAAAAACTTTCTTAGAAAAAAATTTTCATAAACTTTCGTAATAGCCTTCGATTTTCGTAATGTAATCAAATATATTGACTGCAATACAATTGATTCCCCAAGAATAGTTAACAACAGGAGTGCATTTGCTTATAAAGTGGACCGTATAAGAACAACTTGATAAGGTTTATGTTCCTACAGGTGGGTTTTGCTCTACATCAGCAAACATTACATTACAGCGCATTCAATAAGGGGCAGCCACCCACGCACCACAACTCCTCTCAAGGGAGAACCTTAAAAGTATTGTTTTTACGTTGTTAGCAATTTGTGTCCACATACGTGAAATTACTTTGAGGAAACTTTCGTAGAAAATACCTAATGGAATAAAGCTATCGCGTAGATGTGAGTGCAAGCCTCGACGGGCAAAGGAATCGAGCGGCGACAATAGGGTATATAAGAGGGATAAAGGTTTATTGTTTGAGTGCAAACTTGCCTCTGGGAGTGAATGTGAAATCCTGCCTCACAATACACGCAACCGACCATTGGTTAAAGCTTAGTGGTTGTGGGTAGGATCAATATTCAGTGTTTCTCATTGTGTTTGGAAGGATTCGGACAAAACATGGCTATTGGCGGTGAGCTTGGCTCCAGCGAATAATAAGTAATAGACATCACAATATACTCGTAGCTACAATGATTGTCAATCAGTATTAGAAAACTGAAAATTTCCAAGATATAACGGGTGATATCACCCGTGATCATGGCGCTTGCAACAGTACCGTAATTTCGGGAGCTGTTTAAAACAAAACATGGTAAAAATCCCGGACATTTCAATAGTCAGTCAGTATGTACGTTAATATAGTATCGCGTGAATGAATTAATTGCCTAAAGAGTATATAATCACAACCGTTTATTATCATTGATATTTTTTTTATATTTGATCTACGACTTGAAGGACAGGCTGAGAACAAAGTCACCTGCTTAAAAGAGTGTTTCTTAAATTGATTGATTTGTGAGTAATTATTAAAAAAAATACCTAAAAAGGTTACATTAATTTATTACCTATATCAGTATCTTTAATTAAGAAGGTACCTATTTTATGCACTTATTTGGTAGATCATAATTATCTTTATTGCTCAAAACAATATCAGTTTGACAAAATTATTGCTTTAAGTGGTTTCTTACTGCTAAAATTATTATTTGTCGTGTGCAGATGTGATGTGCCGCCTCCGTTGGCGGCAGGCTCTATGGGCGCTGGCGCTTTTAAGCTCGCTGGCGCCCTCGCATGCCGATGGAAACATAGGTGAGTGGCGAACAAAAATACTTTATTGGTTACATACCAATTTACCAATTAAGTTACAGTACAAGCATAGGCCCGCAATTGTCTTTATGTCGCGGTTTCGAATACACAACATAAACAAAATATATCACACAATATCACATGCTTACACTGTTCTGATTAAGAAAGTTGCTTAAATGCACTTATGTTCAGTGTCGGAACTAGCCTTTCATGCGCCCTGTGCTTGCTCGCTTTTAAACATTATGCCCTTGAGAAATAAGACTAGATACAGGTCTGGTCATTTCTGCGCCCTGTGCCTGGGCACCGCTCGCACCGCCCTAGTTACGGCGCTACTTATGTTACGGATATCAGAGACTTCGGTGGTATACACAAATATACTTAAATATATTTAATAATACACCCCAGATACGGAAAAAACAACGATGTTCGTCACACAATTCACACAAATTTGCCCCGAGGGAATCGAACCCATAACTCTTGCAACCGTTAGCCAAGTCAGTCGATAGGCAATTTCCATTATACATTTTAATGTAATGTATAAAAAACAAATACAATATTTTTTTTATTATCCCAACAGGGTGCTTGTTCAGCGCCAGCCTGTGCGTTGAGGGAGCGGAGTGGTGTTATGACGGTAGGTTATGGTATAGGTTATGTCATAGTCCGGGAAAAGAATAATTAATAATGTTCAATGAACATAAACTAATACCTACTCAAACAATTAGATTTCGCGTTCGGCAAGTGCATCCAGATCTACGAGGAGGCGGACGAGGGCGCCCTCTACAAGTGAGTCTCTTTTATTACCTACTAGCTAGATCAGTGCCGGTTTCAACACTACCAGCGTCTAGGACGAGGTTTCTAACAGAAATTCAAACCCTTTACTAAAAAGGCAGACTTTCAACTGGCGCGATGGCGTCCAATCCGATCGCCCAACCGCGCCCTATCCCTTTCTTTCCCTAAAAAAGCCCTTTCTTTTTAATTTTTCTTTAAGAGTTCGCTTCATTTACTAAGTTTTTTTTTTTTTTTTTTTATAAAAGGCTAACAAGATGACCTCACTCCACCTGGTGGTAAGCGGTAGTGAGATCCAAATATGAGGTCGACAGGCACAATATACCATATTGAGCCTGTCGCACTCACCCTGAAAGCCGTGAAAAAGGAGACCACTGCTGCGGCAACAACGAGACAAGGCGTGGAGTCTCGCATTGGTATTGAGCTGTGCGGGTCGGAGTTGGCCAGTCCGCCGGACGGAAGGGACCCCGCACCGGCGGGCTGACCCGCTCCGCCCGCACAATACCGCCGCTAAGACTCCACTGGTCCGGCGTTTGCCGCAGCAATGCTCCCCCCCTGGCTCCGGTTCGTACAGTGCTGATCCCGGAACGCGACCTGACCGAAAGAGGTCAGAGTCACTTGGCGGGTTTTACACAACTGTATGGTGGTAACAGCAACCGGTCGACAAAATGTCTCCCACCTGAAAAGTCCCATGAGAGCACAGTTTTCTGCACATCATACATAGTTTGGTGAACTGAAAGATTTTTCTTATTTAGCTTATGCAATCTGTAAGCGAGGCACATTACAAGTAAAACGCTCTATTCAACATAGGTAGAGCACCTACCTATGTAGAGCAGGTAATAATAGTAAGTAGTCAGTATTGATGGAGTGTTGAGATCTTTTTTGACCTTATTTTTTTTACCAATGCCGTTTAGGCAAAGACTACTTATTACTGTTCTATAAAATCCAGGTATGACATGTCATCGGGCCAGCTGCAATGGTTCGAGGGGGAGTTGCAGCGGCTGGCGGCGCGAGGGTACCGCTGGGAGCACGCGTACACCCAGTGCGTGCTGCAGGCCATGCTCTACACGCTGCGGCAGCACTTGTGAGTATCATGGTGATCCAGGCCGTTGTCATGGAAACCCAGCGACATGAGCTCGGACCAGCAGAGGGCGAGTTGCTGCGGCTAACGGCGCCCGGGTGCCACTGATTTAGCCAGTGTATGTTTCCACAATCCTTTGAACTGAGTAGTTTTTCTGTCCGAATATCCACCTTAGGGTGGCTGTTTTAGGGTGGATAAACGGAATAAGCCACACATTCAGATAGATCTTGCATATCTTATAGAATAAAGTCTGTTAATTCCATCTCGGACTCTGATGGACAGATAATCTGATATATTTAGTCAAGTTAGAGATGACTTGACATGATGAGATAGGTACACTAGCAATTTATATTACTAAGTCCTGATTTCAGATTGATATTTAAGAACATGTTTTTGTGTTGTTTAATACCACAAGATCAGTCAGGGGATACCAGTCACAACTATCTGTCCGGTGGTTGGTGAACGGTATACGGGTAAGCGACCCCGGCTCCTCGAGCTACTATCGACTGAGTCCAAATCATCCGAGGCGATAGTATCCTTCCTCCCCTTTTCCTTTCCCCTTCATATATCCTTGCTACTCGTGGGAACGCAATGACCTTGTTAAAACAATGCACAAGGCAGAATGGCGGCGACGTGGTCCACAACCCGTCACGTCACGTTTCCCACAGAGGTGAAAAGTGGATCGCTGGAAGTGATCTCTGCCTACCCCTCTGGGAAAAAGGCGTGATTGTATGTATGTATGTATGTATGTCAAGTTTAAGATCAAACACTTTCGTTTTAGGGACCCAGCCATTGTGAATACAAAAATATGCGAACATTTCGTAGACCCGAAACTAAGTACTGACACCAATGAAGGAATAGACCCAGAATCTGAGGTAAGTGTTTTAAAAAATGTACTTAGGCACAATTGCATTATGTTTATGTTGGCATTTGTTAAATAACTATCGGTTTTTTTGTAGATCGAACCTGATGAGACAGCGTTCGTCCGATTCACACCTAATTCGCGTGATTCTGATTACGCGAATGAAGTATACAATCCACCATTAACACCTGATGAAGACCCAATAGCATATCTGATGGCGCAGGGTAAATTTAAATTTGATTTATTTTTCTTATTAAATTGGTATTGTAAGTATTAAAAAAATATTTGTACTACTTATTTTTACCATCAGATGACGCAGAAGAAATAAACACAGGAGAAAACCCAAGCGACAAATTACGTGACTTGTTGATGATGAGCGCACAAGAAACAGAGGAGTCACCTGTCATTTTACCATTTGAAGGGTTCAGAGAACGGATACAAGCAGAAAAAGCTAAGTCCCACGAACATGATAATACAGCTCCTGAAATGATCATCGATAAAGATAAGAAATCTTTACCTAAGCCAGAGACCAAAAATAACGACCCGACAAGTTTTACTGATGAAGAGCGTTTGGGTGCTCATTTCCGCAAGATCAAGACAAAACCGCCACCGTACACTGCTGAGTACATCACTGGTAATAGATTTTCACCATTAGATGCTGAGATTCGCTCTAATGCTTTAGAGAAGTATAAGCAGAGCTTTGCAGAGAAAAATTTCCCCTTTGAATACGGGGATATACCAGAACAGAGAATTTACTTCGACGAAGATGGCGAAGAGAATCCTTTCGATGGTGGTAGCGGGGAGTCAGATCCTTACCATCTGAAGGGTAAATTTTATATCTGTAGTTACACTTGATTTACCATTAAAATGTTTATTTTTCTTTGAACTCTTCATTTGCTGCTTGTTTTAGATGGTAGTCCTGTTGGCCCTGACGGCAAACAGTCTAAAAATATGCAGTATTTGATGAATTATTGGCGTCAAATCATTGATTCAAAATTAAAATCACAAGAAGCTTTGTACTCGGAAGGAGGTCCATTAAAAGCTGATGATTTACAGGGTAAGTTAAATGTACTCATCAAATACAATGCAATGAGATATCATGTAAAGAGAAACATTTATGTTGCTTCATAATTTTATTTGCTGTATAGGTCAATCAATGCAGCAGCATTGCATCACTCATTGTCTTTGATACCCAACATACGACGTTTAGCGTTATTCTGAGTTTCTTTATTATGTTGATCAGTTATTTTATTTTGAACTGAATCTGTCACATAGACCCTCTAAACCCAGAAGCTCCGTCCGGTAACGATAATCATACCAAGGTATCACAAATACCAGCAATGTTTCAGGTGAAAATTCCAAATTTTATTCCGAAGATATCCAAGAATTTCTTAATAACGAATGGGGCTTTAAACGTAGGGAAAGAGATGATGTTAAAAAGCCTGGGCCTCGCGTGGATGCGAAAATGCTAAAGATATTATACCACAATAAATCAGTGACAGGTTAGTGTCACGGCGGCCTGGATAACTGTTTTAGATATCAATGTACCCTCCAGTGAATAAAATATAAGCTATATTCCAATAAATTACATTCTAAATTTCAAATGCACTTCTACGTTTTGTATAGAACACTGCACTCAATGTTTCCCTATGTGAGCACTTACTTATTTCTTTAACACGTCCGGCATGAATTGCATTGTCTTATGTTTTCCATTTTTCTTTCTTTCTTTAAGCAATTTTTCAATTTTAGTGTTGTCAGTTTGGTTTCGTTTTCTGGTACGACGTTTATTTTACAAGATTATTTTAAACATTCATGTCGTTCATTTGTCTGTTTTTATAAATGTTAGACGTGACAATCGCTTTCAAACACTAATTGGAGCTGTACGATATACCCCTTTTAATTATAGCTTCGAAACTTTTAGCACGTCTTAAAAACTATCGTTTTTCAGAAAAGTTAAGATTAAGAAGCTTTTTTTATACACGCATGTATCCGAATCTTTATTGGTGTTTTGAGATTTTATTTTTTGAAACATGTGAATAATTTAAGAAAAATAACGTTTATTTTAGCTCATGGACCATCAAGTGACCAGAAAACTGCTCATGAACATGACCACGATCACAACGATTATGACTACGATCCTTCCTACGCGTATGTCTTATTCCAAAACAGGTACACGGCTTTCAAGTGATAATGTTTAATCTATTACGAACTACTTTAAGAAAGTCTACCTTCTTGGTCTTATTTAGTGAACTTAAGATTTTTCTTTCATGTCGTATTTCCAGTTTCAAGATTGCTTAGTTTAAAAATATAATATCCATCATTGTTCGTATAGATTTCTGACGGATTGGGAAAGAGGCATTTCATTTATATCAAAGTTGGAAGAAATGCTTGGACTAGAGAAGAACACCTTCACAAATCCTCGGTGAGCACTAACAATTTTGCGGCTTTTTTAGTTTTCTTTGGTTTATGAACTTACCTTAATTATGATTATGAACTTTTAGTGTGGATCGTGGGGAAGTTACTTTCAAAGTTGAGAAAAATAGTAAGGGCTATACCGCAGATGATGTCGCTCGACGAGTTGGTAAGGAAAGATCAGCTCATGATATACCTAATACTAACTATTTTGAGCGAATATTAACGCATTTATTTTCCTTTCCAGAGGACATAAAGGAAGAGCTGCGTCGACAAACTGGCGCCCAAATATTATCCACAGGCGTTGGGGATCGGGTGAGCACAAACAAACTTAAGATACCTAAAACCTATATTCCTTCCTAGACAATATTTTTTAGACAAAGTAAAAAATGAATGAAAATTTAATAGGTAGGTAAGCTATTCAATTCAATCCAATCCCATCGTATTGAAAATAGTAAATGCAGGAAGCATTATGTTCCATCAAAGTTGTCAATATTTTTAATGTTTGATTTTATTCACCGTCTTCGCATTCTTTTGTGGAACAATTTCCAATTTTGATAATGTTTTTTATACAGGATTATTTAATTGTGTTATTTTTTATGAAAACAAAAATAAGTTGATTCTTATCATCTTTCCTTAACCTTCTTACTCTCAGTCGATTTTGCAGAGCAAGCGTCCCATAATGCGCCCAGTGAAGTCACCCGAGGTGAAACTCTTCGGGATGGAGCTACCAGTCCTGTTGGCCTTGGTGGGGAGTCTGGCTGTCCTGGTTGTGGGGGCCGTGATATTCGCCGTCCTTCTCAAGAGGGACTTCAACTCGAAGAGGAAGATGCAGGGACTGTCCTCGGCTGCTGAGATCGATGCTGAGGCTACTAGGGATTATCAGGTTCAGTGTTGTCTCGTTACTATATTTCTTTTATAGGTAAGTTGGGTGCGAGGCCTTTGCCCAGCAGTGGGACAGAACAGGCTAAAAAAAATATAAAAAATAAAGGTAGTACATGCCATTGGTTTTATGGAAAAAAAAAATTGGTACTGACATAGCATTTTTTAGGATCACTATTTGCATTATCAAATCATGCATCTCGTTTAAAAATAAAATAGTAAAAGTTGTATTTATAAAAACATACAATACCTACTACAACTGAATGATAGTTAAACCAGTTGTAGAGATATCAAGTTTTTTTTATGACGCATCTCATCCGTGCCCGATTACATTAACATTGATTACGCTAAATCACACTCTAATACTGATTCAATAGTCAACTTCTCTGTGTTTAATTAGTTGTAATAAGTGCACTCCCCTGAATTCAATGATATAAATAAAAATAGAATGCAGTTTTAGGAAAATTATTTGATACAAATCATTTTACGTGATAAACGACGGAAATGAAGTGAGGTTTTAATCGAAATGACATGTAAGTAAGAAATAAGTTCAGAAAACTTAATTTTCAATTAATATTGTCTGACGTGGAAATATGCTTGCTTCTATCTTTCAATCCGACGTGGCTTCATCGATTCTCTTAAATTTTAATATTAATTGCCCAAAGCAATTAAGATAATTATAACTATACATTCAATACCTGCAATGGGTGTGATTATGTGTTTAAGTATGTATTCATAATTATTTATGTATGTCTGACACCCATAGTACAAGCTTTGCTTAGTTTGGGGTCAGATGACCATGTGTGGAAATGACCCAGATATTTATTCAATTGATTTTTCCTACTAAGTACGTTTTTTTTTTGTATTATTTACGCTCAGTGCCGTAACAAGAGCGGTGCGATGGGTGCCCAGGCACAGGGCGCAGGAATGACCAGACCCGTATCTAATTTTATTTCTCAAGGGTGCAGTTTAAATCACCAGGCGCAACCAGACCAGTATCTAATTTTATTTCTCAAGGGTGCAGTTTAATGCATCAGGCGATTAAAAGGCTAGTTCTCTTCTCAAGTGGGTTCTCTGGAACTTCAACACAGGAGCTGTGCCGTGCCCGCATGTCCGGCAAGTGGACGGGCCAGCAGACGGCGCCGGCGCCCGCGCACCCGACCGACGCGGCGCCGCAGCGCATCACCTCGCTGTCTCGCGAGCCGGAAGCAGCCAACTCGCCTTCCACACGATCTAGCACTTCCTCTTGGTAAGACCTGATCTCATCTATGTTTTAAATACCATTCTTGTTAACTTTGGACAACTTACCTATTCTTGACGTAGTAAAAGCCAATTCGCTCTCAAACAAAAGCCGGTTTTGGTAAGGGGAATAGATTTTTTTTGCCCTTATTCAGTCTTTCTGACAGATTCGGGAAATTAATGCTTTACCATTGCCAATCGATGAGGTCGAATAAGTTCATAGCTAGTTGGAAACATACTACCTAGTTAGCTTCCGGCTTGCTATGAATAAAGAAACAGGTTTTAGCACAAGCTCATTAGTTTTATCATAAGAAAATGACGTCTTACCATTTGTTAGCAAAGTGTATCCTCGATACAATTAATCGAAAACGTTATTCTTCCTACAGGAGCGAAGAACCAGCCCTGACTAACATGGACATTTCAACTGGACACATGGTTTTGGTGAGTTTGAGTACTTATTCTAAATTAACTGAGGCCAGTATCTATTTATTAATTTTAGAGAAAAAAACTAATTTTACGAATTAAACTCGCGTGTATAGTTATTCTTAACATATTATTTAGAGATCCGACGTTTCGAGCTCTTTACAGCGCTCGGGCAAGACTGACCTTCCTTCCGCCTTGCCCGTGCCAGTTTGTAATGAATTGGGTACCTATAAGCTTATTCGTTAAGTAACTGTCTAAACTTTTGACTGGCTCGGTGGAACAGTGGTTAGTGACTCAGGTTCAAAACCTACGGTTCCAAGAGTCGTGGGTTCGATTCCCACTCGGGACAAATATTTGTGTGACGAACATCGGTGTTTGTTCCGTGTCTGGGTGTATTATTAAATATATTTAGTTTATTTGTGAATCCACTGTTGATCCTGATTTTCGTAACACAAGTGCTTAAGCTACTTACCACGGGATCAGATCAATGAATGTGATGTTGTGTAATATTTATTTATTTATTTATTTATTATTAAATGACCAAACAGGTTTTTCCAGTAGGAAATATTATTGCTTGGATCCTGTTACTCATGGCTTCAGAACAACAAATTAACAAACCCTTCATGTCTGAAATAACCAGGCCTACATGGAAGACCACCTCCGCAACAAGGACCGCCTGGAGCAGGAGTGGCGCGCGCTCTGCGCATACGAGGCGGAGCCCTGCGCCACCGCCGCGGCCCTGAAGCCCGACAACGCCGGCAAGAACCGCTACGCCGACGTCCTGCCCTACGACCACTCGCGGGTCACCCTCAACACGCTGTCCAACCATCTGGGATCGGATTACATCAACGCTTCTACCATTGTGAGTAACTTTGACACTCGGACAAGAAGTTAGGCCGTTTTCTGAGTACCCACTTTTGCAAAGTTTATCATATAACTAAACTATATAGTACCTATGTAAGTATAGTACTAAATAAACACGAAATCATCAAAAATCTGCTTTTATGAAAATCTTATTTTACTACGCAGTTCCACTGCCATACATTTAGTCAGTCTAAAAGTACTGCAGTAGAACTATTGGAAACGTATCAGGATAATAACATTAATTACGGCCAACAGAGTGGCTCAAACCATATTTGTTTCTAACTGACTACCGATAATTTGGATACGTTCTACAATCCTTTAAATTGGCTACGTTTTCGTGGTTATGATTTTACTGACCAATTAAGAGATCGCTTATTTCCAGGGTTTTTAGTTTGATCAGATGACAACCTGTAGACAAAACAATTTTGACCGCACCATGTCCTCATCATATGAAATTGCTAATAACATAACGACTTTGTCACCAGACCGACCACGATCCGCGCAACCCGGCGTACATCGCAGCGGCAGGCCCTCTCGCGCACACCGCCCCTGACTTCTGGCAGATGGTGTGGGAGCAGGGCAGCGTCGTCACCGTCATGCTGACGCGTCTGACGGAGAACGGGCAGCAGCTGTGTCATCGGTACTGGCCGGAAGAGGGATCCGAACTCTACCACATCTATGAGGTGGGTTATGAGAACAAAGCTCAGTGATAAAAGCCTGTAAATGTCCTCGTACCTATCGGAGTGCGGAATCCAGCTTGAAGCACACATGTTTATTGTATGACAATATGCAAATGTGTTATCGGTACCTATTATTGCTAATCGCTTTCTTTTCCGGGTTCTGCTTATCACGATTTTAGGAAATCGGGTGTAACTATCTTAAAGACTTTCATCTTATCTTGCAAGTAGGCGATTCACAGATTGCACGGATGAAAATAATTATGATCTGTTTGAAAAAACCAGGGTTCCGTACTGTCTTGGTAACATTTTCGAGCTGTTAATTGTATGTATCCTTACTATTACAGGTACATTTAGTCAGCGAGCACATCTGGTGTGACGACTACCTGGTCCGGAGTTTCTACCTGAAGAACCAGCGCACAGGGGAAACCCGTACCGTCACCCAGTTCCACTTCTTGTCTTGGCCAGAGAACGGAGTGCCATCCTCGACGAAGGCTTTGCTGGAGTTTAGGCGGTGAGTCAAATACGGCCCATACTTCCTTTTAAAACTTGCATAAATCTAATTTAAGTAAAAGTTTCATCGTGACATCATGACTCCTTTCTAAATCGTTAAGTTTCTCAATATAATACACAAATTGTTTACTATCTATCATTCTTTATGTGTATTTGTATATTGTGGTCCAGTATTTAACAATTGTTTTTGATTTCAGGAAAGTCAACAAATCCTACAGAGGACGGTCCTGCCCTATTGTCGTACACTGCAGGTACGGTAGTACTTAATCATTTATCTTGTCCAATATCATTTCCGGGCTAGATTCCTATCACCAATGATTAATCGCGAAGATAGCAATATAATGTACGCTCAATCAATTCATACGAACTGAGCTCCGAATTCAAATTTTCTAATGATGAAATAGGTAAACAATAAGTAAGCCGGCAGACATCTTGAAATCACTATGTAGGCATGGTAATTCTTTCTAAGATATAAAAGCTAATCTTTTTATTATTAGAACGTCGCAGGTATGACGTATCTAATCATCGCTGGATCCCGTGGATCTAATCTTATCGCCTACGTGACTATGTCAATCATCATTATCGTCACCATCGCATTTCATGATTTACACGAGCAAATGCTACTTATTCGTGTGAAATAGAATATGACTAGCACCCTAAAACGCACTTACGTGAAGTATCCTAAGCATGTGAATGTATACTTCAACTCTGTTAATCACTAATACGGTATTTCCCGTTTGCAAAAATGACACTTATTACGACTAGACACTCCAAATCACTCTTAAATATCATACAAATTAAAATAACACTTACAGATATAGAACAAAGACCGATCTTCACCACACAAACATTTGTTCTCTGTGGGGATCGAAAACACGACACAATGATTACTAAATACAATGCGCGAACGAACCAAACTTGTGAATGTTACATTGGAACCGGTGAGAGCCATCCGCTTCCCCCCAAGCCATGATTATGACAGGCTACTCCAAGCCATCGCCGTAGTTACTTAGGAAAACATTCGAGTCACTGTCCCTTTTTTCCCATTCCAGTGACGGAGCCGGCCGTACAGGCACGTACTGCCTGATCGACATGGTCCTCAATCGGATGGCGAAGGGCGCCAAGGAGATCGACATCGCCGCCACACTGGAGCACATCCGGGACCAGCGCCCGCGCACCGTCGCCACCAAGCAGCAGTTCGAGTTCGTCCTGATGGCTGTAGCTGAGGAGGTGGGATTTTGGGTCTTAGGCCTTTATGTTAAGGGCTAATTCTGCGTCTGGGCTCCGTACCCTAAGTTTGCCTTAAGGCTGCAAACTGCTGCTGCAAATCCAGTTTGCAGCTTAATGGTCTGTTGTTAATTGTCTGTCTGAAGCGGTTTTCTGGGTCTACTATCGTCCATCAGCCTCATTTTGGTGCGCTTATTAGCAAAGAGAAACATTGGATTAGCTATTAAATACAGTTTCTTAGGAAATCTGTAGAAAAAATAACAACATAATGTAAACTAATGAATAGGTACGATATATTTAGGTGTAGGTGTAAAGGTCAGCACAAATACAAGTAAAAGCACAATCATTGTAAAGTGCTTTTACTTTATTTTTTCAAAAATGGCTTTTATTATGATAGTTAATTTTTAAATAAAACATTAATAGTGTAGTAAAGAGTATCAACTCGATATTATATCAATACCTAATGTTTTATTTTAATCAGGTGCACGCCATATTGAAAGCTCTACCGGCCCATCTTCAACAACTCCAAGAGAAGAAAGACAAAGAGAAGGAGAAGGAAAAAGAAAAAGAGAAAGACGGCAACGACAAAGACAAACCGAACAATTAAACCGGAATACGCTATCACGACGACGTTCTGATTCATTTAACTGTTGTTTGTATCGATGTTTGTATCACTTCTGGGTTGGAAATTTTGCATTATACTTATATTATAAAAGTCACTCGCTTCCGGCCTGTGCCTTTTCACTTTAGGAAGTTTATACTACATTTTGAATATTGACCTTTTTCTACAGATCTTAACAGATACCGCGGTTAAAAGGGACTTGATACGGCAATTTAAAAAAAAGAACATGAAATTAGGCGAATCTAAATTTTTTCGAGTTCTACACAAAGTAAAATAGGTCTGATTATTAATTTAGAAAAACTCTAAACAATCACAATCCCTGTTCAGTCCTACTTAGACGAAGTGGGTAGTTTTCAACCTGGAATTGTGCACTGTAATACCTAAACGTATTTATTTGTTGTTTTAGGCTTGCTTCGATATAATGATTTTGTGTATATTTATGCCTTTTTTGTGTTATACTTGTGTATATGTCGTAACATCAGTAGGACATTTTATGTGGTTTAAGTATATACCTACATTCCCAGCACCGCTAAATTCTTGCTGGCCTAAGTATTGTTTCTAAACAAACGTCCTGGAATTATACATGATCATATTTTATTTGATTACTTAAGGCACAAATATGAATACGATTTTTTAAAATTAAAAACTGAATATTCGTTTCTTAAAAAAAAGACCTTAGAGCTTACATTATTTTGGTAACTATTATACATATTCAAACGTACAAAGCTATTATTATTCTTCAAGATCGGAAGCAAAATGTCAGCTTCCTCAGTATTCTGGAGTCGTACAAATTTACTGCTATCCGATTTTAAATCCAAATTTATCCTAGAGCCAAGCTTACCTAAATCCTAGCCAGTATAAAGGTATCTATTAGGTAATTATTTTTTTAATAAAGCATTTTATCTGCAGAAATTATAAATTACTATTTTCATAGGACTAAGCAAGTACTATCTACACTATTTATTTTACTTTTTATGCTAAACAGAACTTGTATTATTTTAAAAAGGTATACAGGATGCTGATTTATTCATTCAAATTGCTTTAAACTCTAGACCATCTTACTTTAAAAAGAAAGAGGGCATTGAAGACTAAAAGATAGATTTAGGCTAAAGCGACATTCCAATAATAGGTCCTCATTCTTTTTTGGCAGATGGAATAGAACTAACAGCGGCAAGTAGGTGACGTAGATATTGAAGATATTGAATATGCAGACACCCTGTATAGTCTTGCCTAGCTACTTTGCTATAGTTATCATAGTCAATTGTAACGGTGTCTAAATGTTCTAACGATTGATCATTTCTTACACTCCGATACGTACTTTTTTTAGTAATTTATTTTTAATGTTTATTGAGAATAAACTTAGTGACAGTTTTATTCAAAATTGCATCAACCTGTCTTCTACCGATTTTAGAAACACTTAACATGAAGATATAGGTATGGTATACAAATCTTTTATATAGTCATCATGACCAAGTTTGTTGATATACCTAAAGTATGATGTGTTTATTTCGTTATCCTCTTTATATTATAGCTTGTAGCTTAAAAATGGAACTATACTATTTATATGGCATGTTCGACGGATTGTTACAGCGCATTAAATGCGCAGCTGTGAATTGACCTAGTCGGTAAAGTGTTAATTACTGTTATACCTATGTTAAATCATAAAGTCATACAATCGCTTTATCGTAGGTACACCTTACTTTTCGTTTTCATATCTATTAGTAAGTTATGATTCATGCTACTTACATTATTATTAATTTGGTTAACATAGTAAGAGGAACATATACCAAATTATGTAAGCTAAGAGACATACAGATGTCATCGCCGATCATATCCTGAACGAACGGAATACCTGATAAATAATAATCATCAAGAGATCAAGATAAATATTTACAGAAATTAGCATCCAATAGATCATGTAATATGTATGAGATTTGTATAAGATTATATTTATTGCATATTATGGGAAAATGTAAAAAAAATATTACCTACCCACGAAATTAAAAATGTAGAATAGATTTAAGAGAAAATATATTTAACCGTATTTCTGTATGAAATTATATGTAGTTTTTATGTGAATGATTGAATAATGGATTTTGATTATTAAATTGTTTTAGGGAATAAGACAAGCAGTATCCTGATTTCCTAAGATTTATTTATCCCATTTCCTAGAGCCCCTTCCATACTGACGTACCAATGTACCACTACGATACTAAACTAAAAAACAAAGGAAATAAATAGGTACCTACATTGAGAAATTTCAGTAATTGATCTACGCATAAGTTCATTTGGTAGAACTACAATATTTTTTCCTACTTTTGTTGCATCATTGCATTGAACATTTTTAATACTGAAAGATAATTGACACATATCTCGTATACTGAATACTGAAACAGTGACAGAAACATAAACATTACTCACTCACGTATCTTGAGCTCAATAACTCTATTATTGTAACAAGTATTATTTAAGTAATTAAAAAACACATTAATCCTTTCACACAAGTAATCCAAAGCTTTTCCCGCGTAATTATAAAACATAGCTCATACAACTCACTCATTCACTTCCTGTGTGTATCTTTCCACCAATCAGAATCAGTTCCGCCTAAATTATTCACTGATGCGTTCATTTAATTTATTTCCTTTGTTATCACTGAGAGCTGTATTGAAATACTTATGAATACAGTTCATCCATCCTATTGATGCTATTTTCAAACTTTCATGATGTACCGAACATCTTAATACGTTACAAGCTTCTAAGAGATATAATAGCAAAAGTTGGTACTGCTGTGTAAAGTAGAAAATGCGGAACGCAAGCGTAAATAGTCGCAATGTCACGTCATCCACATGACAGCTGTCACTGTTCCGGTCAAATAAATATTTTTTAGTTGACATCTTGACGTGGAAAAGTAGAGTCGCGTCGATTTCATTTCGTTATTTTTCTTTATCATTCAACTTGTATTTATTTCTAATTTACCAGTAATCTCGTACAATAATCTTTATTCAATATGATCACCGGTCGTGCTTTACATTTTGTGTTCAAAGTTGCGGACAGGACGCTCACCGCAAAATTCTACAGAGATGTCCTGGGAATGAAGGTACGATCTTATTGTAGGTTTCCTTATCAGAATAAGAATGAATTTTATTTAAAAATTATATTGAAGTAGAGTCAAAATTGAATTTTTACATTTACATTACACAAAAGAATTTGTTGCTTGTACAACCAGCCAAATGTGTTCAAGACTCAAGGTCACATCTTGCTATTACCTACCAGTTACCGGTAATTATTTACGGTAAAATACTCTGTAAGTAGTAAATGACTAAACAAGATCTCTATTATATCTACAATGGGAAATAATGTTAATAGGTATGGTACCTACCTAAACTACTAGTTTTCTGACTCACAACATGATTAATTATGTATCCAGATTATCTTATATTTTTTTTTAGTTGTGTGTGAATCATAATCTTATTCGTGAATATTTTTGTTGTTAGGTTCTCCGTCATGAGGAGTTCAGTGAGGGCTGTGAAGCAGCTTGCAATGGGTGAGTCATTATGCTAGTCATCAATCTTACTTTTCAATTTTGAAATAAGTTGGAGTGAGAAGAGGGTTTATATCTATTTTAATACATCACTTTATTCCCTGTTTGATAGTTTACACTAGAAAAAAAAATTGGTGTAATGAAATTATTTGTTTTTAGGCTAAAATCTAACTAATAAACACCTACTAATATGCCAATATTATCAACATTTCAGACCATATGCTAACAGATGGAGCAAAACCATGATCGGCTATGGCCCAGAAGACACACACTTTGTAGTTGAGCTCACATACAACTATGGCATCACTCATTATGAGCAAGGCAATGATTTCATTGGTATCACAGTCCAATCCAGTGAGGCCCTGAAAAGGGCTGCCGTAAATAACTGGCCAGTGAAGGAAGAGAATGGCGTCAAATACCTGGAAGCACCTGGCGGTTACAAATTCTACATTATTGATAAGCCACAGCCTGCAGACAAAGGTATGTTATGTTGTTGTTACTATGTATGTATTTTTTTTTATTTATAAGGTCTTAACAGTGATGTTTTTGAAACATTTTCGGTGGTGCTTATTAAATGTATAGAAATCAAATTATTTCCATTTTAGTTTGGGGCAGTATCAATACATTGTAAATTTGATGTTAATCTGTTTGATCTAATTATTCTTATCCAATTTTTATCATTTTTGAGCAATAATCTAATCATAGATGAATAGTATGATTAAAGATAATAAATCTTATAAGGTAATTAAATTTCAAAGTGATTGACCTGTATATCACCAGAAAATCACAAATTATCATACAAAATGATAAAAAAGATAAAGGCTTGCTAATTTTACTCTATTTACTTTATAAAATTGCAGTGCAAGTTTTTTAAAAATGCTATATTTATAAACTTGGACTGCAAACTTGCCAACAATCAGATGTTTATTTTGTATCATCTCTTATATTGTTTGGTTGGTTTGTAAAGAAGGCCCCAATCAAGTATTTAATGAATGCATCACTGTATACACTGTATACTGTACACATACATTTCAAGTAGTTTGATGAATATTGACAAGATTTCTAATCAAAGTGCCAAACATACTGTATTTGAATGAGCCTTATCCTTAAGTGTTCCAACACAGATAACAGAGAAAGATTAAAATTGTCTGGTGAAAACAGATTACTTTGTGCATGTTCTCTGTGTTTTATCTGAAAAATATTCCATTCTAGACCCACTTATCAGTGCATGCCTTCTGATGTAGATTGTTGTTTGATGTATAAAACAGTTGCATGCAAATATTTTCATATTTTTTATGACAGATAGTTGTAGTATGATAGATATTGACAGATATTGTAGTTGTAGGTATGTAACTCACAAGTTTGTTAATAACTCACCCTTGTGTATACAACTGATTTTTTACTTCCTGTATCTATTTTGTTAAATTACTTTAGGTTTGTGCAAGCTACACATCTTTGAGGTCAAACCCATTTTACGGTTTTTAAATTCCTAACTTAAGATTTAATTTTATATGTAGGTATTTATTATTACTCAGTCTTGAATTTTACTATTTACTGCACATCTCGTAAAATACTTACTTCATATGCTTAAAGCATAATGCTCTAAAAATGGATCGCTGGAAGTGATCTCTGCCTACCCCTCTGGGAAAAAGGCGTGATTGTATGCATGTATGTATGCTCTAAAAATTTCACCATATTTATCAATGCTGATTCTTTATATCCATAAAACTAACTCACATACCTTTAGAGCTTAAGAGCACATATTATTATAATCAAAACATGATTATTTTTTCTAATGAAACAGATTAGATAGATTTATATTATATCAGTGATAAAAAGCGCTTTAATACATATATTGCAACTGATAATCATATTGGAATTCTGCTTATAAGGATTCCAATATGATATGGTTATCCTGCTAATAAATTTAATTATGTTAGAAGGATTTTATTTTATTATGATTTATGGTATATCGGCCTATAATCCACTGTTGGATGTAGGTCTCCCCATGTCTTCACCACTCCAGCCTATTCTCAGCTGATGATAAAGATATGTATAAAAAAAATATATTATATTTTATACAGCTCAAAACATCAGTCAGCCTCAGCTGTCTGAGTGACAGGCCCATGTGGAAGAAGTATACATGTTGCGCCAACCCCACTTAGCATGGGACAAGGGCAGGGGAATCATGATGATGAAACAACATCACTCAACCTACAGGAGAAGACCAGTGTTTTCATAACCTTACCCTGACCTATTCTACTTCCAGATCCAGTAGTGAAGGTGTCTTTGGCGAGTTCAAACCTGGCAAAATCCATTGCATACTGGAATGGCCTCCTCACCATGAAGATCTTTGAAAAGAAGGAGAAGTCTGTTCTACTAGGCTTCGGTGACAACCAAGCCAAACTGGAATTGGTTGATATTGGTAAGAGAAACATTCTGTAAATATCCTGGACATATTACGTGTGTAACAGTTTAAAGTTATGTATTGTGTCATTATGTTTGGTGAGATTATAACTTATGCTTATCATTAGAATATTCGACATTGGTTATGATGAGTGCAAAATACATTGTATTGTTTCTGACGAATAGATAACTCCAATGTAATATCTACAAGTTGTACATGGTAACCACTTATAACACACTAGCTGTGCCAGCGACTTCATTCGCGTTTCCCCCGTTATTTACACATTTTCCATTGTTTCTTTGCTCCTATTGGTCGCAGCGTGATGTTATATAGCCTAAAGCCTTCCTCGATAAATGGTCTATACAACGCAAAAAGATTTTTTCAAATCGATCCAGTAGTTCCTGAGATTAGCGCGTTCAAACAAACAAACAAACAAACAAACAAACAAACAAACTCTTCAGCTTTATAATATTAGTATAGATTTTTAAACAATTTGACTTCATTAGTAGAGTAGCTATCATATCAACGATTAAATCATGATAAATTTTCATTCTTTATTAAGTTAAAGTTATATTAAACTTCTCTATAGTGATGAGTTATATTAAACTTCTGTATAGTGATGAGTGGCGGTAGCACACATTAAGGTATTAATGTTACATATAAATTGCTACCACCTATTTATACCATCAGATAGACAGGATCTCTGTAGCTATTATTTATGGCTTCTTACAATTAAGTGTTCTTAATGAAGTTAAATTACACTGGCATTTATTCTTCTGGTATGGAGACTAGTGCATGAGGCTATGATGACATGCACATAAAATGAGCCAGTTTCATTCATTGCTTAAGTTTATTCTTTTAAACATATGTACTTTGTTATTTTTGGCCAGATATGATTCTATTGTTATGAGATGACCAGATATTCGACTGACTTGGTGGGACAATGATAAGTGACCCTGCCTACGGTTTTAAGTTTTGTGGGTTCGATTTCAATTATTTAATTGTACAGGGAAACATAGCTGATGAAAAAGCAACATGTCTTTTAGCGCGTATGATTCGATAGTTCGATTATGGTACTACTAGACATTTCATGTTATTCCAGGTGGTCCAGTGAACCGTGCGAAGGCGTACGGTCGTATCGCGTTCGCGTGCCCGTTTGACGTCCAGCCTACTATCGATAAGAAGATCCAGGAGGCTAACGAGACCATCCTCACTCCCCTCATCTCCCTCGACACTCCTGGCAAGGCGACCGTCCGCGTCATCATCTTAGCTGACCCTGACGGCCACGAGATATGCTTCGTTGACGACGAGAGCTTCCGTCAGCTGTCGCAGGTCGACCCGAACAGTGACGCTGACCTGGACAAGTTCATCAAATCCGACAAGTCTAGAGCGAAGTGAGGTATCCTAGTAGTACAGTACGGTTTTGAAGTATACAGCGTGTTAGATTCGTAAGTTATATTTTTTTGTTTTTGTATTATAATGTCGAAAGAAATAACCGGTAGTTTGTGGCTACAACAATTTTATTGGTACGAAGAAGAGGCCGCCAACTAAGCGCCCTTTTTCGGTCCTTATTAAGAAAACGAAAATGCGAAGAATGAAAACTCAAATTCCTCTAATCAATTACAGATTGTGCTCAAAATTACTTTTGTGGATCATCTTAATATTTATTTTCTTCACATTGCCAATCCTTAAATTATTATTTTTGCGAAATACTAATGTAAAACGTTTATGTACGCATGTTAATTAAAAGTTTTGTTTTTCAAAAACTTTAAATGAAATTCAATGTTTTACATTGCATAATTGCAATTATTAAAACACAACTTAATGTCATAAAATAATTCAGAACATTGGTCACAAAAGTATGTATATTTATATAAATACCTTTCATCAAAGGTATACTTTAGAATTTAACATTCTGTATAATAAGTATTGACGCAATAATATTACTTTGTATTTACAAGTACCCCTACTTGATATTTAAAATGATATTATGTGATAATAATAAGACACTTATAATTTGGCGTAGGTAATATAATTACTATAGCATTCCTTCGGTCATGTACTCAAAAGACTTGTTACTTATTGTATTGTTTTCAATATTATCTCCTTAATGTACCTAAAACTTATATTACTTTATGTAAGTAGATTTTATATGACCAGCCGATCAGTACAAGTGTCAGTATATGTGATTTTTTGTTTAAAATATATTTTTATTACTATTAATGCAATTGTTTTATTTTAGAACAACGTAAATGCCCATGAGGCAAGCTACTTTTATCTATATCTAAGTATAGCTATTGTTAAAATAGTTTTCTGTAGTATGGTATAACATCTAAATTAATTATGTTATTTCTATTACATATTATATCATACTTAGTCTATTTTTACGTTAGCCTCTGTTAGTAACTGTAATAAGGAAAACCTAGACTCGGATTTCCTAACCTTGTATTGTCATGTAACTAGATAAATTGCAACCAAATAGAATAGAGCCTGTGTCACTTCGAACAATGGAAGTCATTTCTCACATACATATTACTAGTTAACTGTCATTATGGCCATGGTGTACCATGTATGGGTATCACAAAGTTGCTACTGTTCAATGTAATAAATAGTAGGTAAATGAAATTATCAGTCTAGGATTATCCTCGCATCGCATTGCGGTACCCTTTTCCCAGTTTAATGTACAAAAGCGTCGATGACCGAGTGGTTAAGGTCGTTGCTTACCATGCGATAGGCCAGTTCAAACCCCGCCAGGTACCACTGTGTTTTCAAATTTGAAATGCATATGTACGATTATTCGAATTAAGTATAACATCATCAATTTTACTAATAATATAAAGGCGGGACGTGAAACGGCATTTAAGCAGGCCTTCAGGGTGAGTGCGACAGGCTCAATAAGGTCTATTGTACCTGTCGACCTCATATTTGGATCTCACTACCGCTTACCATCAGGTGGAGTAAGGTTATCTTGTTAGCCTACTATAAAAAAAGGAAACCTGCACAGTGCACACCTACTAAACCAAACCAAACCATCTAAGGTAGTGTAGTCGACCAATACGCATTTGGCCTGCGGGGTTGACTAATGCCTTACCACCCTAGTGGAGGGTAGACCCGTGTCCCAGCAGTGGGTACCTACTTCTATGGGCCGATGATGATGAATGTACACTTTAGGAAGGGATATACTTATGATCGAAAATGAGAGAAATTACAAACATTGTCCAACTTCCTTTAAGTCAATCGTTTAACGCGATACGCATACGACATGACGTATCGCTATGCTGATGTGTGCACTTTTATTACGGCGCCAACAAATAGTACATGTTAGCATAAACCGATTTTCTTGCTCTGTTCTGTGGTATTGACATAGGTAAGTAGATACCTAGTTCTTTACATTCCTAGATTTGATGAGACGGAGATCCGGAACTAATATTGTGTGTGGTTATTAACATCGGTGTTTATCCCGTGACTGGAAGAGTTATTTGACTATTTCAGTATACGTTTTTGGATATTCCACTGTTCATTCGGATTTTGAATCAATATTAGTGATTAAAGTTATTTGTTTATCCTATCTATCTCACTGTTATAAATAAGTAGGTAGGTATTTAGGGTTGAGAGCCATCCGCTCCCCCGCAAGTCCGGTGATGATGAGGCTACTCCAAGCCATCATCGTATGTCAGTTAGGAAAAAAATATATAAACGATATTTATTTTCTTCTAAATAAATAGATAAATCTACAAAAATCGGTTTCGCAAAGTCGCGTGACGCGTCTTACGACTCCCGGTGGCTAATCAAAGTCTAAATATAAACCGCATTCAGTGAATTGCGACAGGCCGTGCGGGTAATGACTTGATCGTATCGACCAAATAGCCACGGCATCAGTCGCGTGACGATCTGACTCCTTATCAGCGGACTTCTGGATGGTACCGCACATTACTGCCAGCATAATCAGGGGTTCCGAAATAAAGCCACTGCGACTTGCCAATGTTGCCAGTATATAGCCAGTGTCGTATCTAGCCAATGTTCCATATATCACTACTGATATTGTATCCCCACTCGTAGCTAGGGAAACAGGGATTTTTTTCCGGTTAGGAATAAATGGATTCTTCTGTTCCATAATATCTACAGATTCACCCTGTTTGTGTGGAAAAAAAATTAGAAACTAATTACTAATACCTTGATTTAATTATATTTAATTGGTCGCTAGTAGCGAAAAATCCTTCTATTCTAACTTTCCTGAATCAGTAGAGATAAATGGAACAGAATATTCCACTAACTACTACCTACCAGTAGCGAGAACTGGAAAAAAATCGAATACCTACTCGGATCTTTTTTCCTACCAGTGGGGATATATCGGTAGGGATCTATGAAACAGGGGGTACCTAGGCTACGACACTGTCCTTATCGTCGAGCTTAAATTATTTCATATTCTTGTGGTAGCGAGGATCTTGTGGAGACAGTTCAGGGTTCGTCGGACTCTAGTTAGTTAGTTTACTGTCAGGGAATTACTTACTTTTCATTAGCGTAGAGTCAGGAGGTTATTATCTGTGCCACCTGTGCTGTACCTACCTACCCCCGATTTCGGAAAGAACTTCAAATATTGGATTGTAAATTGAATTCAATTCGATAAGATTCGTTCAGGTGTTCTCGAATTTGGACGTTTAACTTACAGATTTAAGAGATCCATTCTTATTTATGATGTCGGTCATACCTGCGACTTCGGCTGCTTCGGTAATTCCTATTCGTCACACTTTTCAAACCCGTTAAAGACGTTTTATGTTATACAAACCTTGTCCTAAAAATAACAAACACTACAAATAACGAATTTGGTGCAGAAATAGGAAGTCTGTATGGAATGTGCGTACCTACAATTCTGCGAATCACTTTTATTATAGAAGTTGTACAATAATAATGATGACACTTACATTAAATTACTCACGGTACCTAATCTCAGTTTCCCACGCCTTTGTGTGTGAATCGTGCTTATCCTAAATCGACCAAGTAACCCATTATTCCGAAGACACTGAGTCGTAATATCGCGTGCTAAGGTGCAATCCCTTTCCCAAATAACGTGCTACGATTCCTAACCGCTGCCCAATAAACTTGATAAGCGTGCACCGTACGGCTGAAATGCACAGCCTAGACTATATTTACTACGTTAAAAGTGGGGTAACTATTTCTGAATTTTTGTGTCTTTAGGCTTGGTTTGATACCCCGTCAGTCGTCGTGGTTGTATGTGTATTTCATTTCTGTATTCAACTTAATTATTTATTTATTTATTTGTTTATTCAAAATCCACAGCTCTTAAATAAAAATTACAGATAATCTTCTAAATCACAAAGCAAATAACGGATTTTATATACATAGTTTTAAGTTATATTACGCTATTACAATCAGAGAAGGTGAAAAGTGCAGAATATAATACTATTATATACACAGGCGAACAAATTAAAATTAAATTAATTAAAAATATTACTCTAAAGACTCAAACTCACACATAAACATAATTGCGGAGTGACTCTTTAAATAAAGTTCTGCGAATGCAAGATTGTTTTAAAGTACTTAATTCTGATTCCTAGGTTTAGGTAAATACTAATTTATTTAACTACATTTTGAACCGTTTATTTCCTACAAGGAAAATCAACAATTTGCTTCGCCTGGCTCTTGTAATTATTATGTAAGTAACATGTTGATAGCATCATGAATATGTATCATAAATGCATCAGCAGGTTTTTCTACATAACAACTGCTTGCAAGAAATTATGCAAAATTGGCGTTATGCGCGAACGATGCTGAAACTCTTACGCCGTCGCAGTCTAACGGAGCAATAGTAATCTCATGTTGCACTCTAGTAATATTCTAGGTTAGGACTTACTACGGCCATTTAACACCTTAGCTTTATCTGTACCGAATAACCAATTAGTCTATTCTATTCTATTATAAACTTTGTGTTTGGGTGTGTAAAGACCCGCGGATGGTCGTCATACTCTTGCAAATATAAATTATATTAATACTAGCTTTCCGCCCGCGACTCCGTCCGCGTAGAGACGTTTAACGGGTAAAATATTACTTATTTATAGCGCAGTCGGTTAAAAAGTAGCCTATGGCCTTTCTCAGGCTCTGAACTATATCTGTACCAAATTTCATTTAAATCGATTCAGTGCTCTATGCGTGAAAGCGTAACAGACAGACAGACAGACAGAATTAATTTCGCATTTATAATATTAGTAAGGATAAGGATATTAGTAAGGATTACATATTATAGTGCACGATTGTGCGCGCAAACACAATGCACTCTCAGTTCCCTTACTCTCATAGTTCGGTGAGACGACAATCCTACATGACCGATAAGAGATTTGGCGCAGAAGACCACAGGCTTAAAGTGCTTTTTGAGGCACGGGCGTGCACTCGCCAACTTCCTGACTCCGGGTTGAGCAATTTCTTTTCAGAAAAAAGTACATACAATTGCTCGACCCAGGACTCGAACTGTGCATACTTTGCTACTAATAGACCAACGACGCAGACAACGGTGTCCATATACAACTTTTTTTTATTAAAATATAAAAACAAATAAATAATGCACCCGGAAATGATATCAACACCGATATTCATCACACATACCTACATTTGTTACGACTGGGAATGGAACCCACAACCCCTTAGCGAAGAGACAAGGGCACTATCCATTGCGCCATCGGACCAGTCAAAAGGTCTACGCTAAGTCAATCTTAAAATTAGGAGTCGAAGATATGCCTGTGGGGCTACCATGAGTTTAAAACTTACGCGCTCGATATCGACTACGTAAATATGTCTATGAAAAACATGTACAGCGCCGGCTGGTGGTTACGCGAAGAACTCCAATCGGCCATATGAAAAAAAACAACTCGATAGGTTTTTAACGTACGTAAGTTTACGATAGCCAACTCATGGTAGGCCCTCTGGTCTGGATTCTTGTGACCAGGTAGATCTATAAAATATCAGAATATTAGAAACATACAGCGTCGGACTGGCCATACAGTCAGGGTGGCATTTGCCAGCCGGGCCCCAGCCTGCGCGGGCCCCCCACAGGCCTGAGTCGCCCGCTTGCATTTCTCGGAAACTATGCTTCTCTCAAAAATATTGCTTATGCTATTAGCAAATTGCCTTGCCAACAAATATGTTTAAAATGACTTTTTGTCCTAAAGTAAAGATTAAAGAAGTCATTAGAAAAATAAAGAGATCGTTCCTTATTTTTATTTTATTTAAAGCAAAAAAGACGCATTGTTTCCGAGATATCGTGAAAAAAGTATTTTCTCATCCCTTTTTGAGTTGGCGGCCGGGGGACAAGGGCCCCCATAAACTTGAAGTTCTATTGACCAATGACCACCACAAACATTTCTAAAAATAAAATTGCGTCCTCTAATTAAGAATCCGAAAAATCTCGGAAACTAAAAATTCTAAGTTAATGCAATAAATTGTATTCAATACTCCTTAAATGAAAGTAAAAAAATATGAGTCACCATACATTTTATTTGTTACACAAAATCGTACGATTTTTATCTTCGAAATTTAAAATACCGGTATTGTTGGAACTGTTGAACACAGAATCGAATCTAATCAAGGATGATGAAAACAGCAGCTTTTGCAATCGAGTCATTAAGTACAAAGCTGAAAGTTCTTCTCTTTAAAAAAAAATACTAGCCAGGTTTATACAGGGTGTCCAAAAAAATTATGCCAAGCGAATGTCCTGAGATAGAACACCCCGTGGGGCTTCGAAACACCCCCATGTATGTTCCGCTATTTTTTGAGTTATTATTTTTTATAAACTTTTGAGAATATTTGACAAAACCTATTAAAAAATTCTAAAAAAAAGTCGTTATTTAACTTTTTTAGAAATTCTTTTTGCAAATCAATTTTCATGAGTTCTTCTTTAATGCCTAAAATATTCGTCTCCATAATTTAAATGGAAGTTTTCAAAATGATGGTACAAACTGAAAAATTATGTTCTGTAAATAATGTCTAAAATTTCCACTTTTAAAATATTAGGATGTAGCTCAGCTTTTATAATCATTAATAAAAACTAGTACTTAACGGGCTACTTTTGGTGAAAAAATCATAAAATTTGTCATTTGATTACGAAGCATTATTTGGTCATTTTATTATTTCTGAAGTTAATAAGATTGTTAACAATCGAAATTATTACAGAAATTGTAAGATTTAACCTAATGAGAGTTTAATTTGTGATACTTTAAAAATAAATTAAGTTTTGAAATGGACCTTAAATGAAAAAAAAGTAAGTGTATTTGATTATTGAATAATTATTAGTGATCGCACTCAAAGTCCGTAAAGAAAGCAAAGTTCGTCAAGTTCGTCGTAACAACAGGATTCGTCATGCGAAAACAGTGTTAACGCAATGAAACTTAAATTAAACAAAAAAATATATAACATCTTAATGTATGTGTCGCAGTCGTCTGGTTAAATCAGCGATTTGATTGGATCACTAGCGCGTTCATTGTATGACGACGTTTAATTGAATGACTAAAGGACAACTCGTGAAGTTGTTGAATATAACGTTCAACATCTTGACTGAACGTCATTTAGCGTAGTCGTTGAATGGGATATAGCTGACTTTGTAATGTTTGATTAGGGTGACCATAAGTGCGCATCTTAAAAGATAACTAACTTTCGATTAAAACATGAGGACATGACATAACACCACTTAATAACCAGCCAGTTTTGCCAGATTTTTTTCTTTTAAAGTAGCTGGTGACAGCATATTAATCGGTACATCCATGCTGTCTCAATTTTTTTACGCATAAGTTACTTTAAATCTCAATTTCACTCAAAAAAATATCAACACAGTGGCATTCGATTAGATCTGTACCAGCTGTTTGACGCCATCTTTGTTTTGATGAGCACTAACGCCACAGTGGAAAACAAAATGAACTAAATTACAATCACCTGACTGATTTTACGTCCGCTATGTTCAAAGGGCTATGTTCCAATCAGCTAACTTGTTGGACGTTGAGTGAAGATTGTTCATTCAACGTTCGACCTAGTCATTCAATTGAACGTCGTCATTTAATGAACGCGCTAATGATTCAATCAAATCGCTGATTCAACCAGATGACTGCGACATATGCATCTCATCTGAGTGTTCCTGTATTAAATTTAGGTTTAACAAACAAACTAATTAACTTTAGAAATGATAAAGTGTCCAAAATAATACTTCGTAATCAAATGCCTAATTTATGATTTTTCCACATTTCTGTCTTTGAAGTCCGATTTCAGCAAAAGTAACCTATTAGGTTCTAGTTTTTATTATTGATTATTAGTTTTTATTATTATGAAAGCAGTTTTTAAGGTTACTAAAGAGCTATGCAGCTACCTCCTAATATTTTAAGTTGAAATTTTAAGAAATTATTTACAGAACGTAATTTTACAGTTTGTACCATCATTCTGAAAACTTCCAATTATAGTTTTTGAGTTATGATTTTTTTTGACTTTTGAGAAAATTTGACATAGCCGATTAAAAATTTCTAAAAAAAAAGTATTTGACTTTTTTAGAAAATCTTTTTGCAAATCAATTTTGATGAAAACATATCACAATTTTAATGATAATTTATTTGCAAAAAGAATTAAAAAAAAAATTAAAAACTTTTTTTTTGGATTTTTTCTAAATCGGTTTTGTCAATTATTCTCAACAGTTTAGGAAAAAAACCATAACTCGAACGCTATAAAAATCGCGGAACATGCATGGGGTGTACTAACTCAGGACATTCGCTTGACACTATTTTTTGGGCACCCTGTATATTATTTGTTATGGTATTTATCTCGATTACTGTTTATCTCGATTTGTGTATCTCAGTATTTTTTGATAGTATCCCATCACCGTGATATAGTCTCGGGCCCTGGGCTACTTAGAGTTATGAGCCATCCGCTCACCCGTAAGTCCGGTGAAGCTGAACAGGCCTCAGACGGCCATCAGCGATCAGACCCTTCCGAAAAAAAAAAAAACTTGGGCCCTGGGATTGTGATTTGCCACCCGGGCCCTTGCGGCTCAGTCCGACCCTGGAAACATAACTCTATATTCAGTCAAAAACTATAATGGCCTGTGTAATAATGAATTATTTCAATCGTTATTAAACACGTAGTGTTGCACCCACCTCACAGTTTTACATAAATGATTTATAGCAAAATGTTCATGCAAATCCATTGTATTTACATTATTGGTGTTGCAGTAGAACTATTTGCGAATGATGTACCTAAAACACCTCAACAAGATAATAAACCCTAGATTTTAGGTCATGTTCTCGTGTTGTGGTATTCGCGTGCAAAGCAGACATATTTCGAATTACCTACTAAAATTTAAATTCAAGAATTTTAAACATTTTATTTGGTCGGATACCGAATGCAAAATGTTTCTAGGTTTTTATGTCGCTCGCGTGATTAAGGTATCCGTGGTTACAGGAATTTTAAAACTGTAATATTTTTTATAATGTAAGTGGGTAATTTAAATAATGCCATCTTGGTGGAATAAAATTATAAGCCATTTGATTTTTCAACTAATTTCAGCCACTGAAAAAAAAATTGATTGCTTTTTTAAGAGTAAGGACAGCATGTGCCTATGTTTTATTATGACCCCGGACGTATTCAGCTCGTTGAATAGTGGGTACCAGATGTTTAGACATTAATATATAGAAAAAAAATCGGACCCGCAAGACTCGTCGGCTAAGTATCTAATCCAATTCCAATCTCAACGTTTATCGAGCCTGCGAATAATAGGCGGCTCGGTCGGCGGGTATCACGTCGATAATAGATCCACGACCTGTCATAAATTTCATTGCAATCGAGGATCCGGCTGATCAATTTGGAGAGGGGCGGGCGGGGCGGGCGGGCGCGTGCGCGGCGCGGGCCGGGCGCGCCCGACCGCACTCCGCGCCGGCCGCCCGGACCTCCCGCGCGGCGAGCTCCGCGCCGAGCTGGCCCATGCCCCGGTGACCGCCACGAGCGCGCCCAGCCCGCAGGCGACGACCGCGCCCGCCCGCCGCCCGAGGTGTTGCGCGTCCGACCGCTCCGATGCTCCATCGGTTAGTCGCATTTCCATTCTCTGCGCTCCTCCAGCACGATATCGCTTCCGACTCCGATTGGAGGAGTAGACGAGCTTCGACCGCGGCCGAGTAGTGAGCCGCACGAGCCTCGGTTACATAATGGACCGTCGTTCCGTCGCGGATCGACGTTCGCCGTCGGCCGCGTTACGACACGAGATGGTCGATTATGGAACGGAAGACGCTCTTTGTATTTGTGATGTCCCGTAGCTTCGGCGAGCTTGCACCTCATGCTTGATTCGGTTTGAAAGTGAATCTGAAAACTTTGGTATATCCGTCGACCCCCTCCCCGCGATTCGCAATAAGATTCGAGGCTTGTACTAGTAACATTAGTTGTGTTTATTGGTGAGTCGGAGTCGCTAATGAGCGCGTGTCCTGTAGATGGTAGCGAGAGGCAATGGAGGCGCTCCGGGTCGAGTTAGCGGAGATCGGTGTTAATTGACAAATAGCGAGTGACAGAAATGTGCGGCTCGGTCCATGGGATCAGACGTGCCCCTAATCAGGCGCCTGTCGCTATGCGGAGCCGCTGGACCCCTCAGAAATGAGGTATACACATTTTTAATTATACATGTTATTAACTTACTAACTCGATGTTATGAAAGAAGCTGTGATATCGCTTCTGTAACAGTATTTTCATTTGATTTACTAATTTTATTGACTTCTATTTGGTGGATTATTATGTTGTGTAGTACTTATGTGTGTAATGTTATAACAAAGAAATCAATACTGAATTAGTGGGTACAGGCAATGATTCACATAAAACAGGAAAGTTTTGCTTAATTTATCATTTTAGTCCTAGGTACTTTTGTGTCGTGTTGCTTAAAGCTTATTTCGTATGGTTGTGTTTTTTTTCTTCAAAATAACAGGATGTACTTACTAAATATGCAAGTAAGTAAATCATATTATTATTTTGTTTGCTCTTCTCTTAACGTTTAAATAAATTATAAGTCTGTATTAATAATGCTAATTACTGCTTAACATTGGAAAAAATCTTAGTTCATGCTGGTACCATACCAGCGTACGATATTAAGAATAGATGGACACCATTTAATCTTATTTTATGGGGCCATCTCACTGTACGAATATGCTGCAAACATATTATCATAGAGAGCGAAATCTTCGCCCGGGCCAAGGACGATAGCCTTGCTGAGAAGGGATCGGTGCCTAGCCGTAATATCTGTGATATATAGTATCCTATTATATGCCTCACTCTATTTGGATGTTATATGAGTAAATCACTCGTTTTGTGTGATATCGGATGAGACAAAATGGAAGACTAATATTTTGACGGAGTAAACTGATCAAGACTGCTCTCTCTCAGCAATCGGTATTGATTCTATCTACTTAGACAAGGGAACTCTACTCGTAGGTAGGGGGACTTGTAAATGCTTTTTTAATGGCGAATTCAATTTTATGTTATTTAAATTTGCAATTTACTTAAAAACCTGATTGTTAGTAGGTATTACGTAACGTAATTCATATTAGAAGATAATGTACTATTTCTATATTTTATCTAATCCATTGTAAAACGCAAACACAGACTATTCAATAATAAAACTGCGTCTGATCTCTACGTAATTATTTACCTTAATGAAGAGTGATACTCAGATGGATAGCAACGTATTTTATGATTTTTAGGGTTCCGTAGCCAAAATGGCAAAAACGGAACCCTTATAGTTTCGTCATGTCCGTCTGTCCGTCTGTCCGTCTGTCCGTCTGTCCGTCTGTCACAGCCGATTTACTCGGAAACTATAAGTACTACAGTGATGAAATTTAATGGGAATATGTGTTGTATAAACCGCTACAAAAATATGACACTAAATAGTAAAAAAAAGAATTGGGGGTGGGGCCCCCCATACATGTAACTGAGGGATGAAATTTTTTTTTTCGATGTACATACCCGTGTGGGGTATCAATGGAAAGGTCTTTTAAAATGATATAAAGTTTTCTAAAAAACATTTTTCTTAAAGTGAACGGTTTTTGAGATATCAGCTCTCAAAGTCGTAAAAAGTATGTCCCCCCCCCTCTATTTTTATAACTACGGGGTATAAAATTCTAAAAAAAATAGAGGTGATGCATGCTAATTAACTCTTTCAACGATTTTTGGTTTGATCAAAGTATCTCTTATAGTTTTTGAGATAGGTTGATTTTTATTATATTTGCTGCTACGGAACCCTTTGTGCGCGAGCCCGACTCGCACTTGGCCGGTTTTTTTTAAAAGAGAAATGCTTTCCGTCACTCACAACTGTGGGTGTCCCTCTTAATTTTTTTATTTTTAACTTATTTTATTTAAAAAGAAATTTTATCTTAAATATTTTTTTTTTCACGAAAAATAAGTAAAAAGGCGCAACAAACATATTTATACGACACCAACTGCATCGTATGCATATCCGTAATTAAAGTGCCCAGATTTCCGGCTGGCGCCTACACGTGTTTAGAAAATCGTCAAGTTTTGTCTACAAACTCGGCTCACCTTGGATGCATCTCATTTTAGCCCTCGTATTGTTTTAGCAAACAAATGCATTTCTATTTATAGCCGACCCAGAACTCTACTTTTTTAAATTGTTTATATCACATTTCACTGTCATTATTGACACCGAATTTAAATAGTTCAAACATGGTGGTCTAATACAGATATATTTTGCAAAAACATGCTACCGACTAGAAGGCAAAATATTCTAACTTACGCAACGGTTCAAAATGTTTGTGAGATTTTCATGTCTTTTTTTGAAAATGTAGATAATTAAAACAAATGAGGATCTACTGCCTAGCTTAGTCCAAACCTTATATCGCAGCTTTCCTAATATAGGTACTAATAATGTCGATATTTTAAAAAAAATACTCGTACCTAGGTTCCTAATCGATACTTCGATACACCGCTGCTTACCTATAGGCACAGATAACATAACTATACTATAGGTAATAGGAGAATTAAGTTTTTAAACACTTAATCCCCGACTATTTCCTCAGTTTCATACTTGAATAAGCCAAGCCACACGTAAACATCCAGTGGGTAAACAAATATCAGTGTTCCTCTTTACGGCCATTGCCGCGGTGCGTTATAACCGTTCCCGTGAATCTTTATCGCTTTCTGGTTAATGTAATTGCGACCGAACAGAAAGTGGAATTTGCCGAAAAATAATCTGTTCGGGAGAATTTCCCGCTGATTGCCAAACGGGCTGTTGAGACAAGTTACGGATATTTATACGTTTTGCGTTTATGTACGAGTATACTGCGTGCCTAATATTATAAAGCTGAAGAGTTTGTTTGTTTGAACGCGCTAATCTGAGGAACTAGGTTCGAATTGAAAAAATATTTTTGCGTTGCACAGACCATTTATAGAGGGAGGCTAGGCTATATAACATCACGCTTTGACCAATAGGAGCAAGGAAACAATTTGAAATGTGTGAAAACGGGATAAAGCGCGGACGAAGTCTCTGGCACAGCTAGTTTACGATCTTTCGCGTCTTATCTGTTTTAGGATAAGATCAGATTCGTTAATTTAAAATAAAAGCATTTGTCTGAGTTAATTATAGCGATAGTTATATTTTCATTTTCGTCCAGATAAATTATAATACTTATTAAGCATAAAAACTTTCTCAAAACATTTTACGTCGTGCTGTAATGCGCTGCTCCATTTCTTAATTGGATTAAATTCTTGAACAGTCGTTACATTAACTTACACATAATTGAATAAGATTCTTAATTAGCAATTGTTTATGACAAGGAATGTTTAGATCCCGTTTCAGATATATTGTTAAATATTAACTGTTAGCAATCATCTCTACATATTGGAGCTAATAATAGTCACCGCAGTTTGTAATTAGTCATACTTCATCATGTCTAACAAATCTGCATGCAAATGAGAGCACGAGGATAAAACGATGATAACAAAAGAAAAATGTTTTTGAATTTCTGGTAATTAATTTATTATTGAAGATCATTCGAGTCACCTACATTTGCTAGTCAGAAATTATACTTACAAACTGAAGCGTAGCTCTTTGAGTAGCGTCGCAGTAGTCTAGAACGAAAATCGGTGGAATATTCATACCTTAGCAGTCTTGGTACCTGGGATAGCGTTATTTAGTACGGGTGGTGTCTGACAAGGCTAAAACCATCAGCGAGTTATTATCCTCACCGGGGGCCTCTCATGCCACGCTGTACTTATCTCACTTATCTTAAGGTGCTTAAGCCTCCAAAATTCCCCATGACTCTAAAATTTATGACCAAAGCAAGAGGTTTTAGCGGACGCAGCCTTATCTCTTTATCAGAAGATATTGCGAGACGTCGCTACTCTGTCGTATGTGGAGTAGTAGAAGCGTATTCATGTTTTTCTTGTGCACGAGTATTCATTAGCGTTAATTTGAATAGTACGGTTATAAGTGGTCAATTGCAGGAAGCTGCAGGACGATTTGGTAGGATGAGGTTACAATCTGATTGGATTACGATGTATCAATGGTCTTCATTGTGGATCTTGACAATGTTGCGAGTATGCGGTGTGCAGTGACCATGCAAAGTTCATTACGTAGCGGATAACGTTCGTGCTTTCCCGTCTGAATATGGAGTGGCTAGCTAGGCACACGGCTTGACGCATGTTGTAAGTAAAGTCTTAAGACTATTGAGATTTTTATAAATTAAATGAGTCATTCACAATATGAGTAATGAACAATGTCAAATTTAATCAAATAAATTTGCATAATTATTTTATTCGAAACGAATTTTTTTTATCTGTTGATCATACATTTTCAGATAAGACAACCTAGCAAATGGCATCTATAGATGAATTCGTGCATTCGTCGGCGTGGCTTGTCAAGGTATCTTACTATTGTAATATTCAGTATACTGACCAAATTAATGGTACATACCCACTAGTTCTACCACGCAGTTCTACTGCTAGTAGTTGAACTGAAATTAATTATCAAGATCATAAATAGCGTAGGTATATACCTAAATAAAGAAGAAATATTAACTTTTTTTTTAATTAGCCTGTTCTGTCCCACTGCTGGGCAAAGGCCTCCCCTAACTCACTCCAAAGCTGTCGACTATCAATATAATAGGGTTACGGTCCAATACCCCATATTTACTTATCTCCAAATCATTAATTTTTTATACCTCATTAAATCTTTATCAATATCATAGGAAAACTGAGACTGCATCTTTAAAATACACCAAGAATATGAAAATGAAATGAAATGAAAGTATTTTTATTCATATCTCGTAGTAACGTAAAACTAGTGCAATCCAATAAATATTTCAGGTAGAGACACACAATCGCCCAGCAACTAACAATAAATGTTTATTCTTTAGAGGTATTTCAGTGTTTGTATTATGTAGGTATGTAACTACGAACAAAACACTGGGAATGGATGGCCCATTAAACCGGCCGTAAGCAAATATTTCACGCAACGAATGGCTATTGCACCGTGACGACAGTTTCCATGAAATGATAAATCCGAAAATAACTTTAACTAACAGTTGTTTGGTTAATTCGTAGAAGGGAACCGGTAGGAAGTTTATAAAGCTTATAACAGAGAAGACTTTACCTATTTAACCGACTTCAAAAAAAGGAGGAGGTTCTCAATTCGTCTGTATGTATAATATTTTTTTTTTTTTTTTTTTTTTTTTTTTATATGTATGTTCACCGATATTTTCGTCAATTATAGACGGATTTCAGAAATTTTTTTTTGGTTGGATAGAGTTTACTTCCGAGGTGGTCCCATTTTCACCAGTCCCGGATCTGATGATGGGATCCAGGAGAAATCGGGGGCAACCCTCAAATTTTATAGGGACATGGACCGCGTTTTGCATATTATCTGAAGTAATATTGGCATTTGCTTCTGGCTATCATAATCTTATGATGCTGAGCTGATGATGGAAGGTCAACTCCTTAATAGTTATGAGTAAAAGGATAATTCTTTCAATACTCTATACTACTCTATACATATTAAGACTATTAGTTATAAATCAGTAGCATTACAGGTGAGCTAAGCTATTAGGTGGACCAGTCTAGGATCTGATGATGGGATCCAGGAGAAATCGTGGGCAACCCTCAAATTTTATAGGCACATGTACCGCGTTTACATATTTTCTGAAGTTATATTGGCATTGCTTCTTGCAATCATAATGTTATGATGCTGAGCTGATGATGGAAGGTCAACTCCTTAATAGTTGGGAGTAAAAGGATAATTCTTTCAAATCTGTGTACATATTAAGACTATTAGTTATAATATCAATAGAATTATAGGTGAGCTGCACTAATAGGGTCCAGTCTAGGATCTGATGATAGGATCCAGGAGAAATCGAGGGCAACCCTCAAATTGTATAGGCACATGTACCGCGTTTTACATATTTTCAGAAGTAATATTGGCATTTGCGTCTGGCAATCATAATGTTATGATGCTTAGCTGATGATGGAAGGTCAACTCCTTAATGGTTGGGAGTAAAGGGATATTTCTATCAATACTGTATACATATTAAGACTACTAGTTTTAATTTCAGTAGAATTATAGGTGAGCTGAACTAATAGGGACCAGTCTAGGATCTGATGATGGGATCCAGGAGAAATCCAGGGCAACCCTCAAATTTTATAGGCACATGTACCCCGTTTCACATATTTTCTGAAGTTATATTGGCATTTGCTTCTTGCAATCATAATGTTATGATGCTGAGCTGATGATGGAAGGTCAACTCCTTAATAGTTGGGAGTAAAGGGATTATTATTTCAAGTCTGTGTTCATATTAAGACTACTAGTTTTAATTTCAGTAGAATTATAGGTGAGCTGCTCTAATAGGGTCCAGTCTAGGATCTGATGATAGGATCCAGGAGAAATCGAGGGCAACCCTCAAATTGTATAGGCACATGTACCGCGTTTTACATATTTTCAGAAGTAATATTGGCATTTGCGTCTGGCAATCATAATGTTATGATGCTTAGCTGATGATGGAAGGTCAACTCCTTAATGGTTGGGAGTAAAGGGATATTTCTTTCAATACTGTATACATATTAAGACTACTAGTTTTAATTTCAGTAGAAATAATTATTCACCTATAAAGGTGAGCTGAACTAATAGGGTGAAAAAAAATGTAACACTAAAAAGTATGAAAAAAAATTGTAAACAAAAAAAAAACCGCCTTCAAAAACCCGACTCACTAAAAATTACAAAATAATATAACGAACATTAATCTGGGTATGAATTTGATATGTTGTTGAAGGCGGTGCCAATTAAAATTTTGAGGAAAGCTGCATGAAATATAAACGGCACCGCCTTCAACAACATATCAAATTCATACCCAGATTAATGTTCGTTATATTATTTTGTAATTTTTAGTGAGTCGGGTTTTTGAAGGCGGTTTTTTTTTTGATTACAATTTTTTTTATATCATAGTAACAAAAACCGAATATGTACACTTGCTTAATTACATTTTTGACGATAATTCGTTAGTACATCTTTTGAATGCAAATACTCGAAATTTTATTTTAATCAAAATCATTACATCATTTGTATTTTTAACCGACTTCAAAAAAAGGAGGAGGTTCTCAATTCGTCTGTATGTATAATTTTTTTTTTTTTTTTATGTATGTTCACCGATAATTTCGTCAATTAAAGACGGATTTCAAAAATTTTTTTTTGGTTGGATAGAGTTCACTTCCGAGGTGGTCCCATTTTCACCAGTCCCGGATCTGATAATGGGATCCAGGAGAAATCGAGGGCAACCTTCAAATTTTATAGGGACATGTACCGCGTTTTGCATATTATCTGAATTTATATTGGCATTTGCTTCTGGCTATCATAATCTTATGATGCTGAGCTGATGATGGAAGGTCAACTCCTTAATAGTTATGAGTAAAAGAATAATTATTTCAATACTGTATACATATTAAGACTACTAGTTATAATATCGCATTACAGGAGAGCTAAACTGTTAGGTTGACCAGTCTAGGATCTGATGATGGGATCCAGGAGAAATCGAGGGCAACCCTCAAATTTTATAGGCACATGTACCGCGTTTTACATATTTTCTGAAGTTATATTGGCATTTGCTTCTGGCAATCATAATGTTATGATGCTGAGCTGATGATGGAAGGTCAACTCCTTAATAGTTGGGAGTAAAGGGATAATTCTTTCAAATCTGTGTACATATTGATACTACTAGTTATAATATCAGTAGAATTATAGGTGAGCTGAACTAATAGGGTGTAAAAAAATGTAACACTAAAAAGGATGAAAAAAATTGTAAACAAAAAAAAAACCGCCTTCAAAAACCCGACTCACTAAAAATTACAAAATAATATAATACGAACATTAATCTGGGTATGAATTTGAATGTTGTTGAAGGCGGTGCCAATAAAATTTTTGAGGAAAACTCCATGAAATATAAACGGCACCGCCTTCAACAACATATCAAATTCATACCCAGATTAATGTTCGTATTATATTATTTTGTAATTTTTAGTGAGTCGGGTTTTTGAAGGCGGTTTTTTTTTGTTTACAATTTGTGTTCTTATTATTTTATGCACACGAGTTTCTAGTATAAGTATATTTATTTTTTTACTGGAACATATTCGTGAAGTTGTCGGTGTAAATAAGGCGAATGATGCAATTTTATTTAGAAGACGAATATAATGTTGTGTGAGCACCTACCTATCTAAAAGCGCTTTTCCCATGAACATCACAAGAATGATTACTTTCATAGCGGTCGTTGATATCATCTTTGTGAGATCGGGAGCCCAATCTTATATACTTACCCGTATCTGAGGCGCATCAAATGCTCCATCATTAAACTTTTATTGAGAATGATGAAAGTAACTTTAAAATAATTGAGAATATCAATACAGAGGCCCGCTATCCGTTATTTTGTTTGTCAGTTTGTTATTTCAAGATTATTTTCATCAATTAGCGTAATGGTAAACACTTGAAAATGTGCCCAATTAGTTACCGCAATATAGTATGTGCCTACATTGTAATATTTTATAACTCATGAATAATCCCCCAAATTTTTTAAAACTTTCTCTCCTTTGTAAATAATAAGTGATTGTCTTCATCAACAAGTATCGTGCCCAAGTATTGACATCCCGAACTGAATTGATTCTGATCTATCGTCATTTTATACAAAAATGTGTGATCACGAAAATCGTGAACAATATTTTAGAACGGTTTATTTTCGTCTAATACATAATTTTGTTATGTTTACTCATGAGACGCAATAACGATTTCCATACAGCGCAATATGTATGTACTTTCATTCATTTACAATTCGGGATTTGTTTTGCATCAAAATGCATTACTCAAGTGGAAGGAACTGCGCGTTTGTAATACATCCCGGGTTTACTGCCAAATCTATTACCAATAAGACGTTAAACCCTATAAAAGCATTTATTGGCTCGTGAATGGTTTAAAGCATGTTGCATAGGTTATAACATTTAAATCAAACATACAAATGAGGGTCTTAAAACGTCATTCGTTTTAAATAAACCAAATACTTAAGCCTGTCATCGGGTAAATTTATTTATTTATTTAAAACATACATACATAATCCTTACAGGCTAACCTAATACAATTAGGTATGTAGTTTTTGATGCTGTATCAATAGCCGATCTAACGACCTCACTTGGCCACTCACGAAACAGATCTAATTTCTCCGCCATGGCATTGAGCAGTCGAAGGGCCCGCAATTTGTAACAAAGATAAGCTGATGACAAATCCACTACAGTTTATCGCCTTTGGTGAAAATGGAATAAACCTTATTTCGATAGTATCGGGCGATAGGGTTATGAGTACCTATAAGATATGCCAAGTTGAGCGCCTTATTTCACTCCCCTTTCTCGCTGTCTTTTCGTAATACTGAGGTAGTTAGTACCCGCCACTAGCTTTTGCTTTAAGGATTCTTCCTCGTAACCCATAAAATAACCTCCTGATACTGCATTTTCGAAAATCCTATGTACGGCTTAAGATAAACACGACCGTGCTCACCTAACCCTACGTACTGCGCGTAAGCTCTATTAAGCTTAGTGCAGATTTGATTGTCCGATCCGCTGGGCGGATGAGAAGTTTTGCGACCGCTGCGCACCCAGCTTAGTGACTGTTTTAATATCAAATATCTCATAGGTTCCAAACACAAGGAAAAGTGTAAAACGAAATCTATTTCATTTTGGTTAGATGCGTCCATAATTGACCTAACTAAAATTTTGTTTAGGTGGTATGGGGGCATAACATATTTCTAGGCCTCTTACTTCAATTCCTTTATTTTTATTTTATTTTATTTTATTTATTTAGGTTCACTTACAACTTATGTTTCAATTCTTACACTAAACAGGAATTATGACTTAAAGCTAATTACATAAATTTATTACAAGTAAACACCACATACAATTGATAATAATAATAAACTTAATTAACAACAAGTATCTTATAGTCTAAAATAGTAGGTAGGAATAGTGACGCATCGGAGGTAACTATCATTAAGACCGACAAATGATTTGGCGTATCCTAACCACTGAGTCGTGAAAGATGTCTTTTACTCGCAATACCGCAGTAGTACCAACTTAATTGAAAAATGGCACTAACAACAAATTTTCCGCTTCGGGGAAGAAAACCATGAAAGTACCTCTTTCTACTGCTTCTATAGACGTACCCTTACTGGGTTTCACGTAAGCCCTATTAGGCTTAGTGCAGATGATTGTATGGCGCAGGGCGGATGAGAAGTTGTGCGACCGTTGCGCGCCGTGCTCGCTGACTCGCGCCGTCTGACTGAGCACAAACAGGGATAGGGCTACCAGACCAACCAGCAGTTATGCGGTGGCGTTAAGAAACAGTTATCAAAAGCAGGTTTCAACTAGTATAGAGTTGAAACCGAAATTAAACCAAGACAATACGGTAGTTTCCTAAGTCTGATTTTACATAAAATTTCACAATTAACTGTAAGTTATAGGTAACTGAATAACATTAGTCAAAACGAATTAAAAATTTCTGACGAAATGAGACAATAATAGACATTTAAAGTTGGGTGGGAAAGTCCATTTTAAAAGTGCGAAAATTCTCCAAAATAACTATGCCATCTTATAAACTACAAAATTAGTAGTAACTTTCACTATGAACACATATTCGTAAACGCAACATTTGATATAGCTGCGGAACAAAGTTCTTACGATATGCATACAATATCACAAGCGGTGACGTCATAGCTCACTGTGACATTTGTATGAAGCGTTTTGAGCTCGCCCAAATAATGTGCTATTGAAATTGTAATATCTCCGGGAGTTTTCCAAATATCAAACCATTCTTTTAACAGTTACATTTGCAATTGTGTGGTGCATCCATCTGTATCAAAATAAAAAAATAGGAAACTACCCTATTACAATGGAGCGCCACATGTAGGTAAACCTCATTTGTGGGACCATCATAAACGATTTGATTTGACATATTTTTACGCAAATAAAATGTTTTATTTCTAAAATGTTAACAAACAAATCAGTAATTAATAAGTAGTAGAATACTCAATACTGGCATAAATTCTACTCTCGACCCGAAAAGTGCAAGGATAATAAATATATTGCACACCTGTCAAAATGTGCATGCAATGTTAGAAATGTGATCCGAGAGATTTTTCTGAACAGATATTAAGATTTGATATTTCACTATATTTTGATAAGAAGTACTCAATTTATGTATTTGTGCAATGAATTATTTCAATCATTAGTCTTACCAGATCCACTGTATATCAATCGGGAATACAATCAACTTCATGTGCTAACCCTAATCTCGCAGCGTGACGGTAGGCAAAACAATTTGCCTACATGGGTGCACCGTGTTGGGATGTGCATGTCATAACATCGCGCCATTTTGAGCTAATCCATGTTTATTTAATTATTGAAGTGTGTTGATTGTTGGTCTTCTATAATTTACCAACCACCCAAGAACAGAACTGAGATATATAGTTTTCATTTTCGTATCTATGCAAGTACCCTAGCCGACAACAATGTAAATAAACTGAAGTACATTACTCGCGATATTATGAGTAAGAGATGTATTAATAGTATTCAAATAAAGCAATACAAAGTGGTGCCCAACAATGTTTACCATATAAACTTCATAAATGCAATAAAAATGAAGTATAAAGTTCCCGTGTTTTGACGGTGCTACGTAACTGATACGGTGTGACGTCATTAGTTACGTAGATGCACATTATAGCGGCTTTCATTCGTCAGTGGATTCAATTCGTTTCTTGAATGAATAACATTGTGGTGAATGTTAGGGATACATTATAGTACCACAATCCGTTTGCAGCAGTAATCGTATAAATTGGTTTTTACGTTTATTTCTACTGGGGCTAAAATTGTGTTCCCGAAACACACCAAACTTGATACTAGCTGTAGTACATACGTGATCGGTATTATGTCCGTATAATATGTAGGTAGGTTAGGTACTGTATGTAATTTCATTCAATGATTAAGATTAGTCAATATTTTGGATTTTACATTGCTTTACATGTGAGTAGTTTGTGAATGCCATAATAATAAGAAAAGTTCTATCTGTCCGCATTTGTAAATATATTTTGCATTATGTTTGTGCTATCTTTCTGTTGCTTGGTATCGTTGAATTAGTGTGCCTGTGTAAAATTGCAATGGATTCAATAGGCCTTGCATCATTGGCAGTGCTCTCATTCAAATCTTGATAATGATTAATTAATTCATTCCTGTATGTAGTTGGTTACTACCATCTATATACATACATTTTAGGTCTACTGAGCTAACAACTAAAGTTTATATCAACTAAAGTTAGTCTTTAGGAAAGGGAGCTTTTTTTTCTAACTTTTATAATATACGAAGATAAGTGAGTAATCTTGTTTTACTTATACTGGTTCTTTTCTGATGTAATTTTTGAATGTATAGTATTCTCTGTAACAACGGCTTAAAATTTAGATCCTCCTGTTGTATAGTCTTCTTGTTGTACTTGACAATTTAGAAGAGCCTGTATAACAACCTGTTTTGAATTTGGATCAAGTAATTTATTATTTCTTGCGCCAAACTTAACTTTTATGTTTTAATTTTTTTTACCTACATCATTTACTTACCTGACTACGATGATGGCTGGGAGAGGCTTTGTCATCACCACCGGGCTTTTGGGGGAGCGGATGGCTCTTACCCCAGCGTAATTTATACTAACAAGTTGTTCATTGTGTCAGGTGTCGGGGGCGCAGCGCGGGCGCGAGCGGCATGCGGCCCCGGCAGCAGACCCCGATGGAGGTCGGCTAGCGGCGCGCGCGCAGCCCCCGCGCCCGCGGCCCCCGCCCCGCCCCGCCGACGCCATGGAACTCGCGGACGTGCCGCGACACCGACCCCTGGCCTTCGATAAGGTACGTGATGATTCTTAATAGTTCCTCCTACTACTAGATCTTTGAACGTCAGCTTCTTACACCATGAAACTCGCAAACTGTCAGATACTGACCCCTTCGCCTTCGAGAACGTACCTACGTGGAGATTCTTAATAGTTCTCCTACATTAATTTAAAAGTCAGATTCTTGCTCAATGGAACTAGCAGTAAAATTAATCTATTGCCTTGGTCAGGGTACGTGGAAATCCTTAATACTTCACCAGCTACTCCCTCCCATGTAATCTTTAAAAAATAGCGTCTTGCTCCATGAAACTTGACTTGAACAAGTGACACAGACCCGTCCCCTTGCCTTCCATAAGGTATGTGAAGACACTTCCTTTCTATGCAAAGCCCGTTCCACATATTATTTGGACGTCAACGTGGAGACAACTTTTGATTAGCTGGATTTTACAATGCTCCACACGCTCAATATTTTTTTTAAACATCACTTACCTGCTGGCAACCATCTTGCACTAGAGTTTTTGGGATCGCCGTAGTTAAACACATTCACGCTCAAAAACGTTAGTGTGGGGAACCCCCACGCACCAAGTACTACAGTGGTGCATGGAACCCCACCACAGAGGTACTTAAATAAATAAATATTTGGGATATTTCCACACACGGTCATCTGACCCCAAACCACATACATATATACGTATATATTTATAAATACATACTTAAATACATAATCACTTGGTGTGTTACTTAACGTCTAATACACGCCGTTGGTGAGTAGACTGATGAGACTAAATTTGAGAGACACCAGTCTCATTATTATGAAATGATGTTAGTGCTGGGAACTCGCCGAACAGAAAGAACGCCGTATTAATGTAATGCATAATCTATTTTTGGTCACGATTGGTCAAGGACCTTGTCAAGCTTACCCAAATAGTATAGCCATATGGATTCTGGATAGTAATTTAGATTAATTACTTGGTTGTTAATTAGCACTTATTTCATTGACGTACCATAAAAATATGGCATTCGTTTATACAAGCCAAATGTTTCTTCGGTTCACAGATGTTTGCCAATAACTACTATTTTATACTCTGAATTATAAAAAAATAGTAAATAGTTATCTTAAAAATAGGCAAAATAAATAGATCTCGTATCTTAAGTAATCACGCACGATGATGATGATGATACTGATTGAGATATACTCCTACTACCTGAATCTTAGACTACGGTTTCAGATAAAAAAAGTTTAGTGTAATATTTACGATACTTGTTGACAATGACCAATTAACTCTACTTTTTAACCGACTTCAAAAAAAGGAGGAGGTTCTCAATTCGTCTGTATGTATAATATTTTTTTTTTTTTTTTTTTTTTTTATGTATGTTCACCGATATTTCCGTCAATTATAGACGGATTTCAAAAATTTTTCCTGGAGAAATCGAGGGCAACCTTCAAATTTTATAGGGACATGTACCGCGTTTTGCATATTATCTGAAGTCATATTGGCATTTGCTTCTGGCAATCATAATCTTATGATGCTGAGCTGATGATGGAAGGTCAACTCCTTAGTAGTTATGAGTAAAAGAATAATTATTTCAATACTGTATACATATTGATACTACTAGTTATAATATCAGTAGCATTACAGGTGAGCTAAACTATTAGGTTGACCAGTCTAGGATCTGATGATGGGATCCAGGAGTAATCGAGGGCAACCCTCAAATTTTATAGGCACATGTACCGCGTTTTACATATTTTCTGAAGTTATATTGGCATTTGCTTCTGGCAATCATAATGTTATGATGCTGAGCTGATGATGGAAGGTCAACTCCTTAATAGTTGGGAGTAAAGGGATAATTCTTTCAAATCTGTGTACATATTGATACAACTAGTTATAATATCAGTAGAATTATAGGTGAGCTGAGTTCAGCTATTAGTTAATAGGGTGTGAAAAAATGTAACACTAAAAAGGATGAAAAAAAATTGTAAACAAAAAAAAAACCGCCTTCAAAAACCCGACTCACTAAAAATTACAAAATAATATAATACGAACATTAATCTGGGTATGAATTTGATATGTTGTTGAAGGCGGTGCCAATTAATTTTTTGAGGAAAACTGCATGAAATATAAACGGCACCGCCTTCAACAACATATCAAATTCATACCCAGATTAATGTTCGTATTATATTATTTTGTAATTTTTAGTGAGTCGGGTTTTTGAAGGCGGTTTTTTTTTTGTTTACAATTTTAATAACATGTTTTTGAAACACTAACTTACTTTCTGGGTAGTCAATAGTCATTATTCGTAATTAAAAAAACGTTATTGAAGTTCAACAATTTCTCACTTTTATCATTTACTGGATAAAAATAACCTTTTTCTACAATTTTCTTTGTGATTAATTGATGTTTTGCTTCAGAAATTATAGTGAAGTAGGTATTTCAACTTATTCAATTTGCGATTGGATTAAAATTTGGGATGGTTGTCGAAAAATAAAGACAGGTTTTTATATACTCCAAGGAACTCTACCAAACAATACACATATTAAGTACATTATATGTTTAACAACAGCGTGCTTCGGCCTCCGTACCACGGTGCTACATACCCATTCATTACGGCTTCGTTGACGAATGCACATAAAACTGCTGAAGTCGATTTTCATCGTTTCAATGGCGCGTCCTCGAACCGGAAATATGTCAATAATTACTTAGCTTCACAGTCACTTCACACACAAGTTATGATTGGAAAATATTTTTAAGTTTAATTTTAATTATACTTCGAGTAACTCTTAAACAAACATTCATATTATTGGTCACTACATGATCTTCCGCTTATCAGGATATAATTATTTGGTAACGTTTGCAGGTTATGTTATTCGTAAGGTACATTATTACGGTAACGTTAAATGATTGATATATGTAGCTATAGATGATGTAGACAATTGAATGTAGGTTTCCGTTTTAGAGTTCAGCTTTAGAGAAATGTATTTGTAATATATACGATTATCTATATTGACCACCATAAAGTCCATTAAAACTAAGATTAATCGCAATGTCTAATTTTCCTTAAGATTGCAAACTGTCCCACTGTGCATACATTTTATACTGCAAATACATGTAGGCGTCGCACCACCAACCCCATCTAAATGTTCGAAAGCTCGCAACCCCTAACGTACGCCTCCGATATTCCGGTCCGCATTTAACTCTCAATTTTTCACTAGGGCCGGGCAAGGTGTCATTAATAAAACGGTGCTTTTCATATCCGTTGGAGGCACACGTTGCTTCCAGCATTTATTTTTAACGGCGGCGACCGACTCGTCTGAAAATCGATAGGGTTCCGGCACGGGCCGGAGCGAGGTGCCTTGGAACTAAGCTCTTCCTTACTTATAGTGCTAACTTCGTACGAACAGCCAGGGCTTGCCAAATACTCTCTAAATGGTTTCGTTTATTATAGGGTCAGTCAAAGAGGTAGATACCATTTTTATTGATCCCGCGTCGATCTGCTTCGTCACATAATGTTTAAAGATCCAAATCACGGGTTACCAAAAATTTTATGGCTAATTCAGCTTATTGATAGTATGTATAATTTGGTAAAATCCAACTAAACCCAAGGGTTTATCAGCCATGGCAGATTGCTATCAAAGATAATAAGCGCATATTAATAATTGTGGACCTATCCTGCAATAGGCGGATTTTCGTCGTAATTGTTACGACCAAAACTGATAAAAACGGTCTGATTCTGAACACAGGTTTTCTATCCAGACTTCCGATATAGGTAGACTAGGTAGCCTAGACCCCTTGCTTCGGGCCTGGACGTGAACCGCGTTCCGCACGCTCGCGCCGATGTCGCGCCGGCATTCACCATTCGATTGGGATTTTCTCGTAAATTTTTAAGGTGCCTCCACGCCAGGCTATGTGGGACAGGACGGGTGAAGGATCTCACCCGTGCCCGTTGGATTGTAATTAATGTTTCAGATATAGAAGAAGCCCCCAAAATATCCGATAGGTGACGTGGACGGCATTGGGCCCGATTTTTATTAACTACGTCTCTACCTACTGGCCAGTTTTTTTGCAAAAATCGAACGGATAAAGGAGTATGCTTGTGATACTTCTGTATCAAAAAACAAAGGAATGAGCTTTAAAATATATAAATATTACCTGTATATTGCTTAAAGGAAACTGTATTTAGAAAAAATATGCCTTTCTCTATTGAGAACCTATTGGTTCAATCCCCACCGAGGGGCACGAGCCTTCCAAAAACCCTAACTAGGGCGATAAATAGCTTAAAGGTTAATAGCAAAGAACATATTACATAGGTAGATGCTGTCATCAAATACTGGCTCGTTGGAACAGTGGTTAGTAACTCAGGTTCATAACCTACGGTTCCAAGAGTCGTGGGTTCGATTCCCACTCGGGACAAATATTTGTGTGACGAACATCGGTGTTTGTTCCGTGTCTGGGTGTATTATTAAATATATTTAAGTTTATTTGTGTATCCACTGTTGAACCTAATTTCCGTAACACAAGTGCTTAAGCTACTTACCACGGGATCAGATCAATGTATGTGATGTTGTGTAATATTTATTTATTTATTTAAATTGTATCCGACTTTATTAAAAACACAGTGCTGAATGTGGCATCGACAACGAGTATCTGATGACACGTGTTAACTACATACTTATCAAGATTAGTTGCGCTACATTTCAAACGAAATCTGTTCGCCCTGGCTTTGCCTATAAGTTTATAGCAGAGATAACAGTAATGATACTTGCTCTGTGCCAAAGATGAGTCACTGAGGCTACGCCAGGTAATACAACTGGCCATAAAATCTTCAATATAACAGATTATATTCAACCATAAAATTATTTTATTAATTTACATTCATTACATATTACACTAGAGGCGGCAAGAGACAACGTGTGTATGTATTAAATGGACGTGGTTTATATTTTTCTTTGAATTGAATGTACCACAAATTATTGAAACAGTTTTATCAAAATATAAAGAAAGCGGTCTCTCCCAATTCAATCAAATATTTTCTTAAAAGGAGATTCCAACTCATTATAATATTATGCATACCTAAGTAACTGAAATAAATTGTGTGTATTTGAAGTTTTGAGAAGTATGTAGAGAACAGGCCTTAAAATTAACAATAGTATTTAAAATCACAAGTATTTAAGCACTTTATTCCTTAAAATTTATCAGTTGTGCTAGTAGTCGTTGACGCTTAGCAATACAATGACGGATGTCCTAATTGATCGTGCTCGAAAATGATTATGTTCACTTGCCATTCCCGGGTCACAGTCTAATGCAGGAGTAAGTAGATGTTGAGTGAGATGTTTCAATGACCAATAAAATAAAGAAGTTGTGCTTAGAAGCGCTGGAAATCACTAAAATATATTAATTGTAATTCATAGATATATCTTATATATTATTTCATTTCCTATTTTTTATTATTTCAGTCAGAATCTAATATCTCAAAAATGTAGAGCACTTTCTTCCATACGTACACTGCCAAATAGATAACAAATCCATTCCCTATTAATGATTTTGAGGACAGATATTGCTCTGCCATTTATTGTGGTGTGGCCTAGATGGCCAATCGGGTTCACCGACCCCTCCATAAGGCAATTACGCAAAGGAAGGAGCGATGTATTGTCGCAGACGGAACACGACGTGCTAATTACAAGTCGTGTTGATGTCTTTGATTTACAACCCAACTACCCACATGCTGGCTATTACGGTGTCGCTACGGCCTTTGTGTGGAATGACACAATGCCCCGGGGTGGAACAATAAACGGTACACATTTGATTCCGGGTAGGGTAATTCGGAGCTGACTCTGCGAATTCGCGCTCGCCCCGCGAATAAGCGAAAATGGAAATTTAAACGCGAGGGTTGTGTTTTAAACAAGTATTTTCCACTGCCGCTATTTGGAGCAGGAATGTTTTTCGTGCCAGTTAATTTGCTGAGATCGCGCTTCGTTTTGTGGTAGTTCAATCGTTATTTCTATCCTATATATTCGATTGTTCTGCATTTCTGCCTCAGTCGGGGTTATTAGCCTAACAGGCTACACGGAAGCTTAAGGATTGCACCTACTGTCCAATATGGACACAAGAAGGGCTTTCAGTTTCAGTTTTGTTAGGGAAATGCCAGGTTTTCCCAATTTCTGTAGTGTGTCCCGCATAATCACCGTATGTCCTGATAAGTGCAAAAAGTGTAATATATTTATTGAACGATTTTAACAAGATATTCACACAAGATTAACCAAAGAAATCCATTTCATGGTGATCCCTCCAGAAGCGAGATCTTTGCAGAAATTATGAAACACATTTTTTGCAAGAACTATTTTTCGCGAGTGCCCACTTCTAGCTCTAGCGTGATAAATTATGCCCACAGGCGAGAGTTAGGCTCTGGCGCGCTGCCAAAGGGGGGCGGGGGGTTTACGAAGAGTGGGCCGGTCCGGGGCCCTGATGTATTGTACTGCTTGCGACTGTAATTTAGCTGGATATGGTGCCGTCATAGCGTCATTGCTGTGTTACATAGCACGGAACCTCCAATTAGGGATGTGCTTTTAGAGGTATCCCCTAGATACCTCTCGACTTTCAGATTATCTGCTGGGGTAAACCCCTACTTGACAAAGTAGTCCTGCGTATAAGTAGATATCCAAACGAATTTACATTAAATAGTCGTCGATCTTGCATACGCTCTGGAATACGACAGGTACTTTACAGAAGGTATTGATAGAAAATAATATTTAATTGAGTGCGAAGTAAGAAGTATCATTTATAACTGAAAAATGTTTTGTATTATTTCGACATCTTAGTGAGGTAATTGGGCGTTTGACAAGTGTTGTGTAAGAAAGTGTACAATTCTTTAAAAAATATTACAGTAGGTTAGGTATCTACCCTAGCAGCCTTTCTAGAGCTCAGTCTTAAAAAGCAAGAGTCTTCTTCAAAACGTACTTTGAAAGATATTGACCTACTAACACATTTAAGACCTAAGCCCGGGTACCAAATGTACCTTTTTTACGATATTTATTTTTCTCAAACTGTTACCTTATTACTTGCATATCGTAACATTTACAAATCATCATTCATTAAAAAACTTTTGTTCCTAAGTAAGATCTTACAAGCTTTACGTACGCAAACTACTCCTTCCGCGTAAAATCATTGATTGATATAACTTTTTAGTATTGTACCCATTTTGGATTAAATAAATATAAAGTTTCAATATATCACATTAGTGAATTAATGTTGTGTTGTTTCTGAAATTAGCGTGCACAAACGAGCAAGAGAAACATACGAAAATTTAAAAAAAATCTGTTGTTCTGATTTCTATCGCGTTCATATTTCTTTCTTGTATAATGTACAGTCTATAAGCAGGTGTTTAAGTCGATACAAAGTGTTGTTTGTTTTAGTTCCGATTCGCCTCAATAGATGGCGTTGTACAGTTTTTGCATCGCGCAAGCGTTTTGTTTTCTGGGAGCCATATAGGTCAATCTGTGGAAATTAATAAAAAATCTACACTATATAAACAAATTGGCTTTTTGTTTTGTTTTTGATCCCTTAGTATAGGGAAGGTAGTGGTTTACCACTAGGAAGCGACCCCATTTTGTTCATGGTCCTTCGCAAGCCGGATATCCAGTCTGGATTTTTTTGATTCTCCGCAACTACGGGCAGTGGATCGCTGTCGTGAACGTAGAGCATAACAGGGGTCAGTGGATCTGACCTCGGATGGCGCTTGGCTGAGGTGCAGTCAGCGGTCAATCAGGAGTGCAGCGGAGCGGGTGCAGCCGTAGTGCAATGGTTGCAGTTGGTGCGGTACAAGTAAGGAGGTGCTATTGCGGTTCTCAGTGAGTGTCGTGTGCTTTAAAAGTGAAAAATCGTAAGTAACTTTGAACCTTATTCGCAAGAAGATATTAACTTTGTTGGTGTTATTTGAAATTTAACAAGTGATTAGAACTTAGAATAATTTTGCATAATTTTAGTTAAGACTTAGAATAATTTCTCTAAAAAGGTAAATACGGGGAATCCATGCCCAATTTTTGAGCGAGATTTACAAGTTCAAAACACTTAGAAAATTTTTGATTGTTTTGGACTTAGAAAAATTTTGATATTTTTTAAACTTTAAATATAAATTGTAGTATAGTATATTTGAACTTAGAAAAATTTTGATTTTATTTTAACTTTTAATTGTGTATTTTTTCTTGAATTTGTTTGTGTCTATAAAAATGGAGGCTTTGATAGATTTTCAAATAGAGATATACGAGCGCATTTGTAAAGCTAGATCCAATTTTAAAAATAGCCCTAAAGAAAGAATTACTAAGCAATATTTAGAAGGACGATTGGAGTTAGTTGATCAAATGTGGTTCGAGTTTTCATCAGGACATAAGGATTTAAAGCGTAATACAGAGAAAAGATTATTGTTAGCATCTGAATATGTCACGAAGGAAATTTATGATAAGACTGAAGAGTGTTATTTGGATTATAAGACTGAACTAAAAACATCTTTAGAAAATTTCAATGTTCCTGTTGTGGTTGGTCCTACAACTAGTAGTAACACCCTAGCTAATGTCAAATCATCATCACATATTAGACTACCTAAAATAAATATACCTAATTTCTCGGGTAAATATTCTGAATGGGCAGCGTTTAGAGATTTGTACGTAGCGCTGGTCCATACCAATCAAGAACTAAATAAAGCACAAAGATTACATTACTTGAAGAGTTATTTGGTAGGAGAGGCAGAACAGTTTTTACGACACATCCCAATTTCTAACGAAAATTATGACAGGTGCTGGAGGTTGCTCGAGGAAAGGTACAATAACAAAAAATATATTTGTCATTTAACACTTAAACGGTTATTCAGTCAGAGGACAATATTAAACGAGTCAGCCTCTTATTTAAAGGATTTGATAGATACTACTAATGACTGTCTTGCTGCCTTAGGTAACATAGGTGTAAATGTAAGCAGTTGGGACGTCATAATTATACATATATTGTGTCTGAAGTTGGATCCGGAGTCCAAGAGACAGTGGGAATTTCATGTCAGCAACAATAATTCAGCGGAAGAGTTACCAACTTATGATAAATTTAAAGAATTTTTAACAAATAGATATCGCGCAATGGAATTCTTGGACTCCGGATCGAACACAGCAAAAAGGGGTTCAACTTGTAGTAATCCTCCTATAAATAAAATTAAATCACTACATGTAACCAACTATAAATGTTTGTTTTGTTCGGGAGCACACACACTTGCATTTTGCAAAGAGTTTAGCAAAGAGACGACTGATGCCCGTCGTAATTTTGTTGAGACCAATAATGCTTGTTTCAATTGTTTAGGTATTAACCATTCTGCCAAAATGTGCCGCATCAATGTAAGGTGTCGTGTTTGTAAGAGAAAACACCATTCTCTTTTGCACCCTAGTGGGAAAACTACTTCGGAGACCATTGAAGTCAGGGAAAAGAGTAGACCGGTGGAAGGGATTGCATCGCCTTCAAAGGAGTTACAAGAGGTAGTAAAATTGTCGGTAGGTGAACAGCAACAATCGTCTGTATCCTGTTTTTCTTCAGGTAGGGTATACAATCAGGCTCTTCTAGCAACTGCACTAGTAGGAGTCAAGTCGAAAACAGGTCATGACATTGTACGAGTACTTCTTGATCAAGGCTCGCAATCTTCTTTCGTAACAGAATCTACTGTACAGCGTTTGGGGTTGAGGAAGATTCCTGCACTGGGACAAATTTCTGGCCTAGGCGAGCAGGAGTCCACTTCAAAGGCTATGGTAATTTTGGAACTTCAATCTCGAGTAGACTCTAATTTTAAAGTCAAGGTAGAAGCATACGTTTTAAAGTCGATCACAGCTCCGTTGCCAACCTGTAAGGTCGATCCATCAAAATGGATTGAACTTAAGGGTCTGGTTCTCGCTGATCCAGAGTATCATACACCAAGTCGTATTGATGTTTTGCTTGGTGTGGGTATTTACAATCAGATACTCTTGGAAGGAATGGAAAGAAGTCCAGAGGGCGCGCTATTAGCGCAATCTACTTCATTTGGATGGGTCCTTTCGGGACACATCGATATAACTGTTAAACCAGTTAATAAAATAAACGTCCTGCATTGTCGTACGGATGACAATGATCTTCTCAAAAAGTTCTGGGAATTGGAGGCAGATCCTGAAATAAGTAAAGAGAAAATGTATACAGATGAAGAAAAAAGATGTGAAGAGATTTATGCCGCTACAACTGTAAGAGATAAAGAAGGTAGGTACGTCGTCCAACTCCCTCTGAAGAATAATCCTCCTCAGGTAGTTGATTCGATGGAAATATCTGAAAAGAGGTTAAAATCATTAGAAAACAAATTAAACAAAAATAAAGAACTAAAGGATAAATATTCAAGGGCAATGCGAGAATATATTGATAACAATCATATGGAACTGGTACCAGAGGAGGAGCGGAATAATTCAAAGGCCATATATTTACCACATCATGCCGTGCTGCGTGAGGATAAAGACACGAGTAAGGTCAGGATAGTGTTTGATGCTTCCTGTAAAGGTAAAAATAGCAAATCACTCAATGATAACCTCCTAGTGGGACCTACCTTGCAGCCGGAGTTGCGACATTTGATCATGCGATGGCGCATTCCGCCTATATGTCTTACTGCTGACATTTCAAAAATGTATCTGCAGATTAGGGTAGCTGCTATGCATGTGGATTTCCAAAGGATTCTCTGGAGAGCTGAAGATAAACCTGAAATACAACATTTTAGAATGCCTCGAGTTATGTTTGGAACTGCACCTGCACCTTACCTAGCAGTTAAATCATTGCAGCAGCTGGCACGTGATGAAGGCGATAATTTTCCCATGGTGGCTGAAAGAGTAAAGAAAGATTTTTACATGGACGACCTGCTTACAGGTTGTCAAACAAAAGAAGAAGGATTGAAGATATTTCGAGAAATGAATGAGTTATTGGCTAAAGGCGGATTTCAATTAATGAAATGGACAAGCAACAATGAAGAGCTAATTGAAGCTATGGGTCAAGAAAAAGCAGTAAAGGGTGTTCAGGAAGCATTAAAGATTAAATCAGATAAAACTATGAAAATAGTGGGACTTACCTGGAACCGAAACGAAGACGCCTTCCGCTATGATGTCAAACTCCCGAAGCTGGAACAACCTGTAACAAAAAGAAAAATTATTAGTGACATTTCACGATTTTATGATCCACTAGGCTGGGTAGGACCAAGCATTATAAAATCAAAGATTATTATTCAAAAACTATGGTTAGCAGGAATTGAATGGGATGAAAGAGTACCGGAACAAATACTAAATGAATGGCTTGCTTACCGGGAGGAGTTGAAACAGTTGGAAGCGCTCATCATACCTAGATGGGTCGGTACCAAAGTCGGAGATGTAGTCGAGTTGCACGGCTTCTGCGATGCATCTAAGGCTGCATATGCTGCGGCTGTGTACATCCGTGTGATTGATTCGTCTGGGAAAATCCATGTTTCTCTTCTAACTGCTAAAACAAAGGTGGCTCCTGTAAAGCAAGTATCAATTCCAAGATTGGAATTATGTGGAGCTGTTTTACTGACGCGATTAATAGTAGAAACATCTAAAGTGCTGGGAATAGACAAAAGCAACATACGGGCGTGGACAGACTCTACAGTGGTTTTAGCATGGATTAATAGCCATTCAAGCAGATGGAAGGTATTTGTCGCCAACCGGGTATCAGAAATTCAATCTAATTTGGATTCTCATAATTGGTCACATATAGGCACCAAGGAAAATGTTGCCGATGCTGCATCCAGGGGATTGTCTCCAGGAGATTTGGTAAAGAATGAGATGTGGTTCAGTGGTCCAGAGTTTTTAAGAAACGCAACGATCAATTATGAGAAGCCAAAAGAAATAGCAACCAATTTAGAAATAATTCAAACTCATTGTTCGGTGAAGGAAGATAGTATATGGGAGAGGTTTTCATCCCTTACAAAAATGAAAAGAGTTATGGCGTACTGTCTGCGGTTTATAAATAATTTGCGATTAAAGCCCTCAGAAAGATCAAAGGGTTATTTAACGACTCAAGAACTAAAACTGGCACTAGATTTGTGTATAAAGCAACATCAAGCAGTATATTTCAAAGATGAGATTTTATTAATAAAACAACAAAGAAACTTACCTAAAAAGAGTGTCCTCCGATCGTTGAACCCGTTGCTGGATGAAGATCAAATATTGAGAGTCGGGGGAAGGTTAGAACATTCCGGTTTAAGTCACAACCAAAAGCATCCCATTCTAATAGCCAAGAAGTGTCATTTAGCAGCATTGATAATTTCTGATGCACATAAGCAGACACTTCATGGAGGTCCCCAGCTTATGATCTGTTTTATCCAAGCAAAGTATTTTATTTTAGGAGCAAAACAATTAGTCCAGTCGTATTTTAGAAAATGTGTTACTTGTGCTAGGAACTCTGCTAATCTCCAGACGCAGCTGATGGGTCAGTTGCCGATTTCAAGAGTGACTCCAACGCGACCGTTCAAATGTAGTGGCGTTGATTACGCAGGACCAATTCAACTACGAACGTGCAAAGGTCGTGGCAATAAATCATACAAGGGTTATATATGTCTTTTTATTTGTATGGCGACAAAGGCCATTCATTTAGAGGCAGTCACCGATCTCAGTTCTCAAGGGTTTTTACAGGCGTTTAAGCGGTTTGTCTCCAGGCGGGGCCATTGCTCGGATATATGGAGTGACAACGCAACTAATTTTATTGGAGCGGCAGCCGAGTTAAAACGACTGTTTCAGACTGAGAAAGGTTCCATGCTTCAAGAAGTGGCAGAGGCATTAGCTAGTAATGAGTGTAATTGGCATTTCATTCCTGCTCGCTCACCGAATTTCGGTGGTTTATGGGAAGCGGGGGTAAAATCTGTGAAATATCACCTGAAAAGGATAATTGGGCAGTCAACACTAACGTTCGAAGAAATATCGACAGTTCTAGCTCAAGTGGAGGCTTGTCTCAACTCGAGACCGCTGTCGGTTATTTCAAGTGACTCGGAAGATAGTCTTATATTAACTCCAGGCCATTTTCTTGTGGGAGAGCCTATTGTTACCCCCCCTGATCAAAATTATGAATCTCAAAATGTAAGTTCCTTAAGACGGTGGCAGTACACCCAAAAAATGCTGCAACATTTTTGGCAAAAATGGTCTCAGGAGTATTTAAATAAATTTTTGCACCGGTACAAATGGTCATCACAGCAACTACAGCCTAAGGTGGGCGATGTTGTTTTGGTGAAAGAGGACGGACTGCCGCCCTGTCGTTGGTTATATGGCAGAGTGGTTGCTACTCATCCCGGTCAAGACAATTTAGTTAGAGTCATAAGTTTAAAAACAAAAAATGGTACGTACAAGCGTCCTATTTCAAAAGTATGTTTGCTCCCAATTTCAAAAGAGTAAGTTAATAAATTTAATGTATGAAGATGTATACCGTTGTTGAATATGTTTTAAGTTTAAGATGTATACCGTTGTTGAATATGTTTTAAGTTTAAGTTGTTTGCCTGTACAAATGTTAAGTTTAAGTTATCTAAGAAATAACTAATTGTTTTCTTAAAGGACAATTAATGTCATATTGTCCTTGGCGGGCGAAATGTTTAAGTCGATACAAAGTGTTGTTCGTTTTAGTTCCGATTCGCCTCAATAGATGGCGTTGTACAGTTTTTGCATCGCGCAAGCGTTTTGTTTTCTGGGAGCCATATAGGTCAATCTGTGGAAATTAATAAAAAATCTACTCTATATAAACAAATTGGCTTTTTGTTTTGTTTTTGATCCCTTAGTATAGGGAAGGTAGTGGTTTACCACTAGGAAGCGACCCCATTTTGTTCAGCAGGTACTGTTACAGGTTTATATCATCTATTGATTGGCTTTAAATCCGTTAAATTGCAATATGCAAGTGGTTTTTCTTGTTTGGTGTCGTTATAAAATGTAATAAATAAATTATAATTATTTAATTCTAAACAACTTCGAAGATGTTCCGATGCGGCACGGCATCGTAAATCAGAAAATCGCGTGAATAAAAAGTCACGACTTTCACCGATCATCCGTGACAGCCCGCAATAGACCGAATGTGCCGGCGATAAATTGTGTTTATTATTGCTCTTGTTATGGACTACACACCCATGTGTAGACTAATACATTAAAATGAGTACTGGGAGTTGAACATGTGCTTTGAAGGTTTTAATGAGGTTTGATTTAACTACAAACAGGACGCGCGTACGAAGTAACATCCTACTTTTTTCCTTAACTGACTACGATGAAGGCTTCATCAGACTTGCAGCGGAGCGGATGGCAGTCTCCCCATTGCTTTAACCCTGCCGACACTCATATCGATTCGCAATTTTTGCTTTTAAAATACAATTTGTGGAACAGTAACTCAAATAAATTTGGGAGATTTTTCTCAAATCTATTTCTACCGACCGTTCTATTGCCTACCTTCGTCAACGCGCCGCCCGACCCGCCTGCGCCCCAGATTCAGGAACGGGGAAGTAAAAATGCCTATTCGTCCCTTGATTCTTGTTACCCAATCAATTGGCGTCATCTGGACCCGGGTTTATAGGCTATCCGGCCACCCGTAACACCGCCATTACCGTTCCACTCCGCGTCTGTACCAGAGGTGCAAAAAAGAAAATAAAATTGCGAATACGGCCCTTCATTTCACCACTGTCCCTTGGTTCTTGTTATTGTTTCAATTGACGTTACGGAGCCCCGGGTCACCGAGCCCTAATACGGCCATCACGGTTTCAATTTGCATCGGATGAAACGGACACACGGGGCAGCCGTTGGGCGGAAAAAATCCGCGATGAAAAGTTTTTCGATACAAAGGCGGCTTAGGGAGGCTTATTGCTAGATGAATGATAAAAGCCACTACACCGGCACGGTTTTTGCGAGATTTTATGATCAGCGATGACTGTACTGTACTGTATTGTACTTTTCACAGATGCATGTTCAGTTACTTAAAGTAGCGTCGGTTTCGCCTAATCAACGCTGTCCTCAAGGATATTAAATTGCAGTGCCCTGGGAAATCCTCAAAAATTATACACGTGGGAATATGAAAGGGGGTGGAGGATATGGCGATACAGATGAATTACATGGCGTTCATTAATTCCAAGAACACTTTCTTCTTTTGGCTATTACTCAAGAATAGCTCATTACACCCTTGAGTTGGTTGAAATGCTATCCTGGTGCCTGGACTCATTATTATCGGCGGCAAATACAAAAGAGCAATTACCCTTGTCACTATTATTTTTGACCTCGCAAAAATAGTAGTAGAGCTTTGACTTGCTGATTTTAGCAAAAAATTGAGAGTTCCTCTTCATTTCTTGTTTGATTAATTATTCAATTTAGAAGGTGATGCGAGTGACAGATCAATTCACTGAGACTCGTGATCCGATTTGAGTATTTGCTTTTAATTGTTTGTGTCAAGATCATTGTATAATGGTATCTTTTTGACCTCACTTCATCTAATGGTAAGACATATATCATTATATAATAAGTAGCAGCAATTTATACGTTGGTAAATTTAAAACCGTTCCTTAAGAAGCCTTAAAACTTCCCGCAAAACCCTTATTCTTAGCGCACCATCGGAAACAAGGCAAGAATACGAAAGCGAAAGTGCGAATACGTGCCGCGTCCCTCGATTTTAAGATTCGCCCGTTGATTTATGTTATCCAATCTGGCAGCCTTGGGGGGCGGGCGGGGCGATCGATGCCGCTCGTGACGTCACCCCAGCCGGCGCCCTAAGCCTGCCCGGGCCACGGTCCACGATCCGCCGATAAAACGCTCCCAGGATGGATGTGCGCTATTACACGGGATATTACATCAGCACATACGCCGAATCCAAATTAAAAAGTTCTTCTGCACGCTCCCTGAGAGAATTGGGGGCATTAATCATATAGAGATTTCGGGGGAAGAAACCTACTCATCTTTTTTCTCTACGTACCTATTCTCATTTATAAAACTCATTCCAGCGTTATCGTTTTTTACGCCACCGTTTCATGATCTTTTCTACTTTTACCATCTATGCTATACCTTCTTTATTTCATTACATAACTTTGTGATTAAGTACTTCACCCTATTTAAGCCGTCGGGCGTTTAAGATATTAAACTTAAAATTGCTGAAAAGCGATTTCGCCACGTCAATTTCATTGACTAGATATTTTTTCAAGAAATGGATCACTATACAAGCCATTACGTACTTTCTCTGTGGTGTAGATCTCATAAACTAGGTTTTTATGGTCTAAACTACAAGAAGTAAGACGTCTATCAAATGGTCGGCGACAGCTTAAACACTAGTATTTACAATTCGTATGAGATTTCTGCCACTCAAAAATTGAGGAAAAAAGTGTCGGTGCTAATCTCGACGAATTTAATTAGAAATAGAATTTCTAACTGTAAGAATTTAGTTGTTAAAGTCTACGCACAATTACGATTGATGCTAGCACTAATTAATATCGAATTTTATGTTATCTACTTGAACGATGAAGTATCGTATTAATAAAACATGAAATACGTTCATAACAAACTTAAGTTGTGCAATCCTCACTTATTTATTTACGTGATTTATTGAACAATTTAACATGAAAATGCTGACGCTATAAATAGTGTAGTTTTTACAAATCACAATGACATAAAAGAACTGAAAATCTAAATATATAAAAGGAGAAACTGACTGACTGACTGACTGACTGATTCACTGACTGACATATCGACGCACAGCCTAAACGGCCAAACGTAGGCACTTGAAATTTGAAAGGGACGTAGCTTAGGTACCGTAGAGGTGCACTAAGAAAGGAATTCCCGAAATTCTCACGGGAACGGGAATAATCGGGAAAATCCTTTTGTATGCAAAATCTAAACCGCTTGAGCTAGACGCTTGAAATTTGGCAAGCAGGTACATTAGTAAACTTTAAGCTTAGTTATAACAGGATATTGTAAAATTCCCACGGGAACAGGAGTGAGCGGGGAAAAACTTTTGTATGAATAAATCTTAGCCGCGTAAGATAGATGATAGAAATTTGGCATGCTGGTACCTTAATAAACGTAAAGATTACTTGCAACGCGATTTTGCGAAATTCCCGCGGGAACAGGAGTAACTGGGAAAACACTTTTGCATGTAATGAAATTTGGAAGGGACGTAGCTTGGGTACCGTAAAGGTGCATTATGAAAGGAATTCCCAAAATTCCTTCAGTAACGGGAATTAACGGGAAAATCCTTTTGTATGAAAAATATAAACCGCTTAAGTTAGACGCTTGAAATTTGGCATGTAGGTACCCTAATAAACGTTAAGCTTACTTGCAACGCGAAATTGAAAAATTCCCACGAGAACAGGAGTAACAGGATAAAACTTTTGTATGTCATGAAATATGGAATGGAAGTAGCTTAGGTACCGTAAAGGTGGACCAATGAAGGAATTCCAAAAAATCCTTCGGGAACGGGAATTAGCGGGAAAATCCTTTTGTATGAAAAATGTAAACCGCTTAAGCTAGACGCTTGAAATTTGACATGCAGGTAAATTTAAAGCTTAGTTGCAACAGAATATTGCAAACTTCCCACGGAAACGGGAGTAAGCGGCAAAAAAATTTTGTGTGAAAAAAAGTGAACCGCGTAAAATAGATGATTGAAATTTGGCATGCTTTTGTCCGCGTATTAATGGGTTTTAGTAGCAATGATGTATTAAAATAGCCTACATGCCTTGTAAAAATTGTTATTTATACGTAAAAGTTCTCCCATACTAATATTCAACAAGAGTAACAAACATCCATACATACAAACTTTCACCTTTATAATATTAGCAAGGACTATGACTATACAGTTTCCTAAATTTTGTCAAGGCAAAACCGACCCTACACTACTTATTTGCCCATAAACATAGAGACTAATATACATATTCTTCCACCGTTCCAATAGAGCGTTGACGATTGCATAGAACCGCATTGAATGACGTCGAGTCGCTCTCGAAGCGAGTGCTCTCAAGCCTCAGATTGAGTTTGACGGAGCTGCATCGGCTGAAGCCCTCGATTGGCTGGAGGGCCCTCCAGGGCCTCCCAGCTCGAGTGCACGTTGACCTAAAAGGACACGGATGACGTCATTACAAATCGTCTTGACATTTCTTAAAGGAGTTCTTAGCTTGAAAACGTTACGTATACCTACCTAAAGATTTCACTTTTATTGATTACCTACCAATATGAACGATACCTAATTCCAAAAAGTGTACAGTACCTACACAGTGTAAGTGGTACTCAGTAAAATTTCTTTTGAATAAAAAAACTTTACTTTACTTTGAAATAGACCAATTATGATGGGTATTTTGCGGTGTCTTTTTTGGAACATATAGCCTACAGCATTTCTCAATGCTGAAGCTTAACGACTCTTGTATAGATTTCTGGTTGTTAAAAAATGTGAAATGCCTAGGCAGTGGACCTAACCAAGTGTCCATCTGAAACTTTGAGTTATCTCATCGTATAACGCACTTGGTGCTAATCGTTGAAAATTGTTATACCAACAAGTATCTACCAGTAAATGCATATGAAGCCGGTGCAACGTTCTAAAGAGGTACTTGGCAATAAACAACACCCCAGATCCCTGCAACAAAAAGCCTTGTATAATGTTACTTTCGTAGTAAATGAGCGGTGTAATTTAGGCGGGTGGAACAGCTCTTTACCCCTGATCGTACGCCTGAGCGGGCGTATAATTAAACACATTACACCGATCATTACATGTGCAGTTTCACCGTCGATGCAGCTGCACTCACAAATGGTTTCCTGGATAAGAACTAAGTAGATATATTTGCTAACTGTTACTATGTTGCGTACTGGGATCCTACAGATAAACTGTACATTCGGCAGACTGCAAATCACTAAACACTAAATATCGATTTACTCGTAAAGGAATAATGAAAAAAAAAAGATTTAGAATTAATGATGTCGTGTCTTCAAAAAATATATGAATAATAAAAAGTTGATATCACACCGCTCATCCTGTATTCAAATCTACAAAATTTACAAATGCTGGTGATTCAGATTATACGTATACCGTGAAATTTTAGTGGTTGTTTTCCCGTGGCAGAACGATTTGCCTTTAGTAATACTATCGAATCATGCAAATAATTCCTCGAAAAAAAAATTTTTTTTTTTCAGATTATCAAAATAATAATTTTCCAACTCGGAAACGAGAGAAGCTATCGTTTTTTTATAACATGTGACGTAATCAGGTACTGCTTGCCACATGAAATCGATGCTTAAAGCTGAAGAAGCTCGACACCCTAAGTCATAAAGTGGTTCGAACGTGCTTTCGAGTTTCGGTTAAACCTTTCGTAAAACCGGCATTTATTGATTTTAACAAAAAAGAACTGCACAAATCTATTGTACTACTAAGATAGAATCATTTTACTACGGGAAAACAACCACTAAAATTTCACGGTGTATATGCCTGACAAATATGAAGATACTTTATTAATCCCAAGAAAACTTTGAATTCATTAACTTTATGCACAGGCTGTATTAATTATAATATTGTTTTTATCATACATATTTTTTTCTTTTACAGATGGAAAGTTTGATAAAAGAAATGCAAGATCCAGAAACAGGTGTACCAGTACGCAGTCAAAAACTTTTCCTTAGTGTGATACCATCTGCCTTTATGGGTAAGTGGTAGTTTTAAGCTTAGCATGAGAAGTAACCTGTTTCCAATACCTCTATATAACAAAATTCAATGCTCGAATGCTCATATTTAATACACAATTTGAAGGTACTGGTAGGAGCTTAAAAATATACCGCCGGTCTAAAGGTTTGATTGTAAAATCAATAGCGAACGTAGGTTCTTATTTAGCATGTCTACCAACCGTGCACCGGCCAACTTCATAACTAGGTGCATTAACCGCGGGCAATTTTGAACTATAATATAATACCTGTGTTAGTGAAAATTATTGGGTTGCGGTGGTAATAATAACACAGCAAAAAGCACATGCCACTTTGAGTTTTGCTAGAAATAAATTATAGCTTTGAGTCGGTAAAATTGCATTTCAGCGAGGGTGAATTATTTATTAAACAGAATGATTATATGAGCTTTACCGTTGTTTCAAACATTTATAGGCGTATGCTTTAAAACAAAGATCTATTTCCGATAACATTTTATTTAATAACTAGGTACAACAAATGTACAGAATGTTTTGTAACTTTAATCTCAAGACGATGAAAACTAAGTGGTTTTTTTATGAATTGAAGTCATCCTGTCAGACTATAATGTAAGCCCTGGTAAATGTTTAAAATTATTAATATTCAGACATCTAATTATTGTTACATTTCAAGCCAATTAAAAATCCAAACACGGGTTTGCAATTAATACTGTAAGACTACAACACATGACATATGTCATTTATGCCAGTATTCTGAAAAAAAAAAGGAATAACAAGAGGCTAATTATTACACAATAATGAGCTTGTTGACAAAATAATTACTACCTTTAAGCATTGTAAGCTCAACTCGGCATTACTAATCGCTTACTCCCGCAATGCTATCATTCCTCACCTTGTTAATATTAATTCTCTTTCAATGTTTTCAAACAATATAGGATAAATGTGAGCACGTGGTGACTTATTTACCGATTTCAGCCAATCAGAGTCCGGAATCGTTCACGCAACAGTCATGTTAATTAGTACAACATGCTCGTATAAATGAAACTAGAAACAAGTAAACAATAAACATTATTAAACATACTAGTTTTAGTTTATATGTTACGACTTTCTCGTCAAGCCAGTATAATGTTTGTAGTTTTGGTACCTACATATAACATGATGAGTTTTTGTTTTTTGGTGTGCAACGATAATTTTCGATTGGTAAGTAGCTAGCTATTAGAAGAATAATATCAAAAGTAAAAAGTAACTCTCTTTCCCTACGAACCGCATACCAATTGATTGGTTACAAATTTAATAGTAAACAAATCGTCTCTTAAAGTTCATTCAATGAATAGGTAAACTTTAATCGATTAGGTCTACTATCAGCGCAGCGCAAAGAAGTTGAATAAAACTTGTTTTTCTAATTTCAAAATTGACTACACTGGTTTGTATAAACTACTGTGCACCGAACCTGGCATTCATTCAACAAAACAAAGCAGTTTACAATAATTTATGCCATTTTGTTTCAACCAAGGTGAATAAACCCGAATAGCGGCACGTGCTTTTAAAACAAACTTAGATAAACCGAAAGCATGTGAATATAAAACAAACGCTGTAGAATATAATATAATACCGCTTTGAATATAATACTAATACCATTTTTGCGTATGTTCGAAAATAGGAAGTTTATCAGAACTGAAAACATTACATATTTACATTTATGTTATCTGTGGTAGTAGTAATCTATTTGAAATTATCTAGGTAAGTACCTAAATTCTCCTTAACAGAAAACCACACAAAATACTTTATTAAACCCATGTAAAGCCAGAAATAAAAAGTTTCAATGAAATGAAACTTTTCTTCACTTCCTCTACTTTTTCAAAGTTCGCATTCACCAAAGTCAATTACATGCAAATCAAACCTTTGAATCGTTCTTAGCGCTCCCAGTTAGAAAGAGAAAAATGGCGGAACGAATGTAGAAATAAACTCACAGTCTGCACAAATTTTAGAACTAGAAGTTACAGTTCTAGTTTGGCTGAGTAGTTTATCGTATAAAGTGTTTACGGAGAGCGAATTAATTGGTAGTTCCATGAATTTTTCAAGCGAACCGAGAGTAAAGTAGATAAATCGGTTTAATTCAAATCGAAGACTCTTCCAACTTTTGGTATTTTGCATTTCTTATTTCCACTGAGGAGTATTTAGTGAGGAGAATGTACTTAATAGTTGTTCGGTTACTTTTTTAACTTGTTACCTATTTTTCGTAGAAGAGGATTTAGTAAGGAAAAAGGCTATTTTTGAAATAATTAGTAAACTGAAAATGTCCGGGATATTGTCTCACAGTTGTAATCATGGCGCTTGAAACAGTGATGAAATATCGGGAACTCGATAGTAGGTATAAGGAAACATGATTAAATATACTGGACATTATGACGTTAATTTTGAAATGAATGCAAATAAGAGAGTATTGCGCGATATACATATACATCTTAGCACGGATAGAGTCGCGGAAAGCTGATATTGAACATGCATAGATTAACTGGTTTCAACCATAATACTTTTGTTTCAGGATATGATCTTGTCGAATGGCTTATGGAACGGTTTAATCTCGATGAAACAAGCAACGGTGAGTGTTACGTAAGCGGCGGAGCGTGGACGGTGTCTCGCCGCCACCCCATAGAGTCTAGCCATAGCGAGAAGTACTGTCCCCAGAGTCTCATTTGTACGTGTAACTTTAAACATTATTCGCATGAGTGTACGCGAGATGTCAAATGTCTGTCTGACGCGGTACAGGTACAATTTTGCTCATGGAGGGTAGTTAAGAAAGCCCAATGTACCTTCATATAATAGGTGTGTTAATGGGTGCCTTATTGATTTGAACCGAAGAACAAATATTCTGAGTAATATTAATTCAGAAGTAGAATAATACGGATAAAAGTGCGATAGATTTTTCTTATTGGGAATAAATTTTAGGTTTTTTTAAATGCCTTATGTTTTATGTACTTAAAAATTATTAAAAGCAAAATTCATATGTCACTTCACAGCAATTAGTTTTCCTTTTGAATAAAAAACTATACACACAAATACTTAAATAATTACTGTTAAACGTGTATTACAACTTAAATGCCTACATCCAGACAGTCCAAAACTCGCTATTAAGAACAAGACTCACTAATAAGAAGAAACCTAGTGGAATTGAAATGTATCCAAATTTGAACCATGAGCAAAATCTACCTACAATTTTTTTGCCTAATCAAATAACCGTTTGAATAGGTTACGTCCTACCTATTGGATATATATTTCGTTCAACTATGCTTTTATTGTCTGTCTATGAAATTCTAGGCTTTGTCTGTAAAGTGATCAACTTTTTCAAGTACAACATCCTTAATAGTTGAAATAATAGCCATTGTATATTAACACATTTTATACTAAACAATATCGCTATTTGATTTAACTTATAGATAACGAAATATCTGTGCGTAACTAAATATAAATATTAAACTATCTTTTGCATGACTAATAATATTTTGATATTTCTCATAGCTGGAACTCGACAATGCAATACGAAACCATAATGTATAGCCAATGATTGCTGAACAATCCATGAAAGCAAAATTTGAGATAGTTTATAAATTAGAGATTAGTATTCGCCTATTTGCATAAACGGGCACTAATCAAAACTACACGTACTTCATCAATTTGACAGGCTACCTGTTGTTCAAGTAATGAATCGCTCCATATGGATCTAGCATGTGCGCTCAATTTACTTCTTTTTCCAATAAGTGCTTTACTAAGTAATGGTCATACCGTGTGTTTCAGTTGAAGCAATAAACTTAGCCAATCAACTCTGCCAATACGGTTACTTCTTTCCTGTCAACGATCTGAAAAATCTTGTGTTAAAAGATGACTCTTCTCTATATAGATTTCAAGTAAGTATCTACTCGTTAAACTATAATTTATAATAAGTTAATTTTTACCGATTTCTTCTACATATTCTTAATTATTTTATAAAATTTAGAAGTGCCAATTAAGTTTCGTAGTGTTTGAGAGCGCTTATTATCATAATATTGATATTATGATTGGCATAATTAGGCAGATTACAAATTGAATTGAAAAAGTTTCATATCCATGATAAAATTGTTTTCAAATTCTCTTCATGCAAAAAGGTTGTTTTAGATCAACATTTGATTATGTAATCTGCAAATGGATACCTATTTATGTCACCATTTTCTCAAAAATCCATTAGCTTCTTTCTTGATCTGTGGTTTCTTATTACATTTTATTCTTAAGAACCTCCTCCATTTGCTTTCATTCTACCTTATTAAATTATTAAATACAAGCAAGTATAAATGCTAATACTTTATTAGGGGTGAGAGCATCCGCTCCCCCGCAAGTCCGGTGATAATGACGAGGCTACTCCAAGCCATCATCGTAAGTCAGTTAGGAAAAAATTTGCGAATACTTATTAAGTATAAGCATATATCAATACTAATACCGTTCTACGCCGACAAGTGGCGCAGCATCGGCCTAGGTGGAGGTCCTTCTTATCGGAGGCCAAGACTTGTTTTGGGTCGCTGCGCCAATCTAGTTAGTTAGTTAGTTAATACTTAAATCCGTTCTACTCGGTCAACTGGCCAGAAGTGGCGCTGGATCGGCCTAGGTGGAGGCCCTACTTATCCTTCAAGACTCGGTTTGGGTCGCTGCGCCAATCTAATTGGTTAGTTAGTTAATACCATTTTTACCTCGCCAGAGTCCCTACTACTGGCCATGGCAGGCTCCCCGCGTGGCGGGCAGCGGCTCCAGCGCGCCGACCCTGGGCCCTGACAACGTGGAGTACGCGATATACCTGGTCAAGCGCACGCTGCGCAACAAGCAGCGCCACGGGCTTGACGAGTACGAGCAGGAGGCGCTCGCCAACCTCAAGAAGAACCTCGCCGCCAAGTGGGACTTCATCACCATGCAGGCGGAGGAACAGGTACGGTTGTTGTACTGCTCAGAATAGCCTCCCAAACTGGGGACCCTGAACAGATTTTTCACACCGGTGCAGCTCTGCCTTTTGTTTAAGGCACAAGTTCGTCCATATGTGGAATATTGCTCACACGTCTAAGATGGCTCCGCAAAATACTTACTTAATGCCCTCAATAGGTTGCAGCGACGTGCAATCCGTATTGTCGGTGATCGGGAGGTGTGCCAAACCCTAGAGCCTCTACAATTATGTAGAGACATTGCCGGTCTAAGTGTTCTCTACCGTCTCTATAATGTGGAATGCTCTGAAGAGCTATTCCAGCTAGGTGAAACTAAGAAATAGTGAGCAATAGGATACCATGAAAACCGAGATTTGAAAGTATAATGAGTAAACTCGACACTCGAATGTCTCACAGTACCATTGTCTCTGTTTACTTCCAGGTGCGTCTAGCGAAAGAACGCAAGAAAGGCGACAAGATTGTCAGCGACAGCCAGGAGCGCGCGTACTGGCGCGTGGCTCGGCCGCCACCCGGCGTGCCCAGCGCGCTCGAGCCCTGCCCCGTGCCCGTGCGCGCGCGCCGCCCGCGCCCCAAGCGCCGCACCATGCAGCAGCTCACGAGGGAGGTGGGTACTGATAGGAGCGGACCGTCACTTCCTAGGGCCCTGAGCTGAAGCGAATAAAGGCCTATCCAATCACTTATTAGCATAATAGCATATAGGTCGTACGCACGCATTGCCAATCCAAACCTGTTTATGATGGCGAGTGGATATTGGCACTTCTTTATACCCACGGGGCCTGGGCTGCAGCCCAAATAGACCATATGGACGATCCGCCCCTGGATACCGACAACCTGCATACTGCTTCTTCTTAGTCGTATCACTCTTGACAGAGTGGTCGTGGTCATCATGTAGTGTTGGAGACGGGCGCCAACGTGCGCCTTACGATGTCCCGCCATTTCTCCCTGCTGGTAGTCATCCTGCTGCACTCGTTAAGTGAACCGCCAATCACGGACTTTATTTGATCGGTCCATCGCATGGGCATGCTGCTAGAGATACCGATTTACTGCCTCGTCGGTCTCTTGGTAGCAAGCGCTGCAAGGACCGAGAGGGCCCGGTTGGATTCCGGGGTCGGGCAAAATTTGTGTGAGTGTTTCTGTAACGAAATTACTCAGCCCGGAATAAGGAAGTTAGCGGTTGAATCTCTGTCTCACCGAATTATGAGAATAAGGAAATAGTGAGTGCACTTGTGTTTGCGCGCACACTTGTGCACTATAATATGTCCTGCGCACTTGGCTGATCTCAATTGAGATCGGCCGCCATGGCTGGAATCTATCGGACGCCTTATTACTTGTTAGAGCTACGGAGGTCCGTAGCAGCCAACTGACCAAAGAGGTGTGTGCTGCGCCAGACTTAACTACTGAGATGCTGATTGCAGCCAGCCTATGACGACGATAAAGTACATACTTACCCGACAGGTCCATAGCTGTACCTGGAACTACTAAATTGCTAAGCAGCCAGCAACAGCTGATCATTCATTTGGAAGACATTCGTGTTTGGAAAATTGAGAAAATATTAACTGTGTATGACGGTGAACTTGAAACAAAAATTTGATGCATTTGGATTTGGTTAAATCACTTCTGATAAATTCCAATCTCTCTCGTTCCAGATTGAACATCTCAAAGCGAGCCTGGACCGTACGCGAGTGAAGACTTCAATTGCCCTAGAGGCCTTAGTGGCCTACTCGGAGACCTTCGCTCCCTACGATCCCTGGCTCACGCCGCCGCAGCCGTCCAACCCTTGGGTCAGCGACGACACCCTCTTTTGGCAAATTAACAGCCCTCTGTAAGTCATGTTAATCATTATCAAGTATTTCAGAGAGTCTGTTACTAATAAATCAATTGAAGTTCGATAAAAACTGCTAAGCAACCATGAGGAATTCCTAAATTAAGATAAAATATATATTCAGGATATACTGGAGCATTTCAAATCAAGATTTTTCAAATAAACTGCTCACATAACCCAAAGTGAAACTCTTGAGATAGATAACCATAACTTAGATGGAGATAGAAATTTTGTCTACATTCGAACACCCCATGCTACTACAACACTTTTCTGGTACTGATAATTTCTTTTTAAACCTTAAGGAAAGTAAAAAAAAATCTTGTGTGAAAAAAAAAATGTCCCCTGGCACGCATTACAGCCATCATAGCCTTTTAACTATATTATGGTGTCATATTATCCAAACTAGCGGACGATATCGCTGTGCCAACGATATTGTCCGCGTTTTCCCCCGTTTTTTTTTCATTATTTATTTGCTCCTATTGGTAGTTCCGTGATGTTATATAGCTTAAAGCCTTCCTCGATATATGGTCTATCCAACACAAACAGATTGTTTCAATTCGAACCAGTAGTTCCTAAGAATAACGCGTTCAAATAAACAAACTCTTCAGCTTTGTAATATTAGTACATAGCCTAAAGTCTTCCTCAAGAAATGGTCTATCAAACGCCCAAAAAAAATTCAATCTGAACTAGTAGTTCCTGAGATATGCGCGTTCAAATGAACAAAGGAAAAAATTCTTCAGATTTATAATATAAGTAAAGATAAGCCATTCTACATGAACAATGTCCATCAGTGTGGAGGTGCCGAGTGAGAAGCGTGTGCAGCGCTGGGCGCTGTCCATCGAGGAGCTGGTGGCGGACCCCACGGGCCTTCAGGAGTTCACGAGCTTCCTCCGCAAGGAGTACTCGCACGAGAACATCCGCTTCTGGCTCGCCGTCATGGACCTGCGCCGCAGCAGCACCAAGCAGATACAGAAGAAGCTCGACGATATATACGAGTGAGTATCGGCTGGCATTAGAAAATATACTATAGGTATTCACTGCCCAATGTTCTTATCAGACTGCTCTAATCGAAAGCTATCTTAAGAACACACAATTGTATTTATTGTATTGTCATACTTAGCTACAATTTGTTGTAGTTTTGTAATTAAAGAAATAAGGATAGCCATTTGTAGCAATTTTTGATGTGACCGTGTTATTTATTATTATTTGTTTGTTATGTGTACACAAACAGATTACTGTCGTTACTCATTGTTGGCATTAATCCTAACTCCAAATTAACAATTTAAAATTATCATAGTTTGGTTTCCTTTGAACTAAATATTATTTTCAGCTATGATTTAAACAACTTTACATTTAATTAATATGTACTTGTGTCGGTAACACGTTGGGCGCCAATCATAAACCGTGTATTGGCGCCCAACGTGTGACCAACACAAGCATCGTTATATTCACTGCAGCTACATCTTTTTCATCATCATCCACCATCTCCAATGCTAGGGCACGGGCCTACCCTAATTTAGGGCAATAAGGCCATAGTCAACCACACTGGCCAAGTGCGGGTTGGTTGACTACACAACCTCAGAATTTCTTCTTAGGTGTGCAGGTTTCCTCACGATGTTTTCCTTCACCGTTAAAGCGTTGAATAATCGTACATATGAATTTTCCGGGGGGGTATCATGTTGCTTGCCTATTATTGATATCTCGGTGTGTGCCATTCCCAGAGAGTTCTTGAAACCCGGCGCGCCGTGCGAGATCAACATCGACGGCGCGACGGCGGAGCGCGTGAGCGAGGGCCGCCGTTCCGGATCGCGGTACGCGCTGGACCACGCCGCCGACCACGTGTACGGGCTGCTGCTCAAGAAGGACTGCTACCCGCGCTTCGTGCGCTCCGACCACTTCCAGCGGCTGCTGACTGAAGGCCGCAATGTGCACCAGAAGAAAGCCAAGTGAGTTGTTTGAGCACAGTCCAGTTGTGTCCCGATATCATGGCCAATCTCCAACCCGTGTCTACGGGATATTGCATACTTTCAGCGGTTGCTTATTGAGGGGCGCAACGTGCTCTGGAAATAGGCAAGCTCAAGCCACGACCCACAGTCTGGTTGTTAAACTAAACGGAATGACCAATTTGTGTCCTTATACTGAGCGGGAGACCTTTTTTACCTTTTTTTCGTATTGATCGTTTTTTTTGTTTGAATTGTTTTATTTTATTCTCTATTTTAATTTAGGTTAACTGACTTGTTATTTTTAATTTCATACCAAATAAATAATTTCTTTATTTCTTTCTAATTTTGACTGTTATTTTCCGGGAGCCCACGATTGAGTTTCAAAGCGTCAGTATCGTACCTAAAAAGTATATCTAGTACCTAAGTTTCGAAAAATCTTTTATTTGGAAGATCGAAGTGCCATAGAAAAATCCACTGACCATTCAGGTCAAAGTCAAGGTAAGGTGGTTCTGATGTTGTACACGTGAAAAATCGAAATCTGTCTAACGTTTTCATCCCGCAGGTTCTTCAACTTCGGCGGTCAAGTGAAGAAGAAGCCGGGCGCGGCGGGCGGCTCGGGGCTCTCCCGGCGGCGCGGCTCGGACCGCTCGCTGTCGGGCTCGGCCCACGAGCTCGCGCTGAGCGCCGCGCAGCCGCCGCGCGCGCCCGACCCGCCGCCGCACAGCCACAGCCAGTCCAACCTCGCTGACATACCCTTCCGGTGAGATATCATTTAGAACTATCGTACATCATTTGTTTTATCAGTAAAATGCTACATCATTTGTTTCATCAATCAAATGCTACATCATTTGTTTCATCAATACAATCCATGATTGTCGTTAAAAAGAGCAACTATCGAGTTTCTTGCCGGAGTCTTCTCGGTAGAATCGGCGTTCCGAACCGGTGGTAGAATCTTATTATTAGTATTGTGACGATTTATAAGTGCATGTAATTGCCTATATGAATAAAGACATTTTTGATTTTGATTTTTGATTTTGATCAAATGCTACATCATTTGGTTCATCAATCAAATGCTGCAACATTTGTTAAACGGTTTTATTTAGCTCGACCGTACGGGTCGAACCGTTTGTTATTGTATGTTTTTTTTATCACAATCAAATGCTACATCATATTTGTTTTGTCCATCGAATGCTACATCATTTGTTTTATTAATCAAATTCTAAATAATTTGTTTTATCAATCATATGCTACATCATTTGTTTTATCAATCAAGATGAAATAAAATGTTTGAAAAAAACTTGTAGCATCTTCCACATTTTTTATGAAAGACGTGGGTTCTAAAATTTTGAACTTAATTATCTCTGATTCCGAAGTAAAAACCATTTTCTGTAAACTGGACTTGGACAATCATGTGTCTTACACCAATTTAAAAATTATCAATCACCCCCGTCCGTCACGTAAAACTATCAAGTTAGTGTTTCTTCAGATGTTTCATCTCATGGCGTCACACTGTCTTTGCAAACTACCTACACTTTACTAGGCTATATCTAACAAATCGGTCAGTCTCCCTCAACCCAACCCTATATTTTGAACTAAAAACACGTGTCCTCTCCAGGGATCCTCTCGACGACGACACGGCAGACGTCCTGCCGTGGGAGAGCGCGTGCCGGGAGGGTGTGTCCGCGGGGCGGCGGCGGCAGGACTCCGCCGCGGACTCGGGCAGCTCCTCCAGCGATGTCAGCGCTGCCGTGGCGGTAAGTGAAACTAACTGTGACGTTATACAACCAGGACTGTATTACAGTGGACGATAATAATATGTGTCCGCGGGGCGGCGGCGGCAGGACTCCGCCGCGGACTCGGGCAGCTCCTCCAGCGATGTCAGCGCTGCCGTGGCGGTAAGGGGAACTAACTGTGACGTTATACAATCAGGACTGTATTACAGTGGACGATAATAATATGTGTCCGCGGGGCGGCGGCGTCAGGACTCCGCCGCGGACTCGGGCAGCTCCTCCAGCGATGTCAGCGCTGCCGTGGCGGTAAGGGGAACTAACTATAACGTTATATCACAGGACCGGATTCAGATGCAGAGTGCGTGCTGGGAACATGTCCTCCGTCAACTCGAGCGATATTAGCGCTGCGGTGGCCGTAATGGGAACTTACGTGTCGTTTGATGCACAGGTCCGGCTTTAGGGCAGGGCTCCTTAGTTATAAAGCTGGGGGGCTCCCCATTAGGGGCTGGGCAATAAATGTATATAAAAACTGTCCTTTAAGAATTTCAAATGTGCCCTTTACGAATAATTACCGAACCGGCTTAAATAAGTCAGGGTACCCAGTTTCGAACCTAAGTAAGTAGAGAAAGTATTATTTACGCGAAAAATGACTTCTCGCGGCCGAATTTTCTAGATCAAAGAAGAAATAAATAGTGAGAAAAATATATTTACAGATTAGCGGTTCTATAGCTTAACATCTTATTCTATTTGTCCCAGGTGGGCGAGCGCACCCGCCGCCTCCCGCAGCAGAGCACCCTGGACGGAGGCCTGCGCGGGGCGCCGCCGCCCCTGCGCCGGCTGTCGGCCGTGGAGCCGCGGCACCTGGCGCCCGCCTCGCCGCCGCACGAGCCGCGCCCGCGCGCCGCGCCGCCCCCGCCGCAGCCGCATCCGCCCGCACAGGTATCATAACTAGGGTTGCCAGATGGTAACTTACCAAATCCGGGACAATTCTATTAAAACAATGTTGGCTCGTGGTTATAATAGAAAATATCTTAAATGTCTATACTAAGTACATAATTAACTATAGTTATAATTATAAGATAAAATACTGTGGTAGTTAATAAATAACTTTGGCAGACAATGAATACCTACTAAATGACAAATTGAATAGTAATAAACTAAAAAAAAGTTTCCGAAATCCGGGACAATAAGCGCTAATTACTGGACACGGGATAAGAGGCAAAATTCCGGGACAATCTCATATACGATACGATTTGTCTAATCGATCCGTCGCTTCAGACCGATCGAAACGACGAATCGATAGTGTATATCAGGATCGTTAACGATTTACTTCATCGAAGACGATATCGGAAATCGCAACAAAAAAATCTAGGCTTTCTTTTTTGTTTTGTAACCGAATCAAAGTTACCGCCACATAGGTAAGGAAAAGAAGTTCATTTTCCATTTTATTAGGCCCGTATTAAATTATTAGAACACATGTTTATATACTTTAGTTTGAAATAAATAAATGATCGATCGTTACAACCAATCGTTTTGTGTATGAGCGTCATTTGCGATGCGACCAATCATCACACAATTTTCATCAAATCGATCGTACAGGCGAATCGTACCGTATATGGGCCCTTCAGCCATGGCGGCCGATCTCAATTGAGATCAGCCAAGTGCGCAGAACATAGTGTAGTGCACAAGTGTGCGCCCAAACACAAGTATTATCTCTATTCCCTTACTCTCATAATTCAGTAAGACGGCAATCCGACAAGACCGATGGGAGATCGGGCGTAGGACCACCGACTTAACGTGCTTTCCGAGGCACGGGCGTTCAACCGCCAACTTCCTAACTCCGGGCTGAGTAATTTCATTACAGAAAAACTCACACAAATTTTGACCGACCTCGGACTCGAACCGGGAACCTCTCGGTCCTTACGCAGCGCTTGCTACCAATAGACCAACGAGGCAGTTAGAGCCCGCGCAGGTATTATACTGATATTATGGCCTTCTAAGCAATCGTATCGCGTTGATGGCCGAGTGATTAAGGTCCTTGCTTGCCATGCGAGAGGTCTCCAGTTCAAACCCCGTCACGTATCAATGTGTTTTTCAAATTTGAAATTGATATGTTCGATTATTCGACGCTTTAACGGTGAAGGAAAACATAGTGAGGAAACTTGCACACCTACGAAGAAATTATTAGGTTGTGTAGTCGACCAACCCGCACTTGGCCAGCGTGGTTGACTAAGGCCTTATCGCCCTAGTTTAGGGTAGGCCTGTGCCCAATCAGTGGGGACGTATATGGGCTGATGATGATGATAAAGCAATCGTTTACTTTTAGCTCAAAGCTTGAATAAGCTCATGTTGTTACGGTAACTCGCAAAGGAAACCAGTCAATGCTGAAAACCTAGAACTCTGCGAGACAGGTCCAAGCATACTATTATCATTTGATTAAACGAACTAGAGAGAGAGAGCACCAGTTTTTCTGTAAATTTCACCCATTAGTCCTATTTAACTATGGATTTCTAATTTATTTATCGATGGAATTATCGTGTGCTGCAGCCTCACCCGACGCCCACGATCAGCGTGAGCTCGGCGCCGGACGACGAGTCGGCGGGCTCGGGGTCGCCGGACGAGCGCTCCGTGGCGCACTCGGACGACCCGCCGTCCGTGTTCGCGTCCGGCGCCGCCACGCCGACCGCGCCCGCGCCCGACTCCGACGACGACACGCAGCCGGCCGCCCGGGACAGCCCCGCGTCTGTCACTTGCACGATCGGCGAGCTTCCAGCCGCGGAGCCGCCCCCGGCGCCCCCCGAGCCCCCCGGGCCCCCCGAGCCCCCCGGGCCCCCCGAGGAGGACGCGCCGGCGCCGCGCGCGCCCGTCGCCCCGCTCGCCGTGTGCGAGGACATCGGAGTCGACGACGACGTAGACAAAGTGCCTTCGGCGCCCCTACAGAGGGTCTCGGCTGCGCCCGAGGCGGCAACCAAGTCGGACCCGACGGAAATAATTGCTCACGAAGACGAACCGTCGTCGGTCTCCGAATCGAATATTGTTAAGCGTGATAATAAAAGCGTCATCGGTGAGAGTAAGCAGCGGAACGACGTTTGTCCGTGGGAGGACGAGTAAGTACTCGTGAGTTTAGTTTGTGCATTGTTTGTACACTAGGTTTGACTTGCGATTTGAGTGTGACATGTTCAGAGGACCGCTAGGTAGCGCCGGTAGCGTCTCGTGTGCGGCTCGAGGAATGACGACGACAAGTTACGTGTCACTTGCAATCCGCTTGCAGATAAGCTTTAGTTTTTTTTTTTAAGAACACCAGCATGATGTCTTACAGAAAAAAAAATGTTTGGAGTTTTTTATAACACTTGCCAAAAATGAGAAGGATTATTTAAAGATTCTTGTGTAAATTTATAAATATATTGTGCAAAGGACAAGTTCAATTTAAAATTTCACGATTCAAATTCAATTTATATACGAGATGCCACGAGAGTTTTAATAAGACCTTATCATTTTCAGCTTTTGACGCGCGTTTTTCTTCAGAAATACTTATTAATTCAGTAAATTGTGACTTGATTTATATTTTTTTCAACTTGTCACTTATCGCACAGCGTCTGAGTAGACATTAGGTAGGTAGTTGCTAGTTGCGCTTCTGTACATCTTAATCTAGTGATGTTTTCTAGATAGCATGTTATTTTGCAATTTTGTTTACGATTCATTCAACTGTGACGATCTCGCATGAATATGAAGTGTTGTTTTATTTGCACTGTTGTATCTACATTATTAGCTGGTTTACAATGCTTTTTACAATGTTGTTACTGTTATTTGTTTGTTATTTGTAATTTTTGGTTGTTATTACGCTACTTGGTACAGTGACTACTTGCAATTGCAAAAGTATATCATAAATCTCAAAGGATAGCTATATTAAAACATGTTAATAATTTAAATTATCATGAAAGAATATTGACAATATTATTTTTTCTGGTTTTCTCAAGCTTACTTTAAGGTCTCATAATGTTATTATTAAGATGTTTTATTTTTGGGACGTCAAATAGTTGGGCAAGCTTTCGGAATGTGGAAAGATTTCACGTGTAGAATAAACTGCTAGGTTTAGATATTACGCACAAATTTAGTGATTTAAAACGATTATTAAGTACTAGTTAGGGAGGTAAGTAAGTATGCCTATGTAGTTAACTTTATCTTTTAGTGTAAGTTTTATGGAATTCTCGTAAGATTAAAACTTATTTCTGTATTTCATTAATAATGAGATAAATAATGTTTAGGAATGTTTGGCGTTTTTATTTATTTTATTTCACAATATATATTTCACAATACACTTTCGTAGCAGTGAACAAAAAAGGACAGTGTTTCATAATTTATCTGGTATTTGTAAACCTACTTAATATCTTCTTTAATCCATGAGCAATATTATGTCACTATAAACAACCCCCTACATTTTCCACGCAACATATAACTGATAGTGAGATTCTTTGTAAAATTAATATGTAGTAAAAACCTAAAACAGGGAACGAATTGGAATATCGTGCTAAATACCTACCTAAGAAGACTTAAAAAATCGGGACATTAGACAACTGACAATACTTAATTAGGTATTATGTTTACTGCATTAAATCTATTGAGTTGCTATCGTTTGGTAAAATGTAGGAATTCTTCTCCTAAACACTGACACAATGGCTAGTTAATATAAATATAACTACTAATAGATAAATAAGCACATATTACATGGCACCTTTCACCAGTCTGCAATAAATTTAGCTTCGTAGTATAGACAGAAAAGATTCAAACAGCGTAGCACGCTCTATTTGGGCGTACCTACCTAATACCTGTGGCGATCCTTCTCTCTTCTTTAACTTAAACTTAGGTATAAATATAATAGATAATGAAAAAAACAGAGAAATCTATCAACGTTTGGGATTGTTGAACAGGGCCCAACCCTAACGCCGGCCCTGGATATCGAGCGCTTATCATATAACCGCTGTATACTCAAGTAGACTGGTCGACTTACTACGATTCATAGCAAGTCGACCAGTTTACTTGCTATATAATTGGTACGAAATGCAGCATAAACAAATCAATATGTGTACTGATAGTTATCTGCTTGTGTACCATAATAAATAAATAAATAATAAATAAATAGATATAGTCAGTCTCCTCATCATTTCCTTGATTTGTTTCTCATGTTTTTTTTTCTTTTCTATGATAAATAAATATCATAAGAATAGGTTCAAAACATCGTAAGTAGATATAGCAAACTTAACAAGAAAATATGACATCCTGTTACGTTAACTCATTGATTAATTATTCGTCTATCTTCCATTGTGCAGACAGACTACTTAGGAATATGTAAATTCAAAATTATGGAGAAAAAGTTAATTAATTGGCTATTTATCTGCCATTGTTTGATACAACATTTACATACGTTAGATATTTTTTTTAAAGCCGCGATATAACTGGCAAATGATTAAGTTTTTTGTTTTGATTTGTAATGTTGGTTTCATCAGGGACAGTAAGTAGAGGTAGGTAATCTTAGATACATATTTTTATACGGATAGATTGGTATTTTCATCAAAAAATATTTCAGTTTTATTACCACTCATTAATAATATTATAACAATTAAAACAAGTTTAAAGCAGAATAATAAATACATAAATAAAAACTTAGTACCTATTTGCTAAGATATTTAGTTAGCGGAAGAAATGGTTCATTCACTCCACTCCAGTACCTACCTACTAGTTCCAAAAAGGGTGTAGAACTGCGTAGTAGAACTAGTGAGAAATGTCAAATTAATTTCAACTTGATTATTACAAAAGAAATCAATTCATTGGATAATCTACCAAACAAATGAAAAAACTCAAAACAATTGCTAGGTAGGCATCATAAACATGGCGTATCCTTATCAACCTACCATATAAAAATAATATAATAAAGTATATCCAGATATTATTATCTTACCTCCATAGTTATTTGCGTTTTAAATCTGTGCCCTAGAATTTGTGTTACTTTACTGAAATAAACAAAAGACGCGAAAAAACAAGCTTACGAAAGCAACGCAAAAAATCACAAGGTACCCTAAATAGGACAGATTTGCTCTCACTTATCGCGCGGTTATACCATATCTGCCTCTTGTTTATTATAATACCTATCATTGCTTAAAACATCGTTAGTTCTTGCACAGCCGCCAGCACATTACATAAGTACCTTATTTACGAGTACTTTAAATTGGCAATCGATCGGCATACAAATTTGTTTTACCCTTTTTCCATCTTTTCGTCATTATTCACATCGTTTTTTTTTCTTTTTCAGGAATTCCTGTGAGAGTGATGCTCCATTTGTTAAAACTTATGCAACGCTGGGTTATTTATAATTTTTGTAGATGAATATCAATAATATTTTATGATGTCAGGGTTATAGAATGAAATAATATTTAATTTTTTAACTTAGACTCTTTGTTTTAATTTATCACAGAGTTAGGCCATTATTATGTAATTATATGAATATTTTAAAGTAAATGATCGTTAATTATTAGAAAACATGTGTTTTATTTCTCACAATGCGAAAAGGCATTAAATACCATAGTAATAGTAAAAGTAAATTATACGAAAAGGGTATGAAAAATTTTAACATGGGAATAATATTATGTTTAAGAAATTTATGAAAGGATATCAAAAATTATCAGTGTTATCTGAATACTAAAAAGACAAGTCTTTGAAGAGATAATTTTTACATGAAACAAAATCAAAACTACTTAGGTTGTTTATATATTTTATTTTTAATAAATAAAACGTACAAAAACATACGAAACTAAATAAAAAAATGTTAAGTTTAATACTGCTATGTAAAACTATACAAAATATAATAATATTTTGTGTGTATTAATAATGAATGTCAAATGAAGTTTTGGGATCAAATATATCATTTTAAATCTGAATTTCCGTAGTAATTAGGAATTTGGATTTCATAACTACTTTCCGACCTATCCGTTTTCATACTATTTTTAATTAAATGAATGACTCATTACTTCCTTTAAACTTAACATCTAAATAAATTACGTTTGTCATGTTAACAGGTAAAAATCATTTTGATGACTCTAAAGGAAATTCTTAACTTCTCTCATTTGGTATTCATTAAAATTAAATACGTCATAATTAGCATTGTGTACCTATAAATGTAGGTATTTATATCCGTACAGTAACTAAATACTTGCTACTAATTTGTTATTGTTTGATTAAAACTAAGTACCTACCTAATGCTATCTCTTCAATACCTATTTTAATATTAGTACGATACTCTTATCTTTCCTCAAACAATTCGATTTAAGGAGCGCAAGTTTGCCTGTGACCGATTTTCACAGTTGTGGATTGTATGTGATGTAAGCACGGATTACACGCCTCTCCAGACAATTTACTGAGAAATGGATATTATACGACTTCTACTTCCTAAAAATCGGAGACTTCCCGACAGACCCCGTCTGCACCCATCTTATGCCCCGGTGGGCAGTTAACGGGCACCTGGATCATGTTCCTCAGTGTAATGGTGGGGGTCTCATCTGTGGTTGGGGTCTCCTCTATGGTGTTGCTGTCCCCCCCCTTGTTGGGGTTGGAGGCTTCGGCGGCGGCTGCCTTCGCGTCAGCCACCTCGTCAGGGTACACGATACGGTCGTTGGCAGCCATTACTGGTAACAAAGATTTATTTTTAACAGAATATTTACTTTTAAATCTATAATTGGCTGTCAGAAATGGTAATTTACCTTTACTTTATGTATAAAGAGCTTTAGATATTGTTAATAAATAAAAACAAATAAAAAATATTTTTTAAGGCCAGGGTTACTATAGCAAAACCGTGTCCTAAATATTAAAAAATACTCTCTCAAATAAAATTATATTATATTAAGTACAGGATATTCGCGGACAAACAAAACTTATTCACATACTATTCTTAAACAAAACCCATATTTTTGCGCAGGCAACAATGAAAGACGAGTATCACAAATGCAAAGACGGTGGGCTAGCATTACTTGAGTGTTTACATCGTTATATTATTTACCGACCCACGCGTAGTGTAAATAGTAATGTCACCTTGTTCGAAGATCGGGCAATGCTAATAATCTACAAGTGCAAGAAAATTTTCGAAGGCTTTAATTACCGTACTAATAAGTTTGGGTTCCAATATTTTACAATCTGTGCTTTTGGTAGAGAACCCTAAAATTGCGGGGGAATTAACCTCCAAACAAAGCTATTGGCACACCTATAAAACGATAGATAAGTACACATTTATTTTGCGGATTACATTAACGGGCAATACGATTATCTACCTCATCAAACACAGATAACTAATTTGGACAAGCGGTGGTCTGTTCGATCGCCATGTGCGTTGATAAATTTGGCCATTGTAAAAAGAAAAATAACCGCAAAAGCGATTCGCCGAACACGAGTAAGGAATGTGGCTCCAAAACTGTGGGCAAGAACTGCAATGTCACGACACTATGAAGGCCATTGCCCAAAGATCGTTAGCTTTTTATGGTGTTTCATTTGAACATCGAGATCGCGAACAGAAATACGGAAATATCTAATGGCAACTTATCCATTATATTTTTTGTGGCGGCACAAAATGTACATTAGTAAACTAAGAACATACAGTGATTTATTGTATCGAAAATAATGATTACATTGCTGGCAGTAGATATGTATGTACATTGGTATACTTACTATAGGTACATAGGTACACCGGATAGATTTAGTAGATGTGCGAAAAATCTTAATGATGATTGGACTTATAATTTTATTTGTACAGTTAAAACTTTAATTTCATAAATTGTTAATGGTAATATATGTTTAACATTTTTAATAATTAAAGAATGATCACAAACACACTTCCGCTAAGTAGTAGGTAGGTACTCATAACTTAAGCTTTGACAGCGTCTATAAATCAGAAGGTATCAGAGTGTTGAAATCAAACCACATGAATATTATAGGTACCTAGCGCAAACTTACAACACCAGAATATACCGAATAGAACAGTACACGCTATATGTAAAACAAACTATGTATTTTTGGGTATTGGCAGGTGCCACAGTTTCGGTTTAGTTGTGGGAGTTTCTGAATAAATATCTACCTATTAAAAACGCACGGCTTTGGGTAGACCCCTTGCCCGTTGCATACTTTAGTAGCTGTATTTGCTACTCCTAATATCGCGTTCAGACCCTTAAAGACTAATATTTAGTATTCCATATTTTGTATCAATACTAAGTATAGATTTAGCATTGAGATATCATATTATCATAACTACGCCAACGATTTTTATGAATCACAATTGCATTGTGCAAAATGTTTGACAAAGGGCATTCCATGCCAGATTATAGGCTACTTTACACTGTTGTTTTAAGTTAGATAACACGATACGTTCCGGAGAAAGTCCCTTTCCCAGATTATTCCACTGATAACGCGATAATTGCGATCAAACACTGCACAAACTATGGATATTAGATGTAAGTAGAAGTACTCACTTTTAAGAATAGTGTCCTTAGATATTCACTCACGTCAGGATCGCACTGGGCAAGCAGTCGAATGGTGCACTCGCCGGCCGCCGCTGCTATATATCTAAAACAACAAATGCCGATCTTATCTGCCCTCAAGAGTACTCCACCCGGACACAGTACACGAAAATACGGTAATGTAACAAGGTTTTACGAAATATTTTAGACTTTTTTAGACTTTCCATTACACTAAATATTAGTATGGGTCTACACGCGATATTAGGAGCAAGCAAAGTAGGTCCCTCCCAACCATGATTGGTGTAACCCAGTCGAAACGTCGGGCAGTATGTAGATATGTATGTATTTGCTACTCCTAATATCGCGTGTAGACCTACAAAGACTAATATTTAAGGTTTTACGAGTGAGTACACTAGGCGTAGCACCAGGATGTCGTTGAGCAAAGATACAATGACCGCTGTTAACTCATTGAGTTAACACATGGCTTAAATTAAACTGTAAAATATTCTAACAAAATTTATAATTTAATAAATATCTATTTTCATACGATTGGTTAAATATTAATTGTATATACCTATTCAGCAAAAACGATCTAGTAATTTATATTGTTTAGGAATTATTTCAATTATTATTTATAAAGTTAGATATTAACTCAATATATGCCTAGTACCTTCCGTTTCAGAACGAAGACGCCTCACGGCATTCTGTAGTTTACTTGTAACTTCAGGTTATGACGTCTAACATGACTAAACTTCGTCAGTTATGAGAATATTGACTATTACCCGGAATTGACAGCTTATCGTCCGGAACTGTTCCTTTACCTTTGCAAATATACTTTAATATACCGCCCGGTATGATGCCAATATCTATTGAAAAACCCCGCAAACATAATACCTAACTATAGCCGGAAATACAATCGTATATTTATTGCGAATTAGTTCTTTTCGGAAACCCTTTTTCAATAAATATATGTTTGGTTCAACAAACGATGCATTTATGTTTTATGTTTCTGTAATCCTACTCAACTATCCCTATGCTAACTATAACTATAACCAATGAAGTGTCCAATCACGATCATCGATCACGTCTTTGTAAATATTAATTACCTATCTACTGCAAGGTGCATAGACCACGAAATGTTTATTCAACTGTACCTCATCATCAGCCCAAATACATACCTACGTCCCCACTGCTGGGGCACGGGCCTACCCTAAATTATGGTGATAAAGTCTTAGTCAACTATACCTAACACCTAAAAAACTAGCTAAGCGAGCGACTTCATCCGCGTGGAAATAAATATGTACCAGGGCCTTTTTATTTATAAACCATTGACAGGAAACAAACTCTAATTGTTAATTATTAGAGCTTACCACACCACATACTTATCTTAAAACGATATCTAGATCGGATAAGCCGTCTAGAGCTTAGTTAGGCTGAGATGCACTAACGCACAGGCACTATTGCTCTGGCATCATTCATATACAGACCACGATCAGTTTGGTAAATTTTTATAATATACAATTATTTAATATCCCTTTTATATTCTGTTGATGTTGTTATGTTATAATAATATATTATTCCTTGTCGATAAAAAAATAACCTCTTCCATTTTTGAAATCGGTGTTATAATGGATCAATTTTCAAAATGAGCACATCTGCACTTCAGATAGGTAACTATACCGGGTTTATTTGTAAGCATTGACGTGATGTAAGGCAGACTTCATATTTGTAACGTACCCTGGCACAAATCTCTAGTAATAACATCCTGCTATTCATCCGAATTACTGCGAAAGGGTTTGAGATATCGGCGACTATATTGTATACTCGTATTAGGTATACTAGCTAGTATTGTACTTGCGGACGTAAAACCCCCAGCCTTGAGTGTAGCGTCCGTACGAGTGCTAGATGCAAAATCAACTTGTGTAATATGTAAAGACCGGATTATATAATATACATAAAAGCTATATATAAACCATATATATATATATGCATGCAAATATGCCTAAAAAATGCTTAATAATACTTACTTAATAAATATGCACGAAAACTTTCAAAATATGCAAAATAAAGACCCCGAAAAAAAAGAAAACTTGCCAATTTTCTCTTTTTTTTTGGGACATCTGCCTATTAATTTTTTTAATTTCAAAATCAGCATAATATAATTAATAAAGAATTTCTTGAAAGAAGAAAACAAGTACAGTAATATTGTATAAATTTATTTATAATTTTTGTCAACGTTGCCGACTGTGTTCCGAAATGTAGTAAATAAATGTAATTTCAAAAAGCAGGGTGAGTGAAAAATATTGTCATTGTACCTATTATATGCATCATAACTAGTTTTTAGGTAAAATATGCTATTACTGCTGAGAATGGCTAAAATATGCATTTGCATATGCGTATATGCAAATGCATATAATCCGGTCTCTAGTAATATGTATAGGCCTAATATGTAATGCCGGTTGATGCATAGGTGTATGTAATGGGCACGTTAAGCCGGTGGTCCTGCGCCCGATCTCTCACCGGACATGTCGGATTGTCGTCTCACCGAACTATGAGAGTAAGGGAACAGAGAGTGCACTTGTGTTTGCGCGCACACTTGTGCACTATAATATGTCCGGTACGTCTTATGTATGTAATCGATATCTTTCTTCTGACATACATTATACATTGACACACACATACCTCAGGTGGGAGACATTTTGTCGACCGGTTGCTGTTACCACCATACAGTTGCGTAAAACCCGCCAAGTGACTCTGACTTCTCTCGGTCAGGTCGCGTTCCGGGATCAGTACTGTACGAACCGGAGACAGGGGGGACCATTGTTGGGGCAAGCGCCGGACCAGTGGAGTCTTAACGGCGGTATTGTGCGAGCGGAGGGGGTCAGCCCGCCGGCCAAGGGGACTCGTAGAAACGGAGGCCCTTCTGCCCGGCGGACTGGCCAACTCCGACCCGCTCAGCTCAATACCAATGCGAGACTCTACGCCTTGTCTCGTTGTTGCCGCAGCAGTGGTCTCCTCTTTAAGCGGGCTTTCAGGGTGAGTGCGACAGGCTCAATATGGTCTATTGTGCCTGTCGAACTCATATTTGGATCTCACTACCGCTTACCACCAGGTGGAGTGAGGTCATCTTGTTAGCTTAATATATAAAAAAAATACCTACATATTACAAGGAAACTCAGTGACGAAATAGGATAACACTAGATATTCAAATCTCTGCCTACCCCTCTGGGAAAAAGGTGTGATTTTATGTATGTACTAGCTGTGCCCGCAACTTCGTCTGCGTGGAATCGTAACTTTCGCCAGCATTTTGATTTTAGGAAGCATTTTTTAAAGTAATTACAGGTGAAATAAATAAAGCCACATAAATTATAAGAACTATAAGAAAAGAAAATATAATTAAACTTAGTCATTTATTAGATTATATCCAGGAAAGAACCTAAAATTGTTTACTGATTAATAGGTGATAAACAACATACAAAATTTTTCATTACAAATCGGCCAACTAAAAGAGGATTCACTCGCCCAAATTTTTTTGGCTAAGCAATGCTCTAGCCAAATGAGGAGAGTGGTAGCTAGGACTCACAAAATTATTTTTAAATTTTAGAACTATAACACCACATTAAAATGTATTTGATTTGTCAGAAACAGGTTTCAATAGTTGCAAACAGTGTGCTGTACCTATGTAGATAGTACACAAAACTGATATCAAGATGACTTCAAAAGGTAAAAAATACAAACTACCGATCCACTGCTATAAGGTATCTATAAAGGACGTGTGTCGCCATGTGACGAATTATATTAGTATTTGCTTTGCTAGTTTGTTATGTGCCACTTTTGTAGATTGTATTGTATTCGTAATGAAACTATGAGATAATAACTTTTATCGTTATTATCTCATTGTTTCATTATCGTAAGTTTAATGAAATGGAAACTTTTAATTACTTTTAGTATTTGAAGCAATATTGCGAAGTAATAGAGCATAGTGACATCTCTTGAACTAACGAAGAACTAAACACTCATATCAAATCTGACAATATTTGACATGACTTTCCAGCTAAAAACGTGATAGTTGGGGAGCCCAACGGGGGTTTTGCAGTCTTGATCAGACACAGACTCTGTCTTGTAAGATTTTTAAATGGAATTTTATAATATCCAACAATTTTACGTGAATGTTTATAAATTCCCCTTTATATGCTTAGAATAGCGATATCCCTCTATTTGAACATTCAGATAATACCAAACAGCCTACTAATTAAAAAAAAATCAAACCAACAATGCAAGCCAGTAAGCAAATATTGGACAACTGACCACCTCCATACCGAAAACCAGATAAAAGAGAAATGTAGCGAATTTCATAAACTTTTCTACCTGGTCTCCCACATCAACCCAATTAGCTTTCTCTTCTTCAGCAAAACGTCGAAACCACATACATAAAACTTCTCCAAATCATTTACCAACAAAGCACAGCCGATATCAAACTGCACACTGAACGCCTGACATTCAAAATACAAAAAAAAATAGTTAAACAGGGTGACTCCCTATCACCAAAGCTTTTCAGTAGCACGCTTCAAGAAGTCTTCAAGTCACTATGATATTATAGGCAACAAAAGAAATTGGTGTATGGGATAGATGACTCACAAACTTTGGCCTAGCAGATGACATTTTCCTCATCGCAAATAAGTATACCTCGACAGAACTTGAGTTGATTCTCGAACAACTAAGCGCAGAAAGCTTTGAGATTAGACTGACGATGAATAGACCCAAAACCAAGGTCGCGACCAACAGCACCAATGATAGGATAGCAGTCAACAGGCAGGTAAAGCAATATGTAGAGGAGTATAAACTTGGGCTAGGCAGTCTCCTTCTAATACAGGCAGGACAAAGAAATACTCCGTAGAGCAGACAACGCCTGGAAAAGCTTCTGGTCTATGAATGGGTATATCAAGGTGACCTTCTTATATCACTGAACCGCAAACTCATCGACATTTTCATACTGCCTATCCTAACATATGGGGCAGAATCTTGGTCCTTCACCGAAAATCAAAAATCCAAACTCAAGGTTTTTCAAAGCGCTATAGAGCGGAGTATCATAGATATTAGGTAAAAAGATAAAATAAAATATACCACCATCCACTCCCGTACTGCTGTTGTTTTTGGTCAAAACTGATGTGGCAATGGGCGAGGAATATCTGCAGGATAAAGAACAATAGATGGACCAGAATTCGCGTGCCTGAAGACGATTTTCGCCGAAGAAGAAGACTTTGATATCAACTTGAACCTTCTGCATAAAATTGTAACGCGCTAAAGTATCTCAAGATTATGATTTTGTGTTTTTCAACAGACACAAACATTAATTATGACTTTATGCCATATCCAAATCGTAAAATTTTTTTAGGGATTATTTAACATGCACTTTGAATGACTGACACGATCAAATAACTTTTTTCTTTCTACCGCTTGTTACCAGGCAGCCCCCTTGTATTAATCGCTGACCCCCCACTTATAAAGAAAGTGTAATAAACTTTTTTCTGATTTAGCGTAATCTTTCGATTCAGATTCCATGTCGTTTAAGTAAGTGCAAATCCAGCTATTTACCTCCCCTACTATGACGTTTTTCTTAATAAAGTAGTCCGTATAGCCCTAGTCAGAAGGTTGATTTTGGTCGATATACTTTTACTATTTTTGTACGTAATCTAATAAAGTTAGATTTTTAACGATCCTACAGGAATTTCTGTGACTAAAAGTATTTAAGATCTTGACCGGGGATGTAAGGTACCACCATGCAAAATTTCATTTAAATCGGTGTAACAGTTTCAGAGATCAGTCAAATATTTGGGTTTTTTTAATATCCCACGGGAACCAGTTAACTGTCAGTGATTTCAAGTATCCTATGTATTTTTCCGGAATTTAAGTTACCTTCGTGCAAACTTTCATTTAAATTGGTTCAGCCGTTTAGGCGGTCAGTCGAAACAAACAAACAAACAGACAGAGAAAAAAAAATTTTTGAGTATGGGGATGTGTTCTACTACTCTCAAAATATATCCCTGACTCGTTTTTTTTGCGTTTTTCAAAAAAGTACAAGAATTTTCACCTCTACGTTTTTATTATAGTACTAGCTGTGCCCGCAACTTCGTCTGCGTGGAATCGTAACTTTCGCCAGCATTTTGATTTTAGGAAGCATTTTTTAAAGTAATTACAGGTGAAATAAATAAAGCCACATAAATTATAAGAACTATAAGAAAAGAAAATATAATTAAACTTAGTCATTTATTAGATTATATCCAGGAAAGAACCTAAAATTGTTTACTGATTAATAGGTGATAAACAACATACAAAATTTTTCATTACAAATCGGCCAACTAAAAGAGGATTCACTCGCCCAAATTTTTTTGGCTAAGCAATGCTCTAGCCAAATGAGGAGAGTGGTAGCTAGGACTCACAAAATTATTTTTAAATTTTAGAACTATAACACCACATTAAAATGTATTTGATTTGTCAGAAACAGGTTTCAATAGTTGCAAACAGTGTGCTGTACCTATGTAGATAGTACCTACACAAAACTGATATCAAGATGACTTCAAAAGGTAAAAAATACAAACTACCGATCCACTGCTATAAGGTATCTATAAAGGACGTGTGTCGCCATGTGACGAATTATATTAGTATTTGCTTTGCTAGTTTGTTATGTGCCACTTTTGTAGATTGTATTGTATTCGTAATGAAACTATGAGATAATAACTTTTATCGTTATTATCTCATTGTTTCATTATCGTAAGTTTAATGAAATGGAAACTTTTAATTACTTTTAGTATTTGAAGCAATATTGCGAAGTAATAGAGCATAGTGACATCTCTTGAACTAACGAAGAACTAAACACTCATATCAAATCTGACAATATTTGACATGACTTGCCAGCTAAAAACGTGATAGTTGGGGAGCCCAACGGGGGTTTTGCAGTCTTGATCAGACACAGACTCTGTCTTGTAAGATTTTTAAATGGAATTTTATAATATCCAACAATTTTACGTGAATGTTTATAAATTCCCCTTTATATGCTTAGAATAGCGATATCCCTCTATTTGAACATTCAGATAATACCAAACAGCCTACCAATTAAAAAAAAAATCAAACCAACAATGCAAGCCAGTAAGCAAATATTGGACAACTGACCACCTCCATACCGAAAACCAGATAAAAGAGAAATGTAGCGAATTTCATAAACTTTTCTACCTGGTCTCCCACATCAACCCAATTAGCTGTCTCTTCTTCAGCAAAACGTCGAAACCACATACATAAAACTTCTCCAAATCATTTACCAACAAAGCACAGCCGATATCAAACTGCACACTGAACGCCTGACATTCAAAATACAAAAAAAAATAGTTAAACAGGGTGACTCCCTATCACCAAAGCTTTTCAGTAGCACGCTTCAAGAAGTCTTCAAGTCACTATGATATTGTTGCGGGAACGGGGTACGTTTAATTCAAGATACGCCAAAAGTCACCAAAAGACAATTAATTTATTTATCGACTAACAATTACACAATTAAACACTTAAAAACACAATTAAAAACACTTAATTACAACACTAAACACGGAACACTAAATTACACTAAAGCACTGAATCACACTAAAACACTGAATTTCACTGACTATTCGCAGTTAACGCACTCGATCACTTCTAGTTCGCAGGAGACTGATTCGCTTCGCTTTCCAAATCGGAACTGTCCCGTCGCGTCGTACATCCCGCTTTTATACCCAGTGAGGACGCAGCTCTTCGCGTGGCGTCGAGAATCTTCTCGCGGCGATCAGAAATTTCTAGAACTCGCTGGAGCTCGCTCCGACCGACCAGAGTGTGTGACGTAGTATCGTGCAAGCGAATATAGACCTTATCCATACGACGATAAGACTAATTTCGCTTGCACGGTCTCTCAAGGTCGTACTATTATTATTACTTTAGAACACTCTAGTGCTCGCTACAACCTACCAGAGTGTGTAGCGTAGTATCGTGCAAGCGAATATAGACCTTATCCATACGACGATAAGACTAATTCCGCTTGCACGGTCTCTCGTGGTCGTAACATTATCCCCCTCTTAGTCATGCTCGTCCCGAGCATCATTTGACCCATGGTAACGAGCCAATCGATCAATGTGAACAATTTTCGGCTTGCCTCTTGTCCCTTGTTTGATCCGATAGGTTAAGTCGTTCAGCCTAGTGATGATCTTGTATGGTCCTTCCCACCTTGGCTGGAACTTTGGTGATTTGCCCTTCTTCCTGAGTGGGTTGTGTAACCAAACCAGACTCCCTTCATCGAAACCGTCGGTGTTGGCTTTGCGGTCGTAACGGGTTTTCATTCTTTCGCTGGATTTTAGACTGCAGTCTCTAACGAGAGCATGTACTTCATCCAGGCGCTTCTGTAGGTCAGCCGCATATTCGGTTACTGGTTTCGGAGCTTCTGGCGGTGTCCCAGTCAACGCGTCTACCGGAAGCCGCATTTCTCGACCGAAGTTTACCATTGCTGGGGTTGCGCTGGTGCTATCGTGGATCGCAGATCGGTAGGACAGCAAGAAAAGCGGTATGTACTGGTCCCAGTCTCGTTGATGCTCGTCCACAACTTTGGCCAAGTGGTTTTCCAACGTTTGGTTGAATCTCTCGACCATGCCATCGGATTGCGGGTGTGCTGGTGTAGTACGGGTCTTATGCATACCCAATAGTTGACAGACCTCCTGGAACAGTGCTGACTCAAAGTTTCTTCCTTGGTCAGAATGTATCTCAAGAGGCACACCAAATCGGCAAATCACCTCGTGGACTTACTTCTTGGCGACCGTCTTTGCTTCTTGATTAGGCGTAGCGAAGACTTCAGGCCACTTAGTGAAGTAATCTTGGACCACAATGATGTACTTGTTTCCCTCATCGGATTCTGGAAAGGGGCCAGCTACATCTACTGCGATTCTTTCCCATGGAGCGCCGACGTTGTACAGCTTGAGTTTGCCCTTACTTCTGGTTTGTGGGCCCTTTACTGATGCGCAAGTCGTACATTTCTTGCACCAGTCTTCGACGTCCTCCCGACAGTGAATCCAGTAGAACCTCTGTCTCAGCTTCTCTAGGGTCTTCTTCACGCCTAAATGTCCCCCGGATACCCCATCGTGTATGTACCTCAGTAGAGAAGCAACCTGTTTACGGGGTACAATCAGCTGTAGTGTCGTTTGATCCCCTTTTGGTGTTTCCCATTTCCTGAAGAGTACTCCATCCTTAATCTCCAAACTGTCCCATTGTGCCCAGTAACTTTTCGTGATGGGGCTTGATGATGCTACATGGCTCCAAGAAGGTTTTTGACCTACTTCTTTCCATTCAAATATTTTCCTCAGGTCACAATCCTCTTTTTGAGCCTTTTTGATAGCGTCTTCGCTCCATTCATTATCAAGTCCCTGGGTGGTAATCATCCGGACTTCTTCTTTAGTCTCCGTCTTAGAACAATGACTGCAGGCCACAGGACAAGGTCTCCTTGATAGGGCATCGGCATTCAAATGCGTTCTACCACTCCGATGTTCTGTTGTGAAGTTGTACTCCTGTAGCTGCTCTAACCACCGCGCCACTTGTCCTTCAGGGTTCTTAAACTGCAAGAGCCATTTTAACGCAGCATGATCTGTCCGCAGGGTAAACTGTCTTCCAACGAGATACTTGTTGAAATGCTGTAGAGTCTTCACTACCGCCAACAGTTCCTTACGAGTCACACAGTAGTTCCTTTCAGGTTTTGAAAGTGACTTACTGAAATAGGCGATCACCACTTCCCGTTCACCTTGCTCTTGCGACAGAACTCCGCCTATGCCAGTATTGCTGGCATCGGTGTCCACGATAAACCTTCCTTCTCTGTTCGGGTAGCCAAGTATAGGACTGGTGCAGAGGTGTTCTTTTAATCTGACGAAGGCTTGATCACATTCCGAGTCCCAGGCGAATACTCGTTTATCTTCCGTGAGCTGATGAAGAGGTTTCGCTATATCAGAGAAGTTCTTTACAAAGCGCCGGTAGTATGCGCATAAACCCAAAAATGATCTCACGTCGGTCTTGTTAACTGGTATAGGCCATTCTTGGACAGCTTTTATCTTCTCTGGGTCTGTCCTTACACCTTTCGATGAAATAATGTGGCCTAAGTAGGCGACTTCCTCCTTGAAAAACGTGCATTTCTTAGGGCTGAGTCTCAAGTTTGCTTCTCGTATTCTGGTGAAAACCTTCCTCAGGTTACTGACATGCTCTGTGAAATTTCGACCCATGACAATGATGTCATCCAGATAGACCAGGCATGCATCACCCAGAAGTCCAACCAGTACCCTTTCCATCAACCGCTCGAATGTCGCCGGAGCGTTGCAAAGACCAAAGGGCATCACGTTGAACTGCCACAATCCATTCCTAGTTCCGGTCGTAAATGCCGTCTTCTCCTTGTCTTCTGGATGGATGTCAACTTGCCAGTACCCACTCTTAAGGTCCACTGTTGAGAACCACTTCATGCCGCTCAACATGTCCAGTGTGTCGTCTATACGGGGCAGAGGGTAGCTGTCCTTCTTCGTTGCATTATTCAACAAACGGTAGTCCACACAAAACCTGGTGCTGCCGTCCTTCTTCTTTACCAGGACTACTGGCGAAGACCACGGGCTTGTTGAAGGTTCTATGATGCGGTTCTTCTGCATCTCAGCAACCATGTCTGCTACCTCCTTCTCTTTGGCAAATGGAAGGCGTCTAGGCCGCTGCTTTATTGGTGGCGCGTCTCCCGTGTCTATTCTGTGTTTAACGAGACCTGTCCTTCCCAAATCATGGTCACCCTTCGAAAATATGTCGTTGAAATCTAGCAATAACCTTTTAGCTTGCTCAAGTTCCCGCTCAGATAGCTTGTCCTTACAATTTGCTAGGAGCGGCGTGACGTCATCTCGTTGACAGGATTCCGGTTCCCGGGCCCTTTTCAGCCTTCTGATGGATTGACCTGCATCACACCGTCCGATGACACAATTTCTTCGTAGCTGCACTTCATCTCCGCTAAGATTGATGACTCGCACCAGCGCTCCTTTTTCGGTCATTGCCAGAGTTCTTGCTGTGATCCAACTCGGGTGGTCGCCGCAGTTTTCTATGACGACGCTTCGCCCTTGACACGCAGTGTAAGGGAATCTAACTTTGACCAGAGTTTCAGATCTCGGCGGTAGGGTCCTATTTTGCAGGCAGTAAACTGCGCATGATCTCGCTCCCTCTAGGAATACTTCTTGTTCGGGGAAACTAAGTACTCCTTTAGCGACGTCTACCACACACTTCTGGTCTCTTAAAAAGTCTAATCCGATGATGCAGTCGTCCGTGATGTCTGCTATGAGAACACCGTATTCAAAGGTTTGTTCTCCAATGGTTATGTTCGCCATCGTCTCACCGAAGACGGTAACTGGCTGGCCTGTTGCTGTTTGAAGCTGAACGGATGGTCTCTGATTCCACACAATAGTCCTTTTCAATAGCTCCGGACGCACTATTGTTCTTGAAGCACCGGTGTCAATAGTAAAATGACACGTTACGCTGTTCAGCTGTCCAACCACAGTAAGATTGTTCCCATTACCAATCTGTGAAACAGTGACGGTAGGGGCTCGATGTTGGCCAGCCAGCGCCCGCCCCACGGCCCTGGCTCCTGACAGCTCTTCTGCGTCCACCTGTGTAGAGGACGCTACTGTCGTTCTATGCGGCCATCTTTGCCTGGGGCAACTACTCCGAATATGACCCCTCTCGCCGCAGCCATAGCACATCGGACCCAAAGAAGGTTTTTCCTTAACCACAACCTCCCGAAGTCGTTGAGTTCTAGCGTCTTGACGCACGGCTTCCACCTCCAAAGCATGGGCTAGAGCTTCCTGTAAGGTCTGATGATGGCTCAATTTCACGGTGTGTCTGACGTCTGCGTCTCTAATTCCATCACAGAAAGCTTGCGGGATCATTGATTCCACCATTGTCGGGCATGACACGTACGCACGTCTGACTAGCCTTTCGATTTCCGTTGCCCATTGCTGCAGACTCTCACCAGGCTTCTGCTGTCGGTCGCGGAGTTGTGCTCTATACGCGTGTTCCAGGTGTTTGTCGCTGTACCTGCCTTCTAGTGCTCTTTGGAGAGCACCTAAAGTTCTGTTATCCGAAGGCAGGTTTTCCAACGTGAGCAGGGCATCTCCACGAAGAGCCAGAGTCAGAGCTATCAAGGACTCTTCCTCGTTCCACCCCTTTCCTTTAGCCACCGTCTCGAACTGATACCAAAATGCTGCCCAAGACGTCGTTCCATCGAAGTGGGGTACTTCGATTTTCGGAGAATCCGACACTACCGTAGCACCCCGGGTCCCCACTCTTGCCATCTTGGTATGCAGTTGTCGCATCTCAGCATCCACCTGACTCAGACGATCCTCGTGTTGGGTGAATCGGTCCTCATGTTGGATGAATCGATCTTCATGTTGGGTGAATCGATCTTCATGTTGGATGAGTCGATCTTCGTGTTGGGTGAGTCGATCTTCGTGTTGGGTCTTGACGCTTAGCACATCATCTTTGAGAGCATCAATCTGCTTTTCTAATACTTCGTGCTTCTTCTCAATAGCCCCCAACAAACTCTTGCTTAGCTCCTCCTGGCGACGGGCTTGCTCCTCCTGGCGACGGGCTTGTGTCTGCAGCATTTTAAATAAGTCTGCAAGCTCCACAGGCCCAATTGATGTTTGAATTGATCCCTCCGTTGAAGTGCCTTCACCCTCTTGCAAAGCCGCGCTTTGACTCCTTGTTACTCGACCCTCACTGTCTTCTCGTGGTGTAAGAGGCATCTTGAATCCCACTTCTGACACCAATTGTTGCGGGAACGGGGTACGTTTAATTCAAGATACGCCAAAAGTCACCAAAAGACAATTAATTTATTTATCGACTAACAATTACACAATTAAACACTTAAAAACACAATTAAAAACACTTAATTACAACACTAAACACGGAACACTAAATTACACTAAAGCACTGAATCACACTAAAACACTGAATTTCACTGACTATTCGCAGTTAACGCACTCGATCACTTCTAGTTCGCAGGAGACTGATTCGCTTCGCTTTCCAAATCGGAACTGTCCCGTCGCGTCGTACATCCCGCTTTTATACCCAGTGAGGACGCAGCTCTTCGCGTGGCGTCGAGAATCTTCTCGCGGGGATCGAAATTTCTAGAACTCGCTGGAGCTCGCTCCGACCGACCAGAGTGTGTGACGTAGTATCGTGCAAGCGAATATAGACCTTATCCATACGACGATAAGACTAATTTCGCTTGCACGGTCTCTCAAGGTCGTACTATTATTATTACTTTAGAACACTCTAGTGCTCGCTACAACCTACCAGAGTGTGTAGCGTAGTATCGTGCAAGCGAATATAGACCTTATCCATACGACGATAAGACTAATTCCGCTTGCACGGTCTCTCGTGGTCGTAACAATATTATAGGCAACAAAATAAATTGGTGTATGGGATAGATGACTCACAAACTTTGGCCTAGCAGATGACATTTTCCTCATCGCAAATAAGTATACCTCGACAGAACTTGAGTTGATTCTCGAACAACTAAGCGCAGAAAGCTTTGAGATTAGACTGACGATGAATAGACCCAAAACCAAGGTCGCGACCAACAGCACCAATGATAGGATAGCAGTCAACAGGCAGGTAAAGCAATATGTAGAGGAGTATAAACTTGGGCTAGGCAGTCTCCTTCTAATACAGGCAGGACAAAGAAATACTCCGTAGAGCAGACAACGCCTGGAAAAGCTTCTGGTCTATGAATGGGTATATCAAGGTGACCTTCTTATATCACTGAACCGCAAACTCATCGACATTTTCATACTGCCTATCCTAACATATGGGGCAGAATCTTGGTCCTTCACCGAAAATCAAAAATCCAAACTCAAGGTTTTTCAAAGCGCTATAGAGCGGAGTATCATAGATATTAGGTAAAAAGATAAAATAAAATATACCACCATCCACTCCCGTACTGCTGTTGTTTTTGGTCAAAACTGATGTGGCAATGGGCGAGGAATATCTGCAGGATAAAGAACAATAGATGGACCAGAATTCGCGTGCCTGAAGACGATTTTCGCCGAAGAAGAAGACTTTGATATCAACTTGAACCTTCTGCATAAAATTGTAACGCGCTAAAGTATCTCAAGATTATGATTTTGTGTTTTTCAACAGACACAAACATTAATTATGACTTTATGCCATATCCAAATCGTTACAATTTTTTTAGGGATTATTTAACATGCACTTTGAATAACTGACCTTTTTCTTTCAACCGCTTGTTACCAGGCAGCCCCCTTGTATTAATCGCTGACCCCCCACTTATAAAGAAAGTGTAATAAACTTTTTTCTGATTTAGCGTAATCTTTCGATTCAGATTCCATGTCGTTTAAGTAAGTGCAAATCCAGCTATTTACCTCCCCTACTATGACGTTTTTCTTAATAAAGTAGTCCGTATAGCCCTAGTCAGAAGGTTGATTTTGGTCGATATACTTTTACTATTTTTGTACGTAATCTAATAAAGTTAGATTTTTAACGATCCTACAGGAATTTCTGTGACTAAAAGTATTTAAGATCTTGACCGGGGATGTAAGGTACCACCATGCAAAATTTCATTTAAATCGGTGTAACAGTTTCAGAGATCAGTCAAATATTTGGGTTTTTTTAATATCCCACGGGAACCAGTTAACTGTCAGTGATTTCAAGTATCCTATGTATTTTTCCGGAATTTAAGTTACCTTCGTGCAAACTTTCATTTAAATTGGTTCAGCCGTTTAGGCGGTCAGTCGAAACAAACAAACAAACAGACAGAGAAAAAAAAAATTTTTGAGTATGGGGATGTGTTCTACTACTCTCAAAACATATCCCTGACTCGTTTTTTTTGCGTTTTTCAAAAAAGTACAAGAATTTTCACCTCTACGTTTTTATTATAGTATAGATAGATAGATGTATGTATTCAAAGTTGGATGACGAAGTTCATTATAAAAATAACCTTGGTTTTTTTAAACGACAATTTAGTCTGTTTTTGTTAAGAAACCGAATATCGTAAACGCTACATTACATAAACGTGTTGCATACAAATTAGCAGACGACATGACGTTATCATTTCATGGATGTTTATGTATGGAGCGTGGTGCTACTATAATATAAAACTTTAAAAGGAAAACCGGCCAAGTGCGAGTCGGGCTCGCGCACAAAGGGTTCAGTAGCAGCAAATATAATAAACTTGGTTCAGCCATCGTTTTCAGTGTAAGCACAATAACTTAACCAAAATTACAGTTAAATCAACCTATCTCAAAAACTATAAGAGATACTTTGATCAAACCAAAAATCGTTGAAAGAGTTAATTAGCATGCATCACCTCTATTTTTTTTAGAATTTTATACCCCGTAGTTATAAAAATAGAGGGGGGGGACATACTTTTTACGACTTTGAGAGCTGATATCTCAAAAACCGTTCACTTTAAGAAAAATGTTTTTTAGAAAACTTTATATCATTTTAAAAGACCTTTCCATTGATACCCCACACGGGTATGTACATCGAAAAAAAAAATTTCATCCCTCAGTTACATTTATGGGGGGCCCCACCCCCAATTCTTTTTTTTACTATTTAGTGTCATATTTTTGTAGCGGTTCATACAACACATATTCCCATCAAATTTCATCACTGTAGTACTTATAGTTTCCGAGTAAATCGGCTGTGACAGACGGACAGACGGACAGACGGACATGACGAAACTATAAGGGTTCCGTTTTTGCCATTTTGGCTACGGAACCCTAAAAAGGTAGTAACTATTTTATATACTATTATTTCAACAGTTCCTACCCAGTACATAAAAATAAATTGTAGCTAAAAAATTTTCTTCGGTGCCAAGTTACCCATGTATGAAAGAAGAAAAGAAAGAAAGAAAGAAAAATATTTATTGACCACGACATAGAAGTTACAATGATACATAAATACACAAGACACAAAAACTCAAACAAAGATACAACACACATAGGCAAGGACTATAAAAGTGGTCAACGAGGTACAGGTCTCAGCATATGTCACATTAGCCCGAGAGCCGCTGCAGCGCTGATATTCTGGCCGTACCCCGAGTGACTGTAGTAACATAAATAAATATAATAAACTAAAATAATCCAAAAAAATACACAAATAACAAGGTACAATTTACAAATATTACATTAACAAAAATTACAACAATACCTACAAGGAATGGAAAACAAAAGTACCAAAGAATGACAGAGAAAAGTACAGGTACGGAAAACTACAAAAAATAAAAGGTGCCGGGGGTCCTGGGCCCGATATCTCATCGGTCATGTCGGATTGCCGTCTCACCGAATTATGAGAGTAAGTGAATAGAGAGTGCACTTGTGTTTGCGCACACACTTGTGCACTATAATATGTCCTGCGCACTTGGCTGATCTCAATTGAGATCGGCCGCCATGGCTGAATCGGTCGAACGCCTAATTAACATAGATGTTTTTTATTTTATCTCATGAGTTTATAAATGATTGTGGAATTTATTTAAGTAAGCTGTAAAAAGAAATCCGGCTAACTATAACGCAGGGTGACTAACTTTTTAAATAACAAGTTTAAAAATATATAAAAAATAGCGAAGAAAAAAATACTCGCAGGTTTACTTAGCTCATAACAGCAGCAGATAACATTTATAACAACTACGTATACAATAATAACTTATCAATTAATATTTAAGAAATGCTATATTAAATTGTACAAAACTTAAATTCTTCTTTTTACAAGCTTTTATTTAACTTGCAATGTATGTATGTATGTATGTATGTTTGTGTGTTCGGGTGGAATTTTATAACTCAATTTTAAGGCACTTGCCCTCAACCGATTGAGCTGAAATTTTGCATGCACGTGTATATCCGATGACAATGCAATATTATTATGACATGGAGCTGATCTGATGATGAAGTCGGAAGATAGCCATAGCAACTCAGTAATTAAATAACATAACCACATCGAATTTGGGCTCATTTCATTCGACTAGATGAGTACTTTGGTGCTAGATAGTAACCAAGGTCTGATGATGGAGCCGGAAGACAGCCAAAGGAACTCAGTACTTAAACGACACAACCAAATCGAGTTTGGGCTCGTTTGATTCGCCTAGATGAGTACTTAGATGCTAGATGGTAACCAGGGTCTGATGATGGAGCCGGAAGACAGCCAAAGGAACTCAGTACTTAAACGACACAACCCCATCGAGTTTGGGCTCGTTTGATTCGCCTAGATGAGTACTTAGATGCTAGATGGTAACCAGGGTCTGATGATGGAGCCGGAAGACAGCCAAAGGAACTCAGTACTTAAACGACACAACCCCATCGAGTTTGGGCTCGTTTGATTCGCCTAGATGAGTACTTTGGAGCTAGATGGTAACCAGGGTTCGATGGTGGAGCCGGAAGATAACCAAACGAACTCAGTACTTAAACGACACAACCCCATCGAGTTTGGGCTCGTTTGATTCGCCTAGATGAGTACTTTGGATCTAGATGGTAACCAGGGTCTGATGATGGAGCCGGAAGACAGCCAAACGAACTCAGTATTTAAACAACACAACCCCTTCGAGTATGGGCTCGTTTGATACTTACAAGCTTTTATTTAAATTGCATTGTATGTAGATATGTTTATATGTTCGGGTGAAATCTTACAACTCAATTTTGAGCATTTGCCCTCAACTCACATAACATTTGATACAAGGTGAAAACTAAAAAGTATAAAATAAATTAAGGTAAAAAAATCTTTAAAAACAAGCTTTTATTTAAATGCGCTAAAAAGAAAAAAATAAACTTTTACACTATAACTTTACTGTCAACTTATAACATTTCAAATTCAACATATTTGACACAATTTATATGTTTTAAAAGCTTGTCGCGAGATTTAAGTACTCGTATTTACTTTCTTAGTTTAAAATTTTTAATAGGCAGGTATTTTAAAACTTGCTTTTAAAATTACGAGTAGGTACTTAAATCTCGCGACAAGCTTTTAAAACATATAAATTGTGTCAAATATGTTGAATTTGAAATGTTATAAGTTGACAGTAAAGTTATAGTGTAAAAGTTTATTTTTTTCTTTTTAGCGCATTTAAATAAAAGCTTGTTTTTAAAGATTTTTTTTATTTATGTTGTAATTCATTGTGTACTGAGTGTACTGTTGTCACATATTACCTCGCGACAAATGCCCTTTTCATCTTGTACGTATCCTTCCTGGCAATTAGCAGGAACAGTTATCATTGCATATGTTAGTGGTGTTGGGATCTCAATCTCTTTCGTGGCTTCGCCGTCACTGGTCCCAGCCGCATCTTTTGTAGGTATGTCACCATCGCTGGATTGTGAAATGACGTAGCCCTAAAAAAGAAAGTGCATTTCATAGTTTACACAATTAAATCGCAAATATTAAGCACACATTTAATGAATAATTAGATATTACACGTTATTAACAAGGAATAATGTTGGCAAGACAGATTTTTTGGTGTAACCGCTCTTGTCTGTGGAGTAATAGGGTATTTTAGTCTAAATGGGAAAGCAATCGGGAAATGTTACATTTATTTCACAAGGTTCTCAAAAATATTTTTATTGCAGTTTAAAGTTTTAAGGGATGACAAGGCTACTCTCAAGCCATCATCGTAGGTCAGTTAGGGAAAAAAAATGTTTTTTACTTCATGGGCTTTTCGTCTACTTTATATAGTGTTTGTTTTATGTCAATCGGTTCAAAAATAAAAAATAAAACAGATCCCGACGAATTGAGAACCTCCTCCTTTTTTGAAGTCGGTTAAAAATATGCTGATTTAAAGTCATCATCATCAGCCCATATACGTCCCCACTTCTGGGGCACGGGCCTACCCTAAACTAGGGCGATAAGGCCTTGGGCAACCAAGTGCGGGTTGGTCGACTACACAACCTTAGAATTTCTTCATAGGTGTGCACTTGTGCAGGTTTCCTCAAGATGTTTTCCTTTACCGTTTAAGCGTCGAATCGTACATATGAGATTAAAATTTTGAAAAACACAGTGTGTACGTGGCAGGGCGTGTATAGAACTATAGACCGGACTTGCGGGGGAGCGGATGGCTCTCACCCCTGTGTAAAAAAACATGTGAATTGAACCATATGAATATCGGAGGCTGTTAATAATCATAAAATAATAGTGGGACACTTTGTCGTCTTTTATGAGCGGTACAGGCGAGTACACAAATAAATACTCAATTTTTATTTGTGAAGACCTACAAGTGATTTCTTAATTGTTACTTTATTATCCTATGATAAAGATGTAAATCCTGGTCTTACTAAAAAACAAATAAAATTTGATAGCACGGTATTGACACTACAACCGCAGTAAAGAACCTTAAGCTTGCGACTTTGTCTGTACTGCATGATGTGGTGTGACGTCATATCACTACGTTCATTTTGTATGAAAAGTGCAAACGGTCAGTACTTTAAACACGTATATTATAACTTTTTCAATTTTGGTTGTTGTAAACTGAATCGATATGTGTAAACGAATTACACAAGTCGATTCAGATTGTAAAATACATAAAAGTTACCTAATTTCCTAAAATCATTAACATTCTCCATTCGAGATTTATGTTTTTTATTTATTATACTTTAGAACATTAACCTAAAGGCGTCGATGGCCGAGTGGTTAAGGTCGTTGCTTGCCATGCGAGAGGTCACCAGTTCAAACCCCGCCACGTACCACAATGTATTTTAACTTTGGAATTCAAATGTACGATTATTCGACGCTTTAACGGTGAAGGAAAACATCGTGAGGAAACCTGCACATCTACGAAGAAATTCTTAGGTTGTGTAGTCAACCAACCCGCACTTGGTTGCCCAAGGCCTTATCGCCCTAGTTTAGGGTAGGCCCGTGCCCCAGCTGTGGGGACGTATATATATGGGCTGATGATGAACATGATGAATTGAAAATAATTAAATGGTAACGACAAATATCCACAGTTTATTTGTATAACAGTTTTAATCCTCGATCTCAAAGTGAGCTTTCTCCTTTTCTCACGTGATATTATTACGTACGATCACATTTTGACAACTTCGCGACAAGCGCCGCTGATGTCCGCCTTCTTCCCCGCGGGGCAGTTTGTGGGAACCGTTACGACGTTGCTAACATCCGGTAGTGTGGTCCCACTGTCCTGGACGCCGTGAAGAGTGCTCTTCGATACGGGAGCGCTTGTACTCCCGGGATGAGCCAAGATGGCCGAATGCTGGAAAGAAACGGTTGACAGTAATCTGATCTTATTTAAGAGGTTTGCTGTCGTCTTTGGCTATGTCCATAATTGAGCACCTACATAATTGCCAGAATTTATTTTTTTAAGGGATGTGAACAGCTTAACATAATGAAAGTAGGACAGACATCTCTTAATTCATAAACCTCATTATTACCCACGGAAACTAATTTACAATGTTAAACTTCTAAAACTATCACAACTATTAGGTACTTACTGCAGCCACTATTATCAATAACATAACAATGAAAATCTTTTCGTATTTGGCTCCTTCCATAGCTAATTCAATTTTTCAATCTGTGTTTTACGCAACACCATCTACACGAATAGAAGAATACGCTATGAGTAACTAAGTTGCTAGGGCGATTAGTGCAGTGTTTATATAGCATTCATCTAGTTGCTTTAAAGGTAAACAAACAGATTATGACTGTTCTCGTGTGGAATAAATGGCACAAGACAATGCTGCATATTCGGGATTCTGCAGGTACATAATTTGAAAACATCTTTTAACATAAACGGCATTTATCCTAAAAAAAACTAGTATTCCAAATTATGCTGCACTTACCTACACTTCTATTAGGTTGCATATTCCAAGTATAGGTACTTTATCTTATCTAATAGAAATCCCTTCGGAAAATTGATAAGCAATAATAGTATTAAATAGAAAAAAATATTTTATATATTTTCTTCTTTGGAAAATATTTATATTTTTTTTAAGTGCTAAGGCTTGCACTAGCGTTTTTAATATTTTGAAAAACAATCGACGGCTTCAATCAGCTGTTGGTTGGTGTAATGGTTTGCACGTCTGAGCGCGATTCCTGGAAGGACCGTTGTCCAAATCCCCGGTCAACAGTGATGGAGCCATCGATTTTTTTCCGTTATTTTAAATTAAACAAATCTTACGTTTAGATACTGTCTATCAATTGTGTTTTTACCCCACATTCATAAAACATTTTAACAGTTCGAAAGATAAAATTCATGAAATATAACCTGACAATAGGTGACCGACAACAAAGCACCATAAGTTGTCATGAGTTAGGAAAAAGATGGGTTTGAGGCAAATAATATGTCATTATCGGTCACGATAAGATATACACATGACGTCAGGTTTAAGGAACAACGTATTTTTGTCGGTGATACAAATCAATTTTAATATATTTATTTTCATCAGGAGAGATCATTTATAACCATCTATACTTTGTCTGTTTGTTTTGCGTTTATGCACAGTTATCTCAGTAAGAGCCTTCCGCTCACCCGACAGTCCGGTGAAGCTGAACAGGCCTCAGACGGCCATCAGCGAATGAGTCTCTTCCGAAAAAAAAAAAGAAAAAAAAACTTATCTCAGAAACTGAGTATCCAATTTACATGTGGTTTTAGATTAATAGTTTGTGGTAAGCTCTATTTAAAATTAAGTTCGTATAGTAGGTATTTAAAGAATCACTTCGTAAGTGCTGGGGGAATAGTCATATTTTCTTATAGACTAAATGGCCGAATGGCTAAGGCCATCACTTTCCATGTGAAAGGTAGCCATTTAAACCTCGCCACGTAACAATGTGATTTCAAATTTAAAATTCACATATAAGTACATTCGACGCTCTTACTTTGAAGAAAATACATCGTGAAGAAACCTGGGAAGAAATTCAAAGGTGTATGAATTCTATCGGCCCGCACTTAACCAGCGTTTTTGACTAAGGCCTGTAGCGCTACCATGAGTTTGAAAGTTACGGACTCGATATCGCCTACGTAAATATGTCTATGAAAAACTTGTACAGCGCCCCCGGTGGTTACGCTAAGAAGTAAAATCGGTCGTATGAAAAAAACAACTCGATAGGTTTTAAACGTACGTAAGTTTTCGATAGCCAACTCATGGTACCAGTACTGATCGCCCTAGTTTAGGGTAGGCTAGCGTGCCCCCAACGGGGACATATATGAGCTGATGATAATTTATCTTTGCACTTGATTTCGGTACATATTTTATGGGTTCCCGACGTGAGTTATTGATTAACTTAAAAGCGATGAAAGTGTGTATGATCTAGAATCGGTATCGGAACTCTGGGCATCACGGGGATCTCTCAAGTTTCCATATCAATACCGAAAAACGTTATGGTTCTTCAAAGACAATTATTTGACAAACCAAAGTGACAAACAGTAACAGTCAAAAATTTTAAAAGATATTTGGGTGTTTTTAACTACATTGAAAACATTTATTAATGCAATATGGTTCATGTTCCTTTACTATTCGTTCGGCGAATATAAAATGCAAAAGAGCGTCAGCTTGGAAAAAGTAAGTAAGTACTAAAATTAGTCCTTATGGGTCTACACGCGATATTAGGAGTAGCAAATTACATAGCTACTTACTACCCGTCGCGACATTTCGACTGGGTTACACCACGATTGGTGTAACCCCCTAATATCGCGTGTAGACCCATAAGGACTAATTTTAGTGTAATGGAACGCGAAAGTCTAAAATCTTAAGTAAGTAAGTAGTTGCAACTTGCGAGGTACAAGTGTGGTGACTGTGTGTGCAACATAGATGCGGCTACGCTACGCTACATTGTGTTGGACCTCCACAGGTTCTGAACAATCCTTGAAATGAAGAACGCATAACGTATTGGCATTTAGGGTTGTTGCGTTTTATACCTATTAGGGCCAAGCCATTATTTCTACACTATCCTCATGACACTTTATGACCGTATTGCGCTAGCAAGTTAATCTAAGCAACACTTATTGATTTAAAGTATTGTATATTATTTGCGCGAACTACACATCCTTACTCCTTACTTGAAATTATAAATCCGAAAGTAACTCTGTCTGTCTGTCGGTCTGTCTGTCTGTTTGTCTGTCTGTTACGCTTTCACGCATAGAGTACTGAACTGATTTAAATGAAATTTGGTACAGATATAGTCCAGAGCCTGAGAAAGGACATAGGCTACTTTTTAACTGCGCTATAAAGAAGTAATGTTTTACCCGTTAAACATCTCTACGCGGACGAAGTCGCGGGCGGAAAGCTAGTTTGAAATAAAACTAATTTTACGGATTACAGATACTCACGTGTATTTTTTTTAAATTCTATACAAATTATAGAGACTCTGCGTTTGCCTCGTGCTCATGACTACGAGCGCTGTAAAATTAGTTTTATTTCTAATTGTTTATCTAAAATTTATCTTAGGAAAAGAAACATCACAAATAACAATGATATTATATTATGTTTACAGGTAAAAAGTTCTGAAATTGTATCTGATGCGAAATTCGGTGCATACAAACAAATCTCACCCCGGTATGTTTAAATAATATCTTTAACCAACCTGCTACGTCATACATACATACATACATAAAATCACGCCTTTTTCCCAGTGGGGTAGGCAGAGATCACTTCCAGCGATCCACTTTTCACCTCTGTGGGAAACGTGACGTGACGGGTTGTGGACCACGTCGCCGCCATTCTGCCTTGTGCATTGCTTTAACAAGGTCATTGCGTTCCCACGAGTAGGAAGGATATATGACGCTATGATATATGCTACGTCATCATTACTATAATCATGATAAAAACATTTTGTAATCATTAGAAAACTTAATATGTCCAATTGTCCATGGGTTGAATACCATGTATTCACTTTTTAGGCGAGTTACCGATATTTCAGCAATGTTACAATTTTACAAGCGCTATGATCGCAGGTCAAGAAGAATCCCGAAACATATTAAGTTTTTATAGGTGCATCACCATGACAGTTACTAGTTACGTTTAGGGGTGAGAGCCATCCGCTCCTCCGCAATTCCGGTGATGATGACGATGCTACTCCAAACCATCATCATAGTCAGTTACGACATAACACAGATTTAAAATAAAACTAATTGATAGTGGTCGGGGTCCAGAACCCGTCACGTCACGTTTCCCACAGAGGTGAAAAGTGGATCGCTGGAAATGATATCTGCCTACCCCTCTGGGAAAAAGGCGTAATTTTTTTGTATGTAGAATAACAATACACATGAGTTTAATCCGTAAATTTTTTTTTTTTTATAATAAGCTAACAAGATGACCTCACTCCACCTGATGGAAAGCGATAGTGAGATCCAAATATGAGGTCGACAGGCACAATAGACCATATTGAGCCTGTCGCACTCACCCTGAAAGCCCGCTTAAAGAGGAGACCACTGCCGCGGCAACAACGAGACAAGGCGTGGAGTCTCGCATTGGTATGGAGCTGTGCGGGTCCGAGTTGGCCAGTCCGCTGGACGGAAGGGCCCCCGTTTCTACGGGTCTCCCTGGCCGGCGGGCTGACCCGCTCCGCCCGCACAATGCTGCCGCTAAGACTCCACTGGTCCGGCGCTTGCCGCAGCAATGGTCCCCCCTGGCTCCGGTTCGTACAGTGCTGATCCCGGAACGCGACCTGACCGAGAGAGGCCAGAGTCACTTGGCGGGTTTTACGCAACTGTATGGTGGTAACAGCAACCGGTCGACAAAACGTCTCCCACCTGAATTAGTTTTATTTCTCACCCTTGTCCTGTTCCAGTTGCGTCGGCCGCCGGAAGCGCAGACTGGGCGACGTACTCGAGCACTACTCCATCACCATCAGGCCGCGCCGCCGCAGCAGCTCACTCTCCGACCTCGCCACCAACACCAGCGACTTCAGTAAGATACAATACTACTATAATAATAATATAAGCCTTTTATTTCAGACAGAATTTTTACAATAATTATTGCTTAACCTCATTAGGTTAAGCAAGAGTCATTACTCTTGCGAGTCAGTGCCACCGACAACCTGGTCTGTTTGCCCTGTTTTGGCAAAGGCCTCCATTTCCCTCCAATCCGTCCTGTTCAGGGCCGTTCTTGTCCAGGTTACCCCAGCTTTCCTTTTAATTTCATCTTCCCGCCTTCGACACGGCCGGCCTCTATTTCTCTTTCTGTTTCTTGGGTACCAGGACATTATATTTTTGGTCCACTTTTTAGTGCCTATTATTATGAGTCCAGTCCACTTCCACTTTAGTTTCCTAATTAAGATACACTGCTATACATGATAATTATCATCATCATCATCAGCCAATATACATCCCCACCGAGGGGCACGAGGCTATCCTAAATTGGGGTGATCAGGCTTTAGTCAATCACGCTGGCCAGGAGCGGGTTGGCCGACTTTACAAAGAAATCCTTAGAATTTCATCGCGGGTGTGTAGGTTTAATCATGATGTTTCCCCTCGACGTAAGAGAGTCGAATAAACTCAGATTAATTTTAAATTTGAACACATTTGGTACGTAGCGGGGTTTGAACTGGCTACTGGCTGGAATGCAACAACCTTAACCACTCGGCCATCGATGCGCTGTACATGACGATTTATATTAGAAAACTTGAGACATCCGGATTATCCTAGTTATTACCATATTTACTGATAGTAAATATCACGCACTTATCAAGTTTTCTAATGTGTGTAACCATGACTATACAGCGTGAAACTTTAGAGGCTGTGTTCCCGTAGCTAACTTAGTTATTTCTTGAAAGAAGTAAACATTGTTTTTTCAATCTTGAAAAAAATAATAGTCCTACTCGAAAGTATTACTTTTGTAAAACTGGTGTTTAATAATTTGAATAAAAAAATCTTTTTATGTACTAGTGAGCGATTTTAATGCGAAAAAATAAGCACAAAATTTCTCGGTGTTTAGCATATTAAATTTATGATAATAGCTAAAACTCGCGTGAAGTCGTTTATCATCAAAAATAACATTTGAAATTCATTCAGTCAAAAAGCGATTTTCTTTCTCGTTTTCTAGACTAAATATAACTATAATAATAATAATAATATTTTCACCATAAACAAGAAAATAGTAACAATTAGACACTATACATGAAATAACAGTCTTGAATTGTTAGCATACATATTAAAATAAAATAGTCGCACATAGCAGCTAATGCCATAATGGGTTTATGTAACCACTAGGTAATATTATAAATCTACCTACACATGGGTAGTAGGTAAATAGCTAATGATAATGCACAAGTATTACCTCATCTATTGTTCAACAACTTCGTACGATTTTGGTTGCATCTTAGCAAGTAGATATCGTGACCATCTGACCTGTTCATGTTTATGGTGCAAATATGTACTTCCATAAAGAAACCTTTGCCCAGCATTGGGATTATACAGGTTCACAAAAGAGTTCCGTAATGCATTAAAGTAAGTCTGGCGATGGCTATCTTTGTTATCATCACCTGATTTGCGGGGGAGCGGATGGCTCTCACACGGCGTTAGTACAAACGGCTGGCGCAACACGGTAGAAATGTATGTCGCCGTTGCCACATGCGTCCAGCGAGGCAGCCTCATTAGAGCAACCCATAAGCCAAATGTTGTTATATATTTCTCTACAGCTTTCGACTTCTTCAAGCAGACGACGGAGCTGCTGTCTCAGCGAGGGGACGTGGATTCGGTGCTCGGGTCCTCGGGGGACGGCTCCGCTCGCGTCGGGAAACAACACGCCGATACACAATACATGTCGTGGAACTTCAAAGGGAAGTGAGTTGAACACTTTTTAAAATAAAACTAAATAACATCAACTGCATATAAGTAAGAGTAGATTACATAAGTTTGACAGAACGATACATCCTTAATAAAGTAGTTTTATAAAAAATGAGAATAACTGAAGGGCTAGTCCTAATTCTGTATCCGATTAGAGCACGATTCCGAATCCGTAGGCCTTATAATAGGTTTGCCGGAAATCCAGATTTCTCCCTTAACCCCCAATAGAACACCACACAACGTCAGATCGCCCGTAATTTATTTTTCCTATAATTTCAGAGGTATACCCTTCTTTTTACAAAAGGTTTCATCCTATTATAAATTTATTTCGTACCTAACACTTAACGACGGCATTCGCACTAGTCTATATACACCTTCGAAAATGTTGGTAGAAATGCTATCGGATTATAGACCGAACAATTATAGATGTTCGGAGAGGTAATATTATTTATGATTAACTTACTTTAAAAAAAGTTTTCTAGATTAATTCTAGTCTAGATAAAAAAATTCAAACTGCAATTTAATTTAACTGCTAAACAATTTACATGATAAATTTACATGGTATTAAATGTGATCTAGGTACTAGAAAGGTGACTCACACACTTGTGAGTGCGTGTGTAAATTCGACACATTTTAATGTCCATGAGATTAAATTGATGATTTTTAGGGATTTTCGTACCCAAAAACGAAAAAAACGGGACCTATTACTTACTAAGCCTCCGCCGTCCATCTGTACGTCTGTTAGTCTCCAAGATGTATCTCGTAAACCGTGATAGCTAAAAGGCTGAAATTTTCACAAATTATGTTAAAATACATCATCGTACGATACAATCAGTGCCGTAACTAGGGCGGTGCCAGCGATGCCCAGGCACAGGGCGCAGAACCTGGAGGGGCGCAGAAATGACCAGACCAGTATTTAGTCTTATTTTTCAAGGGCGTAATCTTTTAAAGCTCGCACCGGGCGCATAGAAGTCTAGTTCCTACACTGGATACAATATCGTGTTTTTTTTTACATAACTGGTACGGAACCCTTCGTGCCCTCGCTACCTATCTTATATTATGAAAAAGGCGATGATATAGATTTAGAGGGTACATTTGGAACCCAGGAAGCAGAGGAGGAAAGGGAAGATGTCGCCGGACCAGACGTACGCGAACAAATTCGCTTCGGACTACGTGCGCCATCTTCAGTCCGCGCAAGGGCCCGTGGACCGCGGCCCCTCTTCGGGAGCTGACGACTCTAGGTTAGAAATTAACCTATACAGCGTGTTTCTTTTGATGTCCTATAACTTTAGGGTTATATTCTATACATCAATAATATTTTTATGTCTAAGTAACATGGGTCCTAAAATGCATAGTTTCGATGATATCACCAATTTTGATAATATTAGCTCTTAAATTGTCACCATTATGAGATGTCTTTATTGTTGAGACGATGTTATTTTGTAGAAAAAAAAATCGATTTTCAAATGTTAACATGTCAACGTTTATGTGTGTTCATAATTTTCATTGATTTGTTACTTAGATCATTCATAAATTAAGGTAAGAAAGTGTAGTTAAGGTGTATTACATGGATAGTCACATTTTTGGCAACTTATATTGTGTGAAAAATTTAAATAAAAAAAATAGATTATGGGATATCAAGAAGAACACTTATGTATGTTGGAAATTGTATGATCTATAATTAAGGTTTGCAAATATTTTATTTGCAATTCACATAACTGGGAATTGAATAAAAAAGTAATTCAGACGTTAAAGTATCATATGTATTTGTATCATCATCATCATCAGCCCATATACGTCCTCACGTGGGGCACGGGCCCACCCTAAACTAGGGCGATAAGGCCTTAGTCAACCACGCTGGCCAAGTGCGGGTTGGTTGACTATCTATGTGTATATTTGAACTTTATTAAAATAGTTAAATGTTTTTCTTATAGTTTTATTTTGATTTATATCTGGGACTATTTCATTCGATGGGCATTTATGTTCCTGCCGTGATAACATATATGTAGGTAGGTATATCATCCGTATATGAATCGCATAGTACCTACAAGCCCTGCTTAGTTTGGGATGGTCGTGTCTCGCCGAGATAAGTATTCAAAAATCCTTCATGACGGGTCCCTACGTAATGAAAGAAATCCAAATTTTTTAAGCTAATATCAATAACTTTTAGGCCATACGTTGATATGCCACTCAGTCAGCCAATCAGATCATCATCTTATAAATGGATAATCATTAATGTAAATGTAATCTTCCAGCATGTGCAGTGTAGATCTAAACGCAGCTGCATTCCCCTTCAAATCCACGCCTAGCGGTAATTTAAAAGTGCAATCAAATCAGGTGAGATATATCAGACGATATATTTATAAGACTCAAGATAGGGTTATTGATTTATTTATTAAACGAGCCTTAAAAATGATTAAATTGTCATTTCCATAGGTAGTTTATCAATCATCAACTGTGGGAGTTCTTTTGGCCGATCCCACTCGCGCTGAAGTTAAAGTTCAATTTGAAGGCAAAGCTGCCGGTGAGCCTGATGATCTAGGGCGTAATTATGTAAGTAAATACTAGTTCATCACACAAACTGTTCATCATCATAATCATGCTGGAGCACGGGCCTACCCGAAACTAGGGCAAAAAGGCCATAGTCACACAAACAGTTGATTTGTAACATTATCATAAAATGTTTATGTACTTCAGCAAATAAAAAATATAACATAGAATATTTTATATTTAACAGTAAATACCTGCACTTTAAGACAACAAGACTTTTTTTAAATACAGTTAAGTTAGGTGTAAAATTAAGAGTTGCAGTATTTTACTTTAACTAAGTATGTATTACAGTAACTTACTTTTTTTTATCCTGTGTCATCCCACTGCTGGGTTCCTCATTGTCTCCTCCCCTGTTCAATGCTCTCAATCACTATCAATCAGAAATGTTTGAAGCAGCTTGAAATAATTCTCCTTTTACAAGGACCCTGTCAACTCTGAGCCACATCTGCACTTCGGTCCCAGTCAAAATGTGACTTCGCGGAGTGCCCAAGAGAGGAGTGCAAAGCCGAAGCATCAGGGCGTGAGGGAGGATAAGGGTAAAGACCTGGAGAGCCTGGGGTACGTGGCGGCAGAGCCCGTAGACTGGCTGCGGGTACAACTGCCCAAGAAACAGGATCTGTTCCAGGAGTTCTACAAGAGGATCCATAACTACATGTATGTCCTTATTACACTATTACACAGCCTCGTTAGTTCTACGGCACCTCTTAAGTACTTCGTTAGTCTTTTGGTAGAAAGCGCGGTACTAGTTACCGCGTTTTCTACCTACGGGAGATCTCCGGTGGAATCCAGAGTTGGAACAAATTTGATTCGTTTTTCTGCCAAGGAATTACACAGCCCGGAGTCAGGAAGCACGCCCGTGCCTCGAAAAGCACGTTAAGCCGATGGTCCTGCGTCAAATTTCACATGTCGAATTGCCGTCTCACTGAAGAGAGTAACAGAACAGAAAGTGCACTTGCATTGCGTTTATGCGCATACTTGGGCAGATAAAGTCCTGACAGTTCGCTGTTAGGCCATGGCAGTCTTCGAGAATAGTGGCTGTTTACGAATAACCGTCTGAGATTAATCTGGAACTAAAGCAACTATTTTTAATCACATTGGTATGTCTGCTGTACATTTGCAGCAATACCGACACGGTGGTCCACATAGCAGACGAGGCGTTCCACTGCCATCGTATTGTTCTGCAAGTCTACTCGGGCTTTTTTGATGCCAACTTGAATACCCAAAGAGAAATCGAATTACCATTGGTATGTGAACAAAATACAATAATTATTAAATAACTTAGGTATAAAGCACAAATTGTGAAGGCAATCTTTTGCATCTGTTGTACCATATATTTAATGCACGTGCTGGCACAAATTTGGAAAAAGATGCAATGTCTCTAAAAAATTGGGATCTCTTGTATGTGCAATGTGCATTGTGCACACTTAAATTGCAATTAAATCTTAATATAAGAAAATAATAAAGATCAATTCAGTTTTGAATTTGAATCAGCCTTCTAGCTTCCTGTTTTCTTGATCGCAAAATTATAGAAGAGATTTTTAAGTAATAAGTAGAGTGAGCTAAACCTTAACTTTTACAGGACAGTGTAACTCCAGAAGCATTTCAAAACGTTTATGAGTGGATGATTATCAATGGACCAGAGAGTAATAAAGTTTTGAAAAGAAACAACATTTTAGATTTATTTTGCGCTGCACAATTTTTATCTATTAAAGGTATGTTATTTAATAAAATTGAGACTCAAACTCACACAAAAATATGAATTCGAAGAGAAAATAAGACATTCATAATTATTACTATTTTGGTACAGATTTAGAAGATCAGTGCTGGTCTTTCATCGTTAATGAGAATCTTTTCAACGAAGACACAGCATTTGCTTTATTTAGAGAAGCGAGGCATAAGGGTATGACACCGGTTGTGGACCTGATGGTTAGTGGCGACATGACCTTACGTGTTTACTATTAACTTTCTTAAGTTGTTTATAGAAAAAAGAAGGATGTTCTCTATACTTCGGAGTATTTTTTCTTATTTGAAACATAGGCAAAAAGCAACCATAAATAACATGCTTATAAAATTTCCTTTTCTTCAGATCCCTCGAGTAATGCGATTCTTTCTACCTTTGGTGGCATCAAGAGATTTTCTAGAATTGGAACCTGAAGAAATTCTAACTTTCTTGAGATCCAACTACATATGTGTTACAAGGTACAATACTAGATAATCCACAATATCTTATGATAAGGAGTAAGGAATAGATAACTTATAAATCGATAAAGTCACATAAAGTATCAGTCATTTATTGTGTAAATTATGAGTAAAGCCACTTGTACACTGTACCTACTTATTGCGCTATATACAAAACATTGATATCAATGCCATTGTTTATTTATAGTACCTATTCATCTTTAATCTTACCGCTATCTTTTTCGTAAATCGTTGTGTAAATTTTTACCTTGTTATCCTTTGTCCCGGGTATAAAAAATATAAACGATATTTTCATGTTTTACATTGCACAATAACCAAAATTTCAAAGACTTTAACAACATCATATAAGTATTACAACGAATGAAGCTCATCCCTAACACACATAACATGAAAAATCTAGAAATTTTTGGTGAAACGACCTATGTGGTCGTTAACCTTCTTAACGGACTTGTACTACGAGTAAATGAAGTGCGCGAAAGAACTTGGGATTGTATTCACTTTAAATTGGTTTAGTGGATATCTCTTTGGTTTAATGGTCTCTTCCTTTTCACTTCTCCTTACGGACTACGATGATGGCATAGAGCAGTTTTGTCATCATCCATGGAATTGAAGAAGGAAAAGACTCTGACCCATAAGGGCACGTCCACTCACAGTGAACAGTGGGCAGTTTGCTTTCAGGCTTACATTCCCTATACATTTTAAGCCGCGCGCGTTAGGCACTTACGCAATGAGCCAGCTGGTGAAAAGCGGCAAACAGTGAATTGCTCACTGTTGGTCTAATGGGGTCGCATCCCTTGTGCCGTAACTAGGGCGACGCTAGGTGTCCAGGCACAGGGCGCACAGTAATGACCAGACATAGAACTGGTTGTATATCTAAACAGCGTCTATGACCGACTGGTTAAGGTCGTTGCTTGTCATGCGATAGGTCCAAACCTCCCCACTTACCACAGTGTTTTCAAGTTTGAAATTTATATGTACGATAATTCGACGCTTTAACGGTGAAAGAAAACATCGTGAGGAAACCTGCACAGCTTCGAAGAAATTCTAATGTTGTGTAGTCGACCAACCCGCACTTGGCCAGCGTGGTTGACAAAGGCCTTTTCGCACTAGTTTAGGGTAGGCCCGTGCCCCAGCAGTAGCAGCTTACAAAGGCTGATGATGATTTCCAAAGAAATTTTTGAAAGCTCGTGCCGGGCACATAAAATGCCAGTTACGACACAGAACCCTTAACTTGTTCCAGTGAGATCGAAGTGCTAATGGCGGGCATCCGCTGGCTGTACGCGGATTGGCCTTCCCGGCGGGTCCTGGCTCTGGAGGTGATGCGCTGCGTACGCTTCGGCCTCATCTCGCCGTGGCAACTCGTGGACATCAAGCGGAACCCCGACAACGCCGAGGTGCTGGAGGTGGTCAGCGAACCGGAGGTGCAGCAGATGGTCGATGACGGGCTGGCGTGAGTGATTCTTTCTTGTACCTTATCTCTACTCAAGATGGTACTTACAGCGGATTATTCGTGACATGTCTGCGCTCCTTTAGATTTAAGATCTCAAAACGCAGTGTATGAAGCGATCGGCTTTAACCTCCGCACTCAAATACAGCTTGCAGCTATTCAGTTCCATTCAGATAACTCGGCTTTTGCAATTTGGGTATTCTGATTTGAAGGTTGGATTATAGTAAGGATCACATATTAGAAAACTGTAACTGTCCGGGATATTTACCATGTGGTTCACCCGTGATCATGGCGCTTGCAACAGTGCCGAAATATCGGGAGCTCATTAAAACAAAACAACATGGTAAATATCCCGGACAGTTACAGTTTTCTAATGTGTGTAACCATGACAGTTTAAAATTATATAGTAGGGGTTTTCCACATATCATACATTGTACCATAAATCGTCTGTCACACAGACTATGAGGCCAATTTGACCCCTAGCCTGCTCAAAATGATGCAGTAAATCGTCGATTATATGCTACTAATACTTCTTCCTTCCTACCTGTGACATTGTTCTTATGTCTAACCTCAACAGGATCTATAATTGAGAAGCACGGTAGATGAAGCGATCACTTCCATCCTTCGCACTCCAATACAGCTCTCACAGTATCTCATAGTATTACATCACATATTCACATTTCTATCCAACCTGGTACGTTATAAATAATATAGTTATGAATCATATTTTTCATTTTTACAGTTACGTAATCATAAAGTACTGGTATGGAAACAACTCTAAAAACTATTATCACTGGATCGATGTACTTGGTCTCTCAGAACCAGCCGAAAGGAATTGGATCGGAGAGGAAAAGGTTATAAAATTTTTAGTTAAAATTCTATAATCGGAAGGAGGAGTATAAAAGTATAAAACAGAAAAAAAACATTATTAAAGTATCTAACTGTAGATCTGTGTGTTATCTAAAAGGTGTTATTCAACAAAACTGAAAAGGCAAAAGAAATTTTATTAATTGTAAAATCATCGTCAATTCTGAAAATAGTTGCGGGTAAAATATGTGCCTACGTAAATTTATATTAGGCTGAGCTAACGTGTTTAACGTTTTCGGCGAAAGTTAAACATTTGCTTGTTCATAAATTACCCGAAACCATTGGCAAATATACTAATCGAAAGATCTCATTGAGGAAAACCAAACCACTAGGTAAATTGAGAGACGGGCATTCGCCAAGTTCGCGGTAAGTGCTCTGTAAATAAAACTGGACCGGTATTTATCTAAATACGTTGGTGGATCCTCCACAATCTGTATACAAGTCAATAAATCAAAAAACATTTTTGTTTGAAAACTAGCCTTAGTGGTTTTGTGCATACTTAATCCACTTAATTTTATACTGTGAATGGTAAATCAATATTTGATTATACAGGGTGTAACAGGGGGGGTGGATCATCGTAAGTCAATCGACGGGGGACTTCAATACCTATCGATATAACCCCCATGTATGTTCAGCGATTTTTAATAGTTCCAAAGTTATTGAGATTTTTGGAAATTTTTGGAAAAAACCGGAATTCAGTATAAAAGTCTTCACTGCAGCTTAACTACTGGACCTGCTTGCATAATTTTTTTTCTAAAAGTAGTTCAATAGTGGGTCTTTATAATTACGATACCGATTTGAGTCATAACTCTATCATATTGGAATAAAAAAATAATTCTTCACAAAATTTTTACGAATCGAATTGTGTCTACCAACTTTCACAAAAATTATTAACAAAAATTATGTAAATTTTCTTTGTTTGATTTTCACCCCTTTAATTTGCAATTTTGTAAAATTACTGCTACTAATGTTACTAACATAGCATAAATTTGCTGAAACATATCGATTTATTTTTGAAATTAAAGTTTTACATGAAAAGTAAAATCACTGATTTGTGGCACCTGTGCCATTCGCGTTCATTTTTCGTTTTGATGCTCTGGCAGTAGCGGTATGAAATTTTCACGGTATACTATCCATGAATGTGAGTAGTTTTCAAAATAAGTTCTAGAAAAGAAACACAAGTACTTTTTTTCACTAGAGACTTTGAAACTTGATAGACACAATTCGATTCGTAAAAATTTTGTGAAGAATTATTTTTTTATTCCAATATGATCGAGTTATGACTCAAATCGGTATCGTAATTATGAAGACCCACTATTGAACTACTTCTAGAAAAAAAATCATGCAAGCAGGTCCAGTAGTTAAGCTGCAGTGAAGTCTTTTACACTGAATTCCGGCTTCTTACAAAAAATTCACAAAAATCTCAATAACTTTGGAACCATTGAAAATCGCTGAACATACATGGGGGTTATATCGATAGGTATTGAAGTCCCCCATCGATTGACTTACGATGATCCACCCCTCCTGTTACACCCTGTATTTCAGTCATTCATGTTTATGTATACGTTTATTCATATTAACACACATAGTTACGTCAGACATCTATTTACCTAACCCGCATTGTTTGCGTCATTCCTCCAGAACCACGTGACGTACAAGGATTTCTTGAAGTACCTAGAGCAATTTACGGTTCCGCGAGAGCAGATGTACCAACAGATGGCGTTGATGCAGCCGGTTCGGAGGCAGGATGACGTGCCCGGTAATCACAACCAGTATTCAGCGGAGACAGTGTTTCTCAACATAGATCGGGCTTTTATCATCACTGTCGTCCACTGCTGGACACAGGCCTCTTTAAATGCTCGCCACTTATTTCTATGCTCGGATACTCGCATCCATTCGGACATTGCCACTGCCGTACCTGGACTTAGGTAGGTACTGTATACTGAGCATGTAACGTACCAGCAGATGGCGTTGATGCAACCAGCTTGTGCAGCTGTGACAGCAATTTTCGACACTGTACTGCAATGCCATATTATTATTAAACATAGTAATAGGACTTATTTAAATTTAGGTATTTCGCTTATGTATCCTAGAGAAGTACCAGCAGATGGCGCTGGTACCGGTAATCAGCTGAGACAGCCATTCTCAACACAATGCTAACGAGCCAGCCAATAGTAGATTAGGTAGGACAATTCATAATAATAAAAAATGATAATATACGCCTAGTCCCTGCAGTATTCAAAATACGATTCTGTAATATCGTCAATATATATATATAACTAGCTTTCCGCCGGCGACTTCGTCCGCGTATAGACGTTAAACGGGTAAAACAGTACTTCCTTATAGCGCAGTCGGTTAAAAAGTAGCCTATAACCTTTTCTAGGCTCTGGACTATATCTGTACCAAATTTCATTTAAATCGGTCCAGTACTCTATGCGTGAAAGCATAACAGACAGACAGACAGAGTTACTTTCGGATTTATAATATTAGTAAGGATTTTATAATCTAAAATTAAATTTTAGGTATACTACTTTTATGATAGAACTTACCATTTCGCTGAAAATCTAAATACATTTTCCATACAGGGGAAAGATGAGGTATCAAACTTTCATTTTTTTTGTTTAATAATTCGAATGTTTAAATTGACCTGACTATTATTATACTGCCTTAAAATATGAAATTAAATAAACAGTTTGAGAAACGCTTAACGGTCTAACATAAATATGCGAAATGTTTATACGATGTGCGAATTTGTTTGTCTTACGCGGTTTGGTAGGTATATTATTTACATGCATTGTGGGATTTAATGATTCATCGCTTTTTAGTATTATGTTAATAACCTTCCTGTTCTCACCTCGAACGATTATTCTCTATTATAATTAGTAATAAGGCGTCCGACCGATTACGACCATGGCGGCCTATCTCAATGGAGATCAGTCAACTGCGCAGGACATATTATTGTAGTGCACAAATGTACGCGCAAATACAAGTGCACTCTCTATTTCCTTACCCTCATAGTTCGGTGAGACGGCAATCTGAGTTCATGACCGTTGAGATACCCGTATCAGGCGCAGGACCACCGGCTTAACGTGCTTTCCGGTCACGGGCGTGCATCCGCCAATTTCTTGACTCCAGGATGAGAAATTTCTTAACAGTTTCTTAACTTTTTCTGTTCAAGAACCATAACGATTAGGAAACTAAAAATGATCCCTTAGATCGAGGCCTAGATTAATACTCCAAAAACCATAAACATCATCTTCTTATAAATAAAAATGAATTGCTGTTCGTTCGTCTGACTAAAACTCGAGAACGCCCGGACCGATTTAGGTAATTTTGGTTTTAAAATGTTCGTCGTAGTCCAGGGAAGGTTTCAATGAGAAAATATAGAAAAAGAATCAGTATTGGTATCGGTATGAAATTTGCCGGGACCACTAGTTAAGAATATAAATGCTTCCCCAGGGTCACTTCGCGGCTCGGCAGATAATGACAAAGTGGAGATGAGGCGGCCTAAGATGGACTTTCCCTTGCCCGCCACTCTCAAAGGGCTCACATGCGACAGGGATAAATTTCCCACAATGAGCGAGTTTTTCAGCAACAGGGGAAAAGTATGTAATCTGTCAAAATTAAAATAGTCTTATCTCAGTAAATAATAACCTTTATACCAAAGCCGCTCTAAGTTGGCCGATTTGACACTTTTTATTTTATATTTTGCATTTATCCTTGTTAAGAGGAACATATTTAGCGAATCATAAAGAACATCTTTTAAAAATAAGACGTTATTTCAAAATGTTAAATGCACCTAATTATCTAATTATTTGTCTTTTATTACTTAAAATAATTGAATTATAAAACGAAAACGTACAATTTCCACTCTGTATTACGCTTTTACAAGGTTACGCCGTTTGACACGTTTTCATAGTGACGTAATGGGTAATACTCACTAGGTATTTTTTAGAAATAGGATGAAGGATTTAATAATTATTGTTTTTAATAATAATTTTGAATAAGAAACTTCAATTCAATCTTCTGGATGTGAATAAATGTTTTTAATAAAAAATTGTTATAATAGGGTATTTGACTATTTTTTTATTTTGATATAGGGGTCATTCTACTTTTTAGTGCAGGTTTTCGTGTCCCCCAGACAAAAAAATCAAGATCTGCCATTTTCTTAATAAAATTTTAAAAAAATGCGCAATTCATGAAACTTCCGTAATATTTCCTTAACTTCTGTTAACATTTGTATTTGAATATTTTGCCTATTTTAAGATAATTAAGGGTAACAAAGTGGAGGTTTACGGTAACATCGTTGTTTTCCATAGTATTGCGAAGTGTCCCCGACCTAATACGCGGACAAATTTAACAAAAAAAAGTATTCTTCTTGCAGTGTAGTCCTACGTTTTAAAAATTTATTAAGTTTATTTAATATGTTTGTGTTTATTATTTAGGCCTCATATATTTTTAAACGCTTTATTTTTTTTTCAAAATAATTAATTAAGTTTTGTCCCTACGGAAGAAGCTCAATACGGTACTACTATGTTACTGGTATTTTTTTCAAAAAATTGTTAGATGTCACTGTATCGCCACTGCTCGGCTTGATTGGGTAGATTGGGCGTTACAAGAGGGGGGCATAGGGGAATGCCGCTAAGTCGCCGCCATGTCCTGAATCAGGACGCGTGTGTTTATTTGGTGTGCACTTTGTTACCCGGCGAAAAGGTAAGTTTGTGAACTTGTACGTTACATTTTAACTATTGAGACGTAGCATTTATGTCACTTAATTGTATTCTATTGTTGAATTTGCGAATAATATGGTAATTTCGTAAATATCAGGTAGCATCATGTTATTTTACAACTGTGTTACCGGCACACTTTGTTACTCCGCTGTGGTAACGCAGTTGTAAGTATACTCTGTCACTGATTCTTTCTAATTTTATTTAACTGGATTTGTTCGTATCAAGCCCCATGTTTATATTTTAACAATTTCACATTTATTTGATGACTTACTTTAATTGCTTACGGTAAAATTAGTACTATAATGACATGTTTTTATCTTTTGTAGAAGATCATGCCGATAACTCCAGCCGAAAAACAACGTCACCAAATGTACATGAAAATCCTCCGATACAGATGCGGAAACCGACTTTGTCTCCATCTCCAATGTCTTCGCGCCAGAATGCCACTCCAAAAAATTCTCATAAACAGATGCCTAGACAATTACTATATCTATCTCGTTCAGCTAAGGAACAATCAACATCAACGGTGACTTCACCTGCATCAGCTTCTGTTTCTGCGAAGAATCGTGGACGAAAACAAGTAAGAAGGGACAGAACAAAACTCTATAGAGAAAACGTAAATCAGGAAGAAAAGCTAGAAGCAGCTGAGCGAAAATACCAAAAGTATAAGAGGAAGTGCCATAGATTTAACCGAAGTAAAGAGAATACAGCTATGGAAACTGACAAAACAGCTAAAAAGTACAAAATGTTAACGAATGCTATAAAAGAAAGATACAAGAAAATAAAGAGTCGAAAATAAAGAAGAATTTTAATGAAAATATTTGAAGAACACTGTTACTGTTGAACAACTGTGTCACCATTATGTCCCTATTTCTAAGTAAAGTTTTTTCAGTTTGTGTTGTACAAATGGCATAATAAGCTTTATTACAGATATATCAGATGAAGGATTATGTTTTTTAATTCGAATGTTAAATACGTTGTTCAGATATTTTTACGTATTACATATAGATTTTATAATTAAATTTACAAAGGTAAACAAAAGTGCGCAACAGTAACATAGTTGTTATTTTAATGTGATTTATAAGACTTAATAAATGATAATTTCTAATTTTAGTAATGAAAGAGAAAGATTTATGATCCTAAAATACGTTTTGTTAATTGTTTGTTTGTAATGAGTGACTAAAGCTGCTCAATAAAAATATTTAGATTGGTAACAAAGTTGTATGATTTTGCTACCTTGGTCGCCAAAACCTTCATTTTCAGAAATAAATATGTACGAAATTCGCTGCTTGGAGTTAATCTCAATTGTATAAGTATAATTACGCATAAATACAGTTAAATTACTTAATATATCTCTAATGATAAAATTTTTAAAATCTATTTTTAGCAGTGCGAAAACCTGCACTAAAAAGTAGAATGACCCATAGTTGGATAGACCACTCGAACACAAAGACACTGTTGAAAGTATCACTTTGATATCTGGATAACTCAACTCAACGAGATATTACAATTTTAATTGCACATTAATTGGTCGAGCTCAAAAATGCTCCATACAAACGTCGACTGGCGTGTGACGTCACACGCTAGTTTGTTGTATACAGCGCCTAAGAAGTTTGTTCGGTAGGTTCATCAAAAGTTGCGTTTATTGATATGTTTTCATAATGAAAGATGTGACTAATTCTGTTATTAATAAGATGAAAAAGAAATTTTAAATGATATTCGCAATTTTGGAATGGACTTGCCCACCCAACTTTAAATTGTTTTTTGTAGTCTCATTTCGCTAAAAATTTAAGTTTCGTTTTCATTAATAATATTGATTTACATAAATCTTACTGATTTACATAAAAATGGCAAGCATAACAACCACAGTCGAATACCCTATTAGACCTTGCTTGGTTATAAAGTGGAAATAACTGTTACTTATATACTTCGGCAATTTTACCGTCGTCCCTCACTAGTGCAGTCAGTCTGACATGTGTCAAATCGGCCAACTTAGAGCGGCTCTGGTATAGTATAAAAACCTTAATGGTTCAAAAGAAATACTAGCAAAAAATAAAAAAAAATATTTTATTTATAAAGAAATACAATTTACTGTCAATTGTTTTTCAAGGACTAGTAAAACCTGTTACTTAGAAGATTATGTTAACCCAAGGGTAACAGAATAAAATAAAATACGTTTTTACACGCGATTATATATTAAAAATAAAAATAAAATAAAAATAAAAAAACGTTTATTGCTACGTATATTGTGATGCAACGGTATTTTTTCATATACCTATTCTTAAAAGGAAACTTCTTGAAATTAGGATGGCACCCAGTCTCCGAATCCTATGAGGTCACCCCCGCCAGAAATAGAAGCCATGAACCACAGAAGGAGTAATGAACAGGAGAAACGATACAAGCATTTCGAGGTTTTCAGTTTTTATTTTTAAATTTTAGTTAGTTAGCAACAATACTCAATAACAATACTCTTTTAATGAGTAGGAGTAGGCGTTATTAGTTAATAGCTAGTTTTTTTGTTTAGAAAAGATTAACAACAATTTAACCACATGTAATCATCATAGAATACAATATCGGGTATAACCCAACTCTCCTTTGACTATTTACTGAGTGAAGCCACTCTACGGATTACACATCTACCTAACATGACTGACTATATTAATATGTTCCTATCTGCAATTTTAAACATAAGACAGGTCTATTAAATTGTTAACATTATTTTATAAGGAACAAAGGAAGAATAAAGTAGAGCAAAAGTCACCGACATCTCTTGGAAATCGTACAAAGCCTATTCAAGAAATCCATATGTGTGCCGTTCATCAAGATCACGTAATTAATAACTGAACTATGTTTATTTGCGCAGGCATTTTCTATCTTTTTATTATAGACTACCATAATAATACATTATTATAATACTACCATACATGTATAATAAATAAATACAGAATAGAGGTAAATCTGAGTAGAGCTAAATAGATTCGTGTCTGCTAGATAGTATCTTTAATGATGATAGTAAACACTATTAAAAACATGACGAATCTACTAAAAATTATATTTGAAACCCCCCAATTATTTATTAATTGCGATTATTTATTTTCTATTAATTTGATGCAGTAGTCCGGATGTTATGAGCGTACATAGTTTCGGCGATCCATTTTTATAAATGTAGATAGTATATTTAACATTATTTACTCCAGAAACAAATTTTCGAGCCTCCCGAGAAGGATTCTACGGAGGAGCTGGTCACCACGAACAGCGAGACCAGCAGCGGCACCATCAACACCAGCACCACTGATAGGGTTAGAACCAAAGCCCAGTAGCAGGGGCGGACCGTCACTTCCTGGGGCCCTGGGCTTAAACGAACGGGGCTGGCTAAAAATCACTTATTCAAGGTTGTAGATCGTACTCATATTGCCAATCAAATCTGGGGGTGGGACATCGGTATTTGGCCCCTTATAATTTCGGGGCCCTGGGCTGCAGCCCAAAAAGCCCGTATGGACGATCCGCCCCTGCTCAGTAGTCCAACACTAAGGTTGCCTGTCCACCGGAGCGGCGCGAGGTAGCGGAGCGAAGAAACCTATAGGACTGCACAATTTGTTAACTCGGGTGCAATTTGATTAGTTTATATTTCTCCGTTTCTCCGCTCCTCTGCCTCGCTCCGCTCCGGTGGACAGGCAGCCTAAGGCTGCAGACTGAACGCACGCGATTGCGATGGCGTTTAAGATCGCAGTGTCAGTAGCTTATACAAACTTGAGCATTTCTACAGTGTCACGCAAGCCTTCTGTTATTCCGCGGTCACCACGCCACCGCCACCGTGCGTCCAGTTTGCAGCCTTATCGGTTTTAAAAACAAGGAATGCTTATGGTCCACCTCTATTCATAGACTAGGCATTTGAAGCAAATTAATTGACCATATCCGCTACAAAGAAGCGTAGCCCACACAGCTATTCAATTGTGCTAACTACATTAAAAATTCGAATAGGAGGGGTTTATGAAAAAGTTTATATAAAACAAATTTCACCAGAATTATAAACGGGTCAATAAAGTTTTTAACTATCACAATATCTTCGAGGCGGAAAAAACATGAAATCCTTTCTTTGTTACACTAACCACCTTGTCTTGAATCAGTTTACTGATGATTTAAGTTGTTGTAGTTTTGGTATTACAGAACCAGTATATGATGGGCAAGGCTGGCGACAGAAGGCACAGCGTGGCGGCCTCCTACCTGGCTGCGGCTACTGCCGCGTTAGCCGGATCTCGTCGGTATATACCTTTTTCATTTATAATACATTTCTATATCGCTTATGAATATCACAAATATACCATAATATAAATAATCAGACACGAACCCACACCTCTTGCCGCAAGAGACAAGCACGATTCAATACGCCATTGATCATGTGTATGCAGCATTGTAAAATACCATAAAGTATCCAAAAGTACCTTTATGGAAGAAAATTATTAAATTAGTGCAACTCGTCGCAATCAAAGCTAAACATTACGAGCCTTTTCAGGAAGAAGATCGTAACCGCCATTTTGCATATTTTACAGGAGAGGTGCTATAAGATGCAATATCAGATGATCTAGCGGTTAATATTAAAACAGTTTTCTGCTATTTTTGGCGTTTACGATCTTCTTACTGAAAAGGTTCGCTAACCTGAGACATTATTTGTTTGCTACCATCCTCTTCTTCTTGTACTGTTTTACAGAAACTCGCACACCCCCTCGCCGCCGGCGCCCCGCCCCCAGGCGGCGCCCGCTGCCCAGGCCGCGGGGGGGAGCCCCCGGCCGAACCTCACTCCGCCCGCGACCCACAACGCCTCGGGCAGCCCGCAGATATCGCTCTTTAACCACTCCAAGGAGTCTCTGGCTAGGATCAACATGTAAGAAGATTTTGGTCTTTCTTACCTAGATAATTATCTAGGTCGGCTTCATTATCATCATCATCATCAGCCCATATACGTCCCCACTGCTGGGGCACGGGCCTACCCTAAACTAGGGCGATAAGGCCATATTCGACCACGCTGGCCAAGTGCGGGTTGGTCGACTACACAACTTTATAATTTCTTCTTAGGTGTGCAGGTTTCCTCACGATGCTTTCCTTCACCGTTAAAGCGTCGAATGATGGTACATATGAATTTCAAATTTGAAAAACACATCGATACCTGGCGGGGTTTGAACTGGCGACCTCTCGCATGGCAAGCACTTAACCACTCGGCCATCGACGCTTTTTCTGGCTCTAGGATGGCTTAGCGCTGGTAATCTTCTTTGCCGGCGGTGTTGTAAGTGCACGCCAGGTAGGTAAGCAGTGTATGCCAGATACCATAACACCGCCAATAGGCGATGAGGTACACCTCGGTGTTTTAGTCGGTATACCCCCTGGACATTGCAGACCGCCCAGGAGTCGCGGCTGGCATTTACCAGCTCTTCCAAGTCTGACACTTTACGCTTTTCCAATGGACAAGATTCGTCAGGTACTCCAGGCAACCAGATCCCAAATCGGGGCAAGGAGCTGCCGGCCAGTCCACACGCCCGAAAATCACAACGTCTCGGTCATATCGCTCTTCAACCATTCCAAGGATTCAAAAATCAACATTTAAGAAGATTTTGGTCTTTCTCATGTAGATAATTATGGATGTCTCAGGGTTGGGCATATTCGATAGCTCAAGATCATTTGATGGACAAGAGTTCAGCAGAGATGATCAGAGCTGAAATTATTATGTTTGACCTCTGATCAGTTGCGTTAATAGACCCAGGACAAATGCAAGGGATAGTCCCTTGCATTTGTCCTAACTAACAAAGTAACCAAAACCTGCTGGCAATGGAAAAAACGCCTATAGTTTAGTTATTGCTAATGTTCGTTTAAGAATCATTGCAAAAGGTACAAGAAAGTACTTAACAACTTATACGAGTACGTGTGACAACACTAGCAATAATATTGGATCTTCCCTTTGTTTTGCAAAATATTTATTTTTATCTGTTCATACACCTCTCTCTTTGTTTAACCAGCAGGCATTTGCCTAATCTATACTTTATAATAATATCATACAGCTGAAGAGTTTGTTTGAACGCGCTAATCTCAGGAAATAGTGGTTCGAATTGATTTTTGGATAGACCATCCATCCAGGAAGGCTTTAGGCTATATAACATCACGCTGCCACCAAAAGGAGGACACAATTGGGTGTAAAAAACGAGGAAAAACGCGGATAAAAGTCGCTGGCACAGCTAGTTCTTCTACCTATACTCTTGTTTCCCTTGCAGGAACAAACTGTCAACATCGATCCTCGGTCCGTCGAACAAGAACTACATATCCGAGGGCTCGCTCTTCAACTGGGACCGGGAGACGGTGCTGGTCTTCGGCGGCGTCGACCCTCACACGCCCTACGGCGTCGGACGGAATACAGGGAAAGATATTTGCAGGTGATCTTTTTTTTTATCTAGCCTGTTGTGGCCCCAGCAGTGGGCCACAACAGGACAACATAGATAAAAAAAAAGCAAAGATAATTGGGGGAGGATAATTCTCTCCGAGTGATCTTACCTATATATAAAAAATGGTTCGTTAAATGCGTTGCTGATTGAAAATCTCTATACTGGCCGATCTAATTTTGCTAATTATTTTGTTTTTGTGTTCGTTATTGACAAAAGAAGCTTCATATGAAAGAAAATTTGCGCAGATCAAAATAGTTTAACCCGTACGAAGTACACCGGGACCACTAGTTTAAAATCAAATCATTCAAGCGAAGCGTACAACATTAATAATTCACGGTCATGTTACCAGTTCTGATGAATGATCTTACTTACCATAGTTATTTAAGTTTCTCTCCGAACTTTAGTTTAGTTTGAGGCAATCCATTTCCGCTATCCACAATCCGTTATCTCTAGGTCTTGGTTAATTAACTGGTCAGATTATGATTGTACCAACCTGGGTTGTCGAACCAGATTTGACCCGGTGACCAACGTGTGGGACTACGTGGGCGACCTGCCCGAGCCGCGCCACCACCACTCCGTCGCGTTCCTGAGAGGACGGGTATATCTAGTCGGTATGCCTTTATATTTCACCTTAAAACCCTGGAGCTGTTTGTTTCTATGTTTATAATTCTTTCAGAAGTCAATATTTTTCATGGCAATTACAAATCTACATATTTAAAAGAACAGTTAGTAGTAACATTTATAACTCAAAAATGACTTTGGCGAGTGATTGAATTTGGCTAAAATTGTTGAGGAGATAGCTTAGAACTAGGAGTCAGATATGGGACATTTTTAACCGATTTTACTATGATACAGTAATGTTTCACACGGGCGGAATTTTATTATAACTTGTTAGAAAATCATCTCAGAACAAACTCGCCTGCCACTGCCCGAAGACCTCGGGCACTGCAGTGGGATATACAATGTGATTATCCCAATATACGAAATAATAATGAGGTAATAACGAATGTGAAAATATGTACATAATTCAAATAACGTCGGGATTGTAACATAGGAGGAGCAGACCCTCGCGATGATGACAGCCGCGGCAAGTCCGTGGTGGTCTCTACCGTGTGGAGCTACGAGCCTGTCACGAGGTCTTGGTAAGATACGCCTGTGTCATAAAGATTTTGTTACACGATTAGTATTTAACACGTTCACAGTCCAGTGCCCCCTTAGGGGGTCACCGGAAAGTAAAGCGTCCAGTCCGTGCCTCCATATGGGGTCACGATACCTGTACATCTTTATACTTCAATTAATTTCTCGGACTTATGAATATGTTTATGCAATTTTGTGGACTTGTGAATAGAGGAATAATAAATATATTTTTGAAAAAACACGCCGCAAAATGTTAATATTTTTCAAAATAGATTTTTTTTAAGAAAAGGAACATAATAACCAAGAAATCCTGCACTTTATTTTAACAAAAATCGATTTCAGCTTCAAGGTTTTTATTCCTCAAATGAAATAAAAATCATATAACTGAAATCTGAATAAAAAAAAATAATCTACATCACTTTCAACATGACTGTCTTCTAAAAATCGAATACCTAATATCTGTATTGGGCAAGATACGTATCTTGAACGTTACATTCACAAATAAATCATGAAATCTAAAATAAAGCAAATAAATCATTTTATGATATGTGGACAAATTTTAATGTCTGGTAGATTTTTTAACATTCTACCCTCAATAAACTTTCATTGTCAGTCTCACGTCACCGTTTTTTTAAACTCCTAAGTCCGTGCCCCCTATGGGGATCACGGGAAAATCAGGGAAGAGCTCATTTTGATAACACATTTTTGGAAAAAAAATTGTTTCCTTATGTTTGCAACATATTATCAAATATAAATTAGGTAAAATCATATTGGGACATACGGGACTGTAAAACAAAAATGTATGGGGACTGTGAACGTGTTAAGTGTAACATCATCTGTAAACTACCTGCAACTGTATGTTACGACAGTTTTTTTTTCGAACTGACATACGATGATGGCTTGGAGTAGCCTCGTGGTCATCACCGGACTTGCATGCAGGAGAGCGGATGGCTCTCACCCCTACAGTTTTTCATTATTTATTTATTTAATTAAACTTACCAACTAAATACATATTAGAAATATTCTGTTACAAAAAATCAAATATAAGGGGGTTACATTTATATGCATCTAAATTATAGGTATGCACAACATTTAAGTAAAAGAAAAAACATTATTAAACTTAGACTTCTAACTGGTGACGCACTATTCTATTTACCAAACTATACTTGAGTAAGTGGAATTGACATTCATTATGTACTTATTTACCTTTAGGTACAGTGAGTCTGGCTTGGCGATACCGAGGAAAAATTTTGGCCTAGTCGTACACCGAATGGCCCTCTACGCTATCGGCGGTCAGGATAAAAAGGGCAGGTGATGATAATTTGTAATATCCTATTGGTTATCGATAACAGGTGTTTCAGATTGTCATTATTCGATATCATTTACTTGCTCCTAATTTACATACATTGTAGACTACATTGTATTTAGACTCTACACTCCTAATTTACATTTAGTCTTCATGTTAGGTTTAACGACGAGGTAGTTTTACAGTAACCTAGATACCATTGTACAACGATATGTGACTTAGTTGAAGTGAGTTTTGTTTACGTTTGCATTCTACTATACAGTAACAGCGTGTTCGTGGCTAAACCATAAACAAACGAGAACTGTAAATGAGTTATATTTCGGAATGCTATGTTCACTTCAGATCCATTTTATTTTGGGAATTTAAATTATAATACATCGAATGTATTTTTCTGGTAGTTATAATATATGAAAATACTTATATTTACTATACATTTATTCTTAAAAAATAAAAATGCACCACCTTTGTGCAAAATCAAAAATCAGAAAATTTAAAATGAAAAAAAAATCTAATTACAAAAAAAACAAAAATGTTTCACCAAGCTTCTTATATTCCAATGTAGAATCAGAGGCCAAGATTCCTTATATGTTATCTATCTATTAACTTCTTTGGGTATATGGTATAACTTAATTTAGAAGCCACAGCTCACTGGGTTAAGTGTAATTAAAAGTATTAAAGCATTTTAGAACTTCTCACGATTGATATTGATAATGTCGATTGTAATTGATATTCCAGGAAGGAACCCACTACTATTGGGTTCCCCCAGTCCAGTTCCAATCGTCTATCTACCTTACTCTTTCCAGAGTACTCCGCTCAGTGGAGCGGTTCGACCCGAAGACGGGCGCGTGGTCCGAGGTTCGATCCATGGGCGTAGCGCGCATGGCCGTGGCAGCCGTCAAGTACAGGGACTACATCTGGGTGGCCGGCGGCATGACTGGCGAGAAGCGACGCCCAGTCTGCAAGATCGTCGAGTGCTACAACTCTAAGACTAACGAGTATGAGGTTCCGGCAACTCGGCCTGCAATCAACTGGACCTGTGGGCCCAGTTTTCGAATATGTATTTGTTTTAAGCATTTTTCTTCCGGCGTGTTGCGCGCTTATTCGTAAATAAATTAGAAATATTTTCATATCAAGATAAAACAGTCAAACCAACGCTTCAAAACGTTGAGACTATTAATCTAAAAATCGTTTGAAAAACATTAAAAATAAATAGATTTGACAACTGAACCTACGGGTCCAGTTAGTTGCGGGCCCAGTAGTTGCCTTAATTCTCATGAGTACCGCTTACAGTTCAATTAGCTTTGAATAGCGTTGTAGAGGCTTAAATATCTTGAATACTTGTCCTCCCTACACGTGGACAATATGTGTCTCATTTAAAGTTTAAGTCTGAATTTAAATCTGAAAGTTAAATGCTGTAGACTATGATAAAGATCATCATGATCCCTTAAGTCTTTATCATAGATATCTATTTTTCCAAAATCTTGCAAAAACCTATTTAAACATTACATTGACGTTATTAACGCGGAAGGAATTAACAGGTGAGTAATGTTTTGTTATTTCAGGTGGACTGAAATACACAACCTGCGGTTCCCGAGGTGTTTCGCTACGTTGTTCTGCATGAATGATAAACTTTATATCATTGGAGGTGCGGGGAAAATCTCAGAAAAGGTATATTTTTAACATACATACTTGGCATTTTGATGAAATATTTAAATGCACTTCTTTAAAAAAATAAAGTTAAAACTCCCGGCAGTGAGCTATGTATTTGCTACTCCTGTCATCGTGTCTAGACCCATAATAATCTTTAATTTCTACAACACTCGTATACTCTACTAAAATAATTTTAATATTGTGGTCTCTGTTAACTTTAGGAGAAAACTCCAAGCAGCGTGGGTGCCATAGACGTATGGGAGTGGAAGGAGCGCGCCTGGCGGTTGGAGACAGAGATGTCCATCCCGCGGCACGGTCACGCGCTTGCCTATCTAGGCACGCAGCTCATCATCATTGGTGAGACACGCCGAGACTTGCAGGGATACAACAGTGGCGCCGCCACGTGTCGAGTGGAAGAAGCGAGTGGAGGCTGGTGATGGATATGTGTATCCCGCAGCACGGGCACATGTGGGCATACCTCGGCACGCAGCTCATCATCATCGGTGAGACACGCCTAGGCTTGCACGACAGCACAGTGGCGCCGCCAAGTGGGGAGCGGAAGTGTCTTCTTATTTACCTGATAATACTTTTTGATTGTGCTTTTACCTTCAAGGAATGATTATGTAGAAGGATGAATTTATCAAATCATACAGATTATCGGAATTTGTAAATAATAGAATAGGTACTGAAATGATGAATAGGTTTGAATCCGTATTTACTGAATAATTTGGTTTTGAGTTCCAAATTCTCATACAAATGTTTGCTTGAAATGCCAAATAATTTGGTGTCGTTCCAGTATTCGGGAAGTACCTATTATATTCTTAGAAATCGTCGTACGATAGACTATCGTAAAATTATGATTACCGACTTTGTTGACTTTTGTATTGCGTAGCGCAAAATGCTCATATTGCGTTCTATTGAATCAGAGACGAGTCATGGTTTGTCCGTTGTCTTTTCTGAAAATTTACTATGAAGTAGTTTTATAATAGTTTTCCTTCCAATTATTCAACGAACTTACGTAAGTTACGTATTTATTCGGATATAAGTATGAAGATTTCTAAAAATTGACACGGCCTGGCAAAAATGACGCATGTTTAAAGGGAAACAAGGAAGTTAAGAAAGTTACTTTACAAATATTAAAATTATAGGAATTTTACATGCTTTATAATAAATTCAAAAATAATATACTTAATGGGTGCATTAATATGCATTAGATAGGTAATGGTAATAGTTCCGTGAAATTAATTCCAATAATCACGATAATTATTGTCGTTAATTAACGTTGTTTTCGATAATACTGATATATTATCTATTATCTCATCAAGGGCATATGTAAGTAGATGAAATTATCGATTTCATTTTGTTTATCAACTACCTTATGCATCTCTAAATACAGTAGTACCTACGCCTTTATTATCATGAAATCTAATACCTACCTACTACAAATGGCTATTTTCAAAGTGTTGTCAACTGTCTGGAGGGCTTAATATTTTTTTTATGAACGTAGTAGACTTTTGGCATATCATAAAAATGCATCAAATATTAATTCGAGTTAAGTTATTCCGGGAGACGCCACCCTATTAGGGACTTATATCAAACTAAAGCGCATTTACGACTTCTATGAATGGAGCATAACATCTTGAAGTGGTCCACTTACTACAATGATTCATTATTTTTCTATCGTCATTGTTTGAAGAGCATCGATAACCTAGTGATCAATACCGTCGCTTTCCATAGCGAGAGGTAGCGACTTCTAACCCCGTTACGTACTGATACGTTTCCAAATTTTAAATTCATATCTACGTTTATTTGGTCCTTTCACGGTAAAAGACACGGTAAAAGAAAGATTCTGTGGGGCTACCATGAGTTTAAAACTTACGCGCTCGATATCGACTACGTAAATATGTCTATGTACAGCGCCGGCTGGTGGTTACGCGAAGAACTACAATCGGCCATATGAAAAAAACAACTCGATAGGTTTTAACGTACGTAAGTTTACGATAGCCAACTCATGGTAGGCCCTCTGAAGACACCTGTGAACATATTCTATGGCTGTGTGAATTCCACAAACCCACACTAAGCAAGAAAGGTTCACTAAGGCCTGATCGCCTTAATTTAGACCTAGGCAGTGGGATGTGCGGTTATTCCCATATGACCCCTTTAAAATTTTTCTCCTAAGAGGTCTTGTCTAAAAATAGTACTTTTTGAATATTCCATATACCTCTACTTGAGACTACTTCTTTACTTGTGGTTCCAAATGACATTTTTAAGATAAACTCTTAGTGGACAAAGTTCTGATGGGGACTAATGGGAAAACTCGGGATGGGGAATAATTATATAGATACCCCACTTTACATTAAAGGTATCTCACGATTGAAACAAAGTTTAGACACTGCCGCCATTTGGTGAGATAGTTTGTGCGTTCCGGTTCAAGCAGAACTTACATCATCATCCTTTAACCACTCGGCCATAATTTGACAATACTTATGCAGGTATCTCACGGTTCTTGCAGGTGGTGTGACGACGATATACATGCGCGCTCTGAATAACGTGGAGTCTTTCTGCTGCGAGCGAGGCGCGTGGATCCGGGGGGTGGCGACCCTGCCCTCGCCCCTCTCGGGGCATGGGGCGGTCACCCTCCCCCCGGCGTCGCTCATGTGATTACCAGTTTCTGGTAAGATTTTTCCCAAACTTCTTCTTCTTATCGAGTCGATGGCAAAATCAAACGAATTCGGCCACACGAATCGCGTTATCTTAGGCACCCATCGAGTCGCTCAGTGAGCAAGTTTCCGGACAAGCGGGACATGAAATTAGATGGCACATGGACTGTACCAAGAAACCGCATACCTACGCAGGCCAGGTCTAATGCATCAGTGAATCCCCATCTGAGCCTTTCCTACCTGACATACGATGATGGCTTGGAGTAGCCTCGGCATCATCACCGGGCTTATGGGGGAGCGGATGGCTCTCACCCCTAAACCTCACCGGCAGTTTAGTAACTTTTAGTTTCGTTTTTAATTAACGTCTTGTGACATACCACTTCATGGTCTGGTATATGACAGTAGATGAGATCAGCAACTTTCTTGTCGAGCATAAATCAGTAAAACTAGTTAGTATGTGTAACATTTTACGAACGTGTCATGAAGTAAGAAATAATTTAAATTCTGTTTTTAATGGAATTTTGAATAACTCTGTTTGCTTCAAATCTCAGGTTTAAGGTAAAGGCTCGTATTGTTTACTTAAACATTTTAAAATGTTGTCTACAGGTATCAAACCAGACCATCAAACAAATCAAATAACAGCAATGAACCTTTCGGCGGATTAATTGAATTGAAGCTAAGAATATTATATTTTGAAGTTGAAGTTTTGGTTTTGGTAATTTTTTTTTTCTGTCTCAAATTGTTCGTCTTGTGTAGTTTGAAATTGTTTGTAATATTGTAATTTATTATACTCTTTCTTGTCTGTTGTTTATATTGTTCATTTGAATAAATTCAAGTATCGGCAAAATATTTTTTTTTTCTTTTAGATAAGATTAATACAATTTAAGATTAAAATTTTTTGATACTACAAAATAATACAATGACATCTTGACAAAGAAAACACAATCAGCTTCCACTTATGTTATTTATTTGACGTATCTTATCAATATTATAAATACGATTTAAAATGTACCTTGTCCATGATACATGAACAATATATCTTACATAATAATATCACACTTTTGAAGGTTCTGATAAAAACCTTTCGTCTTAAGAAAATAAACTAAATTAAAAGGAACATATCAATACATGCAATGTTTCACAAATTACGATAGAACGAGCGATGTATTCTTAAAAGTTTTTTGACAATCGTGTAACATCATTTTAGAATACTGCTTCTACTATCATAAAGACTGTCATGAAATTTAGTTTAAATTAATTTAGCAATCGTGTTTGTAAATACTAACTGACAGTACCAAATTTAACAGAAATGATGTCAGAAGTGGTAAACGAATTACCCATATTACCTCTAAGTATGAAGTACCTGAGTATAAAATCAGAGATTAGATCGAATACGTTTTAAAACTACACACACGCACAAAATGTCTAATGTTCACTGGGATCACGATGAAAACACTGGTATTGTTTTACCACGGTAATACTATCATAGTTACCATGGTGTTACCACACCTCCCGGCAGATCCCAAGGAAGTCCCTTTGGTAGCCGTACTCGCAAGGCGAGTTGAGCTTGAAGAAGAATGCGTTGTTGAGCGGCACGAACCTGGCTGCGTTCAGGTTCTTCGTATCCTGGAAACAAGCACACAAATCTAAATATATATATAACTCAAAGGTGACTGACAGTGATCTATCAATACGCAGCCCAAACTCCTGGATGGATCGGGCTGAAATTTGGCATGCAGGTAGATGTTACGACGAAGGCATCCGCTAAGAAAAGATTACCCGAAGCGAAGCGAGGGCAGGTCACTAGTTATATTATAGGTAAAGAACAGTTTCAGTGGCAGTTGTAAGTAATATTTAGGTTATATAATAGGGCTATTAACATCGAAATTGCTTGTTAAACCAAGAAAACTAAGGAAATCAACAAAGAGTGTAAAAATTGTGAAATTAGATAAACAAATGCCCTCACGCTTGGACAGATGTACCGATTTAAAGATGAGATAGATAGAATTGCATCCTATAATTATTTTGGAAGAAACTACATTTATTCGTCCTCCTATTTGGAATAAAGAAAGCATGTATTTAAATTTAATCTAAACTTACGATTGACGTATCATCAGTAGCCACAGTTGGAGGCGCATCATCGGTTAGTATAACATCTGCGTCTCCAAGACTATTGTGATGTGGGTGAATGTGCATCGCTCGGGTTAATACTCCAAGGGCCAACACCACAACAAACACTGCCATTACACTCTTCATTATGCTGTTTCTTGTTTTTCTGTCTTCTATATTTGGGAACAAACCGATTGGAGTTACTTCGTTCAAAGAACTTTAAGAAATGGAACTACTTATTTAAACTTTACGAAAGTTTTCGCGCTATAACTTTTTTGTAAGGTCTCAGAAGCACAGCGAACTTGTTATGATGCCTTTTCAGATCCTTCCAGCACTTATAAATACGAGCAATGTTATCTTTGACGACGTAGCCTTGACGTCACGCCGGTGCCAAACAGGCTGGCCGTTATACTCAGCGTACACAAGGCGTAGGTATTTCGCATCACACCATATGGGGAATGGAGTTTAACGAGCCATAAGTTTGTTTCCTTTGACGTCATTGCAAATGTGCAAGTGGCGCGCAGAGGGTTCAATTCGTGGTAATGTCATGTTATTTGGAAAAGGATATAATGTTTGTTGCGGTATTTGTGGTGCTTGAAAGCGGACTTTTCCTGGAATTTCTCTGTTTGAAGTTGTAACCTACGCATCAACTATTGAGCCCAGATTCGGAATAATCTTTATTATTTTTAACTATGAAGTTATGATTCAAAAATTGGTAGAATATTCTAATATATCGAATCTTTTTTTTATTAATTAAAACTATAAATTACTAAACTTAATAATATTAAATTACTACCAATAATAATTTACTATTAAATACAATAATATTTAATAAACATTCATTCATAGGTGACACCATAACCATATAATTAAATTTACGCAAGAACTATGACGTAAATAATATTAATGCACGATGAAATGTACTTCATTGCGTCATCAATTCACTATCAAAGAGCGCCTACCATTGGAAATAGAGTACGTGACAGGGGTCATATTCCGAGGTACGAGTACAAGCTACCGTTTTATAAATAGAAGTTTAATTTTAGATTATTTATCATATAACTTGCAAGATATTACTGGAAATGTTATCAACTGTTTAGGTAGAGTTAAGTACAGCACACGTGCAATGTACGTACATGGCTTATCTATCTCCGATATGAATGCACTTTTAGGTGTGATCCTAGTAGGGCGTTAGGAGTTTTTTATTCAGAGATACCTTCAGCTGAAACTTGGTAATTAAGTTCTTCTTAGGCAGGTTTTCTACATACACACACCATCTTAATACATTTTATACTCATTCTAGATTGATCATAACTTTCCCTGACAATGGTCGCTGATTGATACAAGCCATTATCAAGGAATACATTCTGATTACAGCAACAGCTAGGTACTCAGCGTATCTGTTTATATGTAGATCGAAAGCACAATATGAGATATTATTAAATTGATGTGAAATTGCGCCGTAGGGATTCCGTGAAATAACAATATGTTTTGATTGCAGGCATTATATATATTTCTTTGAATCAACTCTATATTTACTCATATTTATATAGATTAAAAAAACAAAACGTGATATTGATATTTAAGTAGATACGACTACAACATCTTCATTAAAAATATACTAAAGAACTTACAAGTCCTAGTCTTGATAGAAAGCAGTGGACATATTTGGAGGAGACTTTTGCCGAGCAGTGAGATGACATGGGCTAATAAAAAAAAAATTTAAAATGTGTGTGTGTGTGTGTATGTGCTTTCAGTTTGAGTATTTTGTTTATGATCATGTGCATTTATAATGCATGTACATGTGTAAGAATAAGTTAAATGAAATCTTGTGCCAAAGGTGTTGAAACGTTATTTTAATAGACCATCGTATTCTAAGGTCCCTCTGGTCATCCATCGTAGTGCAGCCAGTGCGAGTCGTTAGCGAGGGGCGCGCGCCGGCGCCGAATGCACTGCAGGTTGGACCCCAGTTGTTCCCCGGGGGGACATGTGTCGGCATCTGCATTGGAAAACTGCATTAAAAGTTATAGTATTGTCTATTATTTGCGCGAACGCTTCACATTTGAAAAAGCCTTTTTGGATAAATGGTCTATCCAACCCAATTTTTTTTTTTCAATTCGAACCAGCAGTTCCTGAGATAAGCGCGTTAAATATTAGATAATATAGATAACTAAAGTGTAGTCTAGTTTATTAATTTTATTATAATTGCATTAAAAGTTGCTTGACACTTACATAAGGTCAGCCTACATACCAACTCTATAGTTATCTATATCTATACTAATATTATAAAGCTGAAGCTAAACTACTGGTTCGAGTTGAAAATATATTGCTGTTGTGTTGGATATACCATTTATCAAGGAAGGCATTACGTTATATAACATCACGCTGTGACCAACAGGAGCAAAGAAACAATGGAAAATGTGTTAAAAAAAACGAAGGAAAGCGCGGACCAACTAACGCTCAATAAATCATTATAGAGGCACTTATGATGTTGATTGTACAATCATCTTCGTATTTTATATGTTATCGTATCATTACAACTATTAAATATCGTCCTGTCAAGATATGACTGCTTAGGTTGTAAAATTTTGCCTATCAACTCAATGATTCATTGCTCACATCATTTCCCATGAAGTTACTGACTATTAGATTTAATGTTAAATACTCTTACTGGGCATATTTTTTTTCATAACTGAAGTTAGCCTACAATTATTACACAACAATGTTATTACTTCCATTATCATCGTCTCTATTACTATTCTAAATCTATTAGAATAATTTATCGATAAATCGGCATTTCGTTTTGTAACCAACGCAACCACCTAGAAAAATGACATTCTAATTCCTATCTTTCTTTAGGGTTTTAATTTTATGAAATTTCATCTACAAGCTTTAGGTAAAATAAGAAAAAGTCAATTTTTTTATAAAAAAAATACGTTTATTTATAACAATCAATGTTCATTTAAAATCCCGCTCTATGTCTATCACTGCAACCCGTCTTTTGGCATCACTGAGGATTCAGGATTCCTCACTATGCCCTTATGGCTCACGCTTTCCTTGCCATATTTTCGTGTCTGCAAAATATCGCCTTTGACTATATTCGGAGAACAAGACAGCAATATAGGAATACCGCAACTACCTGCGTATCCAGGAAACACAGCTCCAAGGGCTTCCGTTTGCGGATCATAACTCTCATAAGCACGTCCCATTGGTATTGCCATGGTAGGCAAAATATTCGGCATCATGGCGTCATGCTCCAACTGCTCTAAAAGACTTACTTCCTCTTCGGAACGAGTGAATCTTTGCAATCTAGGCAACCAACTGGATTCCTGTGAATTGAAATACGGAATCCGTTTCTGTGCGCGTTCAATGGAGACAGCTGGTAGACTTAAGACTGGAGTAAGAGGGTTCGAAGCTGCTAGAACATCAGGATGCATGTAGGGATATAACACGCCTCTGTAATTGCCAACGTTGACGCCGAGGGAGCCTCTGTTCTCAAAATGATTCACCTGGTACGATGCTGGAGGCCACATCAGCAGTTCATTGCTTTTAACACCTGATGACTCCGGCAGTGGTGGTATCTGTGGTGGCAGCAACTTTGTTTCCTTATCACAGTCTTTAGTTCCGATACACAATTTTGGAATGTTTCCTGTTTCACTACGCTCTTTATTATTGATATCAACGTGTGATATATCTTTATGTTCTGGTAGATGACGACAAGAGATAGTTGTCAAATATAAGAGCAAAGTTATAATTACGCTACACTTCATGTTAATTATTAAATACAAACAAAATAAAAATAAATCAAAGTACCTATTAGGGTCAAATGACTGTTTCTAAACTAACATTGAAGTTGCACTTCATATTGCAATGACCTGCAAAATGTTGATGTTTGCAACAATGAAAGTAAATTGCCGTAAGGTTCAAAGTTGTGTGAAATTTTATTATTATTGTATACTAACTACGTCAGTATTTCAAATAATGAATGTTGTTAAAAATTAGCAAATGTACGTAATTGAATATACCGAAATAAAAAGGTAAAACTGATTCAAGCTTTACTTGCAGCAAATGACGATATTAAGTTTGATTTCTAGTGTATAGTTTGGAGATGGGATTAATGGAAGAATAATTAATATTGATTATGGATAAGATGAATATAAATCCTTAATCGACGTCTGCACTAAAGGGAAAAGTAATAACTGTGCGATTTTCATCCTAAGAGGCAATAAAATAAAAATAACAAATTCAAGAAAGTGCTTTATTTGTGATGAAAATGTACAAAAAATAAATAATTAAATAAAATATCGGTATCCATATTGTTCGCCTGATAGTTCAATATATGTACTTTACAGCATCTTTTCTGCGTTTTTGGGCTTCATTGTTTTAGTCACGTCTTTCATTTTCTTGATCGGCGTTTCCTTCGTTTTAAGAATATCCCTTTTGTGTTTGAAAGACGATTCCTCTTCATTTCTGTAAGCGGGGGCCGGCGCTGCGTAACCGTGAGGCTTGGCTAAGCTACCGGACACGACCGACGGAGAACAGCTGAGGAGAAGCGGGATACCGCATCCTCCAACGTTAGCATGTGGGAAGACACCGACGGCACTTGAACCACCAGAGAGGCTCAACCCGCTGCCGTACGGGCCCAGACCGTAGGCAGACCTGGCGCCATCATGATGATGCTTCCACTGTTGCATGTTCTCCATGGCAGCTTTCTCAAAGAACTCTTTTGCGTCCATCTGCGTACTTGGGTGCATGGCGCTGTCAAACTCCGCAGCCTTGCCGTGGTGCCCGTGGTGGCCGTGATGGCCGTGTCCGTAGCCGTAGCCATGGGAGACATGTCCGTGGTGTCCATGGTGACCTTCATGGTACCCCTCGTGATGTCCGCCGTGGTGTCCTTTATGTCCATAAGGTACTCTCGCATGTTCCATTTCCAAAGTTTTCGCCTCGACAGATTTTCCTTCTAATGGTTTTTCAGCGTCGAGTTTAACTCCGGCATTCAGTTGCAGGTTGATCGATCCATGGGAGCTTTCGCTAGCTGCCTCCAAGTTGTCCGACACCTTTGGAGCGGAGTGTGCAGATAATCCTGACTTCTGGACGAGATGTTCAGCGTCACTGTTGTGCTCTATATGCTGATGCTCAGCTGATTTCATTGATTTGTTCTCGGTCATGGCTTGCGTTTTGTGGTGATCGTGTTTCATATTCACCATCAGTGATGCGCTGTGTTCTGCAGATTTCATTAACATATCTTTGTTCTCTGATTCTGCCCACGCACTCTTCTCTTGGTTCAATTTGTTATCGGAAATATTTACTTCAAATTCCTTTGTAGCGGTCTTGGCGGATTGCATGGTTTTATGCTCATTTCCGTGTGAAGTATGTGATTCTAAAGTATGCTTCATGGATTCATCCTTGTGTGAAGAAAAATGATGTTGGCCGTTCTCTGAAGTCCTGGAAGACATTTCAGTGTTCAGTTTAGTCATGTGCTCATTTTGTGAATGCATATTTGTAGCCATTGTCTTATCATGTGCTGACATCTTGTGTTCGCTATGAGCGTTGCGCAGGGATGCTTCTACATTCACGCCTTTGTCCTTTGTAAGTTTCACATCGGCCTCAGCTTTAAGTGCCAATGGAGTCTTAAGGTTTAAAGAAATGTCGGCCAGTCTGCCTTGATTGGTTTTCGAATTAGCATGCATATGTTTGGAATGTTCGTGTTTCGTTTGTACTGATTCTGAAGCAGCAGTCTTCATATCATGCTCCATATGCTCCTCGGCTTTTTTCTGGGTCATTATGTGGTGCTCTGATTTCGTTTCTGTTGTCTTCTTATTTGAAGTTTCTTCGAAAGCCTTCCTGCCTGACGTTGCTAATGAAGTTTCCTCTTTTATTGTCTTGTGAGTTTCAGCTGTATTTTCGTTGCTTCTCATTATCTTAGTTGTATCAATAGCTTCGGAATTAAAAAAGCTGGTATGAGGTTCAGCAGATTTGAAACTGTCCTCGATATTTCTAGCTATTTCAACATTCCTCTGTATGTTCTTAATAGCTTCTTTCCACTGAGCCATCCTTTGTTCATCAGTTTGATGTGGTTTATGCATGTCATTGAAAAAACGACTGTCCTCAATAGTAGCTGCTCGCAGGCTCATGGACTCCAAGTTGCCAAAATTTCTTTGAGCGTGATCTAACGCCATTCTGGCAGCTTCAATATCTTTATGAAGATCTTTGTCAGATTCTCCATGTTTCCACGCTGCAGTTTTGCCGCTAGTGCCATGTTCAATAGCCTTCAAATCTCGCTGCACGCTATCAACTGCTTCCTTCGCCAATTTGATGCTGTCTTCGACGTCGTCCTTGGGAGTAGCATGACCTTCGGTTTTGGTAGACCTCTTTAGATCAGTAGACTTCGCAGAGACCTCATCGCACAGCTTGACCCTCACTTGCTTGCCACATTTCTGATTAGGGTCGGCGTCTGCTCTTTCTTCAGTCGAATCCCTGTAAACATGGTATCCAGTCTTCTTCTTCACAATAACTGGGTTGTTGGAGCTTCTGGCTGAGGCGGCAGGACCGTTTAGTTCCGAGTTGAAGTCGATAGGGTGCATGCCCTGGGTATCCAGACCATGAAGGCCTCGGTTCGGATGGATGTTACTTTGCTGGGCACCATTTGGCTGGAGGCCATTATGGGGTGCCGGAGCAGCTATGGCTAACCCGACTAGAGCTGAGAGCACCACTAAGGTCTTCATCGTGATGTGAAGATGGATCGTCTGATGCTACCTTCGGAGGACACAGAGCATTTATACCCATTTGACATGAGAGCAAATCTCGTGAAATGAATAAAAACAATACGTGCCGATATCGTTCAGTGCTGAGTCAAGAAAAGTGCAACCGCGGCGCATTCCCCATCGTGCGGACACCGATTGCTGTGATATTGAAGTTAAATAATCAAACTTATGTGATAAATGATTTTACGCACGGTTCAAAATAAATCTGGTAACATAAAGAAATCCATATATGTGGACCAAATAAAACAATACATTATTAATTGTTAAGGTATTTCACAAATTTTATGCTATTTTCGATAACTTAAATTAATTTTTTCTGAATCATAATTTTGTGTCGGATTGCTTCCAATTTTCATTTCCTAGTTGCAAACCTAATAAAATGGAAAACTTTGGCCTGAGTCCAAGACAATACATAAATATCATACTTGATACCGCTGTTATTTATTCACGTTAGTTGAGTTTTTAAGATTTCTAGATACCTGGATCAAAACACTCACCTCATATCCGACAACCTTCAATAATATCCACTCTTATACACACACAAGTTACTTTCATAGGTAGTAGTTATTATTTAAGTAAGTGAAAAAAGTTGTAGTCTTTAAAAACATGTTAAGGAAATGATATCAATACACACCGTGAAATTTTAGTGGTTGTTTTCCCGCAGTAAAATGATTCTATCTTAGTAGTACAATAGATTTGTGCAGTTATTTTTTGTCCGAAACTCGAAAGCACGTTCGAACCGCTTTATGACTTAGGGTGTCGAGCTTCTTCACCTTTAAGCATCGATTTCATGCGGCAAGCAGTACCTGATTACGTCACATTTTATAAAAGAACGATATCTTGTCTCGTTTTCGAGTTGGAAAATTATTATTTTGAAAATTTAAAAAAAAAAAAATTTTTTTTCGGCGAATTATTTGCATGATTCGATTGTATTACTAAAGGCAAATCGTTCTGCCACGGGAAAACAACCACTAAAATTTCACGGTGTATAGTATAAAACAAAGTCGCTTTCGCTGTATGTCCGTATGTATGCTTAGATCTTTAAAACTACGCAACGGATTTTGATGCGGTTTTTTTTAATAGATATAGTGATTCTTAAGGAAGGTTTGTATGTAAAATTTACCCGAAGCGAAGCGAGGGCGGGTCACTAGTGTTATATAAAATACAGACATACAAGATACAGGCCAGGCCTAGTTTGGGGACCTCTGTTTAAGCATGTTAAACTCAAACTGTCGAGCACTAGAACTGTTATATGTTTAGTACAAGTTATTTACAATAAAGATTATTTATTTATAACATTAATAATTCAAAAGAATATTGCGATGATCGCAATTATTAATGTGCCGTAACTAGGACGGTGCCAGCGGTGACCAGGCGCAGGGTCTGCCCCTAGAGGACAGGGGGGGATCATCCATACAGGCTTTTTGGGCTGCAGCCTAAGGGTCCCGACGGTGTAAGGCCCCCAAGTGTTGATATCCATTGTCCACCCCCCGTCATAAACAGGTTTGGATTGGCAATATGCTTGCGATCTATAAGCTTGAATAAGTGAATAATTAGACAGACTGCCGTTGGTTTCAGCCCAAGGCCCCAGGAAGTGATGGTCCGCTCCTACTAGAGGGGCGCAGAAATGACCAGACTAGTATCTAGTTTCTTTCTCAAGGGCGCAGTTTTAAAAAGCTCGCACCGGGCGCATAGGCACATTTAAAATTATTAAATCAAAGTCAAAGATTTTATTAATTAATTAATATTTCACTACATTAATCTGATCCCGTAGTAACTACCTTAAGCACTTATGTTATCTACGGATATCAGAAATAACAGTGGATACACAAAAATACTTAAATACATAAAAATATCACACTAAGACACGTAACATACACCGATGTTTATCACACAAATATTTTATCCCGAGTGGGAATCGAACGACTCTTAGTCCGCCAGTCAGGGTCACCCACTGTTCCACCGAGCCAGTCAAAAAGCCACCAAACATTAGAGGGAATAAATACTATAAGGATTGGATGGATGCAGCCATCTTTAGGAGGTTTAAGGAGCTGCATGTTCTGCGTGCAGAGCGCTACTAAATGAAATACTACTAACTATAGTTTTTAAGTTTCTGCTGTAATACTAACCCATATGGATACTTTGTCCGAAATAAATGATTTTTATTTTATTTTATTTTTTATAACAAAATAATTGCGAGTAGGACTCGCGCACGAAGGGGTCCTTAACAAAATTGAAATAAAGCGTCGATGGCCGAGTGGTAAAGGTCGTTGCTTGCCAAGCGAGTGGTCACCAGTTCAAACCCCGCCACGTACCTACCAGTGTTTTTCAAATTTGAAATTTATATCTATGAATATTCGACGCTTTAACGGTGAAGTAAAACATCGTTAGGAAACCTGCACATCTACGAAGAAATTCTCAGGTCAACCAACCCGTGCTTGACCCTTGTTTAGCAGTGAGGACGTATATGGGCTGATTAAGATTGAAAAAAAGATCACCAGCTGTATTGTATGGGGTGCCCTTGAATATTCGTTTTATTTTATTTAAAGTTAGTGACAATAGAAATACATCATCTGTAAATTCCAACTGTCTAGCTATAACCGTTCTTGAGATATAGCCTGGCGCGGAACCTAAAAAGGATACGCTTTATTTAACTTTTAACAACAAAACTTTAAAAACAAATTTAACAAAGACTTATAACTTGTTCAAATGTTAAAAATATTTGTTTTTCGCATTTTTCTCGTAAACAGAAAATGTTATCGTAAAATGGTAGACGAAAGTCATCATGAAATTATCTACTAATATTAATATACTTAATAATAACAGTTTTCATACTTTTTTGTACGGATCACCATAATAAATCAAATGGAAGATTAAAAATACATACATTTACCATTGACCACTTTAGAAGTCTCTCGCGCAAACTATTCAATTTAGATAAAAGTATTACTAATCTTATTATAATTTTTAAGACCTCTATCCATGAACATCTCACACGCATGGGTTTGATGAGAAAAGTCACCCACATTGTTTTAGTTCCGTGTTAATTTCCTTAAGCATTAAAGTAACGTATATTAGAAAAAGTGTTACACACATCTGGGGGCACGGCAGTGCCCCCGCCAAGTCGAGCGCGAAGCAAACACTGCCGTACCATCCTTTACTGAAACCATTTCGCCGCATTTTCAGGCCCCTATTTGAGAAATTCTGGATAAGACCAGAACGCTGAAATTTTTATTATCCATTAAGGTATGATGACATACTTAAAATCCAAAATTTCAAGTCTGTGGGACTTATAGTTCCGAAGTTAGACGAAAGCAAAGTTTCGCATTTATGACACACACTCACACACTCACCTACTCATGATCATCAAAATAGAACTAGTACTTCCCATAAACTCAGAGCGCTGAAATTTGGTACAGAGTTAGGGTTTAATAGTCACATAAAGGGAAAATTATAAAAACTACGATAATCGAGGATCTGGAGTACCTGGTGATCCTAATTAGAAAACAACAGTCCAATATTATAAAGTCGTCTAAAAATATTAAAAAAACGACATACCGCCTTTATAAAAAATATTTAATTTGGTTAGCTGCTTCTACAAAAAGAAGTGAAATCCCATCAAAAACATCCTGTAAAAAACTAGCCAAGTCTCGATGGAGCAGATTGCTCATCTCTAAAAAGTAATGAAATCTAGACAAAATCGTGCCAAACCTAAGGTTCCTTACTGCGATTTCTTCATTATTATAGTTAGTGTTGTGTGACTTGGCCGTTGATGGGTACTCAAGGGTACATAACCAGATATATATTTACTTAAAATTATAAAAACACGCCCAGACACGGAACTAGCACCGATTGACGAATTGTTTATTATAATTGTTTTTGTCCTTATTGGAAATCGACTGCTCGACTCTTGCTCTCTTAAAAAGAGGTATTCCATGAAGCACACACAAACGAAGCATATCCAGGTGGACTTCTAATAAAAAATTAACACCTTCATGGAATACCTCCTCACAATGCATTTTAAAATATATTTTCAACCAGAAAATAATAAGGTCTATCCAGACCCCCAGGGGTCAAACCCGGTACCTCAGCCAATCAGGCATTCATCTACGACGGTTCCTAGGACAGTTAGTGTACTTTTAACTATACATAAAAACATATTAGTTCCCTCTTAGCCGTAATTTTGCAATCGCTGCAATGTCTTCAAAGTAACCCGTAGAGAATACTTTGATATACCTACGTGTGAATCACAGGGTCAACAAACGGAAGTTTAATGTCACATAAGACACGTAATTTTTATACGTCTTGCAATACTTGCACGACATAATTAAAAGCCTGACTTGTTAGTAATCGTTCATGCCAAATAATATGCAACAAATTGCCCATTGAAATTATTAGTTGCCATCCAAGGAGTTTGTAGGCTATTTTAAAATGATCTCTTGCTCTAGTATATATCTATATAATCATCAATCCAGTAGCTTTTTCGTAAAATATGGAATGAATAGGCTTTAGACAAAATTTTATTTTAAACTGTCATGGTAACACACATTAGAAAACTCACCCGTGATCATGGCGCTTGCAACAGTGCCGAAATATCGGGAACTAATTAAAACAAAACAACATGGTATGGTAAATATCCCGGACACTTTCAGTTTTCTAATATAGCCAAAATTGTTTATGACTGGCTCGGTGGAACAGTGGTTAGTGACCCTGACTGGCGATTCTAAGAGTCGTGGGTTCGATTCCCACTCGGGACATATATTTGTGTGATGAACATCTGTGTTTGTTCCGTGTCTGGCTGTGAATATGTATGTAAGTATGTATTTATAAATATCTATGTATGTATCTGTCTGTTCAGTCTCTGACGCCCATAGAACCTACAGCTCTGCTTAGTTTGGGGTCAGATGACCGTGTGTGAAAATGTAAAATAAATAAAATACTGATTGTAACTATGCCTGCATACAAAATAACTTATGTATTGGCCCAATGGAATACCGATTAGTATTGCTTCAATCTGCATCTTCGAAAAACCATGATGATTAACATCACATTCGCTTCTTATTATTAAAAAATATATAATTTTCCCACCCTAAACTCCTGTCTGTGGTAACACGTAATGCGTGTGACAATAAATTGAGCAATCATTGGGTACCTCATGAATGAATGACGACACAAAATCGCCTGATGTGTGCAAATATTTAGTGAAGATATCGTACGGAATCTATGAACGACTTCAAATAAGCACATAGGTACTCGCTTACCTATAGTAAATTTATTTTGCCGATCGGTTTTATTTTAAAATGTAGTACGTAAACGACATACTGTGCAATAGGACTTCCCTTAATTAACCTATGACAATTTTTCTAGCTTAGACTATTCATATTCGTAGTACCTAGGTAATGATGTAGAAAAACATTCCTTTGAGTCATCTTTACTAATGTAGGTTTAAAATGAAACTGTAATAAAGTACTATATATAATAATCGATTATTTAGCTTTAACTGCGATTACTCTATTTATGTCCAACCAAATTAAAATTTTATTTTTAAAACGTAATCATTGCATGATTTAAATAGTAGCGTAAGCGTAAATGTATCTCATTCTCGTCAGGTATATTGAATAATCCGTAAAAAGTACCTACTCCAAAGTCTAACGATCATTTATCTATCTAGATAGTTTTTTTCTTTGTTTATAATAAAGTGGTAGGTATTTATATTACTATTTTAAAATAGATCTGGGTCATCACTACATAATATAAAACAAAGTCGCTTTCTCTTTCCCTATGTCCCTATGTATGTTTATTAAATCTTTGGAACAAGGCGACGAATTTTCATGTTTTTTTTAAATATATGTAGAAGAAATTAAGAGAAAGGTTTTTATGTAAAATTTGCCCGAAGCGAAGCCAGGGCGGGTCACTAGTATTCTTATAAATGTTACTTATGTCTCAGATCGTCGGATAGCATCCGACGCGATATCGCAAGGTCCGTTGGTTCAAGTCCCCGTTTAGGCGGGGTCATGAATGCGGATTTATTAAAATTTTAAACTTAGGTTTAGATATGTATTATTCATCAATTACCTACTGTATTTATTGGCGTGAATTTATGATAGATAGGTAAATTAGGTACAGAATAGACATAGTAAATAAATAAAAAATGTAGGTACGATTTTACTGCGTTTATTTTATGAAATACATTACAAAAAAATAAATAAGTGATGTATTTAGAGAAGTCGTTGCTCAGTTCTTCTCCATCTTTTCAACTTTGTCATTGTGCGAAAGGACCGGGGTGACACGCGTGAGGTTGGGCTCGGGATAGTCCTGAGAGACGACGTGGTGGCTCCCCTGGTGGTTTCCGTGGTGGCTACCGTGGTTCTCCGGGAAGTCCTCGGACACCTTGTGGTGGCTGGCCTTCCTCGCCCACTCGTGGTGAGGGAGGGTGTCGTCTTCGAAGCTCCTGTAGGCTGGCGCCGCGTAAGCCTGGTGATGGGGAACTGACAGGTGCCCGGCGACGATGTTCGGCGCGCAGCTCAGGAGCAAGGGGACGTTGCAGCCGCCGATGTGCGCGCTTGGGAAGATACCGACCGCGGGCCCTGAGGCTCCGAGACCAACGCTGCCAGCGCCGAGACCTATACTACCAGCACCGAGTCCACTAGCTCCGGAGTAAGCCAAGCTGTGCGCAGCCGGGGCGTAGCTGGCACCAGCGCTGGCTAAGCCGATGTTCGTGTTGAGGGCAGAAGCTCCGGAGTAGCCTCCAGCACTGATCGGGGCCGCCGCTGGAGCTGCTATACTCAGCCCCACACCCGCTCCATACGCCCCGGCCCCAGCAGACAGACCGCCGAGAGACGAGTCGTAGTACGCCCTGGCCTTGTGTTCTCCCTCAAGATCCTCGGTTTCATGGTGGTGGTGGTGGTGCGATTGGACCGGCACGTGGGAAGACTTCTTTGCCCTCAGAAGACCATCGTTGTCTTCGATGGTCTCTAGGGTCGGGGCGGCGAAACCCGAGCTCAGGATGACGGCTAAGACTACGAAGGTCCTCATGTCGAACTGTGATGTGTGATGGTCCAATCTCATGTGAAGTATTTATAGTGCTTCTAAGATATATGAGAATCGATTTATCTAGCCAACTAAGCAATGATTATTCTTATTGTTATTTCAGGCACGTAGGCTGTACGGATATTATCAATGTTAGATAGAAGATATCTTGCTGAGATGGCTAAATACTAAACTAGCTCTTGGCTCCACTGTCTCACCGATCTTACTTATTTATGGACATAAAAATGTAATTATTTTCTAATACATCAATGTATCTATTTGTAAGGAAATTTGTAATAAAACTGTAGAGGTTTACCTCTCTTCTATATGTAATAAATATTCAGTGTAATATAAATATTATACTGAATATAAATATTCAGTGGAATATTTTAATTAATATTCATATTGGATTTCTGGTGATCGATAATGATGCCCAAACTGCAATCAGTTATTTTTTTGTCTGTATGTCTGTCTACATGTGCATGCATTGGTTAAAAACTAATAAAGGGATTTTTTCAAACTTGACGATAAATCTGAAACAAGACGGATGAAAATGCGAGCTTATTATATCCTCGCATACGTTGCTCATACACGGAAAGTATGTACAGAGATGAAGGTCTCAAATGACCTACAAAAACGTCCTTAGTGGTTTATATCTTTCTTTTAAATTAAGCGTGATAATAAGTACGTTTAATCGTTCAAGTGTCAAAGTCTTAGGGGTGAGAGCGGACTTACGGGGTACAAAGTGACAGTAAATACTATTTTACGCGATAAATGACTTCACGTGTAAGAAATCGCGGACGGCCGCTAGTTAGTTATACAGTATTTACTGAACTTTATGACCTTATACTTACGTAAACTCTACGAGGTTTTCATATGTACAATTGTACATATCTGGATTGATATAGATTGAAATATCTCTTAATTATATCTAAGTAGCAGTGGTTATTAGTCCGGTCAAATTAGCATCAAAAATAGGTGTAAGGTTACATTAATTCGCAGAAAGCTGAAAAGTAAATAACTAGCTTTCCGCCCGCGACTTCGCCCGCGTAGATATGTTAAACGGGTAAAACATTACTTCTTTATAGCGCAGTCGGTTAAAAAGTAGCCTATGTCCTTTCTCAGGCGCTGGACTATATCTGTACCAAATTTAATTTAAATCGCTTCAGTACTCTATGCGTGAAAGCGTAACAGACAGACAGAGTTACTTTCGCATTTATAATATTAGTAAGGATCTGTTTAAAGTCCCCATCGATCCAACGTCTGCAAAAAAAAATATTAAAGGTCAAATATCACAAATTTCAGTTTTTTGTTTTGTCTTAACTTGTCAGCAAAATGGTAAGTTTTATCATAAAAGTGTGTAGGACAAAACTCCTTATCATCTTATTATCTATAAAAATTGTCTTAACACTTTATTCCTTAGATTCACCATTTAACTGATATAGCGATGTAATAAGTTTAAAAAGTTATATTTTCAAACGCTTCCAGGCCCCCGTGCTTTAATGCTAGACAGTTTAAATTTGCAGGAATGATGTATTACAGTTGCCTCTATAACATCTGATTAGCATATTATCATAATATTGATAGCAAGCGCTGCGACCGTGGACCTCTCGATCCTTATCGAGAGGTCCCCATTTCGAGTCCGGGTTTGGGTAAAATTTGTGTGAGATTTTCTGTATAGGAATTACACAGCCCGGAGTTAGTAAGTTGGCGGTTGTACGCCCGTGCCTAGGAAAGCACGTTAAGTCGGTAGTCCTGCGCCCTATATCTCATCGGTCATGTCGGAAAGCCGTCTCACTGTACTATAAGAGTAAGAGGACAGAGAGTGCGCTTGTGTTTGCGTGCACTATAATATGTTCTACGCACTTGGTTGATCTCAAATGAGAACGGCCGCCGTTGCCGAAATAGGTCGAAGCCTTATTTTACTTTCCTGCGAAACTACTACAATTTTTTTGTTTTGAATCTTTACTTTTTACAGTATCAAATATATTTACCTATTTGTTATTGACCTGGATTGGGTATCTATAGTTTACATCAATTCGGTTATTGAGCGATGTATGTACCTAAACCCTGCCTAGTGCTTTCTTTCATTCTACTTGCAACAGACAAAAACATTTCGACCTAAAAAGTTGTTCAAATTATTATAATGTGCCTTATATATGACCTAATAAATAATTTCTAAAGGAATTTTAAGAAATAGAAAAAATCATTTTAAAAATTAAAATAGATATTTATTAAACAACCTATTAAAACTATTTACTTTAATCGTTTTCCTATCACTGGTGGTTTTCGTTGTGGGTGGCGTCGTCGGAGTGCTCCAGGGAGTGTGACGTCATCTCGGAGCTGTGGTCCTCCTGGTCGTGGTGGGGCTCCTCAGCGCCGCGGTAGGCGGGCGCGCCGGCGATGGAGGCCGCGCCGCTGCCGTAGCCAGCGCCCGCTCCGTAGCCCGCGCCCGCGCCGTAGCCGCCCTTCACCAGCCGCCCGGGCACGATCGACGGCGAGCAGCTCAGCAGCAGCGGCACGTTGCAACCGCCCACGTTGGCATTAGGGAACACGCCGAAGGCCGGGCCCGCCGCCGCACCCGCTCCCACCAGCTGACCGCCCAAACCCAAACCGGCTATGCCCGATCCGTGCGCGGCCACCGCTCCGCCGTAGCCTCCGTATCTCGCCATGGGTTGGTGTTCGGACATTCCCTGGTCCATGTCGGAGAAGTTGAGGATCTCGGTGTCGGCGTCGTCGGCGCGGTAGTGGGGCGCGCCGCCGTATCCGTACGAGGGGGCGGCGTAGGCGTGGGCCCCGCCGAAGGAAGCTCCACCGTAGCCGCCGGCGCCGCCGGAGCCGCCGTACGCGGCGTGGGGGCTGTAGTAGCCGGCCGCGGGCGCCAGGGGCAACGCCGCGCCGCAGGGCGAAGCGTACGCGGGGGCGAACGAGCGCCGCCCTCGGAGGTACTGAGGCGTGTACATCATCGGCTCCGGCACGAACACGTCGCCCAGGGCGGGCGCCGCCGCCGCCGCCAGCATCGCTGCCGCAAAACTGCACACGGATATCACGACCTTCATTTTGGCGGAGTTGTGAAACTATGGTGACTGTATTGAAAAAAACACGAATATTTATACATGAGTTCGCGATGGGCTCTCCGGCCGCATTCGGCCTGAGGTTGCAGTCCTCCTTTGCAACACTTGACCGAGTATTTCGCGCCGCGTCAGGTTTTGCGTCGCTGCACCTAGTTACCTAGGGCCCTATTGACAAAATGACGAATAAATTTACAGCAAATGTTCTGGCAGAAGATATCTCGGAACAGATTTATTTATTTATTTATTTGATAAAATAACGTTATTTGAAAAAAAATATGCAATAATTTATGATCATCTTACCTATCTAAGTACCCATTAACGGTAGCAACCTAAATGCAAAATTCTATGCTCAATAATTTATCTTATTCACTAATAATTTATCTATTAATCGATTTATCTAAGTAATTATGATGAAATTGATAATGTTCAAATCATAAATTAATGATAGAAGAGCTTCTACCCGGATGTCCGGTTGAACTCAGTCTGTTTTATCACGAAAAATAGTATTTCGAGCACAGTTAAAAGTAGTATATCTCTTTTCTCGTGCTCTCTAGACCAATACTGATATCTGTACCAGTTTTCATTAAACAGTAAAAAAGTACCGTACAGCCAAAGATATAATTACATTAATACTTTTTTAAATTATAAGCCGATTGAAATGCTTCAAGAACTAAAAAGTTGAGCTAGCATTTAAAGTGGTTGAAGCGTCTGAGATTACTTTGCATGCACAAAACTACAGAGAGACAGACACACCAAAAGATAAAGATCAGTTACTTACAGATTTATTATTATGTATTATATTGATATAACTGTGTATAATTTATATCAACGATAAACTATAATAATTAATGTAATTTAAAACAAAACGAGTACATGATGAATTTAAATAACTCGATGCTTATTATTTGGAATGGTATCACATTACGTATTTTGGTTGTCTATTAAACCGTAATAACATTCCTTACTAATATTATAAAGGTGAAAGTTTGTATGTATGGATGTTTGTTACTCTTTCACGCTCACACTTCTGAACCGATTTTCATGAAATTTGGTATGATGGTAGCTGGCACTCTGGAATAACATATAGGCTTTTTTTTTTAAATCAACCCCCATGTGGTTCATTGGTGGGGTGAAAATTAGTATGGGAGATTTTTTACATGTTTGTCGATTTTCATAAAACTTGGTATGGAGGTAGCTGGCACACTGGAAAGACACCAGCGCTACTTTTTTTTCAAAATTCGACCCCCATGGAAGTTATTGGAGGGGGGGGGGGAACGTACTATGGGAGAACGTTGACGGAACTTTCACTAATAAATAACAAATTTTACAAGGCATGTAGGCTATTTTAATACATCATTACTACTACAACCCATTAATACGCGGACAAAGTCGCGGGCGGCCGCTAGTCAATCCATAATATTTTCCGGATCTTTCCTACTAATGGAATTAGTGCATAAAATGTGAATTGCGTTACGAAATACCTAATGATAACGTTTTATATTCCGACATCTAAGGCAAATACATGTGTAAAATCAATGTTAGGGTATTCCCTGGTAATTAACAACACGAATTCGTGTATAAAAGAAAATCTCGAAACTGGCAGAATCGCGTAATTTGAGTCTAGGTATATGGAACAACAAACTTAAGTTTATACCTGCGCCTCACATATTAGTCCGAGGCTTTAAAAAAAAATTAAAAGGCTCGGTGCTCAGTGGTTTTAGTGACCCTGGCTACGGTTCCAAGAATCAATTCCCATTCAGTACAAAAAATTGTGTGTGTGACGAACATCTGTGTCTGTTCCGTGTTAATATATTTAAGTATTTTGTGTATTCTACACTGTTGTTTCTGATAGCCGTAACACAAGCTCTTAAGCAACTTATTTCGGAATCCGAACAATGTAGACATTTATTTATTTAAAATGCAGCAGTACCTATAGTAGCATGTCGCAATGTGCGAAATGTCAAATGTATGTGATTAAGGCGAGGGTGTATTGTGACCTTGTGATTCATCTTAATAACTGAAACGGATAAATCTTATATTACGTCTTCTCAAGCTTTACGTTGGAAAGGGCAGAACCTTTTAACTAGTATATGTACCTATAGGAATCTTGCCTAAGAATTGTACCTATAGCCAGTCGATTATGAAGGTACCTTTTATTTATCCATCGTTCAGTTAAAATATCTCTATGTATAAAAATAAACTGCTATTCGTTAGTCTCGCTAAAGCTCAAGAGCGGCTGAACCGATTAGGGTACTTTTAGTCATGAAATATTCGTGATAGTCCAGGGAAGGTTTAAACGGTGAGAAATAATGGAAAAGAGTAAGAGCAGGTAGTAAAAATAACAATTTCATTTTCCCATATATGGTGATCTACCAACTTTTCTGTTAAACATTATGGTCACTTTATTCGACCGGTCGTTTCAATGGTTGTAAGCCACACGTAGACATTGAATAATAATACACATTTGAGTTCATTCAATAAATCCGTTAATTTCATTCTTAACCAGAAAATCAATATATTGGCGGTATGAAGTTCGCCGGGACCACTAGTTTTATTAAACGTGTAACCCGCCCTCGCTTCGCTTCAATCTTCTTCTTACGAGTATCGTATGGTTGATGAATAACCTGAAGCGGTACCATGAGTTGGCTATCGAAAACTTACGTACGTTAAAAACCTATCGAGTTGTTTTTTTCATTCGACCGATTTTAGTTCTTAACGTAACCACCAGGGGCGCTGTACAAGTTTTTCATAGACATATTTACGTAGGCGATATCGAGTCCGTAACTTTTAAACTCATGGTAGCGCTACTGGTGTCAGACTTTTAAACCGCCCGTAGGCCTCTGACATGGCTTCACACACCGTTGAAAAATCTCTCAAGTGTGCTGGTTTCCTCACGATGTTTTCCTTCACCGTTAAAGCGTCGAATGAAGGTACATATGAATTTCATATTTGAAAAACACATTGGTACCTGGCGAGGTTTGAACTGGCGACCTCTCGCATGGCAAGCAACGACCTTAACCACTCGGCCTAATATAATAATAATAATCCCTCTATCTATTAAAAAACCGCATCAAAATCCGTTGTGTAGTTTTAAAGTCTTAAGCATACATAGGGACAGACAGACGCGGGGAGCGACTTTGCTTTAGGTATACTACTTATGTAGTAGTGAAGTAGGTAAATGTTTAACCTAGAACGCGGATAATATAAACTTGAAGAATTCTCTCATGTTTCTAGGTTAAAGTCCAATTTGTTTCTGCACATCGAAGTAGTTTTGAGATCGTTGTTGACAATTGCATCACAACCGAACGAGATGACTGCATACAGTGTTCCGTTTGCTTTCGATTTCGTAACAAAAACAACATAACAATCGGAATTTCACGTTTTGCTTCGTAAGTGAAGAAGCGCGTATGATGCGGTCGAGTTTTATAAGATTGACCTAGTTTATGGATGTTCAATAATATTTTCAGTTTTTTTATTTTATTTTAATTAACACAAATTATCATAATTGATTGTCTATTCAAGTACATAGCACCTTAAATAGACTACTAAGATATGATTAACCCATTGATATTTTGACATTGTTTGCTTAGCTATTTCCCAACTAGCAAATCTTCCAATCGTAGACGCACAGCCACTTTTATTACTGACCGTCAGGGCCGTCTTTCCCAGGGGGTGCAAGGGGTGTGGTGCACCCGGGCGCCTGTCGGGCGCTGAATTTGGAAAAAAGTCATGAACAATTTTTTTTTCTAAAAACAAAAAAGGTCGCGTGCTACGCTGTAGTGCAAGAAATGAGGGAACAGGCTGAGTCCCTCATTCCGGCACAGTATAGACTTAAGACGGACCTGTTGACCGTACAGACTACTCTATCACTTAGGTATATCTTCATCATCAGCTCATTTACGTCCCCAGTCACTACCCTAGTCCTGGTACGGTACTACCCTAAACTACGGCGATCAGAGGGCCTACCATGAGTTGGCTATCGTAAACTTACGTACGTTAAAAACCTATCGAGTTGTTTTTTTCATATGGCCGATTGTAGTTCTTCGCGTAACCACCAGGCGGCGCTGTACAAGTTTTTCATAGACATATTTACGTAGGCGATATCGAGCGCGTAAGTTTTGAACTCATGGTAGCCCCACAGGCCTCAATCGACACAATGGTTAGTTACCTTACCTGGGCAATTTTGAACCAGCACACATTGCTTGGTGTATTCATCCCTGATGTGGCCAGCGGAGCAACGGCAACCCACCTTGCATTCCCATATCGAGGAGCATAGGTTCCCTCCTACGATAAAAACAAATATAACACAACTTCACATCTATTGAACTGATCCCGTGATAAGCTTAAGCTTAAGCACTTGTGTTGCAGATATCAGAATCAACAGTAGATACAGAAATATTCTTAAATGTATTTAATAATACACCCAGACACGGAACAAACACCGATACTTGTCACACAAATATTTGTCCCGCGTGGGATTCGAACCCATGGCTCTTGGAACCGTAGGTCAGTCAACATACTCGTACTCCCCGTACATACGGGTCTCGAACATATACGATTAATTAATTCATTATTAATTCTACGCACCCAATAAATATTTGGATAGATACCTATCAAGGCTTCCTTCAATGATTAAACTAATTTAATAGTCGGGAGTTGCGTCTACCGTCATAGATCCTTCGATCTTTCGATGATCATAGAGTAACACAGTGAAGTTTCCGAATAAATGTAGGAATCAAGGACTAATAAATACGTCGGATTTATCTATACATTATTTCGTAGTGATCATTTTGTAAATAGAATTTTATTTGTTTCTTTTTTTACCATATTTAACCATAAATCAATTTAGTTTATTGGTGTTAAATATGTTAGCACTTACGATTATTCATCGTCACATCATCTGCCCATATACGCCCCCACTGCTGGGTCACGGGCCTACCCTAAACTAGGGCGATAATTTACGAACTGGCGACCTCTCGCATAGAAAACAACGACTTCAACCATCGCTTTTTTTGCCATCGACGCTTTTTTTTTACGAGTAAAGACATAGATTCATTAATAACAATAAACATCCAAAAGTGATTTTAGAAAGATTGTAATTTGTGATGTGTTATATTATGAATCATATTATTATATTACAGTAAAATTGCCTAGATACCTAGGTAGGGGTCATAGTCCACTCATCAATATTTACGATTTGCAATATTGTGCAATGACAAAAGACATCAACGCGCATCATACTATCTTTATGTTGAGTAAACCTGAATTCCAATTTGGTTAATAAGTATTAGGTCTTACTTTCTCATTGGTATGGAATTTTATGTATTTTACTGGTCAGGTTTTATACAAATATATTTTTAACAACTTCATATCACTTAGGTATGTCTTTATCATCAGCCCATATACGTCCCCAGTGCTGCGAAAAAAACGTCGATGGCCGAATGGCTTAGGTTGTTGCTTGCCATGCAAGAGGTCACTAGTTCAAACCCACGGATTACTGTTTTTCAAATTTGAAATGCATATGTACGATTATTCGACGCTTTTACGGTGAAAAAAACATCATGAGGAAAGCCGCACACCTACGAAAAAATTCTTAGGTTGTGTAGTCGACCAACCCGCACTTGGCCAGCGTGGTTGACTTAGGCCCTATCACCCGCTAGTTTAGGATAGGCAGTGGGGACGTATATGGGCTGATGATGATGATGATGATGAACTACTCAAGAAAATAATAATGACTATTTTACATATCATTTTGATAATGATTCAATGATACCTAAACCTCTTAAACTGTTAAAAAAACAATACTAAAAATGTACCAAAAGAAAGTAAAGCAACTAGGATCCGTTACAAGAGTAAGTAGTACCTACCTACCCACATTCTGAGGATCTTACCTTCTGCCATAAGTCTTAAGTTTACACAAGTTGGGGGACATTTCCACCCGCAAAGGGAAAACTCCTCGTTGTCACGCAGACACATAGAAGTTCTATAACCGTCCACCGCCAAAACTAACGTTATGTATTGAAAAACCATCGTATAGGTATAGTAGGAGGTAGGTATACACGTACAGTAAAACACCGGCTAACTGTTTTATCGAGATTATATTGCTTTACGTTTTGCGAAAATCACTTTTGATACAAATCGTTATATTCTTCAGGAATACTTACGATTTACTTAAATAAAATGCAATCGATTATTGTATTTTATTAATATCAATCGGACTCATCAAAAACATCGTTCCTATTACAAAAGCAAGCATATAAATTACGCGATATCAGCAATGTTTACCTACCTACGTACATATAATTTGGGAAATCTTTTATCGAGTTTTTACTACATCAATAACTGTAAGTGCATTGCATAAAATATTATTATCTAAAAATCATCAGAGAAGTTGACTTATCTATCACTTAGAAAGATATCTCAAGGTACTTTGTTGAACAGCAAAACGTGCTATAAGTCTATTTCATCTGGTATTTAGCAATAGCGATAATATCAGCGCCTATCTCTGAAACATTCCTTGGAAGATTTCATATAAATATGGTTCCTCAATCATCTCCTCATCATTCAACTAACATAACGTTCCTGGTACAACATGAACCGACTTCTTGTCGTGGTTGCCTTGAAGGCTATCCTCGCCTTCGCCCATGGACATGTGGCTTACTCGAAGACTTCTAACCACCTCCACCCAGTCCATGGCTTGTACGTCAAACCCTCGGTAGATGGCACCACCGGCGATCTGTACGTCGCAGCAACGGAGGACAGCGGCGTCAAGACTCAATGGCTCACCGATCATCCTATCCACTTCTTGCCGATGCAGTCGCAACCCGCCCTGCCCACCTACAACACCGAAGAACTGAACACGCACAAGCGGGCTATTGTCAACCCTCCAATGCAGTACACCTACGCTCTCCCAGCACCTGCCAACCCAGAACCCAGCCCCATCCCAGCAGTGTCCTACCCGTACGCACTTCCCGCTGCGAGTCCCAAACCAGCCCCAGTAGAAGCTAAGCCTGAACCACCCACCGCCGCCGCTATTCCTCAATACAACCCTTACCAGTTCTTTTACCCTCAAATGCTAACGGCCTACGCAAACATGATGAGCATACTCAAGGATGCCGGACTTAGCGATGAAACGGCGAGCTCTGTCGTGACCCAAGCTTCACCTATGTGGTCTCACTCATACACTTATCCATACCAATATGTAATGGTAGACCCCAACGCTTGGGCACAAACTCAAGCTACACAAACGGCTGTCCCACTAGCGCCATCTACCACTGCAAGCCCTGCAGTAACTGAAAACGAGTAATATTTATTATTATCTTCATATTTATTAAATTATTTATTGATTTTCTATCCTAAAATAAATTGTTTATAAAACCGCCGTAAATTATTTTTTATTTGAAATATATCTTTAGATCTTGTATCCTTGAACGATAATATTTCACAAATTCAGAAAAAAAACAAAGTCAATTGTCAACGTGACATTGATCAGTTCTTTCTTCTGTCAACTCAGTGCATTGCATGTGTTGATAAAAATGATATTTGTGAAATAATTACAGTAAATTACCATTTTAAATAAACAAAACATAGTGAAAAGTTGAAAAAGAGTCAAATAATTTATCAAAATGGTGTCCAAGAAGAAAAAGAAGGTTTGTAAAAACATTTGCGTCGCGGTTAATCACACACGTGTTTTGGTTGCTCATAACCACAAAATTTTCAATTTTACAGTATACATCCGGAGAAGGTGCACAGTTCATGACCAGAAAGGCTGCACTAAAGAAGTTGCAATTGTCCCTAAAAGACTTCAGACGTATTTGTATTCTAAAAGGCATTTATCCCAGAGAACCCCGTAACCGTAAGAGAGCGCAAAAAGGAGCAGGCGGTATCAAAACCCTGTATCACACAAAGGATATCAAATTTCTGCTACACGAACCAACACTATGGAAACTACGAGAGCTAAAAGTTAGTAGATTTTTCATGCTATATTCATAATTTTTTTCTTATTTCCGGGTTAGTACTTTTATAAATGTTTTGTCTCTTCTTTTAGGTTTATCAACAAAAGATCCGAAAAGCTCGAGCCATGCGAGAATACCGCCAGATGAGAAAGTATTTACGTGACTATCCCGACATAAACATTGATCATATTGTCAAAGAGAGATATCCAACATTTGTAGATGCTCTGAGGGATCTCGATGACTGTCTGACTCTCTGCTTCTTATTTAGCACATTCCCCTCCCTAAAGAGGGTACCCAGAGACCAGTCTATGCTTTGCCGTAGGCTGACTGTTGAGTTCATGCATGCCATTATTGCAGCAAAAGCACTTCGGAAAGTATTTGTGTCTGTGAAAGGATACTATTACCAAGTTGAACTTGAAGGACAGACAATCACATGGATTGTACCACATCACTTCTCATTCCAGGTAAATAAAAAATGTTATATGTTAATAAAAAATATTTAGTCAAATATGACCCTTGATTAATTTATTATTTTTGTTACTTTACTATTTCAGCCACAAAACAAAGATGAGGTTGACTTCAAAATTATGTCGACATTTGTGGAGTTTTACACAATGATGCTTGGATTTGTTAACTTCAAGCTGTATCATTCTCTAAACTTGGTGTATCCACCTAAATTAACAGCAGCATTCTCAACAGACTCTGACAAAGAGCTTATTGATGAACAAGCTTATGTAGCAGAGAGAATAGCTGCCATGAACATCCCAGTGGTGCGGATATCAGGAGCCAATGAGGCTGAAGAATTACCAGAAATAGACATTTTCAACACAGAAGATGAAGACCCAGCCAAGTTGGAGGAAGCAAAACAAGAAGCTGAAAAAGTAAAGAAACTGAAAACCATGTTCAAAGGTCTTAAGTTTTACATCAACAGAGAGGTTCCTAGAGAGCCATTAGTGTTTATTATTCGTTGTTTTGGTGGAGAAGTTTCATGGGACAAGGATCACTTTGTGGGGGCCACATTTGATGAGTCTGATGAGACTATAGCATACCAGATTGTTGACCGGCCAAGCATGGACAAACAATTCCTGTCCCGCTACTACATCCAGCCACAATGGGTATTTGACAGTGTGAATGCTAGGACTCTCCTGCCTATCAACAAATATCTCATGGGTGCTGTGCTGCCACCTCACCTGTCGCCATTCTCAGATAAGATTAGAGACCAAGTTTACAAACCTCCAGAAGAAAGAGAACTTCTTGACCCTAATCTTAAACCACTGGGTAAGTTAATATTATTTTATCATTTTTATTAAAACAAGTACAGATACCAGCCATACTAAATAAATAAATGGTACTGGTATGGAACTCAACAGTAAAGTCAAGAGTTATGAATGAAAACATATTTGCGAAGCACTCTTAGTCACTTACTTTATGACAGGCAATTTATTTATACATATTGTAACTATCTTATAATTTTGTTTTTTTAACAAAATTAAAAATTTTTTACACTTTATTCCCAGGTGGAGATGATGAATCAGGCACTGATATTGAAGAAGCCAGTGATGAAGATGATGAGGATGAGGAGTCTGAACCAGAAGGTGATCCGGAGGAGGCGCTGACTAAACAGTACCAACAGGAAGTTGAAGACGAATCATCGACCGAAGATGAAGAGAAGGATGATGTAGACCCAGAAAAGAAAAAACTGGCCAAGGAAAAGGTAAGCAAGGTTTCTTATTCAAAATAAGCATGAACAATCACTATAATATTAGCACATAACACAATAACTACATCAATTGATCATAATTATTTATATCCTTAATGTTTATTTTCAGAAAAAGGCAATGGCAGTCACAACTGGTGTACCACATAAGGAACATCCATACCAGAAGGAAATTGAAGACAAACAAGCCTTTAGATTGAGGGAAAAACTTGTTCGCAAGAAGCACAGAAACTTATACAAGAGCATGAAGGCCGGCCAAGAGAAGAGAAAGAAGGAAATATGGCTTCTCAGGAAAAAGAGACGTCTCCATGATGAGAAGGCCAAAGAGGACAAGAAAACAGAGAAACGGAAGCAAAGGATGAAAGCCATTGAAGCTGCAACGGCTTGATAGGATAATAACCCATAATGAGCAACTTTGTTCCCGACTCTGGGGCAAATTACACCTAATTCACTTTGGTATATCACAATTTGTGAGTGAAATAAAATCAATACTGTATTTTAAAAATTGTTTTATTCTAAATATATATTTACAACAATCATTATCACATATATAAATTTGAAGGGACATTCAGTTATATTAAATTATACTTATGTATGTACCTATGTATAAATTAAAATAATAAATTTGTTTCCCTAGTAGATTCAAGATATGATTATATGAGTATAGAAAAACAAACACAGCCCATTTGTCTTCAAGAGCTAACTTCAACTACTAGATTATTATACTCAGATTAATAATGGGTTACATTAACCCATATTCATCCCGAATTTCTTAAATATCCATATACTAGTGGATTAACTTCCTTCATTTAATTTAGCACTTGCATTTGTCGTCCAGACTTGAATAAATTAAAAGTATATTTGAACCTAACATGTGACATGTAATAATAATTTTATGATGAGAGACCTTCGTTAATCTGAATCATCTGCATCACTGTCACCATCGTCACTGTCTTCCAATTCAGGCATTGGAAAACGCAGAACGGCAGCAATTCCAGTCAGCTGATCTAGTTCTAAAAACAAATTTCAAAATTAATTCAGTCTTATTATACAGTAAAAATGTAGATTAATTAAGATATAAAATACTTATACCTAACATTGTAAATACTTACGTTCGCCAGACACATGCATACTAGAGAATATTCTTACATCACCACCATTTTCTCTCACAGAATCTACTAAAGTTACATATTCTTTCCTTTTGAGAATATCTTGACATCTGTAATAAAACAAAAACTTAGTACAACTGATGGTAAATGCATAATTTCCTAATAACCATTAATATATAATATTTAGTATAATGCAAAAAAAAACTAAACACAAATTACCTGAAAAGTTTATCAGAAATCATCAAAATCTCAATAGCCATCGCCTCATTGGCTCTTTCCACATGTTTCTTGCCATAAAACGCTTTTGCTGGTTCCAACTGCAACATGGTGTAGAAGGACTCCAATAACTTAACTTCACTGGCTGCTTTGGTGTCAGATATTTTTGTGATTACTGCTGGCTCTTGGAGAACCTCTGGAAAAAAGTAAAACAAATGTTTATCATGATGAAACCTTGTATTAGGCTACATACACACTATGTGGTTACCCGGAATGTGTTCAGCAGTTCGGTCTGTCCCTCTGTTAGCCAACATTGTCATAATTATTAAAAAAAATTATTTTATAAGATTGTTAATCAAACAATCGATATGAACATACCTTTTAGTGAGTGTTTGAATCCTGAAGAAGCTTTTACTAGAAGAAATTTACTTTTATTTTCAATTAGCAATTTGTTGTCTGTTTTTATGGCCTGCTGCATCATGTACTCAAAGAACTGGTCTTTAACAAAGCCAGGAGATGCCACAATCACACATTTCACTATGCTGAACTCCACATGCCTAAGGATGCTCTGCATCACAGCATCATAGAACTTGTTGAGGCCCTGTAAAATAAGGCCATTATATTGTATTCAACTAAAAAAACACATTGAGAATTTCAAAAGCTGATTTTATGCAACAAACTATGATAAGCCCAACTATGATAAGACTATACTAAGGCCTTATCGCCATAGCTTAGGGTAGGCCCGTGCCCCAGCAGTGTCTTATTTCAGTAACTAAGTAATTTCATATTTTACATGCAATTTTTTTTTAATATTTTTTGTGAATGATTAAGTTGTGGTTTAAACATTAATACTATGGTAAAAGAATACAGTCAAGATCTTAATTCAGTCCTACAAGAGCACTTGAGAGAGATACTTACTTTCTCATGCTGTTGTACAAAACCTTTTCTTTTCCTTGGGATAGTCATGTCAATTTTTGATCTGACCAAAGTCATTGAAGGTGTGATGAGACAAACATGTGCGAGCCCCTCTTGCATCACAACAGCAGCAACATCAGCACTCTGTGCAGGATCACATGCCATGTCCACCCTTTCCAACGCTACTGAGTCCCATAATGTTTTTTGTAGAGTAAATTTCCTATTTAATTCCAAATCCAAAGTGTGGTATGCTCCCATCTAAAATTCAAAATTATTTGTTTGTTGTAAGTATAGTAAAGTATACATCAAAAATATACACATTATGCCAAATAAAATACATTATTGTTGCATTAATACATTTAGCTCCATATAAAACATCAAAAATTCTATATGAGTAGGTATACAATTTTAACCCTTAACTGGTATCAGGGGTCAAAATGTACCCCATTGCAACATATTTCGTAACATAACTTTGCAGTTTTATTACCTACACTCCGGCGCATCTAGCTAATCTCATAACGTCGCGAGTTGCGGCGGGCGACGGACTTTGGTCACTCTAACATTACTGGGAACAGAGGTACGTACCCTGTTGGGGTCAAAAATTACCCCCGACACCAAGTATAGCGATTTGCATGGACACTATATTCTAACGTTTTTTTTATTTTTTCAATAAATAACCATAGTCATGGCCGGTTTTTTGAATGAGGATCAAATCACACAATTATTGGAAGACGAGGATCATGAATCTGGTCCAGAAACTATTCCTGAAACCACAACAGCAGCTGTTTGTGACAACGAAGACATTAGTGATTGCGAGGAACCAGAAGTAGCTAGCTGTTCTGAAGATAGTGTTTTAGAAACAGACTCGGATTCCTACAAAAAAGTGTGGTAAATGTTCTCTTTCCATATGTAAAGAACATACTGCAAAAGCCATTACATGTACCAAATGTTAAGTATTTTGTAGTGTATAATTTTCTCACTTCATAGCAATTTCGTTTATCTTGTCATTTTTTTTATATTTGATTGATCTCATTCAAGGTGTCTTTTTTTGTTATAACTATTACATAAGAAAATAGTATAAAGCGTTATTTTGACATAATTATTAGATTTTTGTAGAATTTAGGACACCCAAACTCGACTCTTAAAAAATAGTGTTAAAAAATTTATAAGTTATAAAATGTTTAAAAATACGTTCTTTTTTTGTTTAAAAGTTTAATAAAAAATGTTTGTACCTTAGATTAAAAGTGGTTTTACTATATAAAAGTGAATAGTAGTATAATTAAAGAAAAAAACATTATTTATACCTATTTTTAGAAGTGGGGTCATACTTAACCCCCGATACCAAATAGGTTGCCCTTTTTTGCGAATCCAGTTAAGGGTTAATAAATGTATAGCCGATACTTTACATACCTTCACATATTGGTTTTCGACTATATTGCGTCCTTTGAGCCGTAATACACATGCTTGCGTATCAAAATCAATGTTTTCGACACGAATCGTCAGTGTGGTTCTCACTCTGTTGCTGGTAGATGATCCAGTGGAAGACTCCGTCTGTACTTTGCGTACTGTGGAAGCAGTCACCGCATCACTCTCAGCGATGAGATTGTACGCATGCCACATATCCTCTGATTCTTCAGGAATAAGGCTAATGCTCCTAAAAATTATAAATTTCAAGTAAACTCTCCGTATGCTCATGTAAACGTAGATAACATATTTGTAAAACAATACACACCCGCATCCATCTTTTTCTATACTTTTGTGAACTAACTTCATCTTGATTATTTTTATTGACTTATCTAATCCATTTTATCTCATTATCGTATTCAGAAGAGGAATACTTTGAAAAGTTTAGTTCATCATGAATGTCCCCTGTGAAATTTCACGATGACGGATGTCATAAAATTTCCAGCTGCAGCTTCAGTCTGTCATGTAAATTTACACACTTAGCACGTTTCATTACCATGCCATATAGACCAATCAGAAGCATGCCATTTACGAAACACAAAATTTTATTGGTCATAATGTTATGTCATTGATGTAAAATTTCCTCTATAGACACTAGAAGTTGCGTTTAGTTTCACCAAAAATACCACGTGTTTTGTGTTTACATTCAATACAGTCAACAAAGTCAGGGTAATTTTTAATTATACATTTAGTAATTGTTAAACTTCGATAATATATGAATTATTTTACTTTTTTAATAATTGTTTTTTATTCAGTATTTAGAAATCTCAAAAACTTTACTAAATACCGAAATAGAATCAAAACGCAACTATGATGTTTTGGACGTGATGGAAGAACGAGCGATCGTCGCTTCGCTACGAATTATTATCCGTTACGTGCTCGGGTCTCAGCTTAGCTATTTGCTAATGCTCAAATTTATGCGTTAATCAAGTAATAATTCTACCGTGTACATTTACCCCATGAAATAATGTTCCATGTACTTTTAACAAGTGTGTGTGTGTAGTGATAGTGATAACATTGTCAAGCTCAGCTGGTCGTGACGAGCGGTAAAAATCTCTCGAGTTTTTCTTTTGATACGGAAAGCATTTTTTGTGCTCTATTTCTTCAAGGTATGCCGTTATATTTTTCTCTATTATTGGACGTATCTATTTTTCTAATTTTATCGTAGAATCACTGTTATTTGTTTTTTTAATATTACGTGTTTTGTAAATAAATGCTTAGCGTTTTTTGCGATCACATTTACGTTACGTGTATCTACGAATGCACTGAGATAAGGGTTTTCACGCGCTAAGCTGGTCTGTATTATTTACAAAATTTCACATTGGCCGTGATCCAGTTCGTGCGTCGTGTTATTATTGCGCGGGAACTTGGCGATATTTTTAGTTTAATGTTAGCACGATGATTTGAGTCACGTCTAGCACCGTAAATCTTTATCTGCTGATGTTTTTCCGCAGACGACATTAAAATAGATGCTTTTTTAAATACAATGGGACCATAGTTCCTAAATGTTCGGTTTCAAAGTGCCTAAATAAAAGTGAAAACAAAATGAGTGAAATACAAGAAACGCCGCCACTGGAAGCTGCAGCGCTGCCGCCGCCTGCGTCCGCTGTCTCTTCGTCATCAGAAACGCTGTCTTCAGTCACCACATCAGCATCAACAAAGCCGGCTGACTCAAGACCTTCTTCCCTGCCCAAGCCTTCCGGGCTGAAGCCACCTACTAAGATTGGTAGACTGTGCTCAAACTCTACCCCAAAGCCTGCTGTGCCTATCTCTCCTAGAACTGGTGAGTGTATATTTTAATTGCTCTGACCTTTACCATAATGTCATAGATGAATAATATTGTGCTTTTATTGCCTGTTAACTCTTTAAATTTTAATCTGCAATTTAAACATTATGGTAAAGGTCACAAAACAACTTCATTGTTATTAAAATTTCAGGGTTTCTGTTATAGTTAGGAAAAGTACAAACTGCAATTGACCTAAGCATTTCTTTGCAGCATAAATGTTTGTCTATCAAAAACTCAATACCTTAAGCATTCATCCGCTAATCATCAATTGTATGGCAGAGCTCGTTATTCAAGTAATTTAATAATTTGACCATTAATGGGTGGGTACTGTCTGCTAATTGTAAATGGATAAACTATAAACGGATTTGACTTTAGTCTAAATGCAGTCATACCCATTATCTCTAATAAAGTTCAAGGCCATCGGGCATAGCTAATACCAAATTGATATCAACTGGGTACCTTATCATTCATTTCATTCACATACATTTTGTACATTGTGTCTTAATAATTGTAGAGCCTTAATGCCTTGAATTTTAAAATTACAGATTGCATTTACTAATGAAATGCCTTAGTTTTACATGCTTTAAATGTTGCATTTTGTAGTGGATATTGCAACATGAGTGGCCTAGTTTCAAAGATGCGCATCGCGATATTCTGCCGCAGTGAGCCGGCGTAAGACGGTCATTGCTATTCATTAAACATTTATGATATGATGCACATACCTGCGTCTGAACTAGAACGCGACAAATAAGTAGGTATCTACACATAGTCTAAGTATGGCCACTAATCTGTCTAGACACTAGAGCGATTTTTCGTCGCACTACAATGCTAGGCGAGCTGCCATATCGATTTGAACTATTGATCGTCATAATATTACGTAGTCATACATAATCCAGTCAAAAATTCTAGGTAGGTCTATAATCTGGCGTCTTATACAATTTTAATACGAATTTAAATATTTTGTTTACTTGCATCATAGCGGATTAGGTCATCGTCGTTTATTATATCGATGAGGTGCACAAAGTCCGAATGAGCTCAGCTTCCCTCATCGCACAAATTGAATTGTCGTTATACCTACTCAAAAGGTTTCTTGAATAGTTTTGACCGTGAACCATCGCGAGAAACCTGTCTTCAGTCTGATTAAAATTCGCTACGATCGTAAACCCGATCACGAAACTCAATAATTGAGTCGATTGAAGTTTAAAGTTTGTTTTAACAATTATTTAGTTGGGTGTTTTATTATTTGTTGTTATACCTAGGCGACTCGCACGAAAGTGAGAGGGCTGTTGTTTGCGTTTGTCTTTTGTTATTTTTTGCTACCAGAACACGGTACCGAGGAGTTTCACTCGGAACTCTTGTCCGATTTGATCGTCGATTTGCGCCGCGGCCCAAGCTCGTAAGTGAACGCCCCGCGACCGCATTCTAATTCACATTCCTTCCCCCTTAATTACTTATGCATTTGAAAATCATTTCCTCAATAGGAAATACCCAAAGCTTTAAGTTGAATGGAAGTTGCTAAGTTGCACATTTTCTACTCTTAGTATTCATCGATTAGACGACATGATGAAAAAATTTAATGGAATTGCTTACGTATTATAGATTACCTAATATCTACAGGTCCAAGACTTTCTATGAGAATTACATTGATTTCAAGACGCTTCTATATTTTGGCACACGATCAGAAACTATCCTATCCCATTATTCATATCTTCGTCTCTTTCCGGCAAGTAATGAATACCATTTACATCTAAACCCATGGTTTAGACATTTATCATATATTTTACATGGTATTTGTAATCAAATGAATCGCAGACCAACAAAAACCAACCAGACTAAACAACCACGATTTTTTTTTGATACACAGGCAAGTATCAGCACTTTCTAATAAGTAGGTAAGTTCATAACTTTCTGAGCCTATAAAAAAATCTGCGTACTCCAATCGCTTTCCTGATCAAGTGATAATTACAATGAAACCATTACCGATGAATTTGTAGAAAATTTCGAAATAATACAGTGGTAGAACACATCTAGTTTTAATAAAACCTAGTAGGTACCTATCACCAATAATCTCCATGGTGTTCCACATCTTAAAAGTGACTTATCTTTACGATAGCAATACGAATATCTACGCGTTATCATGATAACAGATCGTAGTAAGTCCAACCCTGACATCGTTTCGAGCAATATAGGTCCTTAGGCGTCAGTGAACTCACTGAAGCTGCCACAAAAAACCAATGGCCATATTTTGCCTGATCCAGTTTTTGAAAGTGAGCGCGTTGAACTGTTCTGTTTTTATTGATACTCGAATGAGTAAAAAACATTCCTAATATAGAACAATAACGGGTTAGATTCGACCTTCACGGTACCTACGATTTGAAGTGTCGAAATATGAATAGTGTGTTGTTAAAGTAATAATGTGTTTACCGTTACTTTAGTAGCATGGGCTAGTCATTTCTTGTATGAGCGTTCTCATAGGTTGTACGTAGGTACTTGCAAGGTATTTTTATCGTTTTTAGTTATTTTTCTCACAAGGTGTACACATTATAATCTTCAACAAGTTCATCCATAATTTGGGGACAAGGTTAATTTATCTATTTAATGTTTCCATCTATTTAATAAATATAATCTATTCAATGTTTCCATGAAACGTGAAATAGAATCATCATTAGCTGAGCTAATTTTGAAAAAACAAATTCTAGTCCCTACTTGCTTACACTCCTGCCTGAGAAAAAGACCTAGATCATCATTAAACATCATCAGTTTACTCGGAGAAAAAGACCTAGATCATCATTAAACATCATCAGTTTACTCGTAAAAATCAGTACATACGTAGTTAAAATAGTATCCACGCATCTCCTATTTTCTAACACCTTCTAAGGAAAAAAATGTATTTTCTAAAACCTGTTTAAAACTTAAACAAAACAAAGCACGTTTATCGTGAGCCGAAAATTGCGTATTCGTGTTATGGATCCGAGACTACGGAGCCTCCAATTCGTCTTGCATTGTTCGTACAGAATTCACTTTCACCGTGGAGCGCTGCGCCGGCGCATGAGGCGCCTCGGGTCATTTGTTCGCGTGACTAATGTGGTTTATGAACTTTTGTCCACCATTCCTAGTCTATCTATACAATTTCTGGGAAGATGTCGAGTTCAATCCAAGCTTAATTCTAGCGGAAACTGGTCTGTTGCCGTCGAACTGCCTGATAAATAAATCCTTTTAAGCAACTCACTCCCGCATAAATTAGCAAGGTTGGGGATCTATAGGAAGTTGACCAAGATCAACAAAAAGTTCCTACCAAAATGTTTTGATCGAAAATAAAATACACTCTAAAATACCATTTGCATATCAAATACACTACATAATATGATATGCACGGACGTATAAAAAACCCAAGTGCCTAATAGGTCATGGCTACATTGTCACATCGAATAGTAAGTGACTATCCTTCAAATAGTTAGCTATTACATAATTATTATGTATCACTGGGTTCTGATTTCATTACACTAAAATTTGTCACAGTTATTCCCACAAACGTAATGTTCCTTCTGGCGTATTCGAATGTAAAAAAAAATGGTTTTCCTCAAGCGTGCACAAGACCGGGCCAATTGAATTTATTTGTATGCGAGTTTTCAATTCCAATGTTATTCGAGGTAAAAACAAGGTAAAGAGAACTAAATCTTAATTGAGATACTCTTTTGAAGTCAGATGAAAAGAGTATTCATATATTTTATTCGCTTTTGCTATGGCGTGTGTAATTTACAAGTGTAAAATGATAACATCTCAAGTTGTTATTCACCCAGTTAGAGGATCTGCTGGAGTTTAATCAATTTATGGAGTACCGTTGCCGCCTCAACCCTGAGCAATTGACAGTTTCGTGGACACGGAGCGAATCGAAATCGATTATATCGCAGACGAATGGTCCGGTCTGCCAATTAACAGGCTTGATTGCCTATTTAGATTCGTATAATTTATGTATCTATTGAGAGAACGCATACGTTAGTAATCGGTAAATTGTATTTTGTTTACCTGGAAGAGGAATTGTGCGATTTCCTGTTTAATTTAAGTTAACATTTTTCTACGTGTTCATCCGATACTTTAAAGCAACTTTCTTTTTGGAAGACATCCAATTAACTGATATCAGTTCTACATTACTTAAAATTTAGTTTCTTTTAATGTAAAGATAATAATACCTATTTAATTCATTGAACTTCCATGAACTTTTCAGTTCCTTATGATTACATAATTTACTTGATGTTCGAGGAATTAGCGAAATAATTTTTACTTCTAAATGCACATTTACTAAAGGATTAATTAGTTTTGCTTGGCAGACAGGTGTTGACATTAACGTTACTTAGCCATAGAAACTAGTATAAACAAAATTAACTTTTGACATTTACTCATATGTTTTCTCTCGTTATTTAATAGTAGACAAGACATTTTTACGCGTTCATGACGTATCAATATTGGGTCTTATTTTAAATCATCACGTTATACAAACAGAATCATGTTGATGAAGTTAATGTTCTTTGGATAACTTCGCTAATTCGACTTTACTTTCGTTATAATTACGAGGGTTCGTGTAAATTTGTTCATATTCATTGTGCACATGGTGAGGCCCTTGCTTGACTATTTGCTTAAAGCTGTCGGTTCGCTTTTCTTCAAAATGTCGTAAAACTCGTCAGTCACATGTTTGTTGTATTACGCCAATACTAATTTACATGGTAAATAATTCGTTCCTCGTAAATAATCACATGTAAACATCTAGTAGTCAATAGGCATAAGTAACATATTGGATCAAATATTTATATTAGGTACGTTTCTCACCAACTACCCGATTTGCTTACTTACACAACACCGTGAATCAATTTACAATACACTGCATTCTAAATATCACACACCGAATCCTGTCCCGCACCGACCCGGTCGGCCTTGGTGGCTAAACATTCTATTCTCTGATATTATAGGATTTTGTCTAAAATCCCAGCAAATGTCAAGCAAGACAAACCAATGGGCCCGCATATATTTCACTATTGCTCGCTGCCTGAGGCATGAAATCGTGAGAAACGAATCGATTTCAGTTCCTGCCATCACGATTGCAATGTTGATAATCCGTCGGATTTTTCGTTCTACCTTACATTTCTCTATAACAGTACTTACTTGTTTACATGCTGTATGTACAGCTTTACAAATGATAATTTCTTAACGGTTCTCTTATTAATTACGCTAAATACTTAATTTGTAATACAAGTAATCAGATAAATAAAAAGATAAAAAAAGAAGCTGCGAGCGAGGGATACTTGCGGCGTATACCTTTATATTTTTTAATTGTTAATTTAACATTGTGATGATATGTAGATGGCATTGTTGATTCTGTTATAATGAAATCTTATCCGCGTCGCGAGTGTGGAGGAGCACAATGAGATTGTGACAGTGACACAATTACCCAATGTTAGTGGGAACATCTGCATGCGTTGCAAAATAAACAATAACAGCGAATGTGCACTGACATGCATTCGGGGCACACAATAGCCTTTCTCAGCTCGACTTTCGTACCTATTAACCTTTATATTATCTACCGTATTATTAACTTGCAGTGTTATTGTTTTAGAAATTTCAGGTTTAAAGTATTATTTTTAATCTCGAAAATATCTCATGGAACTGTACAGAATCCGATTGTTTGGAATGATCTTGTTCTCAATGTATCATGTCCGCTGTCTAATCATTATTTTTGCAAATAAATCTTTACTATCTTTTAATTTATTTCAAACTAATGGTCCCGGCGAATTTCATACCGCCAATACTGATTCTTTTTCTATATTTTCTCATTGAAACCTTCCCTGGACTACGACGAACATTTTAAAACCAAAACCGGTCCGGGCGTTCTCGAGTTTTAGTCAGACTAACGAACAGCAATTCATTTTTATTTATAAGAAGAAGATAGGTAATGTTTCTGTAGTTTGGGAAATTTGTGAATGTGTCAAATATTAAATACTGTTAGTCTAAATACCTATCAATAATCACATTCTGTTACACACAACGCTATTTTGAGTTTGAACATACTCGTTTTATACAGAAGTTTTAACAGTTGCTTATGCTAAGCTAAACTTCTTGTTTTGCCTGAAGTGTGAAAGTCCTTGAACGGTAAAGTAGGTGCCCCTGTGAGCTGTGTTTACTTTAAAAACAATGACTCGCTTTTGTTTATCTGCGACATGTTTTACAACATATGCAAAAGTACGAGTATCCATCACTCAGACACACTGTGTTTGCTCATGTAGGAATACTTCACTTATAATGTGATTTCATTGTTCATATTTAATAAGTCGTGAACGACTTATTCCCATTAATCATAGTCACTGTTTATTACTGTGAACAGTTTATGAAATGCGTCGTATGCAATGCAATGCATCATCTTTAATTCACCTATTTTCTTCAAGGCTATAAAAGCGTATGCGAGATTGAATAGTTACATAGGCAAAACAAATGTGTGCATTTCGTTGCGCCCACTCGAGATGCAGAACATGCAGTCAGGTATGATGCCATAGACATGGATGATGAATGCTACTGTTAATATAGACAATAAATAGCCCACGTGCATATTAGGTGCCTAGGTAACCAAGCGAGCCGGAATACTGGCCGGTTATTTATTATATGTACATTGTACAATATTGTCTATACACTGTACACTTTTTCTCAGCTCTAAAGTAAAGAATATGTTAACTGTAAGCGCGCACCTGCATTGCAGCAATCGTGAGAGTAGCTGAAATAATTGCACTACATAGAACACCTACTATTCAAATGAACTTGCGAGGCAAACGTTAGTGTCTCACTTCGTAAAGAAAATCGTGATGTTGTTTCGTCGCAGTCGAGCTTGTTACAATATTAATATCCAGCTATTGATGTCATTCTCAGAAAATGCACACAATGTGAAACCACGTAACCTTACTTCATTGAAACCGGTTGCGATTAGCCTAATATTGGTATTAGATTATCTATCCGTTATCGGCAATTAAACTTCTACGGTGTTCTCGCCTTGTCGCTGTGACGTAATGTAACTCGTATGACTAACTCATATCCTGGTCTTTCACTCCGACTCCGAGCTAAGTTCTGCATGTGAGTGATCCGATATTCCTGTAACTTGAGTATGTTGAAATCATTACTGGAAAGTGTTATGCTCTGCTGCGTCGGCTCGGCGGCGCAGGTGTGGAAAACCTGCGAATGTAATGATTAATACTACATAGTGTATTTGCGGCGAAAATGCACCTAATGCATCGACGATGTATAACGACGAAATAGGCTAATAACTAATATCAATTATGTAACGACACTTAATGTAATTTACGTAATGGGAACAATCAAGTTAATTTCATCGTAGGTTTTTTTAATAAACTTTGTTATTATGCCAAATAAAGCTATTAATAATATTTTTGTACGTGTCCAAATATAAGGAAAAATTATTACAAAATCTTGAACTCTTGCAAATTTAAGGCTACATTGCCGCGGAAAGACGGATCTGTCAACATCATGTAACAAGTTGAAGTGGCTTTTTGAACATGTACCTTTATCTAAACAGTAAATAGTAACTAACTAACAATTCCGTGTTATGTTAAACACACATTTAAAAATAGACTTAATAAATATGTACACCGAATATCCATAAAAAATAATTGCCAAGTCTGGCACAATCTAAATTAAATTGTACCGGTCACTTGACACTGCGCTAAACGTATCGTATTTATTTTTGCGATAGGAAATTACAATTGATCAAGTCGAGGTTGGTAAATACGCTTTTTGTACGTGACTGGTTCAGGATATCGCCGACGGTCACGGCTCACCGGCCGTCAGTCAAAACAAATATTCTCGATTCCACTCCAATCTCACGCTTGAGCATGATGGTAACTTAATTTTTTCAAGTATTGGCATTCGTAAATTCAATTTGCTTATCGAGTTTACAAAAATAGAGGCTTACTTCATTGTTATTTCCTTCGATGTCTTTGTTTTGAAAGCAGCAGCGCTTATTGCTCATACGTTTTCCTTTATCTACTCTTTAGATACACACGATGGCACAAGAATACATTTTCTGAAACGTATACGTGGACATGTCATTGGCAATTGGAACTAATCTCTACTTCCAATCCAGATATAGGTTTTAAATGTTTCCTTCGTTCACGAAAGGAAGCTGGTAGCTCGCTTGCAAAAGGCACTTCCAGTGTGAATCTAGTATTGCGATTAACCTGTTTACTATTTTACAACAGAATTTTTAAATCTAGCAAATCGCAATAATTATACGCTGCGGACATTTATATATAGACTAATTGTTTATTTATTAACAGATACAAAAAGCTTTCCAAAAGTTTTCAATGTCGTAGAATGTCCCAAACATATTGCTCCTTCCTCATATTGCTGCAGTTACGCGTTTTTGCATGTGAATCGAAGCCTTGAAATAAATTAAATGAGTCAGTACTTTTCCAATCAAGTCCTGCATGAAAGAGTATCCATTGGCTGTAAAATAATCCTACAAGGGGAAAGAGCACGAACTGCTAGCCCCAGTACGTGCCTTCCGCTGTAAACTCACACCTTGGCGACGCACTCAAGGATTGTTTGAGTATAATCTATCGGTCACCGGCCCCGATCCCGTATATGGTCAGCAATTACATTAATTTGTATGATTAATTATGCCGGTGTAATGGGTCTCGTAATATGATTTGTATCGTGCATAATAATAAGTCTAGCTAAATTTTATTTTGACTACTCTAATAGCGCTCTGCTATAATTTCACCCACTAGTCGTTTTTGTTCGATAGTCGGTAAAAAAACTAATTGTTGCTGGTTAAATATTGACGTTTTTAATTTCATTGCGTACATACCTATACAATTTTCTGTCTGAAGAAGTACTTTCATAAACTAGGAAATATGCAAATCATATCAGTGTTATTGAGGTCAGAAAAAGCGTGTCCCAAGAGATCCTATGTCATCGCATCGTTGCCAAGAAAGTACACGTTTCAACAGCTTGAGAGGGTCGTCGGCTCGGCGGCATTATGCTGACTCAGTGCTCCCGTTGGCTTATCTCTTGAATTATTAAAGTGCTGCTGAGAATTCGGGCTTCTTTATTACGCGATCGATGAGAGTATATCATAATCATCAAGATTGATACACTTTCTATGGATTCTTGTTATTCTTATAAAGTTCACCATGATATATATCATCCAAATTTTAGGTACTAACAAAAATAGATAAGAACAAAACTGTTTTATTACTTTTATATTATACAGTACGATATCTACTAATAAATATCACACAGTAATAATAAATATCTACTACGATACTATTATGGCCTGACCCTAAAGATTAAATTAGTGTTTTCCTTTGCTGCGCAATATGCTAACTATTAATATCGCATTTCACACACGTTGCAATGCTTTATTTAATCCTATCCTCTGTCGATGTGCGTGTTTAACAGGTACGTTATTTATTTTCATAACGTTGGAATTCGATAATCTTAGGACGCGCCTAGTGAAAGGAAGCTTGAACTTTACTGCCTTAGTTGCATAAGCTTGACCGCTCTAAACACCGTACACTGCTATTTGTTCCCTCTGCCATGTCCAAGTCTACTTTCCGATTGTAAATTAGCTTTTGTTTGGCCACTTGTATCTCAGTGAAAGGAGCGAATCTGTTCTAGTATTTGCTGAACTGGCACATTAACTGTCGCCTCTGACGGGTGTTCTATAACCGCAAATTGCTCTGGAACGCTCCGTAACAGGATGCGGTGCGGTGACGTGATTCACTTGCTCTTTTAAACGGCCGACCTCGGCGACTCGCTTTCTTTGACCTGTTAGAAATCGTGGCTTGTTTAGCCGTGGTCGCAGTCACGACAAAGAACTCTTTATAAACCACCGTTCCAAAGACAAGCTCGTTAACTGGATTAGTCTCTTGACAAATGGTACACGCGACAATATTTACATCCTCTACTTTATCTTGGACAATGTTTATCTACACGAGATCGGACACAATGAGGTAGTGAATAACCTTGTTAGTTAACACTTTACATTCATAAAATACGAATCTTAGTGCCGTACTGGTTAATCTGCATCCCCAATTAGCATTTCAGCGAACATCGCATTCCTTTCCCCTTTCGTAATTCACTGCATTTGTACATACTAACTGTACCCGCAGCTCGGATCATTTAGGCCGATTCTTACTTTTTAATTTAGGTTTTAATTATAACGTAAAAACTCCGCAACTAATAATTTTTTTGCCGAATATGCCACTTACGTATATTTTGAACAAGTTCGTTCTGCTTTGTCATTATTGACGTTGTACAGAAGTTTTTAATTTAAATCTATACTTGCATGTTACAAAAACCTAACTGCTAAGTCAGACTAAATATTATGCAACAAGTTTTTTTCACCACAATAACGAAAGAAATATCGTGCTGCGTAAGAAAATATGGTTCTTAGAACACAGTAATCTGAGTTTAGGGGTGAGAGCCATCCGCTCCCCCGCAAGTCCGGTGATGATGACAAGGCTACTCCAAGCCATCATCGGAAGTCAGTTAGGAAAAAAAAAGAATCTGAGTGACTGATGTCCATCTGGAATGGAGCATTCTCCGCGAACAGCAGAGTACGGTTAGGTAGGTGGGTCGGAATTCGCGGCACGCACTTTACTATCGCCGGCCGGTGATAAGATAGCACCGAAGATATCTAAGGGCCCTTTGTTTTATTTTACTTTATATGTAAAGCTTTCTTATGCTATCCATATTAATACTAGTGTAACAAACTATTTATGATAACTATTGGGTTATGTAGAGTTTGCCTTCAGGAAAAACGAAAGGTAGATTGAAATTTCTAATCGGACACAATTTTCACAAAGCCTTGCAAAAGTTTCCCGCTAGCCGTTTCCTCGCCAGCGGTTAAGCTAGAAAAAGTAAATAACGTGTACAACCGCGGGGCAGTGACATAATTTACTCGCATTTTGCGTGCACACTATTAAAAGAAACACGTTCAATTCAGTTGTTTTGCTTGTGATAAATCAACGTTGACTTATAGAGTCAAATTAACGATTGCGCACGTTGAATTGATATTGTTAGATTGTTATTTCGCGTGGCAGGGTGGTGGCGCCGGGAAAACAAAAACATGTGTCTATAGGACGATGGTGTAGGCTGTGTATGACAGGAGCGAGGGCGCGCGGCGTAGGTCGGGCGGCCCGCGGCAGTGCTCACTCGACTCGCGATCGGCCCGCGCGCTCCGCCTCGCCACCGCGCACCCGCTCCACGCACCACCATCTATCTCCGGTCTCGATCCACAAACACTCCGGCCGAAAGCCGACACTAAATATTTGCTTCAACCCCGAGACGCGCCGGCCGAAATATGCCCGTCGAAACGAGAATTAGCTTCTCCGGTAAGTTCGATAAAACAATTTTGAAGCAAATAATTTAATTTTTTAAAATATACAATGTTCATAATTACGTCGTATTTATTATTCGTAAATCAGTATTCAAAAATATGTTCACAATGGTAAATTAAATATCTTATTTTTCCCATTGTCCTCAATGTCATGTGAAACGTTTTGTTGTGAGGGAAACAAAATACCTTTACTGCTATAATGATAATCAACGATATTGTTGTGTATATTTAGAATGCTTATCGACATTTGTGAATTAATATTTTATGCTGTAACTTGCGCTGTTGTTATTGTTATCATGTGATACTTTGTTTCGTTTCGTTGCATACATAGTTAGATTTTATCGTCTATAAAACTGAGGTTTTACCGTGCAACCACAAGAATGCACAACACAACACAGTTACCATAATTTGCAGTATTTGTTTTCAATGGCACAGTGCAAAGTGAGATCTAGATTCTAGTAATTTGCTCAGATAAGCAGCGGACTTGCTAACAAGTTCGTGTTGTGCTAATCAGAAGCTAACGCTGCAGGACTGCAACAGAAATGTACTCATACGTGCAAATTATTGCGAAAATGCCATTGCGTGCACCAACATTTATGGAGCTAACTTTATGAATGCCTGGTAGACTAGCGAGACATCATAGATGACCAAACATCAAAGATATTTTCTATTTTTAAATTTACAGTTTCCATATTTTTCCATAATCTAAAAGAATAGGTAATAAAACGGTACAAAATACATGTTTTGTGGACACGTTCGTTTATTGACAAAAATAGGTGTTGTACAAGATACGAAAGTAGGTATACATTTTATTGGATTTCGCAATTTTAACCTTGTAACGTTATCAAACAAATGTCTCTGTGTATCCGCTGAATTGTATGCAGTAAAGTTCTGGAAAAACATCGATACGGCGAATAAACGTATATATTTTTTCTTTCGTTTTGTGTTAAAATTGTTCTAAGTTATCCAATCAAGATTTTATTTGATTCTTCATTATACTTCCAGAAAAGTATAATGAAATCGAGATCATGATCGCTTCATTTCCAATTGGTAATAAACTTTAAACGGCCTATAACTTAATATTATTATGTCCAATCATAAAGCTCGTGTTCCGGTTGACAATAACTTTCATTATTTTCTATATACTTTCGATTTCACTCTGCCCAAGTATAGCAGTAACCCATTACTTCTATCTATATGTAAAAGGATTGTAAATGCAAATTACTTTTGTAAAATTTATATGATACTATATAGTCAATAATCTATAGCACAAACAATACACATCCTTACTAATACTAAGAATGCGAAAGTAAATATGTTACACATAATAAATTAAGACGACGCCTTACATTACGAACATTTCTTGGTCACATTAATGACAGGTCTGAGCTTCTGCTCCATCAACTTTTCCCTTTTACATATAAACTCTTCTTACATCACTTCGTTTACACAACTTGTAATAGGTAGTTCATTACGTTAACGGCTCGGTTATTTTTAGTTGGAAATATCAAATACACACGTAGTGGGCCCTTTTCCCCCTCAATCCCCCCCCTTGGCCGTGCCCTTGTCTAAAGGTAGAAGGCCATTTGATTTACACAACTTAGTTTCAATTCGAATTTCCTTACCCTGTTTTTGTTTACGATATACGATTCATTAACATACTTTATTTTCATTTTGCAAAGTATCACACATACCTAAATCTTATCTATCATTAATTTAAATTAATTATCTATGTCACCTAAAACTAAATAATTACTAATGATGTATTCGTTTTATACAATTTATTCGTAAACCTAAATAGAGCAATCAGGTTTCGAGATCAACTATTAATAAAAACGAATTAGTAAATGATTATGCAATTAATTGATTTCCATTCATCGGATTTTTAATTCATGTGATGATGACTAATTTAATTTCATTCATTTTTTTTCAATCTGTTTAGAGATGCTACAATAAATATTTTATACTTTTATTATACATATTAGAACGGTATGCTTACTAAATATATTTGAAATGTATTCTGTGCGCTCAAATATGCATTAAGCAAGTAGCATCTTACACCACTTCTGATATGGTATCGCATCTTGAAAGCCATTAAAAAAAAGATGTTGCGACTAAACAATAAATCAAAATAATTGATGACATGATGTCCTCTGCAGTTCAGGAGTTATTTGACGTAATTACCACTTAGGACATAATGTGCAGCGAACCGGTCGCCGCACGGCGAGGTGAGACGGCGTCATGTCCATTTAAGCCGGCGACAAGCTTTTTTCTAGTTATTTCGATTTTATTATTAGGTGCATGCACGTTGGTGGTCGACATTAGTTTTCTATGCCTCCATTTAGTCAGATGTTCGCCGTGACCTCTGAACGAGCAAACTCATGATCCTTACCTCCTAGGTCTACCGCTTCGTACAACGCACTTCACCTTGTTTGGTCCACTTGTGACACGCCGCAGCCATAACTGCATCCTGACCTTGCTGACGTCTCGTACAAAGGAAATTGTAATTGTAATGCAAAAAAGCTAAATCCATCGACCGAGACCGGCTACGTACGCTACGAATGAAACGTACGTCAAAACCAGAAAAAATTTAGACACCATACAAAATTACGTTTTCATGTCAGGGAACATTTTTGGCCTCACTAATGTGGCACACAATATTGGGTTAATTCTTTACGTTTTAATTCTATTATCTTGGCTATTTATGTACGTACTCAAACGCATAATTAGTCACTTTTATCACCTGTTCTGAAAGATAATGTAAAGACATAAAAAGAAGGCAAGGGCATGAAACAAAGTCCATGAAATAACAAACAAACCCGCACGTTAGCACAACTTAATGTTTTTCATTCTATGATAACGGAGCTAAATAGCACGTTAACCAAAATTATCATCCGTAGGCACGCTAAACCCTTTGTTTGCTAATTCGCTGGTTAAGTTTGAGATAAGTGTAGCTCCGTACTTGCCGACTGTTAGTTAATAGCAGGTGGTTGCGTAATAGCCAGTGTTTCTTTTATTATTTTCTGTTCTTATAGCGTGACACACGTCATGTTTGTCGCTTATACCTAGCAATTGCCTGGTGGCTATTGGCTCGCAAAACATTAAAGCGCGTGATGCGATAACAATTTTACAAACTAAACGTTAAATCGAAGGTCATCTATATATGACTTCTAAAAGGTTATTCATTAATTGCGAGTTAGCTGGCTCATTCTCAAGTTATGATGTTCAAATCACAACTTCCCGTCTCTTACCCTTAAAGGAGATGTGCCCGGCATGATAAAATTGCTCAATTACGCGAACTGGCATTGTTATCAGCCAACCATGGCAAACTGCAGAACAGGTGTGACCTGCAGGGGCTCTACGTGACTGGGTTACTACACAATAAACAAGTGCCATCATCACGCACGCTTCGTAAGGTCGGCGTTTTAGCATTGATCTCGCGCGCTCACACTAAGCTGGTCTGGTTAACATGTAACACAATATCTGCGTTTAAATTTATAACTATATTGTTTTTGTCACCTCAATCAATAATACTCTGCCTTGAACCACGGTTTCGATTTCGCATCGATAGCGATTCATCTCGAGCGTATCGGACCGGACCAAACATGTCTCGGTAATCAATCGTCGATCTCTGTCTTGTTTTACATACGATTTTTATTACGAAATTGAGATGTATGTTAAAACGAGGATGACTGGCCGGAGGTGCCTGTTACGCCCACGTCTGGGCCTCACTCACATGACAAATTGTTAGCCGAGACACCGGCCGCCGACGAAATGTATTATCGTTTAATCGCTTAACAACACGTGCCTTAAACCTTGCCCCGTAGTGGACTCTACACGAAATTGCCTGTAACCCGCTACTGCCCAGTCATCAAAGTGAATTTCTCGTTGCATAAGTTTTGCGCGTCATTATTTATGAGTACGTTCGCAGTATCGATAAAAACTCGAGACAGTAATTGCAATAATGTGATTGCATATTACTGATCATTACATTAAATTACTCCACGTGAGGCTCACATTTCAAAATATTTCTTCCTAATAGACTAACGCAAAACAGCTATCTTGTGTGTGATTATAATATGGTTTTCCCGTATTTATGTGAATTAACTAGACGTCTAGCTAGGTGACATCAACATTTATCTTTGTAAAATCATGCTTGGAGAGGTACTGCGTAGATGGTAATGGTCTGAAACATATTTTTTATGGCAGAAAACAGAACAAAACAAAGTATATAAGAACGCAAATGATTTACGATTTGTAACTACAGCGGCATACAATTAGCAATCCTCATTATTGAGGAGGAACAAGTGCCTGCAATAACGCAAAATAATCATAATTCTCGGTTTGTAATCTGGGCAACATACTATGGTTGGTTGTGATATATGTAGGTAGCAAGTTGCGAAAAGTTTGTTGACCATTTTCCAAAAGTCAACTGCTTATCACGGTAACCAAATAAATGGAGACGTCGTCGACTGGAAATTTGCCAAAATACGAACGGTACGTTTTATAATATCAACTTTTATGGGGTGAAATAAGTAGAAGACATTTCAGTTATTTATGGAGGCGGGCGTCGAAGCCGCCATTGCGTCTAGACCGACCTATATATTGAGCGATTCCTTGAACCCAGTTGCGTAAATAACAATTTAACCCAATTATAAAGAACAAGTGTAATATCAGCCTTTATAAATTCTAAAGCGTGCCTTCATTTAGCCAGTCGCTTAACTTTCACAACACTCCGAGTACCAAGAACTGATAATGACTTTAACAGTGGAGTAGCGGGTGTAGCCTATCTAGTTGAATTTATGGCGTCTGTCCTGGCTTCTTCGCGTGCGATTATCTGGAATCAAGCAGGAAATTGAGTAATTGCCCGGTCCCGGTTTAGAATAGAGTGCCACGATGATAAACGCTTTGGCGGCAAGATTAGTTATTGCGTTATCGTTAACATGAACAACAAAAAGCACTTTGAGTTATTGTTTTGCGGATTGTCGTCCGCATGTTACCACACTTTTTCGCCTTTTACATTTGTCACGGGGTTAATCCCACATCGTTAAAGATAAAGTTGCACTTAGAATGTTAATTTATGGAGACATTGACGCATTTACTTGCATCTTGCCCGATATCTACTGTATTGCAGAGGCGTCGACTCTTTTAATATTCATCGTCAATAACCGATTAACGCACACGTTCACCTTACCATGAATTTCAATTATAAACCTTATAAAGTTGTGACAAAACGCCCTCGCAAATTATTGTAGAACACACGTCATGTTTGTTCTCCAGATGTTGAATGTCATTAAAGTAAAATTTGCTTTACTTCGAAATAGAAACATTATTAAAGAATAGGTATTGTTGAATAATTTTCTATTGTTTATGAAGAACAAACATTACAACATTACACGACATACTTGTTTTATGTAGCAATACATTGTAATTTAATAATTAATCAGCAACCTAAATACTTAGAATCAATTGGATCATAAAAATAATGAATCACATTAGCACGATAAATCAAAACAAACATCGTAGCGAAAATGTCGTCAATAAGTAGGTATGTCATCACATTGATCATGCTATTGCGCAGTTTCACGTGCAATAATAAAGATCGGTCTTTCCTAATTCGAAAATGCGTGTTTAATGAATCGATTTTATCGAGTTTTTGTTATCATTATCGCGGTCCCCGCGAAGGCGTCCACATTCAGGTGCGAATTGCTCTATTGACAGATCGTTTGCGTCACTACCGGCCTAAGAATTCAAGTTCAAGGAGACATGTCGACAGAAAACTCTAGCTCGTATAAGAAACACATCAACAAGTTTAGTGCGTACTTGTGAATTATGTATGAATAAATGAATTCTTGAGGCCAACGTAAAAATATTTGTCTGTGTAACATAATAGTTTCTGCTACTAAGAGTTGGGATCCTTTTATGTACTCTTCAGAACTTTCAGAAAATTCGAATTATGTATTATGTGCTTTTCATGACTGCGACTGTATTAAACCTTGCTATTAATTTGTTCAGTTAGAACGTAGCAAATTTTCTTAGCAAATACCAGTGTATTTGACGACACAGTTGTCGTCGACTGTATATATGTACTCGTATGTACACAGTTGGTTGCTGAGGTCCGCTCCAATTCTTATTATACATGATAAAACTATGTAACAATGCTGACTCACAGCGTATACATAGGTTTGCAAACAACGCTTTAGCCACGGATAAGGGTCTCCTAAGAATCGCACATGACAAGAAAATTCCATTCTCACGTTGATGTCGTCAACCAAACATACCACACAAGTCGCCTAACTTGGTTATTACTATATTTGCCTGAAAAGCAAATCCTATACCGCAACCAGTAAATAATTGTAATGACCCATAAATCTGAATCCTAACCTGATTGCAATTCAGTTGCATTGCAAGCCTCGACAGTGCAGAATATTGTAAGACGCAATAAATAACTTGAATTGTGTTAAACTGGCGCCCTGCAAGCTTCTCCTTAGTGGTAGCATTTATCAATGCCTCGGATAACAATCTGAGCGGTATGTCTGCGGGCGTGAGAAACAAAGGCCACTGCATGCGGCTGCATCGTGACCGTCGCTGCGTCTAACTGCATCTAACTTTGCAGTTATCTTTCGTGATAATGCCAGAAGGCCACCAGTTTTTGTAATTTGTCCCATTAGGGAAATGTCTATCTTTTATCCACGCTTTGATGGAGTTTCCTTTTAAATTACTCTTTCTAATGCATCCATATCTGTTCTTGCAGTTTTACTTTGCAAAATCGCTGGTGTTTCGATACGATTCATGTCATGTGCAAGCATTTTACATCAATCATCATGTTAGTCTCACACTAACGTATAAATTGGCTGGCATTATTATGCTGTGTTGTCTTGTTTTTGTCCATTCTGTCTCAGTTCCATACAGTTTCGCGGGAAATCCGTAAGTTTTCTCACATAACACGTATGAAGATTACATAGAATCTGCCATGTAACCGTAGTAAATGTAATATAGTAATGGCCATGGGATACTGGTACTAGTTATTTACAAATTTGGGTAAAACTATTAAATTGGAAAACTCATTGAACTTTGCCGAAATATTTATTTTCACTTCAATTATCGTTATTATTTCTTCACATCAGTTGATCAGCACCAGCTGTGTATTTCTGACTGTTGAAATTATAATTACATAAATATCTGCATCAATTATAACTTTTACTTAAAAGTAAAAGCTGATTTTTAGTCGAGCATGCGCATCACCCATTTCGGTTTAATTATCATCGCTTAGCGTGTGTCGGCTCATCGAGCATGCCAGGTGGCGCGGCGAGCCTCATTACTGCCCATTACCGGCGCAGGCGCTACGTGTGCCGAATCAGGATCGAATTTCATTCCATTCGCGACCCTTTAGGGATCGGCCGTCAATTACAGTTTTGAATTATTCAATTTCGTCAACTTATCATTAAGACTCAGTGTTGTCTTAAGTGTTCACGGTTATTACGCTCCTCATTATGGAGCTGCTATGACGCTCTCCGAGCTGCTAAAGTTAATCGAACATGACAACCGCGAGCTCCATTTACGTAGCTGTTGAGATATTCATTATCTCAAATGATCCGACACTGACTGATACACATTCAAGTTTCTCTTTTTTCTTTACTAACATGAGTACGATTTAATATTTTTAATTAATTTACGGAGCTCATTTGTTATATGACGAGTAGGTTTAATAATTTTATTCTACCTTATGACTTTTCGAGCAGCATAATAGTCTATAAATCATTATTGAAACCCATGAATAAGTGACTCATAATATACTCAATGGCGTACTTGAAGACTATTTATCAATTTTGGCGAGAGTGTTGTGTTTTTCAATCACAATAAACCATTTACATTTTAAATCAGTCCATAGATGGTCCGATTGGCTCTTTTCATTTGCCAGGGAATTACAAATTATAGCATTGAGGTTTTTTCTGTTACAACTGTTGTTAATAGTAGTGGAGAGTATTATCGCCGTCCGGTGAGTCAGAGCTTGTCTTGGGAAGGGCTTTTACGGCTGTTAAGTAACAAAACAACCAATAAATATTTCAGTTATGATAATGACAAGATGAATAAATGCTTGAAATATGGGATCGATGAGTCAGTGATGTTTATTGACACGGCCTCGCTGCAGCCGGCCGGTGCAGTGGGTCAGTGGGAATGTTAATCAGTTTTGATCGCGCTTCCTTTATAGGAAGTTTGATGAAGTGTTTTCGTTGCATGTTATGTTGAGTACAATGGGATGGTGCTATTTTAGTACTTGTATATTCTGAATTGTTATTGGAATTCTGCGTATTTTTGAAAACATCAAAAATCTATATATTATCGAGGAGTGTCGATTATCGACCGATATTTATTTATGGTAAACATAAATGTTACGGTGAGGTACAAAAAAATCAAAGTTATCGGCGTCGGGGTGGCCGGCGGCGACATCAGAGGGTTAACACTATCGTTAGGTTCACTACTCTTCACTCTGTGGGCTGCGTAGGGTCTTCAGGCAATGAATAACACCACAAACAATAGTTACAGTTTTATTCTTGTTCGGCGATCGTAAGTTAACATCATCGAAATAACATTATGGTCGATATAATCACGATAACCAATACTGCCCGGTCACTAGACAAGTCCCATGGACGACCTAATTGAATCTGAATCTAAATCGTAACCGTCTTCACAACTCCATCATTTCAACTCAAACTAAATGTGACGGGCCATGTCCAAACGAAATCGACTGTCACCTTTTTGACAGTCGCGTTTGAGTAACCGGCCAGTATTATTCGAATGCAACAAACATCATTTAATCAAGTAATCATTGTTAATGACTTCTAAAATCAAGTTAGGATTTACAATAATGTTACAACATTAATTAGCACTACATAATACAATTTCATAAATCAACCGAAACTTCGTGCTACCAAGCGCCATCTAGCGGAGATCATAGACACTTAATCCGAAAGTGCCGCTCCCGCTACCCGCTATCCTACACGGCCATTCTGACGTTTCACCCGTCCTCGGGTGTTGTACCTGAGAACAAAATGAAACCAAAAGAGTAAACCGTTCGGCCATCCCGGCCAAAACTTATTCAAGAGCTTCTGAGCTTACAAAATTTCACTTTACTTAACATTGAAACGTTTGACCGACAAGTTCCCAAGTTCAAATCTGCAACTAAGGCATTACTCAGCATATCCAATTCATTAATAACACAAGTCTAGACACACCACCCTGAAGATTACAATACTCTATTCCGTGTCTCAATCTCATATCTCTCTATTCAAAGTCCGGACAAATGTTCGATCAGCATGCAGTGATCAATTAAGACCAGCCTACTGCATCGAGCAACACCGTCCCTCCCACTTTGAAATAAGTCTCATAGATTCCAACCAAGTGCGTCCCTTCTACCAGTCATGTAAGCAACTCACAGTGACCGTACAACACCAGTGTGTCCCTTCGACCAGGTTGGACCGGACGACATCTGTGTCCCTTCGACCAGACTGGACCGGACGACATCTGTGTCCCTTCGACCAACCCGGACCGGACGACACTTTCCTCTCAACCATTTCTAACACATGACCATCAGTCGGACCAAACGAGCGTGTCCCCTCAACCAGCCGCCTACAGCTGCATGGCCCGGACGACGCTGTCTCTTCAACCACAATTACAACAACTACTATCCAGTCCATCGGATACCCGTACCATCAACATGTGTCATTAAACAAACCAACAACCATCATCATCATCAAAGTAATTATCATTAGCATTGTCCAACTATTTGGGAACCTATCGTTCAATTAGAATTCAAAGATTTCAAAAATCATCTATCGCATTTGCATAGGGCAAACCAAAACCTCAATTACTTTAATAGGGCCTTAAAACTTAGGGTCTAACTTGGTCTGATTTCTTTCCTCATTTTCATACTGTATGTACATAAAATCACGCCTTTTTTGCAGAGGGGTAGGCAGAGATCACTTCCTGCCATGTGCTACGGTCCTGGCACACCACTTTCGCTTCATCCACATTCATCAACCTCTTCATGCACGCTCGTCTATCTTTTCATTTGACCTTTCTTAAATTGTGACCTATTTGGTCATAGAAGGTCTTTCTTGGGATTCCCCTGTCGCCATTTCCCATTACACCCTCATATACCCTTCGTTAATCGTCTTTCACTCATCCTCTCAACATGACCAAACCATCTAAGCATACCTATCTCAACCTTAGTCACTACATCTTCTTTCACACCACAACATTCTCTAATTATTTCGTTTCTTATTCTATCACTTAGTTTTACTTCTAGCATACTTCGAAGTGCTCGCATCTCCACTGCATTTATCCTACTCGTGCTGCTTTTGCCATACCTATCTTTCACTTCCGTACATTAGTGTCGGGACCAACACTCCCCCTATGAACCGCCAGACGCACCTTTTTGGACACTTTCTGACTGCTCACAAAGGTGTGCAGCGCTCCGTTCACCATGTTACCAGCATTCACTCTGCTTTCAATATCGCTATCACAATTACCATCTTTTGTGAGTTTCATTCATATAGAACAGTCATCATATCCTGCAACTCCGCAGCCGATAAAGCGAGAAGGACTTGATCATCAGCGTAACGGAGACACTGGATGATTGACTCATTTATTCTCAAACCTTTCTCAGACTCTCTCAGACTAGTCAAGCAACTATCTAAGAATAGATCGAACAGCCATGGTGACGCTACACATCCCTGTCTAACACTTTTTTTCGTGTTCATGTTAAACCAATCAGTGCATGCCCCATTCATTCCCCCCGTTTATTCCCGTTTATATTCCTTTCTTGCTTCACTCATATCATCATTCGTCGCTTTTTGCATTCCGTGATTAGCTTTGATTGCCAAGCCTTTCTTTCTATTTACAACATCTTATCCTACACGGCTTATCCTATACGGATCACATCTTGTACGCTTTTATCCATCCATACCTTTCTATTACTCTTTCCATTTCTCATTTTAGATTTCCCACACGCTTCTGTGGCAACATTGTCTCATTTTCAAGGACAGACATTATGTTCAGGGAGACCACTACATACTGTGACTCAACATCACACTACCGTTTATCGACCACAATGAATGTCTGAAGTCCAAACATAAAAACAATGCACCTGAAGTAAGATATCCTCTCAGCATCTGTCTTGCGTTCATGGTATAAGGAGTTTGTTGCTCCCCTTGCCTCCCTCCCTCCGTAGTAGCCGTCTGTTGTCCTGCAGCTCAATTCCCAGTTATTTCCACAGATATCTGGAGTACAAGGCATGACATCTGAAACAAAGATTTCTCACAGTAGACAACTGACTGGTAAAGCGTTAAGAATCACCGTTCAATTACCTATCTTCATTGAAGTGAAACCAACAATTAATTTACTTGTTTGAGAGACTAAAATTATTAATTGCTTTCTAATGACAAGCAAGCTTTTTTTTTTGCTCTGACATTTTTTATTGTCTCATATTGGTTTAACGGCCTTGACAAAGATCATACAGCCAAATCTTCAGTTTTATGATTTATTTTTACTAATTTTAACCAACACACACCCACACACCCACACATACACAGATTCACACTCCCTGTTTTTCTAAGCTGTCAGTAGCCACCACAAGTTGCCTGAGGTCTAAAACTTCAGCATTTAGTGGCATCAGGCACATAATAGGTAGGTAGGCATTTCACATAATCTTTCACACTTTTCATGTGGCTACTAGTAATTTACCAAAACACTATTTAAGCCGTTACTATAATGAGAGATATCTGCATTGAAACCAACTATAAGGCGTCTGACTGATTTCAGTGCACAGGACATATTATAGTGCACAAGTGTGCGCGCAAACACAAGTGCCCTCTCTATTCCCTTACTCTTAAAATTCGGTGAGACAGCAATCAGACATGAACGATGAGAGATCGGGCGCAGGACCACCAGCTTAACTTTCCGAGGCACAGGCGTTCAACCGCCATCATTCTAACTCCGGGCTGAGTAATTTCTTTACAGAAAAACTCACACAAATTTTGCCCAACTCCGGACCTCCGGGGACCTCTTGGTCCTTACGCAGCGCTTGTTCAATAGACCAACGAGGCAGTTGAAACCGACTATATTGACTCTTCAATAAAATCACAACAGTATGAAAAGACTCACAATTATTCAGCGAATGATCCCATGGTTTGCTTACAAAGCAATATCCACTCGACGCTGGCTGGGCACGTTGGTTGAGGAACCGTTGCTTGCCAATCCCTGGCCGCCGTTAGTTGCACGACGACGACTTGATGCGTAGTGTCCTTGCCACCACATTTGAAGCATGTCACATCCTGCTTTTCACGTCCGGTGGTAGTTGCAGGCTCCGTCGAGGGCCACGGTTGGTACGCTTCTTATCAGGTCGCTTGTCAATTCGCCGATAGTGAAGTCATCAGACAAGAAGCGCAAACGGCGAAACATTCGCCCTCCTTTAGACGGTCATTTTGCAGGTTAATAAGTGTAGCAGCTGACGTCTCAATGCAGCGATACAGAGGTCAACGGTGTCATACTAAGCACGCAGGTCGTTGTTAGACTTGTCCGGGTCAAATTCGGGCAGTGAAATCTCATCCACCGATGTAGTAGGCTTGATTGCATCGATCAGGCTCATCATATTGCGGTTCTGCGACTCCAAGTACGCGCAGGAAAGATTCATCTAATCCGGGTACACTCGTGGTGTTTCTTCTAGCCCGAAGTGAATCCCACTTCTGATATCGGCGTCGGGGGTGGCCGGCGGCGACATCGAAAGGGTTAACACTATCGTTAGGTTCACTACTCTTCACTCTGTGGGCTGCGTAGGGTCTTCAGGCAATGAATAACACCACAAACAATAGTTACAGTTTTATTCTTGTTCGGCGATCGTAAGTTAACATCATCGAAATAACATTATGGTCGATATAATCACGATAACCAATACTGCCCGGTCACTAGACAAGTCCCATGGACGACCTAATTGAATCTGAATCTAAATCGTAACCGTCTTCACAACTCCATCATTTCAACTCAAACTAAATGTGACGGGCCATGTCCAAACGAAATCGACTGTCACCTTTTTGACAGTCGCGTTTGAGTAACCGGCCAGTATTATTCGAATGCAACAAACATCATTTAATCAAGTAATCATTGTTAATGACTTCCTAAAATCAAGTTAGGATTTACAATAATGTTACAACATTAATTAGCACTACATAATACAATTTCATAAATCAACCGAAACTTCGTGCTACCAAGCGCCATCTAGCGGAGATCATAGACACTTAATCGAAAGTGCCGCTCCCGCTACCCGCTATCCTACAAAGTCATTGCAATAGCGCAGTATCTGGTTAGTATTGTGCAGATGCCAACTCGGTCAAGCAAGTATTTTCGTATGAGACATATAACGCGCAAGTACTAATCACTTCCTTATGATATTAAAATTAGACATAGGAAAGTAAGTCCTTAGTGAACTTTATAAGTGAAATGGTGCAACAACATAAACATATCAAACGTTTAATCTTGATTCTTAAGGCTCGATCGTCACGCTCGGGATTAAGGCTATCACTGATTGGACATGGTAATCTCGTGTTCAGGAATGATTAAACAATATCCCGTTGCCTTTTACAGTGCGAGTCGTTTTTAATTGTCGTTTTGGCATTTAACGACTTGATATCTAATGACGCGTACATCGTTTCACGCTGTCACTTATCATATCGTGTTAATTACTTGTAATTTTTAACAAGCTTGGATTCACTTGTAAAATTAGATAAACTGTGTAATTGCCGTTGTGAATTGCATTCGTCAACATGAGTATTGCACCAATTGCTAAAACACCTCTTTCGTGGCATGAGCCACAAATTGTCCTCAATTGGCGCATTAGCCCATCTGCCGTGAAAGTGGTACTATGTTTAATTGGGCCAATTTAATTTGTTGACACGAACATTTTATGAGTTCAATATTTTCAAGAAGTATAAACTAGGTTTTTATTCGGTTAAAGGTATCAGATTTTTTGTATTGTCTGTCTGTGCCAAAAATAGACGAATGATGATTTCCTTTTTTTTTAAACTGCTTCGGGGACCTCTTCCCCGGATAGACCAACGAGGACCCGGTTCAAGTCCGGGGTCGAGCAAAATTTGTGAGTTTTTCTGTAAAAAAATTACTCAGCCGGGAGTGAGGAAGTTGGCGGTTGCACGGTCGTGCCCGTGAAGCATGCTACTCGTAAGCCGGCGATCCTGCGCCCGATCTCTCATCGGTCATGTCGGATTGCCGTCTCACCGAACTATGACAGTAAGGGTTCAGAGAGTGCACTTGTGTTTCGCGCATACTTGTGCACGATAATATTTCTTGCGCACTTAGCTGGTCAATTGATCCGCCATGGCCGAAATCGGGCGAGACGCCTTACTTACTTATTATGTTTTTAACTTAATTACATAGTTTTAATACCGACCATGTAATAATATAGCAAAGACAAGCAATTACGTCTTCCACAAAAATTCTGTTAAACGTAAACTAACCGCAGTTGATATTTTTTTCCATTACCTAATTGTATTTGCTCGTATCGGTGGAGTACGTAATTATTTTCGACTTGAACTTGACCACAAAAAGCAAAGTCATACATAATACGCTTCGCTCGGACACGGTCTGTTGTCAAGTATCTCTCGCGACGTGCTAATAAACTCGACAAATAATGTTCGCGTCCGATATAGAACTTACATCATTGACTACTAGGTGTTTACCATATATTTTTTAAAACAGAAATATTGTTGTTATTATTGCCTATGTGAACTCTATCATGATATATTATAATAAACAGCTTTGGTTCTTTTACTTATTGTTTAATACTACCTGAAATTAAATATGTATTTTAAAACTTCAGTAAAATCATACGTTCTTACGGACAGCTCTATCTATATCTCCGTTGGATCATTGTCAGATGCTATCGATTAGTCAAGTATAGATTGTGCTGGCGCCAGTATTTTGATATGTATCCCCATTCAGTAAGTACGTGTCAAGATATATTTACGAGTAGAGAGCATTATTGTGGACGTGGTCGTCGCCCTCGAGGCTAAAACCGACTTGCATTGAATACAAAATAAAACTTCACGTGGGCTATTTCACTTTACACATTGATACATACACCTGTCAATCTTTGATACGACAACAATATCTAAAATATTATCTTTGTATGAGTATTACTCAAGCGTTTTTAGTCAGTAAAAGATTATTCTTATCCGTTTTACAATTGCCGCTCCACCCGTGAGTGACGTTAATATTTATTACTACTATTTGCGCCTGGATCGCAAACTTGTTGTCAAAGTACGAATTCAATAACTATGACAAATGTCTCCTTAGCATAACAATAGTAGTCGGTCTCGTTGCAGGCAAACGTGAAAAAATGTCGTCTTGTTATGTTAATGTTGTCAATTTAATTTAATGGCGTCGTAAAAATTTTGACGACAAAGGAAGTTTCCGTATTTTAAAGGTAACAAGACAATGATATGTCAAGTGTTCTGATCCCTCATTCTGAACGAAATAATATCTGTTATTAGTGAGTCCATAAGTCTATCCGTTAAACTACTGAAGTTATTTCAGGGTGGGAAAAGTAACAAGTGCAGGCCGCGAGGGGAACTCCGACGCGCCGCGACGCATTCCGTTAAAAGTTAAATAATTTATTATCTGCAATGCAGTATTCTATTACGACACTAAGACATCAATTTGGCGCGGGACATGGCCCAATTGCCTCCATTAAGAGCTTAGGTAATACAAGAAATATTGTCCCGTCTCGCTAAGATCACAATTGGTGACGTTATTGTTAAACCTACGCGGAAAAGCTACTATATCATATAATTTATGATCAAACAACAAGGATGATTGCATAGTTATTAATATCTAATTATGGGTATTGTGGAAGGTTTCACAATAAAGCTCTACATAGTTACAATTATCATGGTCCGTTGCAAAATCTACACCAAAGAAAATATAACGGATGAATTGGTCTAAGTTTATCATTTTAGTCCTTATTCCTTAAAAATCTACACAAACTACAAAATCTGTAATTATTACGATTTGTATTGAACTTACTGTCACGCCGTGAATTAAGTACCTACATATCTAAAATGAGACTTTGTGTTTCCATAATTGTTCTTATCATCTATCTAACTTGTGTTCCATAAGAAAAATTAGTTGGCAGGGCGCAAGATGTGCCTCATACCTAAGTTATAATAACGGGCCCACGCGCAAGCGCAAGGCCACTCCGCTACGCAGTTGTCAGATGATTAATCCAACTGGCTGTGTCAGTGCTGGACACACGCGGACCACGGGCACCCGGCTCCAACACTCACCTGCTCAGTTAATAAATCTTGTGAGTGTCAGCAATACTCGGCTCCTGTAACATCAAGTAAAGGACCAACCATAGTAGCCATAGTGTCGCCAATGTTCCACATATCTAAAGCTTATGAATTTTGATGAGTATCACCCGGAGAATGAACTTAGCGAACCTGTTCTATGTTTGTTAAATTCCTGCATAATTTACGTGTTATTAACAGTTATTATATAACCCGGCTCAACGACTTGGTGACCGATTAATTTTGAACAAAATAACACCTGCTAACGTACTCATAACAGCAATTGGTCCAGGACTAATAGCCATTTATAATGTGCTCTGAATAAACATAGTCACAGTTAAAACGTTATTATCACCCACTGCATATACTGCAATTTAGGAGCCTACTCAAACGTGTCGAATAAGTACATTAGCTGTATTAGCTATGCCTTGAAGACTTTGGTAGGCGTCAATGTTTTATCGAGCTCTGCCTTATCTCTGTTGTAAACATACTTGTTTATCATCGAACATAATTCTATCGTAATTTCATCTTGCAGTTTTTGTCTTTCATGAGATAATGTTACATATTCTAGATAGTTTTTTCGTCTTCGTCAGCATGTTTTATTTTTTGCTTTATGTGTCTTTGTTTTTGTTGTCATAGACGGCAGCTCCACGGACACGCTGCGGAAATACAGCGACGATTCGTCCAGAAAACATTTGTCAGGTGAGTTGCGCTTTGTTGGTCTATATTCACTTAGCAATCAACTGTTTCTGATCGCATGCCAGCACTGGCGAGCATGATACGAAGCTTTTGTATCACCATACATGCACGTTTCCAATTATTATTGTAATCGATCATTTTACTTGTAACTGTACATAATTTGTTGTTCACGATGCTTTTCGATCGCCCTCTCGGGTCCAGACCTCATCGAAGCTGAGGAGGACGAGGTGAGCAGCAGTCTGCCCGACAGACCGCGAGCGTACCGCAAGGCGTCCAGTAAGTCGGCTCCTAACTAAACAGCCAGCCAAGCACTAGCACCTACATGCGGTGGAGGGTCGCAAACGTGTATAATATCAAACCAGGTTGTGGGCTACAAAATCACTCGCAAATATCGCATGGACAGATAATAATTTAAGTGGCTTGTCGATCTATATGGAAGGATAAAAACTATGATTTATACAGTAATATGAAAATGATACGTTAACAAGGAAATAATTACTATGATGATAAAATTCTTGCATGACAAAATACGCGGCAGTAAAATAACACGATACGAGAATAGATACTAAAATTATATAGTAACGCTCATACGAGTATCATACATTAAAATATGTATTTGATTACTCGTAAATAATATCTTTTGCATAATTAATAAATTTGGCAAAATATTTGTATTTAGTTTACTGACATGTTACAAATGGAGATTAATACTAGATTTGATCAAATTAATCTTTAGATCTAATCAATCAGGAGGCCTTGGGCTAATATCGGCGTCGTGGCATTTGGTGAACAATTTAAAGAGTCCAAATTGGTTATTTGATGAAAGTGGCGTTTGCTATCGACATTTCCAAGTCTTGCCGGCGTGTCTCGCGTGTCGACCGGATCGCGGGCGGATCGGCAGGTAGGGTTGCCAACTATACTGTTTTAAACAGTATTATACTGTTTTTCCCTCAATCATACTTTTTACTGTTGAAAAAAAAAAGGATACAAAAAACTGTTTTCCGATCGAATTGGAAACACGAAGGACGCTCACACAAATTTATTTTTATTCCGTCAGACGGTACTCACTGCTCGGAGCAGCGCAACCGAGAACCTCTAAAAATATGTACTTAGGACACAATTAAAATACTGTTCATTTTCCTAAGATACTGTTTATTATTCTTCACCGATCAGAATATACTTTATTTCTTTTAAAATAAGTTGGCAACACTATCGGCAGGTGTGTCTCACCGCCCGCGCACTCGAACGTCGCAATCACGCCCGCATTGTCTCGCGACAATATCGTAAATCATCATCTATTGTCTTGCTCTTTTTACGTCCAACCTGTTGTTGGTCTCCATAACTCCAACGATCGATGGAATGTCTCACTTATACGCCACGCCGATTTCCTCGTTTTAATAATTTTTACGTCTTCGCCCATTTAGGTTCTTTATTTGGTAGCGGTTGGATAATTTAAACTAAATTTATTGCATGGAGCGTTAACTTAACAACGAAACCGTGTAACGCAAAAAATAACATGATCCTAATAGTTTTTTTTTATGACAAGACCAGTAGAGTCCTGAATGTTACCATTAATGAATGTTTTGAGATTCAGGTGGTGAATGTTAACTTAGTGTTGGCTCTGTGTGAGTAGTGCTAATGTGTGTGTGTCGCTTATGTCGTGTGTCGTGACAGCCAGCAGCACGTTCAGCGTGACGTCCATGGACGCTCTGTGGGAGAGGCACCCGCGGCGCCTGAGCGAGGCCGGCCTGAGGAGGTCCTCAGGTAAACACTGCACCGCATTATTATCACATCAACACGGTTCCACGATACTCCGCTTGCTTTTTTTTATCGCTGAACAAACTCCGATGCACTCCACAAGGTTCTAACTAAATATTACGTTTGCAAGCACCAAACATTTTTGCACAGGCACAAAATGCAGCGTCGATATTTGATGCACAGTCAGAAACTGAAAGTTAGTTACATTAAATTAAAAATTTTTAGCAATCCATCAAGCCAGTGGTCAATAAATTGCACATTTCAAAGTACTGCCGGGTATTATATACCCCACGTGGCTAGAGTGGTTTAATCTTGGATCCGCCCTGCCTACTTGTGAATCCAATCGATTCCTCTAGCTGCACCTTTCCAAATTGACCCGTTTTAAATGTATGTCGCGCGGTGACAAAGCGCAGAGATAATCTTGCAAGATTGAGTAATTTTGATATTAAGCGCAGAATTGTCTCATAATAGTAAATGACTCACAGCAGGAGATAAATGGAATGTCAAGCTGGTAATGACATTATTATCAAATAGTTTAAACATTATACGAATATTATGACATTCCTTAATATAAGTATGAAGTATAAAGTATGTTTTTAACTCGCAAATAGAGCTTTTTAAATGTTGTCGGGAGAGTACCTCTAATTGCAGGTAAATTATTCGAAGGTTAAGTGAAACTGTGCAGTTTGAACGTTGAAAGTGAAGAGAGATGCAATCGTGTAATGGTTCGATATCAACTATCATGTTCCATTGTGGGTCACGCGCGATTATCGTGGAATCGTGTTGAGCAAACCCGTTTTCACTTCAATTCAGATTAGATAGCAAGTCATACACCCCAAACATCACATACCAATCACTTGCTCTTGTATGTTTGTGCCAATCAGCAACATCTGCTTGTCTTGTGGTGATTGTCACGCACTGTTTGACAATTATTGTTGAAAGCATGCTTTTTATAGAGTTTCAAAGTCGTTTACAGCAACTCTTCAGTCAAATGCAGTTTGTTGGTATTGCTAATATGAGTGAAGCGAAAGTTTGCAATTCCGATGTAATGCACGATATGCAAACGGGATTGCAAATGGTTTACGACGGCCGTTGCACTTGCTTGCAACGGTATTCGAGACGTGTGCACATCATAAGTGCGGACGAATATGGAATGTCTAGGAGACATGCATATTCAGATGACCATTAGTCGTCGGTTGTGCCTACTTTCTTATTGTACATTAATTTGGACTTACCTGCAAGGAAGATTAAAATTATTTGACATTAAATGCCATTTACATTAGCAACTAATTGTGTTCATGTGCGTTCCAGATCACAGCGTCGTTTTGACAGAAGACACCGATAGCTTTATTATTGGTGAGCGAGTATGGGTTGGCGGAACCAAGCCTGGTCAGATCGCTTACATCGGCGAGACGCAGTTCGCGCCCGGAGAGTGGGCGGGCATCGTGCTCGACGAACCGATAGGTATGATTACGGCACGGAGACTACGTAAAATCGTTTTACATAAAAGTTATTAAATGTTACATATATAATTGGCGGTTCTTTACAGGAAAGAACGATGGTTCGGTGGCTGGAGTACGCTACTTTCAGTGTGCGGAAAAAAGGGGTGTGTTCTCGCGCTTGACGCGGCTCACGCGAGTGCCGCTCGTGACGCACGACGCCTCGCCCGCCTCCGACGCGGGCAGCGTGTTCGACCGCCCGCCCTCGGGCCTGGGCCGCCCGCGCCGCACGCTCTCGCCCAACGGCAGCATACGCAGCATCGTCAGCAGTAAGATGAGTGAGTAATCTCCTGCAACTAGTAGTAAGTACAACATTCCATCATAAAGCCCCATCCAACTAACTCTCACTGTCCTCTCGCAGACGCTTCGATTTCGACAACGACCAACGGTGAACTCCGTCTAGGAGACCGTGTCATAGTCTCGAGCAGCCGAGGCAGCAAAGCCGGCACCCTCCGCTTCGCCGGCAACACAGAATTCGCCCCCGGCATGTGGGCCGGTGTGGAACTCGACGATCCGTTAGGAAAGAACGATGGATCCGTTGACGGGAAGAGGTATTTATTTCAACTACAGTTGTTGGAAGTTTCGGGAGCAGCAGATATGAGTTGGCGGGTCTCGTTTCCAGGTACTTCGAGTGCGCGCCCCGCTTCGGGCTGTTCGCGCCGCTGGCGAAGGTGTCCCGCTCGCCGTCGAACCGCAAGCCGGGCGCGTGCGCGATCCACAGCAACGGGCGCGCGACGCCGCTGCGGCGCTCGCACTCGCGCGAGTCGCTCACGTCGCTGGGCACGTCCATCGCGTCCTCGCGCGCCACCGGGGTGAGGCTCGCGGGCCTCGGCGCTCAGGTAGGCTAGCCCCGCGCGCGCGCGCCCGCGCCCGCCCCGCGCGCCGCCCGCAGCGCGCCCAGCCTGCTCGACAAGACGCTGCTGGTCAAGAACGTAGACTACGACCGCTGCGCCGTTATCGCTCTGCCGCAGCCGCGCGTTTACTACGATATCGTGTTTCAGTCGAACGCAAAGAGCAAAGAGTTGAATCCGCGCCGGTGGGCGAGCGAGACGCTTCCGAAGTCGTGGCGGTGCTCGGAGAGCACGTTGAGCTTCGGGAGCGAGCGATCGCGGCGCAGCGCGTCGAGCGGGAGCAGCGCCGGGTCGAGCCGGTCGGGCGGCGAGGTGGTGCGCTGGGCGGGCCGGCCGGCCGCCGTGACGAGGGCCAGCCACGGGGTCGCCGCAGCTACCGACGTATACGTGGAGATGCCGCCGCAGCGCACTCACTTTTCAGGCTTCGGGAAGAGCTACCATTTCTCCTGTGTGTCGCCCTTCCAATTCACCTATCCCTACGTAGTTTACATATGAAATGAGTACTCGGATTTTCACAGGCAGTATGTATCTATAAGACTTGCGTATTTTGTCTGATTTTTATTCACTCCGAATGGCAATCGGCATTAAGAGTAAACGATTGGGAAGAGCAATTGATACTTCATGAGACAACATTGATTTCTATTGCTAATATTCATTTGATGAAGTAGTAATTTAGATCCGTGAAAGTGGTGAGGCGACACTCAGAAGATATGGTTTTCATGTAGAGCTTTTCGTTGCATGATAATCGGTTCAAGTTTTTTTTTGGTCTGTAGCTGGCACCCCTTGGTTTGGCCCTTGTGTTATTTTTAACTAAATTTATTTGCATTTATCATGTTTTAGTTTTATTTTTATTTTTCGAATTTAGAATCACAAATCAAAATTTTAGTCCATTCACAGTAGTATGCTTGTAGGAATGCTTATTATATATTTATTTATGTAGTGACAATTTCTAAAGACTGCAATAGCCATATCTTATGATATCCAACAATTATTATTTCCGACTGTGATATTATTTTTAAGAGGTTTTCCTATTAGGACTTTATGGTTAGGTGTGTAGATATATTTACTATGTACCGTACATTATTACATGTGTGTGTACTAACACAAATCCTTCGCCAGTTTCACTAATATTGTGTGAAGTTTTTATTTATGTTCAGCATGGTGTTGAAAGTTCCCCAATTAACCAAAAGTCATACATGTATAAAGCTCTGATGAATCTTTATATTTATTTTTATTGCATACAACACGTATGAAATTTCGGATTCGTCCAAGTCTAAAACATTTTCGATCTCTATTTATATTATCGTTATTAGTAGGTATCTCTATATTATCGTTAAAACGTAGTTCTTAATAATCAGTCCATTTATCCTCAATTATATATATAAATCTACGTATATCAAACTTATTCGCTTTAGTGAGTTTCATTATCAGACGGAGGTACACATAGTTTTCATGGTAACCTATTATGGCACAATCGTTTTTAGATTTCTCCAATATACATTAGAATTCTTTAGAGCTTTTAGTTTTACTTTAATATTTCAATCCGATGTTTGGTTAAAGTTACATAGAAATTTCGAAATGGAAATTGTTTTAAGATTTTCCTTGTCATTAAATACAGTATTGGTGTCTAAGTACAATAACTTATTACTAAGTACCTTCATCAAAAATCGGATTATTATTTTGTACATATTCAAAGTTTTGGATATATACAAAACATCGCTATTGGTGTATATGTGATTCACGCTTTTCTTGGTTACCAAGAAACGCATTGAATTAGAAAATGGGAATTAGAGTTGCGAGCGGGCTGAGCATCGACACAAAATTTCTTCCACATAGAATAGCAGTAAATAGCAATAGAGTTCATACTTTCTTTTCCTAATACCTACATTGCATTGTATTGCACGATGGTGTGAGAATTAAACTGCGCGTACCCTATCCCTTATGTACAGTCGCGTGCACAAGGTGCTACTGACAAATTAATAAAACAACTATTTCTAAAACATTTGTTTGATGGAATATTCAATACTGTTCAAACCTATGTTACATAAAATTGAATATCGAATGAAAAGAAATCTGATAAATTTCAATAGCGATGTACAGTAGTCAGTACTCAGCCTTCTCCCAACAGCGCTACCATACCAACACCAATAGCGGTCGAGTGAGTGCGTTAACGCGTGTTGTTTCCCCCATGGTCCCTATTCGCACTGTCACTAACGGCACGGCGCAGCGTCTGGGCGGTCCGCGCGCCTCCTCCACGCCCGTGTCGGCGAAGAACGCGCTGCAGGTACGGTACGCAACTGTCGCCGCGCGGTAGGACGGCTGGCGCGCGCACTCGTGGGTTGAACGTCAAAAACACTACTTTTAGACTAAATTCGCCGTGTAATCGTAACCTTTGGCTTTGAAAGCCTAAAAGAGGTGGAAAGAGGCTACATTTTGACCAAAAATAATTTTCTAATTTGTATGAACCGACCACGAACTGTCTAATAAAAAATAAAGACTAATAACGCGTGTAGTGGGTCTACACGCGAATTAAAGACAAATATTTAGTAAAAAATAAAGACTTGAAAATCATTAGTGAATGCTAAACTACGCAAGGTAGCATTCAATAAAGCTACTTAATGCCTGTAGTTGAGCATTCAACGGGGAACAAAATAGTTCGAAGGCATCTCGCGTCGACTAATGAAATCCAATTATTTGCTACAAATACGTTTACACGACGAATGTACATATATTTTTGAAGTTCAGCACACGTTTAGCGCCCGTCGCCAACCGACTACCGGCGGCGGTAAGGGGCTCAAGTTTTTACTATTCTCGCTGCCTTGGCAGAAACGTGATTTACTAATGGAAACGAGCAACGAATGTCAAGTGACCTTTTAATATTGTTTTCGACATTTTTTTGAAAATTTTGTAACTCACAAACTAAAACTCTAACAGATTTTCTGTTTAAGATTTTAATGTAATTTATTCGACAGGTCTTTTGGTTACAGCGACGTTGTAACATTTTGAAAGGAAGCTGTTAAACAACAGAGTTTCCTTTTAAAACGAGCATTTTACTGTTTTTGTACACAGGTTTCTATATGACAATATACTTGTCAATTATTGTGACGCACTAGTAGTACAAATTATCCACATTTCTATTTTTATAATCATGTTCCAATAGTATACCAGACAGGTTGTAAAAGCCTTAATGATTCATAAACCGAAATAGATACTTAGTTTTATCAGATGCAGAACTGTGATATTGTTTGATTTATGTATTCTTTTTAATATTTATTTCAAAAATAATATTTATTCAATGTTTAATACTTCTTTTGGTGCAATGAATTGTATTGTTTTAGTTTTGTAATTAATTTTCTTTTCATCATTAATATAAATTAATCAACCAGTGCCTGTAAGTTGTAATGATATTCATAAATGTAAGTTTTTACTCAATTACAATCATTCCCTTGCTTTTATATAGTTTGTCATTTAGTGATAAGTTTTACATTTACTATATTACAACTTAATGTACTTTTTGTAGGTAGAATAACATAGGTTTAGATTAGTATTTAATGTTGAGCGGTTTGTTGTATGAATGTTAATTAAATTAATAAAATGAATGACAGGTGTTGAATAAAATGTATCTTATTTGTCTTGTATTTATTACTTCTCCTGGTGTGAGGGCCTGCGCAAGTGGTTTTGTGTCAACCTTCTTCTCTCCGAGACCTTTGTTGATTTGAGTTGTTTATTTATTTATCAGTCATAGACTTGTAGGTACTTCAAAATTCCTTACTCTTTTCGCCGGAAGTACCAAAGTACCAACATCTCTTGTAACGTTCACTTGCGCAGGTCTTCTGGACTGCATTCCTCCGGATGGTGATACAATAAAGTATTATTATTAACAGTGTGGTTGTTTTATTGCACTAACGCCGCTGTAAGTTCGCTAAGCTTGAGGCATGCTCCAGTCGCTTGACTCGCATTAATATGAAATGTCGGTCTCTCGCTACCACAAAGTTTGAATATCGCGTGAATAATATAACGCGACCCCATACCGGTGTGGGACATAATTGAATAAGGAATAAGCTACCTATTGTTGTTAGACCGTTGTTTTTTTCTTGTTTCATGTTAATGCGTATGTCGAGCGCTACCACTTTAGCTACGATCCCATACATTCGAAAGAACGTGTCATGAGATGTCCTCGAACATGATAGATCGTTAAGCAAAGAAGTCTAAATATAGGACGTCCGGAATATTGTGGCTAGACAAGAAGTTCACTAAGAATGAATTTTAAACATTAGTTTAACTTTCAGTCAACTGTAGTTTATTTTATCAAAACTTGGTAATATCGCGTATCAATCTTAGTCGGTACAGAGCCTAATGGCCAGGATCATGTTAGCAATAAAATTAGGCTTGATATATTATTATAATGGCTTACATTATTTATTTCTTGAAACTTTTCAATATTTCAACCAGTACATGGTTCAAAATATTATTTATTGGTATTTTATTAGTGGATCCAATTGCCTTGCATTAGCCACAGAATGGCAAGCATGGCGTGACTTTAAATACCTTTATTTAGTAGTCAGACAACATAGACAAAAAGATGACATTTATGTTCTTAGAAAAGCATATTGCATATTGTCATCGGATAGAAACTCACTTTCCCCTTAAAAAGGGGGAAGCAAAGCAATTAATCTTTCTTACTTTTTAATTTATATACATATTATACCAAAGCCGCTCTAAGTTGGCCGATTTGACACTTTTTATTTTATATTTTGCATTTATCCTTGTTAAGAGGAACATATTTAGCGAATCATAAAGAACAACTTTTAAAAATAAGACGTTATTTCAAAATGTCAAATGCACCTAATCATCTAATTATTTGTCTTTTATTACTTAAAATAATTGAATTATAAAACGAAAACGTACAATTTCCACTCTGTATTACGCTTTTACAAGGTTACGCCGTTTGACACGTTTTCATAGTGACGTAATGGGTAATACTCACTAGGTATTTTTTGGAAATAGGATGAAGGATTTAATAATTATTGTTTTTAATAATAATTTTAAATAAGAAACTTCAATTCAATCTTCTGGATGTGAATAAATGTTTTTAATAAAAAATTGTTATAATAGGGTATTTGACTATTTTTTTATTTTGATATAGTTGGATGGACCACTCGAACACAAAGACACTGTTAAAGGATCACTTTGATATCTGGATAACTCAACGAGATATTACAATTTTAATTGCACATTAATTGGTCGAGCTCAAAAATGCTCCATACAAACGTCGACTGGCGTGTGACGTCACACGCTAGTTTGTTGTATGCAGCGCCTAAGAAGTTTGTTCGGTAGGTTCATCAAAAGTTGCGTTTATTGATATGTTTTCATAATGAAAGATGTGACTAATTCTGTTATTAATAAGATGAAAAAGAAATTTTAATTGATTTTCGCAATTTTGGAATGGACTTGCCCACCCAACTTTAAATTGTTTTTTGTAGTCTCATTTCGCTAAAAATTTAAGTTTCGTTTTCATTAATAATATTGATTTACATAAATCTTACTGATTTTCATAAAAATGGCAAGCATAACAACCACAGTCGAATACCCTATTAGACCTTGCTTGGTTATAAAGTGGAAATAACTGTTACTTATATACTTCGGCAATTTTACCGTCGTCCCTCACTAGTGCAGTCAGTCTGACATGTGTCAAATCGGCCAACTTAGAGCGGCTTTGGTATAGGCATATTATTTAATAAAAAAAACTATGTTATTACAATTTTGAGGACTGATTCCTGTTAGGTAGCCATATTCTCATTATGTGCCATTAAACTTTGTATGGGTTCGTACCTTATGTGAGATAGTGGTTAGGTAAATAAAACGGGTATTTTGGGATTGACCGCTGCAGGTCAGGTTTATATTTAGACACGCTTAGTGGATGCAAGAAATAGCCATTAAGTTTTGGGGAATGCAATAAAGCCTACGCAAAAATGCACGAATTTGCTGATTAAGTTAAAATAAAGCGGTATGAGGGTTTTTAATGGTAATGAAATGGCGACGGGTCCAAATCAGGATTTTATTACACTGTCTCTAGGGTTGCCAACTATACTGTTTCAAACAGTATTATACTGTTTTTCCCTCAATTATACTTTTTACTGTTGAACAAAAAAAAGTATACAAAATACTGTTTTCCGATCGAAATGGATACACGAAGGACGCTCACACAAATTTATTTTTATTTCGTCAGACGGTACTCACTGCTCAGAGCAGCGCAGCCGAAAACCTTAAACAAAATTAAAATACTGTTCATTTTCCTAAGATACTGTTTATTATTCTTTACTGATCTGAATATACTTTATTTCATGTAAAATAAGTTGGCAACCCTAACTGTCTCCTGCACAACTTTCTGTCTATCTTGATGCAACATAACTTGCACTGCAAAAAATGCATGCCAATGCAATGTCAAGACAAATAAATACAAGTGAATTGTTATTTGTATTTTTAACATACCTACTTCCGTTTGCCAATTAAATTGTATTACTTACTGTAATACAGTTCGTATTAAAATAGAACAAGCAGGATTTCAACAGAATGAATCTAGATGATTAATTAAAATGTCATATGATAAAAATCTATTCCTTAATGTGTTATTTTTGAAATAGAAGTAAAGATATAATTCTAGGTCTGTGACTAGGTATTAAATACCCTGTAGGTAGGTGTTACCTTCTCTGCGAAATTGATACTTATTATAAGGTTTCAAATGATAATCACAAAATCATAATGAAATTAAATTAAATATATAGTACACAGAGACAGACCTGCCTACAATCTAAAGCAATAAACTGCAACAAACTTTCTACAAACACCTGGATAGATCGGATCGAGAATTTATAAACAATCAAGCCAATTAAGATTTCTCAAACAAATAAACCAAGTCCTATCCTAATATTTTATCACGAAACTTTATGGGTATTTGGGTACGTAAATAAATGTCTACTTTATCGTGCCTACCTAACTGAAGGAGATTAATTCGCTTCTGAATGTTTTATTGTAGGTCGGGCGAACCCTATTCAATTCATTACGAGATCTAAGGTCGTTCTAGCGTTTCTCTAGGGACTGAATTTTGCTCTTGATTAGGTATTGGATTATATTCCTAAGTACTTTCGATATTGTTATGTTCAACAAATAGATATCTAGAAGTACGGTTCTAACTAATATGTGTAATGAATCTGAGCTAATCCAGTATGGCTTCTTTCCTTCCTTTGAAAGGATGGAAGGAAACTGGACACCGATTTAGCAGGGCACGTATCCTAGATTACGTTTCTTATTACCTCCCTAGGTAGGACTATCCGAGTCGGTTTACATTCAGGTACCTATGTAATCTGACTCAGAAAGTCAGTGTTTGAAATCATACTCTATCTTTACACATTACTCAGATTTTCTTGCTTTTCCATAATGAGGTATCAAAATGACAACAAACTATAATATATTTTTAATTATAGACCCTGTTGGGCACAGCCATCATTAGTAGACACAGAATCTTGGGCACTTGTGTCACGTTTGTGAAACGACGTAACGACGGAAAACGTCCAAACGTAGACTATTTTAGGAACTAACAAGAATCCAGGGCCGCATTTAGAGCAAGCGAAATAGCAACCCACTTAGATGTACTTACACGTGCCAATTCCCCGCTGTCGCGGCATCCTGCTTCCCTCCTCGCCAATTCGGCCCCACTCCTTGTTAAGAGGCGCATTAAAAATCAATAGGTAGCTTTGCAGGAGGGATATAGAGCGAACTGTCAACATAGGACTGGCCAATATTGGACCAATATTTTGGGTTATTTTCTTTCTTTTTTCCTCTATAACTATAGATACCGACTGAAAAAAAAACATTGTAACTGTAATCACAACACTATCTAGGTAGATACAGAATACCTATTCTGGGTAATAACAGATGTATTTACTAACGCTAATACACCTGGCGATACCATTAAAAATACAAATGAATTGTATTTGTATAAATTATCTGTACTTGGAAAAGATTATGTAGAAGAGACTGCAACCATAAAATTTTACTGTCCATGGTTATCGGTACACAGTGATCTAGTAATTCTACTTAGATGTACCTAACTATAACTACTTAGCAAGTTAATATGAATGCAATCTTGATATTAAGAGTACCTGTGTAAGTAAGCAGTGTGGCCTTCGGATGACTGAGATTATAGGCTAAAGGCTAGGAATCTTACCTATATCTCTGATTCATAATATAATCTATCCGACGTATGTACTTACATTCTTATTGCGATAAGCATTACATTATGATAGTACTCAATAGTAGGTTTTATTTATTTATTTCTGGCAAATTGTTCGTGATTAAGTTGAATATATTCTTTATCTTAATAAAATAAAATTGATATACGAGATACGACAAATCTACGTTAATTTAAATGTGGTTTAAAGACTAAACGGTCCACATACATTCATACCTGAACAATACCCATTTATTTACTTTGTTTTACCTCTATTATGGAATAGGACGACCTTGATATTCACTCTATTCCGACTCGAATAGAATTTGTGATAGAACCGAGTTAACTCGTGATCGATAGGATGCCCGTGAACGTGGGTCACCCTGCCGGCCGCGGTAGTCACGAAAGGTCGTAGGTTCGACTCCTGTGGGCAAACACGATGGAAACACCATAATACTCCGAGTAAAAGAAAGTACCTATCCTAATATGTAATACTTAAAGAATTTTGGATTGTATCTAGTGTTGACACTTGTCCTTGAATTAGGGATTTTTCCATGAGACCGCCCTTGTAATATTAATTGGTAACTGGATACCTAATTACTTACATACTGCTTGAAAAGATCTACCTAACAATTTGAGGTACTTTAGGAAGAATAATATTAGATACAAGTTATATTAATTTTTTATCTAGGTATATTTTTATCACTTTATTTTTATTTATGTAGAAAACAAAACAATATAACAATAAACGTGTGTGGTAGGTAACTATTATACCATTTATACGAGTATATGGTAGTTAACGTAATAAGCTTACTATAGATAGGTACCTACTACATTTAAAAATATGATGTATTTAGGTGTAAAGCTTTTCGTTATTATCACAATTATTATTTTTTGTGTACACTATAGTACCTAGGTACCTAATAACCTGGTGCTAATTAGATAAATGCTCTGAGTATTTTTTTAAATAGATGTACATTCTCTCGCTTGTAGGATTTATAGGTAGGTACAATGTTTTATTACAAGAGCAAACCACAAGTTTATTAGGACGTAAATGAAGTTGCTAATTGTATTTTATGTATTCAGACGTGCCCGAGTGTCCTTCCACGGAATCGAGTCGACCGCTCTCCGTGCGGACAGACAGATGTTAATTGAATAAACATTGTTCTTAACAGGAAATAGGCCGACTTTCTTAGGTCAGTCTAGCACAGATCTAGCTCCGTGTAAATGTAAGACAATGTCGTTGCAAGAGGACATTTTTTACATTCCGAGATGTTATTCTAGTTTATGGTGTGACTCTTCCAGTAAGCGAGAAAAGAAGAACAACTAAAGAAGAAATGATTATAGAAGATATAGGCTCAAGAAACTTAGCAGCAAGAAGAGTATGCAGTAATATGTTTATGTTAATATAGTTAACAGGCGTACTAACTCAAATTATATTATTGTGCGTTTGAACGTACTTATTTATAACATGATAATGAACACATATTCGTTTATAAAATGTATAAATGTATTCTGTTTTCGTTTGGTATATTTTGGAACATGATTATTGTGTTAGGGATAATGATTGAATAAACTTAGTATTAATTATGTTAAATTAAAAATAACAGGTCACCAAATAGAACGGCTTATTATGTTCAAGCCTTGTTTCCAGGCTTTAAGATGCATGATGGATGGTCAAAATTATATCCTTCTATTTAGGCCGTAAGTTAGTGTGTAGAAAAATATGGGACACGTATCTTTTGGTTTTTCAAATGATCCCAAATTGACGTAAATTATCGATGACCTACATCGATCTTTTGGAGTCTGACGTCCCACATTCGCATTAATTTTACAAAATAGTGACGTCAACCGCAAGCTTTAAGCGCTATTTCTTAATAATTTGTTTTATGAAAAATAAAAAAAAAAAACTTTGTACAATATTTTTAAATACTGTAACAAACGGACTAAATATTTATTCTAGTCATCTACCCGTTTAGCAAATTTCAGCCATCCTGCTACTTTCGAGCGAACCCATATCTTTCACCCTAGTGTCTCCGACCCATTTCCTCACCATATTAATATCCACGGCTGATGGTTCCCAGGAGCTACTAAGAGAGAAGCAAATCCATCTGGAGCGTTTGATGCGCGAGAGGGAGTTGGAGCGCGCGGAGGTGGCCAAGGTGTCCCTGCAGGCTGAGCGCGCCGACAGTGCGCTTGCGCAGCTCAGGAAGGAGGCCACACAGGTACGTAATAATAAACCGACATTGTAAACCAATGGAAAATAGGGCAAGTCAACAGAAACCCTGAAAAAGCCCGTTCGTCCGTTCACCCGTGATTATGTGGCCAAGGTGTCCCTGCAGGCCGAGCGCGCCGACAGTGCGCTTGCGCAGCTCAGGAAGGAGGCCACACAGGTACTTAATAATAAACTGACATTCCCAAACCAATGGAAAATAGAACAAGTCAACAGAAAACCTGAAAAAGTCCGTTCGTCCGTTCACTCGTGATTATGTGGCCAAGGTGTCCCTGCAGGCCGAGCGCGCCGACAGTGCGCTTGCGCAGCTTAGGAAGGAGGCCACACAGGTACTTAATAATATACTGATATTCCCAAAACATCTAAAATAGGCCAAGTCATGTTTCCTACATGTGGAAAGAACTAAGATTGATATATATCTTTTGTTTTGTTTAATTAAGCTGCTCCTGATATTTCGATATTTAGTTCGCTTACAACAGTGCCGAAATATGTCATTAAAACAAGACAACATGGTAAATATCCCGGAAGTGCTGGATATTAATGAAGATTTATTTCTTTAAACCAACAATGCATATATCCACAGACTCCACATTGAATGTAGCACTTAATAATTATAATTGATATCGTGGCCTTAATTACGGAATGCAAACTAAAGGTCCTGAGTTCGCTATTGATCAAGTCCGGTGATATAAGGCTTCTCCAAGCCATCATCGTAGTCAATTAAGAAAAAGATAAGAAGGCACCGTCTAACTGTTTTAGAACATAAGTACTTCTGGAAAGATGCCCGAAAAAAGTATTTGTTTACTCGAAAACACAATTTTTTAATTATTTTTTTCAATTCTACTTAAATAGGAAAAAAATCAGTAAGCAAATCCCTTGTCAAACATTCCAGACGAGTACGGAGAACGAGAAACTGAAGGCCGAGTTGAGCAGACTGAACAAGCAACTGGAGGATGAGCGGCAGAAGGTGGAGGACCTCATGTTCCGCAACGAGGAGGAGAACATCAACAAGGAGGATTACAATGTAATTAACTTTACTTACTAACTTACTCTTCTTTCAATAGCATTATCAGCAGTCCCCAGTTACAATGTAACTTTTCTTAATACCTTCCTTTGCTTTCATTATCAGCCCATATACGTCCCCACTGCTGGGGCACGGGCCTACCCTGAACTAGGGCGATCATGCTGGGGTTCGTTCTACGCACTTCATCGCAATTTAATGGTGTAGAGGTTGCATGGGTACTATACAATGCCTATGTTCGTAGTAAACTTGAATATGGTGCCATTGTATGGGACCCATATGAGGAGAAATATATCCTCATGATAGAAAAAATACAGCGTAAATTTGCTCGCTGGTTGTACAAGAGAAAATTTGGATATTACCCATACCTGTATCCGTCATTATTCGTATCGGGAATGGTAGGATTAGATACTCTTAAACTCAGGAGAAGTATGCAGACGATAATACACTATCTGTCTATTATACACTATAGGATAGATAGTCCAACAATAGTGAGCAAAATGGGGCTTTTGGTTCCTAACCGTATTAACTGGAATAAGGAGGGCATTGTGGAGTTGCGGCGGCGGCCGCGCCTTCTGTCGCGACAGACCACACGTACCAGGTTTGCTGCCCATGCACCAACCATTCGTGGTCTACACCTCATAGGTGACATGCTCGCCCACGACTGGAATACGGACATATTTGCTGACAGGTTTTCTCAACTTATCTACAAAGCCCTTTTATATTTAAACGACAGCTGCTAGTACATATGACATTTATTTTATTTGATTTTATTATTTTATTGTTATTATTATATTTTTTTAACTGACTTGGATTATTTTATATCCGCACACTGAATCTGACATTACTTACTTAATTTAATTTTTGACATTTTGACATGTACCTACTACCTATTCTAATCCACTTTTTGACAAGCTGACATAACTGTACTTAATTATTTCGTGATATCGCCCAACCTATTGTTTTGTAAATTTGATACCTATTGTTATTTTGTATTCTCTTGACATGTGTTTTTTATTGTAATTATTATTCTTGTAAGCGTATTGGAAATTTTCTGTTAGCTTTTAAGAAAAACTGAATAAATGAAATATGAAATATGAAATATGAAAATCAGGCTTGTCAACCACACTGGCCAAGTGCAGATTGGTCGACTACACAATCTTAGAATTTTTTTGGATCATTATCAGCACATATACGTCCTCACTGCTGGGCCACGATCCTCTACCCTAAACCAGGGTGATTGCTTTACTTACTTCTCTGAAATTTAACAGCCTGTTTGATGTGCGTATTGTTTACTACTGGTTATATGCGAAACGTTCACTTGTTTCTAATAACATGTTATGTATTATGAATAATTAAATTATTATTTCCTTTTTTTATTTCAGCGATACAAAGAAGCAATGGAAGTAAGTTTTAGTTATTTATTCACATTTTAACGGAAGTTCTTAATTAAAGAACCAGTTTTAATTTATTGGCTGGCTATAATTTTCACATAAACCTAGATAATTAACTTATTAAACCAAAGTGTTGGATTATAAGATACGAGCTAATCTGTATTCTATAATAGTACGTAAACATACATTGCTTATATTACACACAACAAATTATAAGCTGCCATCTTTGCAAAAAATATTAACCAATAGGATAGGATTGCTAAAAATCTTTGATTGTGTCTTCTCCAGAGCACACACAGACTAATAATCTCGCTTGCTTGCTGGAGACAACAATATCTTACTCATCAAATCACGTGTTACAGAAAGAGAAAGCAGAACATCTCCAGCGCATCCGGGACCTGGAAGCGGAGGCAGCGCTGCAGGCGGCGCGCGCCGAAGCGACCTCTCAAGCGCTGCAAGCGCTGGAAGAGCAACGGAGCGCTGAGGCGACCGCGCTGCTCGCCCAGCATAAGGAAGAGATCACCGCTGCGCACAGTGAGTCACCCACTGACTATACTCGTAGATTTAGAAGGCAGAACATCTCAAGCGCAACCGGGACCTGGAAGCGGAGGCAGCGCTGCAGGCGGCGCGCGCCGAAGCGACCTCTCAAGCGCTGCAAGCGCTCGAGGAGCAACGGAGCGCTGAGGCGACCGCGCTGCTCGCCCAGCATAAGGAGGAGCTCACCGCTGCGCACAGTGAGTCTTTGTGGGCGATCCTTCATGACTGAAAATCGCGGTCACCATTCTTTATCCAGCGGTCCATTAGGCGTTTCCAAATGTTGCGGTCGGCAGCCATACGTACAACTTCCTCGAACTTGTGGGAGTAAGTAATCCGGCTTTAGCTGATCCGACCACCGTAATGGAGATCTCCCTCTTGATCGTTTGACCTCCACATTTGCACAGACGATAAGTTTCTCCAAGTTACACAGTGAGTTACCGACTGACTATAACTGCCTCGTTCGCCTATTGGTAGCAAGCGCTGCGTAAGGATCGAGAGGTCCCCGGTTCGAGTCCGGGGTCGGGCAAAATTTGTGTGAGTTTTTCTGTAATGAAATTACTCAAGGAGTTAGGAAGTAAGCGGTTGAACGCCCGTGCTTCGGCAAGTAAGCCTGTGGTCCTGCGCTCGATCACTCATTATGAGGGTAAGGGAATAGAGAGCGCACTAGTGCACTATAATATGTCCTGCGCTCATGGCTGAAATTGGTCGGACGCCTTATTATTTATACTCGTAGTGAGTGTAGTTTTGGATGCCTATACGTCCTGCATTGGGTAGTGGCTGCGAACGGAACTAAAACTCGTTGGCGACGCAAACCGGGGCCTTACTAAATGGCTAAACATGATAAAACTGGCAGACCAGACTGATACTATCGAATTAAAGTAGTGTCTAATGTCAATCACACATCAATACCCCATGTCCCATGTAACGTACCTTAATCACTTTAATGTTGTTCGTTACAGCTCTGTCTTCCGAACTACAAAAACTACTGGATGAAGCATATGCCTTACTCAAAGAAAAGGAGCAAGAAAAAGACTCTTTGGGCAAAAGCATGTCTGAAGAGTTGTCGAAGGTTCGAGCCGACTCAGAAAAAGCGCTAAACGAAGCGAAAACAAAGATAGCCATTGCGCAAACTGAGTTCGATACACAGGTGTCAGTACTGACCGCTAAGCTGCAACTGGCCGAATCAAAACTCGAAAATGAGAAACAGAACCTAGAAAGACTAGATAAGGAAAATAGCCAAACTATAATAGATCTTAATACTAAGCTTACTCAGCTCCAAGCAGCCGTCGATGATAAGACACTCGAATTAAATAAGGGTAAGTATCTATTTTTATTTGTTGTTTTTAATGCTATTAAAGTACAATATAAATTTAAAATTTAAAAAAATTCGCATTCATGACCGGTGGTTCAGGTCCCCGTTCAGGCGGGGTCATGAATGCGAATTTTTTCAAATTTTATATTTAAGGGTAAGTATCTAGTTATTGGTTTTATCCTGTTTGTATTATAATTAATTATGTATCTTATTTATGTTTTTCTTTTCAGTAATGGGTGTAAGCAAAGAACATGAAGTTAATCTTAATAAGGAGATAACAAAACTGAAAATGGAACTCAGTGCCAAGGTATTAGATTTAGAACAATTAGAAGACAGTAGAAGGAAACAAGAAACTGCGTGTAAGTCTTTGCAGGAAGAAATAGCTAGAGTAAAAGACGAATACGCCAGCAAAATGAACGAATATGAAACTTTACTAAATGAAGTTTCTCAACAAAATGAAAAGAGTAAAATGGACATTATGGAATTACAAAAATCTCTATCGTCTAAAACAAAAGACTACGAAAGATTACTTTCGGAGTCAAGTGTATCAAACACGTCTACCGAAAAACTGGTGAGTGAATACAAGCAAACTATTCATGAAAGAGATAAAGAAATAATTAAGTTAAAAGATGATTATGAAGAGGCCACAGCTAACTTCAATATAAAACACAGTAAAATTGCCGAAGAACATAAAAAGGAAATTGATGATCGAAACTCCAAGATAGAGGAACTTATGAAAGAGATCAAAAGTCATAAGGAAGCCCTGGACCAAAGTAAAGTAGATTTCGATACACTAAACTCACAGTTCAATGTGAATGCGGATGAATTAAAGGCCTTGAGAGAAGAAAATGAGAAACTAAAACAATTGGTATCAGAGTTAACTCAAAGCAACAACGATCTTAAATCAAAAATATCCGCAATGGAACTGGAAATTGGTGAACACAAAAGGCAACTTGAGAGTACAGTTGAAAAATGTAATGAACTACAAAAAACTAAAGAGAAAATTGAATCGGAATATATGAATTTGACCGGACAAGCTACTGATTCCAACGAACAATTCAACCAATTATCACAACATCTTAAGGCGACCGAAAATGAGTTACAAGAATTGAAAGATAAGCAAAGAGAAATTGCGAATAATCATGGTAGGGTAGAACAGGAATTAAAACAGAAATTATTCAAACTACAAGAAGATTTTTCATCTGAGCGTGGGCAGTTAGTACAATCGGTTGATGAGAAATTAGAAAAAATTAAAAATTACGAAGGCAGAATCAAAGAAACAGATAAAAATTTGACAGATGCAAATAATCGCATCAAAGATTTAGAAACAAATAATGATAAGTTCCTTGATGAAAACACCAACTTAAAACATGAAATAGAGAATCTTAAACAGAAAGAGCATGAAATCAACACGGAATTCGAAACAATTCGCAAAAAGCTGGAGATCGACATTGAGCGGTACAAAGAAGAAATCAATATTTTGAAAGCTGACGGCGCTACTTCTGAAGTTAAATTAATGGAGAAAGTGGACCAGTTGACAGAAGCACAAAACGACTTGAACAACAAACTGGAGGAAGCGCGTAGAAACGAAGATTCCTTACAAAAAGTTGTAGAAGATATGACAACACAGTTAAACAACCAAAAGGTTCAATATGATAAAGAAATTGCTCATACACAAAGCTTAATAGCAGCGTCTAGCGAAGAAGCAAATAAATACAAGGAAGAAGAGAATCAATTGAAGCAGTCTTTAGAAGAAAAACAAAATACTATAAAAGAACTGTCATTGAAATTGGAAATGCTCGAAGTAGACTTTAAATCTAATTTAGAAATAGTCAATGAAAAGGACCGTCAAATAGTAAATGTTAACGAAGAACTTAATAAACTTACAGAAAGTAAGAAGCAATTGGAAGAAAAGCTTAATAACGCAATTATGGAATCTGGTTCCATAAAACAGAAATATGAAAGCCTTATAGCAAATTCTTCTGCGGAAGAATCACTACTTAAGGAACAATTAGGTCAAGTAGAGACGTTAAGGAAAGAAATAAGTGTGTTAATGCAAGATAAGTCCGAATTAGAAACTAAATTTACTGAAGGCCTAAACCAACTTAATAAGTTAAAGGAGGAATACGAAGGAACTACTAAAAAATTAAAAGAACATATGGAACTAAACGCTGACTTGAAGAAATCTTTAGATGATAAAGAAGTTTTATTGAGATCTCATAATGAGAAAAGTGAGACTGAAAGTAATAAATTAAAACAACTAGAAGATACCATTGTTGAACTGAAAAAAGATTTATCAAATAAGAATGCACTGGTTGAAGAAAAAGAGTCGCAGCTATCTAAAGTAAATAATTCTCTTCAAACAGAAACCAATGAAACGCAACGAATCGTTAACCAACTACAAAATGAAAATGCTCAACTTAACGAAAAATATAAGAAAGAAGTTGAATCTCTAAATAATGTAACAAAATCCCTACAAAATGAACTTGCGGAGAAAGAAAAACAATTAGAAGATTTGCAAAAGTCTAAGGAAAAGGTTGCAGAGTTAGAACAACTGCTTGCTAAAGCCGAGAAAGACATCAAGCAACTGACTGATATCAACGATGGTCAGAAATCAAATTATGAAGATTTGAATAAGCAGTTACAAGCACAGTATGATGAATATAAAAAAGATAGTAAACGCGTCAAACACGACCTTAAAGCTAAACTACACGATTCTGAGAAAGAACTACAAGAGTGTAAAGAGAAAATCAATATTGAGATCAAGAAGCAGAGTGATCTTCAACAAAAATTAAGCGACGCGGAGAAGCAAGTGCTTGAATTATCACAGAAATTAGAATTGGCGTCAGTCCAACAGATTTCTGAAGTCGATAAGGATTCCAAATTAGAAAAAATAACGCTAGAGTTACAAGCAACAAGGAAATCTGGCGCCGAAGCGTTGGCTCAGAGCGAAACAGTGATTACTGCTCTGAAGAGTGAGATTGAACATAAAGTAAGAGATCTCAAACAGAAGGAGGATATTGTTAACAAGTTACAGGAAGAAATAAAGGTAAATACCTTATACCTATTTATTGTTGTTACAAAGTTAAATTTCCACTGTGTTAATTCTATATTCTTTTTTTGCAGAATAATAAAGCCAAGCTGGAAATAGCGGAAAGAGAGAAAGTGTTATTACAAAAAGAGCTGACTGCAAAGGGAAAGGATCTTCGTGACAAGAATGACAATAACGCTACAGGAGTGTTAGGACAAGGCGACCATGCCGCTCAAAAGTATGAATCTACCATATTACTATTGGATTTTAAAACTACTTGTTCTAATTACTTGGTATTTAATAGTAGTAGTCATTTGTTAACACCTATTATTCAAAACAAACACGTAAAAGACGTTACGCCCTCACCGTTCACCTTATCTCTCTTCCGAGATCCTGCAATAAGACAAAGGACTTAATAATATTTATTTACGCACTGTGGTTGTATGTAATACAAAATTAAATATTTGTCTTTATGGGTCTACACGCGTTATTAGGAGTAGCAAATTACATAGCTACTTACTGCCCGACGTTTCGCCTGGGTTACACCAATCGTGCAGTAAGTAGCAGTAAGTAGTAGTTACGTCGGGCAGTAAGTAGCTATGTAATTTGCTACTCCTAATAACGCGTGTAGACCCATAAAGACAAATATTTAGTGTAATGGAACGCGAAAGTCTAAAATCTTACAATACAAAGTTGTTTAATAATAAACGTGTGCGTTTGTGAGTGAGTATCAATATGAATATGCGAAAATTACGGTGCCTCTTCAAGGCATCGGGCGTCGGTGCCGGTGGGTTAGCGTTACTTAAAAACGGTCTCTATATAATATCTATGCATGCTGGACCTTCAGCGCTGACGGTCAGCGCGACTCTAAAATCAGCCTATACTTTTTAAATTTTGGTCGTATGTCGAAACGACTTACACAATATGTCGATTCGGATTATCAAATACTTCAAAGTTACCTAATTACGTAAAATTATGAACATTCTCCATTATCATTTCCAGAGCCGAAGAGAAGGAAATGCTGGACGGCCAAGTGAGCTTCCTGAACTCGGTGATCGTGGACATGCAGCGCAAGAACGAGCGGCTGCTGGCGCGCGTACAGGCGCTGGAGGGCGGCGGCGCTGATGAGTCGCCTGTCTTGTAAGTATTCTTATCGTCTATAACAGGGTTGGTTTCTATTGTATGCCTTTTTTTATAAAGGCTAACAAGATGACCTCACACCACCTGATGGTAAGCTAAGCGGTAGTGAGATCCACATATGAGGTCAACAGGCACAATAGACCATATTGAGCCTGTCGCACTCACCCTGAGGGCCTACCATGAGTTGGCTATCGTAAACTTACGTACGTTAAAAACCTATCGAGTTGTTTTTTTCATATGGCCGTTTGTAGTTCTTCGCGTAACCACCAGGCGGCGCTGTACAAGTTTTTCATAGACATATTTACGTAGGCGATATCGAGCGCGTAAGTTTTAAACTCATGGTAGCCCCACTGAAGGCCTACTTATATGACGTTTCACTCCCCGTCTGAATATTCCGGGATCATAGAAGGGAGGGAAAATGTTATCCCTAGCTCATGTGAGCTAAATGGACATTCACACACCTACCAATTCTGTGAATGCTCAAACGTACACTATTCACCAATCGCAGGAAGTAAGATTTACCCTGCAACTAATTTATCATATTATACGATTACCTGTCTCGTTTTCCTAACTGATTACCACGATGGCTCGGCGTAGCCTCGTCACCATCGGCAGACTTTTGGGGGAGCACTTTTTTATCATCCCTGTGATAAAAGTATAGATTTAACCTCGTAAGACCCAATGTCCTCACACGAGACCAGACACAATGGATTTTGTATCGTGTCTGGTTTTCTGGGCCTTACGACTTTAATGTGGCAACAAATGTATGTATCTGTTAACCCCCCAGTAACGGTCGCAAGGCGCGCGCGGCGCCGCGGCTGTTCTGCGACATCTGCGACGTGTTCGACGCGCACGACACCGACGAGTGTCCGCGCCAGGCCGCGCCCGACGCGCCCGCCCCGCCCGCCGGCGACCGACGCGCGCCGCCCCCCCAGAGGCCCTACTGTGACATTTGTGAAGGTAAACACACCTTTTTTATTTCCCAGTTGTTCGTTGTTGTTGTTATTCTCCAACTATGAAGAATATAGAAAGAAGTATGTAAGATTTTCGACTTTAGCGTTCCATTACACTAAATATTTGTCTTTATGGGTCTACACGCGTTATTAGGAGTAGCAAATTACATAGCTACTTACTGCCCGACGTTTCGACCAATCGTGGTCGCGAGCGAACACGATTGGTGTAACAAATATTTATAGATAGAAGTATACAGTAAGTGTCCCAAAAAATAGTGTCAAGCGGAAGTCCCGAGATAGAACACCCCTTGGGGCGACCGAAACACCTCCTGATGATTTTTTTTCTAGTTCTCACTAGTGACCCGCTCTCGCTTCGCTTCGGATATTTATACATAAAAACTTTTTCAAGTAATCAGCGCCATCTGCCGGGCTGATGTGTGAATCTAAACCATCCAGGGCGCCCCTCAAACACATACAGAAAATTCATTTAAATCGGTCAAGCCGTTTAGGAGTTCAATTACATACAAACATACAGCAAAATTATATAAGTAGGTATACTTATCTACCATACTGACAGGATGGGAGTATTGGGTGTCGTTAATTTATCTTCTGTTACACATTTTTTCCGAACTTCCTTTTAACATAACCTGTTACTTTTCCTTTTATTTAAATGCAATATTACCTCATGATGTGATGTGTATGATTAACAATGTGCATTATTTTGTTTTCAGTATTCGGACATGCAACAGAAAACTGTGATGAAGAGGAAACATTTTAAAATGTAATTTATTTACTATTACATAACATTTAGTTATAATGTTACCGTTGTTGTTGTTTCTTGTTTTAGTAGGTATTATTTATTTAATATTTACCATTGTAATAACATCAGTTATTTGCTAGTTGAATCTTAGACAATGTTTGTAAATAAGACAAATTGATCTTTTTATAATAGATTTGCATGTTATTTTTTTATCACAATCAGGTGAATGGTATTTTATTTTTCATTTGCATTATCTGGTCATAATGCACATTGAGAAAGAAACATTTTATGTGTAGGCACAAACTGATAAATTTCCATCACAATCATGTTTTAACCTCTTGTACACTATCTGTACTTCAAACTTATACTGTTAAACCGTAAAGAATGAACACCAAAATATAATAATCTTTTTATAATTAATAAATAAAATTGATTTAATTTTTAAAATCTATTTATTTCTATTAACCCCCGCGCTCTAAAACCTGCTATGTAACTTTAAAAATATTCATCCAGTTTACATTGCCCTGCTATAACAATAGAACAAAATATTATATTCTAAATCTTAAAGCAGATGTGATGTGTGTATGTGTATTACATAATCATGAAGAATTACACTTTCAATGCTGACTGTTACTCTTAAATATGTGTACTTACTCATAAATCATACTAGAGTAACAACCAATATACCAAAGCAGGGTTTATAAATATTAAGGTGAACTGAATGTTATAATATCAGGTATTCTAATAATAAGCCATCCTCACATGGCAGTCCAGTTTTTTGCAGGATCCTATTTGACAGTCTTTGTGTTTATACTATAGAGTTCACACGAGAATGCAAAATCTGGATTGCCAGGTGAAAGAGGTGTAACTGGTAGTATATTGCTGGTGCTCATATTTATTACACCCTCTACACACACATAATGGTGTACACAATTGGGAAAAATTTACAGATGTAAAAAAAACCTGCACACCTGAGTAGAAATTCTGAAGTTGTGTGAAGTAGACTAATCCACTTGAATAGCATGGATGACAAAAGGCCTGATCACCTTAATTTAGTGTAGGATCTAGGGCATGAGCATACAGTGGGATTGTACTGGAATGGGATGATGATGATGATAAAAGAAAAAAAATCAATGAAAAAGTTCATTAAATTTATTACTTACATAATGTTACTCTTAATTTAAAAGACCTTAAGATAATATTCAATCTAAATATCTAATGCTTAGTCCAACCCCTCCTTCTTTTCTTTAATGGCTTCCTGAAATAATATAAAAAAATATTTTTGAATAAAATAAAATAATGACAATATAAAAAATAAATGAACTATAATAAGCTGTATAATAGTCTTATGATGACCATAGAAAATTTAAAACTTCATTTAGTCTAAAGTAAGTCAAACCAATTAAAAGCTGACCCACCACTAATCAGTTTTCTAATCCATTTAACCTGGTAAAATTTGCATGGCGGCAACTCTGGTTTCAAACTCTATTTTGTACATCATACATATGATATAAATAAATATTACACAACATCACATACATTAATATCATCCCATGTTAAGTAGCTTAAGCACTTGTGTTATGAATATCAGAATCAACAGTGTATACACAAATATACTTAAATATATTAAACACACCCAGAAACCGAACAAACACAGATGTTCGTCACACAAATATTTGTCCCGGTTGGAAATTGAACCCACAAGTAATCTAACCCTACATAGTGAACCCGTGTCACTAACCATTGTTCCACCGAGCCAGTCAAAATATTAGATCATTAACCTCTGGTATGCGGGAAGGGTGCGGAAATCTGTATCCGTCGTCTGCGGCAATATGGCGCGGGTTACAAACGCGAGAGTAAAGGTTTCGAATTTATTGATTTGCTATAATAAAATGTTCCGTGGACACTAATGTAACGATTTTATTTGATAGTATGATAACCAATGAACCTTATTAATATTAAATTGTGTCATAAAAACCTCATTATCATTATCATTTTCCACAGGGAAGTGAACAGCAATGAAATTTTCGCCATCTCTTTATAAAAATATTTATTTATAATACATTTTGTAACATATATTATGTTTTATTGTTACCCACCTAAAGTTAGATATTCAGGCTGTATCAAAATACAGAAAACACCACATTATTTGCAAAATTTCACTCATATTTTACATTACGAAAATCATTTATCACTTTAGCAAAATCGCCATATTGCACAAATTTTAATCTGACTTCATTGTCGGTTTTATGATGTAAGCAAAAGATATCTTTTGGAGAAAACTGCATTTTTATGAAAAACAACTATTCGTTTCTATAATAAAACAACAAAATAAGTATAAATTACTAAATTAACCTCTTTTTTTCGATAAAATAAAAGATAACTCGCGATTTCATAGGCTAGTTTTCATTTAGAAATTCGGGGGTCTATAGGTGATTATACTCTATGGATGTTATTGTAAAATGGAATAGACAAAATGGGCTTTCGACGTACATCATAAATTGCATACGGCCAATACTAAATAAATTAGAAAAACGTAATGGAAAACCGAGATCGGCGCGCGAATGTCGTTATGGTTTGTGTACATGTGTGCGTAAACCGCGCGGTCCTTACACTGCGGTAGCGCTGATCAGGGATCTGTGAGCGATGCGCCGTTTGCGCAAGCTCTGATCAGCGTCCTAGCAGCGAGGCGTAGTTTGCGCCAGCGCTGATCAGCGCAACTATACAGGTGGTTCACTTTTCGAGTAACTGGTGAATTCTTATTATAATATGAATAAATAGAAAGTAGATATATGATGGGAATATTATAAAATCATTGCATTTTTTAAATTAACTCTGTAATCAAATAAAATGCAATATATTGTAAATAAAACAAAAAACGATGGTGTAAAACTATTTATTTACATTTTATTTTAGAAATCGCTACTCTTCTGTGAAATTATTTATCATATAAAGTACATAAAACGAGCTTACTTACGTTATGTACAACAATACATTATAATATTGAGCTACCCAGTCAAAATTAAATATAATTTAAAATCAGGTTAGTTGTGCAAATTAATTTTTATTCGAAAATATTCGGTAATATTTAGCCATTAGTAGAATTTACAATAAATTTACAAAACAAATAAATTTACAAAACATGTAATTTTCTTCAAGCACTGATCAGTGCTTCCCGCATAATAGCGGCAATTATCTATCTGGAAAAATAATATCACCCTATAAACAGCAACGGTGGCTCCGTATACATACGCGCATAACCGCCATTTTGACCTTTGTATGTGTGCGTGAGGTGCGCCTATCGTTAGAAAAAAATGCGTTTTTTATATATATTTAGTATTTTTTGGCTAGTATGCGATATTATTTTATATTCTCAATGAAATTACCTGTGAAATAAATACCACCATTCATTACGTGCAATGTTTTATACCTGGAAAAACAATAACTTCATGAAACCGTTACACCGTTCGGAACTTTCAAAGATATATAATTCAAAATTAGTGATTTATTTTTAATTTACTTGTACATATAAGTGATCTGTATAACATAAAGAATAATAAAATGTATCAATAACTTACCGTTTTTTGTAAAATCACTGAATAAACTCAGAACTTCGCGAACCACTAATCGGCAGGTCGGCATCCAAATTTGAGGCGGTACTTATAACGTTTCCTTGATCTCTGAATGATGGGTAAAGTTCACGATCATTCGGTCAATATTAGAGGAAAAGGAAAATAAAACAATATAGACCGTATTTCAAGTGCATATATACCAAAATTGGCTTGAAAGTGTCGCAGGTCACATGAACGCTGATCAGCGCTACCGCAGTTTGATACCATATCCCTGATCAGCGCTAAAGCAGCTGAGAGGTTAAGTTTCATTGTACATTTTGCCACTTTTGTATGATGCTAAACAGCACTCATGAAAACTATAAATGCTAGGAGTACAAGACAGAATTTATGGCTGCCCTTTTATTGTATTACATTGTAGACATGTTAATACATAGTTGCAAAGTGAGACATACCTTGAAGCGTTCTTCAAATAAGGAGAGTTCAGACGTAAGATCAGTAATAGCATTCATAAAGGCCTCCTGAGGAGTATAATCTGACGTGGTTTGAATACGCAGCACAAACTTATGTTCCAAAGGATGTGGTAATTTGTAGCCAGCAAACAGCACCTTAGGGTCTTTTAAGAGTTGGCTGGAAATAAAAAGAAAAAACGAGTTGTAAAGAAAATAAATCTGTAAAATAAAACTGTATGTTATTTGCAAGTACAACAGAAATATCAGGCGCACTTACTGCCTGATCATGTTGCCAAGAGTATGATCTTCTTTGTTTACTGTGAATATCGCTGCGTTAGTGACTTTAGTGTCATCTTCTTTTTGAACCCTGCAAGCAAAGATATAAAGGATAGTAAAAAGAAACATAATAACAACATAAATGAACATTTGTTCGTGTTGATACTCACTTCTTTTCACCATCATACAACAGAAATGACTCGAATGTTGGTGGAGCATTCATTTTGAGGGAATATCTAGAATCTCAATCAGCAATATGTAAATAAATTCGTATAATTTCAAGACAGGTGCTCAATCAATCTACCGCTACGCGCTACGGCTTCGCAAAATTATGTTTGACATTTATGCTATCGTGACAGTTTACTTTTTTTGCATCGAAAGCGTGGCTTTGAGCAACGGCTTAGATGTTTTTTTTTTGTTTTGTTGTGTTGGTACCCCCAAGAAGTGTCTCTGGTTGATGCGTCACTACCGGTTTGTTGAAATTGAAGCGGGACTATACAATTCCGCGCGTAATTTTAAATATTAATTTTGTGTGTTTTCTTGATAAACTCATAAGTTAGGTTATTTTCAGGTAATATCTAACACAGCCTTATGAAGCTTTGATAATGTATACAAAATATAATGGATGATCGCAAACGAGTTCGTTATAGATAGATGATAATTTTATCCTTCATTGCCTATTCATAATTATTTATTGCATCAATGTAAGTAACAAAATCGTCTACGGTTTATCTAATAATCTACACTAATACTATAAAGAGGAAAGATTTGTATTTTTGTATGTTTGTAATGAATAAACTGAAAAACGGACCGATTGCAATAATTTTTTTACCATTAGAAAGCTGCATTATTCAGAAGTAACATAGGCTATATAATATCACGCTAGGTACTATAGTTGAGGAGCAGTAACCGAAAATGTTTCAAAAACGGGGAAAAAGTATCGTTTCTGAGGCCTTTCGCGGCGTGCGCTGAGCACATAGTTAAAGTTATACAAAAATGCTCTATGGATGAATTGTGTTCATCTTAACATTATCTTTAAAAAAGTCCGCGAGAGAATAATTATGTCTACCTTTTATAGTTTACCCATAACAATCGTTTTAATGATTTAGATGTTTGCTCCAAAGTTATGTCATTTTGGCGACGGGACTTCGAAGTTAATAATTTAATAATAAAACGTTAAACTATGTAAAAAACCTTAAGTCCCCCCCGTGCAAAGCCGGGACGGGCCGCTAGTATCTACATAAAATGTAAGGTTATACAATAGTATAACCTTACATTTTATGTTACGTTTTATTATTAAATTATTACTATTGTAAAAAATAGGAAAAAGGAGTCGGGAGCAGGATAGAAATGATACACAAAATACAGCAGAAAACACCGTTTATTTTATAATTATGAGAGAATTTCAGATTGATAACCTACGTACAGAATATGACTATAAAACCAATCTAACTTGAATTTCACATATTGTGTGTGTCCAGAATCTCACCGTTAATTTGTAATACAATATTTTAGTAATGATAGTTTACTTTTCAGTGTTCCTTTATAAGAAGATTACAAGACAATTTATTATAAAGAGGGATACAATTTTAATATAAATTCTGAAATACTTATATAGGTACAAGAAACTTTCGTAGAACCATACTAAACTATGTATTTCAACATTTTTGTCTAAACTAAACAATGTATTTAAAATAACACGTTTTGAAAATGAATAATAGACTCTAATATTTTAATGTTTCACATCATTCAACGTCAAGCAACATCAATAGTCTGAAAGAACAAAGCACAATTTGAGGATATTTTTTAATTACGAACATTTAACTACAATCGAAGTCTAGCGACTCTACCGATAAACAATAACATTAGGAGGTAGTACACGCGCCCACATCGCCAATCCCTAAGGAGCAGTAACGTGATCCCGTTCAAACTGATATTTAATTGGTAAAATTGACGGGTGGCCGAGTGTACTAAACTGTGAGTATAGCAATCGTTTGTGGGGTTAATACGACGCATGATCGTTTTAATGGTGTTGATAACAAATTATGTTGCCGGCAATATGTTATTATTAGAAATAATCAACGAAACTGGTCCATTACAAAATTTTACAATTGACAAAAATTACAATGTACACGTTACGAAAAAAAATATTTTTGCGTAACAACTGCGATACTAGAGTCAAAAACTATGGCTAGTAAGACATTCTTATATTTATGTAAAACACTAAATTACACATTGCCGGTTTCATACGATGATAATACATTGATTAATGAAGAAGCCTTGCCAATTTAGGGCAACGGCTGCTTCTGCAATAAAGCAGAAATGCTAAGGTACAGGGCGCAATTGCAAATATATTTGTAGAGATTAAAATGAACTCATCTAAATAGAATACAGCCACAAAAGTTTAAATTTCATTATTCAGTAGATAGTAATGAACAGTAGATATAATAGGTATTTGATTTCCCAAAATACTTGCATGATTTCATTATCTTAAAATACATTATGCATTTTCGTTGTTCCTTAAATTCACCAAGCATAACCAGACAAAAGGGATTTATTTATTTAGGTACAAACGGTAACGGAGCTATCTTTTTTTATAATAATGACTAGATAGTTTTTGATACAATAATTAGGTTAACAGCGGAAAGGTACAACTCCGATCATTAGATTAACACAAACTGTCGAATAAGCTTAGAAAACAGCACTGTAATTATTTTTGGATTACGTTTAACACTTACTAGCTATCATCTGGTAATGTAATAAAACGCTATAAGAATTGACACATAAGTATATAAACTATACTAATTGTGTACTTATACAAAATTAGCAATCCAATCAACAATATGCAATACTATTGATTATGAAAATATCTATATGTTTTACGATAACATTGAGATTTGTTAGATTAGAACGCACGTGCCTCGGCCGGCACTGAACACGAGACCTCACTTATATGTACACTAGTAACAGAAGAATATAACTGCGATATTATTACGATTATCAGAATAAGAGATCATTGAAAGCTGACTAGAAGTTCGTTATGCCTACGCTAACAATTTATTTTACAATATTCAGGCGCTCAAACCGGCCCTGTTGTGCGATGGAGGGCGTCCCCGCGCCCGCCCTGCCTTAGCCATCGCTCGCTTGGAGACGGAGGATCTAACGGACGTACTCAGGCGGGGTTTTGATAATTGAGATACGAATCAAATATCCGCAAGCACACAGTACATGAATACGCGTCTGACTTAGGTTCCAAAGTTGGTCCTTTGACGCCAGACGCCGAGTTCAATAAAGCGAATCAGCGAACAAATGTAATTTTTGTTCAAATCTGGAAACCTCCTAGGTTATTATGCCTTATGCATAAAACCTTGTAGGTAGATATGAATGGCCAGGTGTATTATAGTGGACTAGCGGTAGGCGCCCGGGACGCCCGGTAGTGACGGCGCGGCGCGCCTACAGCCGCCGCGCCGTCCATACATTGGTGTCAGGTACGCGGCCTCCGTGGAGACCAAACATTATACTTACACTAGAAATACGATGAGGTTAGATGCAACTAGCTAGGTGTCAGCGCAAAACGGTGCCCGCTCGGAAGACAAGCTAGGCAATTGACTGGCGAGTGGCGACTTGCGACTGACCTCACTTTAATGAAGCTACCGAGAGAATCCCCTAACTTCTCTACTGTTACGAAGGCAACTAGATGAAATCCTACATTTAAGGATAAAAATCTAATTATGCTATAAATGTTAAAATTAACATTGCTTCATATTCTTAGATACGCGAGGACGCGGCGGGGGCGGGGTTAGGCCGGCCCGCGTCCGGGCAGCAATGCCGTTATGATCATCACTACGTTAAACCTTCGCAAATATCCTTTAAAATTACATATCTTTAATTTCTTATAGGAAAATGCTAATATAATGTTGGTGCTTAAATTTTCGAGTGAGTTTCTCTACGAAAATGTAAGTAATATTACAAACGTAAATACTGTTGATAACTATTCTTATATTGCTGAAGACTGGTACCTTCAAATTTATTAAAAAATTTATCCTAGCTAAAACGGCTACATTATGTATTTTACTGTACAACGAAGAGCGTCTTAAAAGGTACGAAATCAAATTTCAATAATTCATTTCAACTATAAATCTGATCGAAAAGCGCCAAATTTGTATGATCGTATTACTTTATTGAAAAGTTTTAAAGTACTCTTACTGTTTATTAAAAGTTACACTCACAATAACAATTATTATATTATAAAGTTAACTAAACAACAACTGCATCTACTATCACACATTCGAAAGTTAAAACAATTTTACAATTGTAATCGAACATTATTGCTACGGCGTCGGCCGGCGCGATATGCTGTGCTCTGGGGCACCACTCTTCAAACCAAACATTCGACGAACATCACACCTATTTTGGCGCAAGACAACTTGCAACTTCACTGAGAACAATACTCGAATAGGTGAGGTAGAATAATAACTCTCGTGTCCCACAATATCGATTTGGAATACTGACATTGTAGCCACTCATATTGTCCTGTCCTTTGAAAGTTCTAATCGCTAATAGGTACCCGATCGATAAATAATTGTTAGTTGTCGAAGTCTCTATGTTATGCATTGTTTTATATTATAAATAATGTAATTGTTGCATAAATACGATTTATATGTTGTGGTTTTAGGCTGATTATCCAAAGCTTGTTGCTTAGCTATGTATGTTTACACTAATAATACGATTACTATTCCGTCGGCGTATTTATCCGATAAACGAGAAGACGATTTGTGGAATCATATTCAGATATAAGAATAAATTCACGAAACGGCCTAATTAGTACTGTTATTAATGTCTACATATTGTACTTACTAGATACATTGATGGATTATTGCGTCTTAGTATAATTGATTAAATGAGCTGTAAAGCGGATGCTTTTATGATGTTGATCAGCTGGGCTGTGTGTGGGCTTTGAGTGCGAGCCCAGTCAAGGATGTAGCGTAGACCGTGAGGTGATACCGGGGGGCGCCGGGCGGGCGGCAGGCACCGAGACGTATGCGACGATATTTCTTTGTTTCACTGTCCTGCAAATTGAGATGCAAGTTGACTATGCAGCCGTATCGTAAGGGCAGCAAACAACAATAAGTATGTACCCACTCGTTTAGTCCATCGAATTCCAAAACTATGGGGAAACAATGCTTATGTACGCAAATTCAATGTTATTAAGACTAGAGGAACATTTATTCTTATTTAAATGATATAATTTATTAATTTTAAACATGAGCTTTAGTTTTTACACATTTTGGAATAAGATAGACATAAATTGCATTTCTGGACAACATTATTGTGTTTGTTATGTAAGTATAGTGTGTAAATCAATAAAATCCTAAAATGTAGAGTTGCTAAATACATGTATTTTAGTACCAATCTTTCGAAGTACATAAACAGAAATATACCTTACTACCTTATATATCTGTTTATATAATAACTTTGCTGTGCTAAAACATCTAAGTTATGTAAAGTTTGTTTATTGTTGTATCTGAGTTTGTACTTTTCGGTATTAACTACTAAATATAAAAAGAACTAAATAAGGTGCTAGAAGATTAAAATAAATGTGGGTAAATTAAATGAGCTGTCCAACTCATGTAGGTATAAGTAAGTTTAATTGTTTATGAATTACTTTCAGTAAAAACATATACTGATTTTTTACTTAAATTGGACATCTCGAGAAAAAAGATTAGGGTTATTCATTATAATATACAGTAAATATTAAAGTAAAATAAAGATAAAATCACAAGTATTCACTGGACTAAGTATTTTCCTCATATTCTGACAATATTCTTCTAGCAAATGTAAGTACTCATTACATATTGGTAGAGGAATAAATAGATCAGAACAATAGAAAACAAATAGAATCAGAGATACGAGCGAATTCAAATATCTACTTCATGCAAAGGGATAAAAAGATGTCTTATAAATTTAGTGAAGAATAGTGAAGATATAGTGTGTGAAGTAAAATCTACATGTTATGTTAGTGATTTTTGAATTTATAAGACTTCTGCTACCACTCAGATTCTATGTATAATAATGTCAGCGGTTTAATCCTAAATAGCCATACGGTAGTCGACGCTCAGATACTTATATATGCGTATTGCCCCATGCAAATTTCTATTCCAATCTGCTAATGGTCCATACACTTCTGGGCCAAATTAAATTTCCGATCGAATAGTGAATAGGCGCTCGTTGCTATCGAAATGCTTTTGATAAATGGATAATACTTATGGATCGTGATACTGATATATTGATATAATATAATAAATGTCTGCATCTACGCAACCGACGGCGTTTAGCTAAGTATGCCGTTCTATGAAGCCCAGAATGATAGGCGTCGAGTCAAACCTGACCCCGGTTATTAGAAGAACGTGTTATACACGTAGCCGGTCGCAATGAGCCCCAGCACGAGTAGGCACACCATAATCATTATCTTCTTCTGCACAATGGACAAACACAACACACATTAGTCACTAGTAGTGGTCGGCGGGTGGGCGGCGCGTCCGCTGCGTCGGAGAACAAGTGGGAATCAACAACAGCCTATCGACGGGATGAGTCATGTTGACTATGTTACTGAGAAGTGGTGAGACATCGTGTAATTGCACGATGGTACCGCAATCTGCGTCCCACCATTTCTGTAGTATTCTATATCGACGACATAATGGCATTGACTATTCACCATAGCTCTACAAGGTAGAGAATCTTAATATAGTCGAAAGAAAACTTATGCTGAATGCTGTCTCTAGCAAAAAAAAAGGTTATTAACTTTTTTTCCAAAGACAGCACTCACTTTCCCATTCGTTCCTAGTGGGGACGAACGGGACACAAAAACAAAAAACAAACCGACGGTAAGTTTTTCTCGACCACTTTAAAGCTACCATGAAGAGCTATGCTCGATCCCAATCTACCATTATGTCGTTAGCATTTGTTACAAAACACGCGCGCTTTTCATTTCTTTTTTCATAAATTCTAGTTTTGTTTGTCGAATGTTCTCCAACGCCCAGAGGCCCGGCCACCCGCGCACAGGCGCAGGTTTACCTTTGAGCATCGTGCGGTCGGCGCGGCCGCTCACATGAACATGCTGGACACGTAGCCCACGACGACCAGACTCAGTATGAGCAGGCACACTAGGATCATTATCTTCTTCTGTTGGCGCCGGACGCGGGCATGCAACAGTACGCTTTACACACGGCCCGGGCGAGCTACCAGCTACGCCCTTCGATCTCTCATCATCACAAATCAAATCAACATAACCAATACTACGGAGCCTCCGTCAAAACAAAACAGTGCGTGCGTCATTTGCCTTACTTATCTGCTATTAGTAAACAAAGGATGTTAAAATAAAAAGAAATCAAATCGAAATAAAATAAATAAATGTAATCTTCCAATTATAAACATATTTACATCTTGAGTAAGATTTACTGGTACATTATTTATAAACAACTTTGTAAACACCCTTTCGGCAGAGGGAAACTAACACTAAATATTAGATTTAATGAAAATAAACCTTAATGTTTTAACGAAATTAAGTAATTAACAATCGATAATATTGAAAATGGCATTAAATTATATCTCACAGTCTTTTGATTAAATAAATAAGTGTGATAACTTGATAAGCTTGGGGCATATAAACCTATACCAACATTATTGAGCTAGACAATGTACATATTAATACGCGTAATAACGATAATAAGTGTTTAAACATATTAAACATAGTAAGGTGGTAAAAATATTGAACATGTGATATAATATAGTATCTTCAACATACATTATAATGACAAACATGTATATAGAATAATATTTAATTATTAAAATGCTACTAGTTAAATGCAATTGTATTTAGCAAGAAAACTGTTAATAATCTGAACAAAATACAAGTATGTAATACAAAACCAAAAGAATACTATTTCTTAATAGTTATTGTGACAGTACATAAAACATTAAACATCATTAATGGTTGTCGTAAGCCATCGTTCAACATCACTTTTATACAACCTCTACTTTTATATAAATCGTAGGTAATTTTAATTGTTTATATTGTGAACAAAGAAAAGATATAAAATTATTTTGTGCATAATAAACAATTCACGATGAACAATTAATGATATTGGTACCTGGATCGTGGCTGCCGAATACAGAAACGATAACTTAACATTTGACTTCCACTTAGGCGAATAAATAACTACAAAGTGAAGTTCTGATAGATAATGTTAAAAATACAAATTGTATCTAACGACAGTAGAAGTATTTAATCACTGTAAAATGCGGCCGTGAAATATTTTATTAGTATTTTCTTCACAGATGATGTATTACGACAACCTAACAAAAATATTGTTTTACATAATAAACTAAATATCATATTACAACAGGAAAAACAGATCTTAACTATTTACCCTCGGCGTGAGACCACTGACTGCGATAACTGTACGATCATGTGTGCGTCTATCAGTTACTAAGACTAAGCAAATAATAAGCATCTACATAAATATCGTATTCAATTAACTTAAAATAGACAAAATACTGATTGCCGTTTAATTAGGACACGATTCAAGAAATGCTTGGGTACAACAAGTATAAGGAATTCAAAAGATAACTAATACGCATTTAAACGTTGCAACAAATTAATAAAATATAACAATCAGTTAATAGATTTAGAAAAAGTTAATTTAGTTAATATTCTAGTAAATTCAGCAAAGTAATACCTAGTGAAATAAGGAACTTAAACAAAATACTTCAAACGAGGCATATGGTAAAGGAAATATGTATGCAGCTTTCTGTGTACCTACTTGAAACGTGTGGTGCCTCTATTTGTGATATTACTAATTTTAATATACTCCTTAGCTAAGATTAAGTGTATATACAGTTGTTTTGTAAACTTTTATCGTAAATAGTAGCGCGATAATTCCAAAAAGCTATATTCAAGATAATAATTAACCTAAAGCACAATCAATTTATTGCACTTTACATATATTGTCTTTAACTACCTATACAGTGATGGTAGAATTTGTTTCGATAATGTTTTAAAAACACAATTTGTTACACAATAACTATGAATAGTATAAGACTGTGTTACAAACGTGGCTGATGGTGTTAACGTATGATCCAATCTGTTAATGACTTGTGACAATAAATGGATTCGTCTCCATTCGATAACACAGCCTTAGTTTTGCCACGTATTGTCATACAATGCATAGCGGCCATGCATAGATGCTGACAATTAAAATGTAGCTGTATTTTAACAAATTAAGCAACATTCATACGAGTTATGCAAATGTTATACAGACGAATGTCGGCGTTGTATCGTGGTCTGCAATCAACTGAATTCGTATGGTCCAGCGGCGGCGGCGGGCCTCTATCGCAGCGATACCGCGAGAACTATTATTAATATAACCAGCGTAACAGACAGGCATATTATGATGAAGATTTTTTTCTGGAATGATAAAGGAAAAACAACAACAAAATAAAATAGCTGAAATAATAATCGTAACGAATGTTAACTATGTTAACTTGGAGATTATATCTTTATCAATTATTTAAAAAGTATGTGCAATTTTAGGGATTTACAAAAGTGAGGGGGAGATTAAAATGTATAAGTGCAAATAATTTTTATTTTTACTGTATGAAGTATCTCCCCAGCAAATTAATCGAATTGATAAAAAAAACATACTAATATTTGTATGAAATCAAACATTCTTTCACAGATTTCTGCTATTATGAACTTTTACTAAATGGATGTTGTAAAATATTATCTTTTATTTAATGAAATATACTTTATAATATCTAGTATGTACACAATTACAGTGACACAAAATGTTACTCGTGCGACATCCACCACCACATAGAAAGCATTTGTGATCCACCATAAATTATATTATGTAAATAGATGCGGGTACAAATACATATATTTATTCAACCTTATTTGAAGTTATATTATCCTATTTAGGTCTCAATTCATAAAGTTATTTTTGCATATTAGTTTTCCAACATGATATTGTGATTTAAGTATAGAAAAAATAAATAAACACAGGGATATAAATATTTATGATACTATTCGTGATTTGTTTTTGATGTTGCGATCTATTAAAATTCCTAAAACTTTTGATATAGATATAAAAAAAACAAGTAAAATACATATAATATTTTCACGATGCGCATGCATCTGATAGAAGCGGTGCATTCAATATATAACATGCAATTGACAAAGCTCTTATGGTCACTTAGATTCGGAACAAGATATGCCATCTATTTTCGAGTGTTGCTCACGATGCTATTCAGAACCGTAATGCAGTACAGCATGCCAGTAGTTTATTAGAGATGGAAAGAGAGTAAACTTATACAAATGAGCGTCTGAAACCGATATCAACGACCGGCCGGCGGCGATCAGCCCGAAGACCATAGACAACGCGTTAAGCACCATTTTCGAAATCCCCTGTAGTGTATGATAGATGTCTTGTTAGCTCCGTCCGTTCGAATGAAGAGTTTGGGCAATAAGTTCTGTTAGTGTCACCCGTAAGCTGTTCTGCGGTGTAGTCATTACCTTCCGGGCTTTCTGCGCCCACTTTTCAGCCAGCTTGAGTTGTTTGTGGCCGGTGTCCACATAATCCGCGGCCTCGGTCACGTGGTGCTCGATGCGGTCTACCAACTCGCCCTGCAGGCCTAAGGGTCGCGCGCTGGGAGGGGGCGGGCTTACGGCCGATTGGTTCATACGAGTTATACAGATCCCACGGGTTATTACAGGAACCAACCATAGTGTAGCTGATCGAGAATGTTAATAGATTGTGAGAGGTCATATTGTTACATCGATGACACACAGAGCGTTAACCTAGGTAAAGTATATTTAACAGTTTGTAATAGTTACATCGATCGAAGACTTGTTACACAGTACGATACGATGTCGTAGAAGCGTTAGTATACATAACAGTTATTATACATAACAGATATTATATAAACATATGCAAAAGGCAAATTACGCACACACCAAATGAAGTCGAAACGTTAGTGATACATAAATTAGATAGATCAGGATTAGGAGCCCATCTCCATCAGTGTTAGTTGAGCGACATGAACAGTTAGAACACGACAGTCAAAGCGGATTTGTGATGCATTAGGTAAAACTTAAAATACAGAGTGTGAACCAATCACCGGATCATCAACGTAAACAAAACGTGGACGGGACATCCACGGGGATCGGACGAAACGAATGCGGGGGATCGGGACGGGACGCGGACACGAATTGGAGAGGGGAGAACAAAAAAAAAACATAATATTAGCAACGAATGAATCTGGACTGGTACAAGTTGACTTACCCGTCGAGCTTTGCTCTGATATTTTAGGGCCTTCTTTGTATCTTGTGTGGCAGTTTGGACATAGTCCACAGCGTGTTCTACATGATACTCAATGCGGTCGATCATTTCGCCCTGCGTTCATAGGAATTCATTTTATACACTACTACATACTAAAATCAAAAAATGTATTAGATCGACCAAGGAACTAATGGGAGAATGCAGTTGAAAGTTTTAAGGGGATATTCAGATAATACATTCTGGAACTTATTATTAGATTTTAGGTCTGACAATCTTCTGAAAGAGAAAACATAAAGAGGAACGATTCCAATACCTGATTTTGTTCCATCTATAAATATATTACCAGGTACTCATGTTTTTCATTGAAATGTACGTTCCATTTTATAAGGCGAAAAGATAAACAATGCAATACGATACTGGTGGTACGGTTTCTTTGATTCTACATGTGGCATGATATCATCTTGCAGCGTTTTTCTGGTAAAGTCCGTTGAAAGACCCGACCTTAATTTTGATATTGGAAATATAATCAGCCTCAGCAAGGCTGGGATTACGCCGAATTCGACAGAAGCATTTCTAGTAGAAATGCTCCAATCACGGCGTAGTTTTCGCGCATTAAACGAAAAATCGGAATTAAAATATATTGTCCCCTATAGCAAGGGTTGGCAACCTTTTGACAGGCAAAGGCCACAAGTGTTAAAATAGTTTAACCGGGCCATAAATACGAGAAAATATGGTTGGTGCCATAGAGCAGGAATCAGCAACCTTTTGGCAGGCAAGGGCCACAAATGTCATGAGTTTAATCGAGCCAAAAATCTAAAAGAAATATGGCGCCCTAGAGCAGGGATCGGCAACCTTTGGACAGAGAAACAAGTGAAGAACTTTAACAAACGCCACATAGTGGCTTTAGCGATTATATTCTCGCGTGCAAGAAACGTGTATTAATTAGGGAGTAAGAACCTTCCTCTACTTTAGTCTTTATTTCTTTCTTTCTTTACTCCGCCAGGCCCGTTAAGCTGAAAAGCCTTCAGCGAGTCATTATGAAAAATTATATTTAGACCTCACGCCGCTTACCATCAGGTGGAGTCAGGTCAGTCTCAACGTCATTCTTTTTCCATCTAGCCTGTAACGTCCCACTGCTGGTCACAGAACTCTCTAACTTCCATTTTTGTCAATAAGTTACACGAAAACGTACTTTTAAAAAATACACGTCTTTGGTAGGTTGCCGATCCTTGCCCTACAGTACCTGCTGTACTTAGAGAAGATTAGTATGCAAAGGGTTGTGACCTGGCTCTCGACGAGCATCGCCATGTCCATGAACATGTCGTGCAGCTCGCGGATGGACGTCTCCAGCTTGATGATGTCCGCGTGCCGCGCCTCGATGTCCGCCAGGGTCTGCTTGGCCTGCTGTGTCTCCATTATTATCTGGAATTTATATACATTAATTAATTAAAAACAATTGCATAACATCACATACATTTTTTTTTCAGTTCGCTCGTGACCTTGATTTTTTTTATAGAAGGCTAACTAGATGACCTGATGGTAAGCGGTAGTGAGTGAGATCGACATAATTATGAGGTCTACAGGCACAATAGACCATATTGAACCTGTCGCACTCACCCTAAAGGCCTGCATAAATGCCGTTTCACACCCCGCCTGAAGAACCCGGGATCATAGGAGGGAGGGAAAACATGAGCTGGAAGGGCATTCCATGCCTTAATGGCACGGGGCAGAAAAGAGGAACTAAACCTCTTTTGCTTGGTTGATTAGTGTAACCCCGAAACGTCGGGCAGTAAGAAGCTATGTATTTGCTACTGCCAGTATCGCGTGTAGGACCATAAAAACCATTCATGGTTCTTATTCCGAGCTAAGTTGCTTTAACACGTGTGTTAGAAACACGGATATCAGAAACAACAATGGTATACACAAAATATATAAAATAACACACCCAGACATGGAACGAATATCAATGTTTATCACACAAATATTCGTTCCGGGTGGCAATCGAATCCACGACTATTGGAACCGGAGCCAGAGTCACTAACCACTGTCCCAACGAGCCAGTCATATTATTATTCCGGTTATGAGTTTAGGACATCGGAATAATGTCTCATGTGCTTTATGCTAAGAATATCGCAAGAGGCAATGGAGCATGCAAAATCATAATTTAGGTATATGTAACTCAGAAGTCTTTAATCTGACTGAATCAATCAGTGTTATAATTTTTTTATTGTTTATGCTCTGATCAATGGCGCTATCCATACGATATTGACGCAATGGAATAAATACTGCATCTTCCAACACGCAGTACATTGTTTTTTTTTAATTCCCGTAAAACGAGCCAATACAATCATATTCCAAATATAAAATTGAGACACAGTAAAATTTTCAAATGAATTACCTGATAAACTCCTAAATTCATTACTTCCTTCCTACCTTCCTTCCACATCTGACATAAGTCGCAAACTATCCCCTTGCTTAAACCTCTTAAAAAACAGGATCACTATCTCAAAACGCCCCTAAAATGAGCCCTGGGTCACTTTTAAGTTGCTTGAAATAGGGCATCTCATAAAAGGCGTCCCCTTATGTAAGGGGCTGGATTCGTGCCTGCCTTAAAATGGGTTACTACGCCCCTAGAGGGCGATGGTCGCTTTTTAAGGGGCAGACTCTTGTAACAAGGATTGCAAGACTAGCGACTACTTTCTTAAATGAATTACTAAGATTTATATAAAATATGCAATTTATAAAGAATAATTAAATTGCATCTATTTTTATTTGTTTTTTTTAATGCTATTTAAAGCTCTAATGTAAATATATTTTTTTAAAAAATTGCATTCTTCCCTCGTTCAAGCGGGGTCATGATTGAGAATTTTTTAAAATTTTAAATTTAAAATTGCTTCTCATAAATTTTACAGATACCAATAATATACCTATATGCTGACAAATAGTTAAGTACCTATAATCGTATCTGCTATCTACATGCGGGTCTTTAGGTTTCTAAGCAATTTAGTCAAGGGAATTACTTGTTTTTAGTTTCTGAAGTTAATTAACTGAGAACCGCAAGATTAGAACCTTCATAATGTGCAATTAACTTCACGCCTGGCGAACTTAACCTTGTAGAACTTGTAACTTATTAAAAAATTTCGCCATAGCTCGAAAAGTAGTATAACAAAGTATGTAATTGAAGGTCTTGATAACATTATATAGGTACGCAATATTCTGACTTGCAAAGTGCTATAAAAGAAATTTGTTTCCCATAACTCGCTTCTGATGCAAAAAATATGCACATCTTAGTAATTTCAACAAGATGTGCATATTGTCCGATATGATTCTTAATAACCAGAACAATATTTAGATGTCGTGAGACATAGTCACAATTTGTAACACAAGTCTCCGAACATTACTTAATCCCTCTTTACTTCTGGGTTTATCGGAACAATTAATTGTTTTTAGACCCAAAGTTAAATGATTAAGGTTCAAATTATGTTATCAAACTAATATATAATCGAATACGGACCCCTTGAGTGAAGACGGCCGAGTTGCCCTGCTCCAGCATCTCCTCGAGCTCGTCGTCGGTGGTGGCGCGCCCGGTGATCTCCAGCTGTCTCTGTATCCTGAACAGCAAGACATTAAAATATAAGTAGGAATTATTTTCTTTATTTATCTACTTCGTCAAACAACACGCCAATGCTACGGAGTCCATACAACTTCTCTTGTCATTGTTCAATCATAGTCTATACCCTCTTTCCGAGGCGTTGTATTATCGTCAGGTTATCGTTTTCTGAGAGCCTACCATGAGTTGGCTATCGTAAACTTACGTACGTTAAAAACCTATCGAATTGTTTTTTTCATATGGCCGATTGTAGTTCTTCGCGTAACCACCAGGCGGCGCTGTACCTGTTTTTCATAGACATATTTACGTAGGCGATATCGAGCGCGTAAGTTTTAAACTCATGGTAGCCCCACTGTTCGAGAGCAGTGATGATACTTAAGTTTTCCAACATGTCCTTGTTTGTTTCATATTACCATCTTCTTGACAGTCTCTCACTCACACGCACAATCAAGAAGAAGAAAACCTCTGACAAATATTTTTGGGCTAGACCAGACGCAGACAGACGGTGTCAGTTTGCTCGCGACCATGATTGGTCAAATCAAGTCAAAACGTCGAACAGCAAATAGCTATGTATTTGCTACTCTTTTTATGGCAAATAAAGAAAAGAAGGAAAAATTACCACGACAATGACAAGAAAAGAAATGATACATAAATACACAAAACACAAAAACTCAACTCAAACAAAGAAATATCGCACATAGACAAGTACCATAAGAAGAAGTCAACGAAACGAGGTATAGGCCTCAGCATTTATTGTGCCACATCAGCCCGAGAGCCAGAGCTGGTATTCTGGCCGTACCCATAGTACCTAGTTTTTAATGTGAAGAGTGTCATATACTCATACCTGCTCTTGCAGCGGTCCCGGTAGTCGGTCTGCGTGCGGTTGTACTCCGTCATCACCTCGACGAACTTGCGCGAGAGCGTCGAGTGCTGCGTCTTTCTTATCCTGAGATCCGCCGACGATTTGTTAGAGTGCTCCTCTTGTTCGATGTTCTGCTCTATGTCTGTGGAATGCAGACGTGCGCCATTTATATGTGGACTAGAAATAAATGCTAGACAGTGGTAAAGTTAGAGGAGAGACGTTTATTATTTAGAAATGAGTCTTCGGACGCCAGGCATACACAAGGAGAAATCGACCATACTTTTTGTAACGTTACTTTTGTTAAGTTGTATGTGTAAAAAAAATCAAATATATATAATAATCTAAATTATTATTTATTTGCGTCGCCATGACAAAATGCTAACTTTGTAATTTAATTCAAATTACTAGTGAAAAAGTTTAATAAACTGGCTCTTAAGTGGACTCCGAGGTACTTTCTATGGCACTTTAAACAATTAATCGGCCTCTAGAAAGACGCTCTCTATGAATAGGCGCTCAATTTAAAAGTTAAAACTACTTTCGTATACCATACCTGCACTTGAATACCATTAAAAAGACATTCTGACTTTATTAACTCTTCGCTTCGTGTTCTTCGCAATTCTTCCATTTGAAAGAAGCTAGTTGCCTTCTACAAAAAGTTAAACCTGCTCGGAAATTACCTATTTAAATAAACTGGCTGTTATTTTTGATTCCGCTGTTGAAATTGCACTTTCAAATTAGAATTTCAAATAATGTAAAAAAAATCTGCTTACGTTTTAATTTTCCTCTGACTTTGTTGGCAGTTTTCTTGACGTCAGCCATGAGATCTTCTAGTTCGTGCTTTGTTTCTGAAAAATAAAAGAAAATGGTGTTATTTAATATTTTTTTGTTATCTTTCTGAGTATGTTATTCAAACAATCAACTATAATTAAATTAAAGGCCTTTGAAGTTCCTACATGACATGACTATATAGATCTACCTACACAGAATACTCGTAGAGCTCAATTTCTTACGTGGGCTGTAATTAGCTATCGCGAATGAGTAATACATTTCCAATTTTTCACAATAATACGTACTAAATACATTATTTCAATAAGATATTTATCGGGTAAGCCTAGTTTAAAAAAAGTATCCGTAATATTTAGCTCGTAGTAGGGGTGAGAGCCAGCCGCTCCCCCGCAAGTCCGGTGATGATGACGAGGCTACTCCAAGCCGTCATCGTTAGTCAGTACGGAAAAAAAATTTAGCTCGCAAAATTTTTTAATATAAGTAATTAATTTATAAACTGCAATTAAGGTGTACATGAATTCGTGTAAATTTATATCAGAGTGTTAAACTAAAACTAATGAAGTCAGCTGTGGTGCAGTTCACGTCTAACATTTAGTTGCTAAAACCGAACTTTCCGAGTGTAACTAAACAGGCTACAACTGACGTGGAAACTGAGCACCCACGCTCAAACTCTAATTAGCGTTAACCGATTTGCTATTCTAGATTGTAATTACAAGTAGTAAACCAAATTGCAAACTGGATTGGTATTGTTCAAGATCGGCGTGTATCGGACAGCGGCGAACATTGGCAATCAAGGAATCTGGTGGGTAAACAAAGGGGACAAGTGGTAGTGGGCCGATAACGAACTAAAGTCGTTACGAGTTGACCTGCGGCCCAGGCCGCCTCTATGGGCGAACTTGCACGATACGTAATCGCCTTGGTAACTGCCGAAACGTCCTATACCGCTAAACGAAGCGATACAATTAGTACTTCGCTAACTTCGTTTCTAATAATGAAAATGTCAGTTTCGGTCGCGTTCCTATTAACCATACATGTTATGAAGGACTAACTGATCGCAAGTTACTAAGAAATGAACTGGATAATAAGACTAATAACGAACGGTTGAGTTACATCATTATTTATGTATTTTATTGGTTCAAGACATATAAAGTAGTAAAAGCATGTAAGCGCCTTAGCAAAATGCTTTACATACAATAAATAAACGTCCTTAAAAGAACATAGCAACTATTTGCATCGACGTAACGCATAATGAGTTTCACAACCGCTTCCAATACAAAATTCTGTCGCTATTTCTGCCTGTTCAGAGCACGTAGCTTCCCGAAAGCGGCGACGCGGAAATTGCATTTCCTGCGACAATGGATCGCAACTCGCTATGGTTCTATCGATTACTAAATGCGTTTGCGAAAACTCTCAGCACCGAGCGACTGGAATCTCGGGCTGAGGCTCAGTCGGTAATCAATATGCGCATGAATACCCCCAACATTCACGATCCTCTACAGACTTATAAAATAAATCTTTGAACAATTTCATGTTACCAGTATACACTGTACCTACCACTGTAGCTAGCTGTGAAGCTCGAGCTTGCATTTATATTCCCTTTTTCACGAGCAGCCGGGTTAAACCAACAAGTATTGGAATATGTAAAACGAAATTGAGTGCACACAGATTTTGGAGTACCTACTAATACAATTTTATTTACAGCACTCGGGCCTCCACGTTCGCCCACGGTTTATCAGTTTGCGTTTGACCCGTTCCGAAATTTGCATAAACTATTTAGAGTGTGCATACGCAAACGGGCGAATAAATTCCCGATAGTGCTTTAGTCCATGGAGAGTGCGGAGGTATCTGAATGAGGCACAGTCTTTTATGGACGCTTTTGTTCCATAAAGTTCTAGCTCCAAGCTATTCGACCCACAATACAGATTCATATGTTTCGAACTTTCCCAGCTTCTGAACTTTTACAATAGCGCTGATGATATCTATGTACCCAACCCAGCGTACTAGGTTGCCTGACATAACATTTTGTGTATTTAGCTAGGTTAGAGGTGGTGGTGGTGGTAGAGTATAATGGTAATAGAAACATTGAGAATAAAATGTACAATCCGTTTTTAATAAAATGGCGCTTATTTATATTACAGATCATTATTTCATTGTGTTCATCACCATTTTATACAGGTATGATTAATTGGGATGCGTTTCAAAAATATGTAAGTCATCTAGCTTTCGTAGAGTTGTTTATTGCATACATTTAAAACATTAGTCCCCTACAGCACAGTCGGTTAAAAAGTAGCCATATCCTTTCTCAGGCTCTAGACTGTGTACCAAAGTGCATTTATAACAGTTCAGTAGCTTTGGCTTACAAATTCTACAGACGACCAAACAGATGCACAAAGTTACTTTCGCATTAATAATATTAGCAAGGATAATAATGGTGTGTAAACTTAGCATCATATAGCTCGTGCGCTAGCTCCTGCGTGCCCGTGTGTAATGGTATTCTAGAAACGTTGTTAGGCTGCGCAGTGAGGCCTCAGGAGACGCATTAGCCGGTAACAGAGTATACTGGAGAGGATTTTCGTGCTAGCACCTCGTGAATATTAAAAAATATTGTTATCATTCACTGTTTTATTTTAACAGACTATAACTATAATTTTAATACACTATAGAACAGTGTTTATATTTATACATTTAAGTACCTAGTCAGTAATATCTCAATGTGGTAACAGCGGTACGGTTATGTCTTACATTCACCGTTTGACAAAAGATGGCACGGAATATCTGTGTAAGTAACATGGTAATTCTGTAATAATCCTCCTTTATGAAGGTTGCATATGGTATGCCAGCATTTTTAAAAAAAATTCAATCCACCATCGACCGGAATATCCAGTAAGCGGATCGGTTAGTTCCTAGTTCTAAATAGTTTCAATACTAAATTTATTTGAACCAACTAATAAATGACGAGCCATAAATAAAATCACAACGGCATTACGTCACGTCTAGAGTCATAAATCTTACTAGATTTTAATTACCCTTCCATGATCTACTCTCATAAGTAATTACTGTAGAAACTTTACCGATTTATCACACCTTTAATATTTCGCAAGCTGTTGAAATTGTGTCATAGACTTACAGTAATTTGTATAATTACATTTGTAACTTTGCAATTGTAAAATAATGTTACGGCAACCAAACGGAAATCACGTACATGAAAAGCGTGCCAATTGGTCATTATTATTACATGCATGCAAGTATAATAGATGCACGAAAGTGTTATCCAAATTATATAAATACTTAATGTTGATTTGCAATTTAATTCTCCTGTAATAACAGGCGGTGTTCTTATGGGAATTTTGATATATCTTACAAGATATATTTTTTTCGAATAAATATTACCCCATCAATTGTGGTGGTTTTCCATTAATTTAAAAGCACCGTGTTAATAAATAATATTATCCTTACTAATATTATAAATGCGAAAGTAACTCTGTCTGTCTGTCTGTCTGTTACGCTTTCACGCATAGAGTACTGAACCGATTTAAACGAAATTTGGTACAGATATAGTCTAGAGTTTAGGAAAGGATATAGGCTACTTTTTAACCGACAGTGCTATAAAGAAGTAATGTTTTACCCGTTAAACGTCTCTACGCGGACTAAGTCGCGGGCGGAAAGCTAGTTTATTATAAATCAGTGTGCAACTTTTGAGCGTATAAGAGAATTCGCAATATACCACATTCGTCAATCTTCTGCTCCCTGTATTTGCTAAGTACTATGCTATGCCTACTAAATCCTTAAACTGTACGCATTTCCACAGGCAAAGGCCCGTTAAGCCGTTGGTTTTGCGTCTGATCTCTCATCGGTCATGTCGGATTACCGACTTACCACCGAACTATAAGCGTGAAGGTACCGAGAGTACCCGTGTTCCGTGCACTATAAAACGTTCTGGACTGTGGTTGTTCCCTTGACGGCATTAAACATTTAAGTTTGTCATTAGAAGAAGCACGTATGTACATAGTTTGTTACGCTCCATCTCTCATCGGTCATGTCGGATTGCCGAACTGTGAGATTAAGGGAACAGATAGTGCACTGGTGTTGGCGTTACACTTGTGCACTATAATATGTCCTGCGTACTTACCTTCCAGTTCTCCTATTTAGATCGCCACCATGGCAGATATCGGTCAAACATCTTATGTTTCCACTTATCGCTCTAACCCGTAGGTATCCTCGTTAAGTATGTGAATGTACCTTTGTGACTAATATGCGGGACCCGTGCGGTATTTGGTATGCGAATCATCATAAAGTAACATTTATCATTCGTCTCTTTTCTCTCGACGACTGCTAGAGCTCGAATAAAATTACAGGATCATTATTCATCGGATAAGATATTACAACCTTAAGGCAAATTCACCAAGACATTAATAAATATAATATGTACTATATAAATGTGATTAAGTTATGTACAACTACTTAGATTACTTAGAGTTCAATTTAACGTTTCAAAACATTTATCTTTAATTTGCCACCGAAATTGTAGAGGTGTTTGTTCCGTGTCTGGGTGTGATTATGTATTTAAGCATGTATTTATAAATATATATGTATGTATATCAGTCTCTGACGCCCATAGTACAAGCTCTGCTTAGTTTGGGGTCAGATGACCGTGTGTGGATATGTCCCAGATATTTATTTATTTATTTATTTTATTTGGATAGTGAACTTAGTAGTAGTAATTTATAAGTTACGTCACGTAAGGAACCTTTTTAAGCAATCTAAATAAATAGAAATGTGTGATTTAGACCATTACAATGACGCTTCGCTATTCGTTTTTCATTTAGTACCAGCAAAATAAACAATTAATAAAGAGCTATGTATGGAACAAAATATAAATTACGTTGGAGCGGTCATTTTCCTTATCAGTGAGGGCTACAAATAACAAAAATAATACAATGGAGTCGAGTTTTTTCTGCTTTAGCGCTATGTACGACGACTATCGACGAGAAAAGTATTGTTGTAACATTGAGGTGTAGATATTATTTAATTAATAGAGTTTGAGGTTTGTTGCTCACTGCTTGATGAAAGAAATGCTTCTAAAAGGACCAAATGTAAGAATGTGAGTTGGAATCGAGCACTGGCAGTGACAGTTATGTATATGAATCTCGTAAAAAAATATTTTTACGTCATAGATCATCAGCCCATATACCTACGTAACCACTGCAGGGGGCACGGACCTACCCCAAATTAGGGCGATAAGGCCTTAGTCAACCACGCTAGCCAAGTGCGGGTTGGTTGACTACACAACCTAAGAATTTCTTCTTTCGTTGTGCAGGTTTCCTCACGATGTTTTCCTTCCCCGTTAAAGTGTCGAATAATCGTACATATGAATTTCAAATTGGAAAAACACAGTGGTATGTGGCGGGATTTAAACTGACGACCTCTCGTATGGCAAGCAACGACCTTAACATCTTGGCCATCGACGCCTTAAAAATAAAATAATAACGATAAATTTTGAACGTGTAGGTGATACCTATGTACTACTACTCTACTCGGTACTCCATATTTTACATTCCAATACAATACATTTTACATTTTTTCATACACCTATTGTTGTATTGTATTAATTTACTTTGATGCCTGTCCAGGGGCCTCTCGTAATGTAATTAGTCTAATTGTAATTAGAGTCGTTGAGGATAAACATTCGGCCCGGAGGAAAAGTTATATTAAGTCGGTTTGTGTGAAGCACTAATCAGGGCTATTTGTATGCAACGAGTTTGATAACTTGAGATATTTCTTTATACATACAGAATAACATTACTGTACCTGGCCTATAAGGATTGAAGAGCCTCGATAATGTATATTTTTGTGAAAATATAGTCGTATTACATTTATTGTAATTCTCGCGAGAAGTCGTCGAAAGACATCTGGAGTGAAGGTCAAATGTTTAACAAAAGAAATATCACCACTAACCAACCATCAGCTCCAAGTAGACCAAAATATATGTCATTTGGTTAGTTTTGGAATCTGAAGACTTTCTTAGATGTCAATCAAGAAATCAGAGGGTACTGTACTTGCCAGGTGTTTAATATTGTTTATAAAATATGTATGTAGATATATACGTTCTTGTATCTTTTTTTTTATTATGTCTCTAAGCTCGTCCTTCTGGTCTAAACGTAAGACAAACTGGTTTGTTTTTAAACACAAGTTAACCATGACGTCATCGCAATTTTGGGATTTTCAGTGTCGTGAGAGTTCGTGCAATCTGTTTAATAGTAAGTACCTCTTATATCCTAATCTTAGGTAAATCCATTAAATGAAACCATGTTGTTTTATTTTAAAGAGCCGATCTTTGGATACTTTTGCGAACGCCATGATCATGGGTCAACTCGTTCAATGGTTAAAATGTAAGACGACTTTAGTTTTGTCTTTTGTTCTGCGTATTAGATAACAACATTGTATGTAAGCTTAAATGATTTCATGATACATTCTTTCTCTTAATGTTCAATGTTATAAGGTTATCTCATGAGTAATTTGTCCTAGCGCCACTTTATCTAACCGATAAGAATCCGCACTCAAAAATAACCCCACATACGTTGGCATTGTTTGAAATACTTCGTTGTTTTTTATTTAAATTTTCAACTGCTCACTAACTTTAAACTGTCATGTTAACACTCATTAGAAACTCAATATGTCCGGGATATTATTTACGATGCTGTTTAATATTAACTAGCTCCTGATAATTCGGCTAAAAAAATTGTATTATATTATATTCAGCTGAATAATTAATTAATTGTAACATGAAACAGAAGAGGGAGTGAGCACTGATTACTGTACTACAGGCATGTACCTGACACGGGAATCAGGGTTTCGTCATTATTCTTTACAATGTTTTATGTCAATAAAGTTTATTATTATTATTTATTCGGCACTGCAGCAAGCGCCATAATTACGAGGGGTCAACTTGACCCGTGATCATGGCACTTCCATATTCCGGACATATTACAGTTTTTAACTACACACAGTACAGTTATTCTTTTGAACTGCTAAATTATTTAAAATATTAATAAATGCGCCAGACGATGCACTCTCAAAGTAGAAATTCTTCAGTACATTGTAAATTCTAAATGAAGTCAACTGGGGGTCAGGCTCGGGCGTCTCTCAGAATATTTGACGAACTATGCACACGGTCGCGTCGGTAGATATTAGATAATGTTCAGTAAAAGTAAAAATTGTATAGCACGTTCAACTATCGAATTCTACCTTCTGTTGCGTAAAATAGTTCAAATGTTTAACCACAAACGTTGGGCTGTATCAAATCGTTAGCGAGGGTGAAAAAAAAAACTGTGTTAGCCGCCCTAAATCCAATTTATCACGCGAACTGACAGTTAACAAGTTACAAATATAACTAAATGATTTATTCATCGTTGTGGCGATTCGGAGCTTCCATTCACTCTTACTCATTGGTGCGATACAAACGTGAGGACAATCGTATCAAGGTAATATGACGCTTTACTTACTGATAACGAGATAGTCATTAGCATTCATCGGTCTAAAATATTTTCAATGGGTAGACATACATTCTGTGTGTAAAGACAAAACACGAAGACCTTTATATTATATTCTTTTAAATATTTAATAGAAGTCGAATAATAATCATTATGCACGTAGTTAAAAACAAACATTATGTTATGTAACCGTTGTGCTAGTAATTGAACTCACAATTCCTGGCATAACCAAGCATGCAAACAACAGTTAAAGTTCACAAAATAGAAATCCATTCAGAAACAAATACATATTGTGGCCAATACACATGCTTGGTAAAAGAAAGTCTATCAAATGTAATAATAGTTCGTTTTGCTTCGTCACATCGCCACAATACAACACAAAACACAAGAGGAAAACTGCACATAATGGCTGCATTATTTAGGTCGTTTGCCTTTAATGCGAACGCTCGGCTTGTTTACGAAGTTCGTGGTGTGAGCACTTCGAGACTATTTCACGTTTAAGACACAGCTAAAAGTGTCATCATCACCCAGTGTAGCCAATATAACTGGCCAGCAAAGTGTTCAGTCCCAGGTTATAGATCCACACAGAATCATATTACTGTTCGACTGGCTCGGTGGAACAGTGGTTGTTTTCCCGCAGCAAAATGATTCTACCTTAGTAGCACAATAGATTTGTGCAGTTATTTTTTATTAAAATCAATAAATGCCGGTTTTACGAAACGTATAACCGAAACTTTAAAGTACGTTCGAACCACTTTATTACTAAGGGCGTAGAGCTTCTTTAGCTTTAAGCATCGATTTCATGCGGCAAGCAGTACCTGAATACGTCACATCTTAAAAAACAACGATAGCTCTTTTCGTTTTCGAGTTGGAAAATTATTATTTTGAAAATTCTAAAAAAAAAAATTTTTTTTTCAAGAAATAATTTGCATGATTCGATAGTATTACTAAAGGCAAATCGTTCTGCCACGGGAAAACAACCACTCAAATTTCACGATGTGGATCCACACAGCATCATATTATTTTACAAAATGACCGTGTTTTGTGTGTGTGATACCTATCACATACAGGTCTTAGGTCATAGGTCCATGTGAAAACGGTTGGTTGTGTAACCGTTTCATTTACAAAAGCAAATCGAATCCATACGCCTTAAAACAAATCTATCAAAAAGCTTTATAAGTCCTTGTACTATCGTTTAATGCAACGCTAACTATACGACTTCACAGCACGTCGTGTGGAAGTGCCTTAGGATAATTACTTTAGTTCCCCTAGTACCGGATATCAAACATCCACCGCTCCACAGTAATTACCAGACTTAGTCAATTACCATGATAAGTGTACCTTGTATCGCGCAAAACGCACTAGGAAATTCCAAACGGTGACAAATTGTGATATCGATTTGCATCGGAATCTGATACTTAAACCTATATAAACAAAGTATAAAATTTACAAATAAAGGTAACTAAAAATGGAGAATGTTCATGATTTTAAATAATTAGGTATCATTGATGTGTTTTATAATCTGTGTCATGTGTAATCAGTTTCGACATACAACCAAAATTGAAAAAGTTATACGTGTTAAGTTGTGATCGTTTGCACTTTTCATACAAAATGAACGTTGTGATATGACGTCACACCACAACATCCAGTACATTGCAAAAAATATTTTTTCGTAATTTTACTTTCTAGAATATGAATTCGTTTTACAAAATACATTCAACGTGCCAATATAATAGTGTCCTATTGTGAAATTGAGACACAGTAACATTCTGAATTATGTTAAACACACGTGTTGAAAACGTTTTCAAAGTTGCTACGAACATACTTAACTGAACCGCGTTCGTAGTCAAAAGTTACTGACAAGTACAGTGAACTATTAAAGCAAGGTGTATTTGTAAGTGATCGCCCGTCAACTCGCCGACTCAAGAGAAAACGGAAAACGACTTAAAAATAAAATCCAATTCCACCACTCCACGAATCATGTTAAAGTTGATCCCCTCTATTTCACCGAAAGGAAATTTAATGGGTTTTCATTGATTTCTGAAACGAATCCAGGAATTACTTTTAAATGTTTAAGGAAAGTCGAACCGAGATTACTGAGATTCGGCAGAGTGGAGAAAGAGCCGACTGATACTATTTCATTTAGTAGATCGAGTTTCAATAGCAATTAAAATTTATATTACGTATATTGTAGCGGTTGATGCGCTAGAATAACTGTACGTTATTTTATTTGTACATTTCTTAGATAAAAATATTTTTTGTCTGGATAATCAACATAACGAGATGAGGTGATAAATCTTCTGATTCACGCAACATATTATAAGATAACTGCGACGCAAGCATTGCAATGGCTTCCTATGTGTCATTCTGTAACTAAATAAACAATATCCGTTGTTTTGAGTCATTGAATATGTTGATTGCGATCAAGTCTGATACATCATCATCCGTTAAAGAGGAAACGATTAATCAAATAACAGCAAGTATTCATTTATATCAAGTCCACAGACTGATTCAAATATATTTCGTTATGTCGCATGTGAGGTTTACTTTAATAAATAATAATAAATATCTGGGACATTTCCACACATGGTCACCTGACCCCAAACTAACAGAGCTTGTACTATGGGCGTCAGAGACTGATATATATACATATATATTTTTAAATACAAACTTAAATACATAATTACACCCAGACACGAAACAAACACCGATGTTCGTCACACAAATATTTGTCCCGAGTGGGAATCGAACCCACGACTCTTAGAACCGCCAGCCAGGGTCACTAACCACTGTTCCACCGAGCCAGTCAAGTACTTTGTTGTTGTAGGTAGCTTGTCATAACAAAACTAGTCTTAAATTTCATAATCTGATTAACAACACACAACAAAACAGTCTAACAATATCTAAAAAAATCCCTAGGTAATCTCATTAGGTGCTCCAAGGGTACAAATTGAGTCCATTTCATTATAATAGAAGCATAAAACGTTATCGTGAACTTGTTCAATATAACGACGCCGACGATAGCTTATTCGAAGCTATTTAGGTCGGGTCAATGGCTAATCGTGACTATTCGTGGTCCCCGCCAGGGTCTGCGGGCTCAAGTGGCCACTGAGATTGGACGACCTATTGACAACGAATCATACCTATAAAGCTGTATGCTTTTTATTTTCGTGTTACACGGTTCTTAGAATGATTTAGATGTTTGTTAGAATTATTAATATTTTTAATGTGTACTTTAGTTAGATACATAAAATATCCAATAAATATAGCAACATGACTCAACGAAAAGCTATATTATATAAGTAGATAATTTTTAAGCCTGTGAAGAATTTGTACTATTACACAAGCTAGCACTAAGCACAAACGAATGGTTTGTATTATCGTATTACTCGACCTAGACCTACTGAAATAACGGGAGACTTTATATTCCTAAGTCTATCCATACAACAAACAACACGCACGCATTTTCCCGACTGAAAAAGAGGGATTTCATTTTCCTACCTATTCCATACAACATCACGCACGCATTCTCTCCCAAACAAAAGTTTTTATCTGTTTTAACGAACATCGCAAGAATAATATCGTCGTAAACTATAAGTGTGAGTCAAGAGAGAGAATTATGACGTCACAAACCGCCCAAGAATCCCATGAAGATAGACGATAGGAGACGCCCCCGCTCGTCTGGCTGCGTAAATGCCACCAACTTCGCCCTTCAATTAATGTGTGGGCATTCCGCTAACTCCTATCCACCCACGACTGCCATACAGCATCAATACCTACAGTATTGCAGACGATAAACAGGTTTATTTTTGGATTATATTCCATTTATTACGTTCAAACTGTGTGTATTGCAAATCTGAATTGACATTTAGCAACTAATATGTCTTACGAACCAAAATAGAATGTTGTTTTTACTATGTAGGTATTATTATCATCAAATCCCACATCGAGTACATAATTTAAACAATAAATCGTGTTTATCCTAACATTAATTGATGTAAAAAATCTTAACCGTCCGTGTCCTGTGTACCGAGGATTTTTGTATGAAATACATCTTTTCAATAGCTTTAGCTAGACCCTAGATTTACGACTGCGAAAATATACGTACTTACATACCCTCTTTCTGGCTTAGTCGCAGATTTTAACTTACCCTTCTTTTCTTTACCAGTTCCATCATTCAAAGCCAATATACGTATACATATGTACAGTTAAGCAATAAATGCTTTTAAATTATTTGCAACTCAAGTATATTATTTACTTCGTCATCAGCCGCAGCATACGTCCCCACTGCTGGGGCACGTGCTATAGGGCGATTTTTTTTTTTTTTTTTTTATTTATAAATATTTAATTTCTATCTAATATTTCACAATCGATATGTTTATTTTATTTACTTACTTTCATCTGATTGCGGTGCGGATAGGATGGCACTGTGCTTCTTCTTTACTTCTTCGACGTTTGCCTGAATCTTGTCTATCATCTCTCGTATTTCTTCCACCTGTAAAGAGGAAAAGAGTTTTTTAATTTGAAAGCTATAACAAAAACAAATAATTTAAATACAGTGTTGAACCTAATCATATTTTAAAGCTGAAACTTGAATGAAAATTTAGGGGTATTCGAAAAGTCATGTCATACATTAAAATTGTTCGTCTTCAATCGGCTGTATCATTGCAAGGAATACGTTTTTAAAAGTTTAATTTTCATTTTTCAAATTTTCAAAAGACCGATTTTGCGACCCCTTGGGGCTACAATTGATGAGAACTTGTACTTGACTAATTGAGTACTCACATATAGTGCTCAAAGTACTTCATCGGTTTTTATTCTGCATTAGTATCTTACCTAAATGATATATTTTTTTTTTAAATGACAAGTGTCGCACATAGCAAATAACACAATTTACTGATTGTGAATTCTGTAAAAAATATATTTTTTACAGAATTCAGTCCAAGAATAATAATTGGCAATTACCAATCTTAGGAAATTGTTTCCTACGTTAATGGCATCGACGGAAGGGAAAGTTTCGTTACGTAAAAATCATTAACTCGATATCTGCAGAGAAATCTTTCAAGCGGTAAATGAGAGTTCGAAATCTTCGAATAATAATACCCTTTTACCATTGAACATTATTGTAGCTATGACGAAACAAAACACCTAAGTGAGTAAATATGTAGGTCGGTAATGAATTAATTGGGTTAATAGCAGCTCACACGAGGGCTCAAATATCGTACAAGTCATTAGTTAAGAAACGCCACACACGGAGTGTCTGTGCTTTAATCCGGAACTTAATTACAGTAGCTCGTGTATTTTTTCCCGTGCTATGCAGTTTAGTGTTTATCTCTAGCTCTACATCGGGTCTAGAGGGCGTTTCAGAGACTAGACAAGACGCCGCCGCCTGGCAGCGAGCCAGCTCAACCACCTCCGCCGTTTCATAGGAAAGTTTAAAAACAAATGCGAGGACTCTTTAAATAAGTTGGGCGAGGAGCCTCGTTTTTCTTCGTAACTCCAGGCTTGATAAGTCGTTGACGAGATTTGCGCGAGAACTTTGCTCAACTCCACGTCAAAGTATCAAACATAAACTATCTCGCTTGCAATATAATGCGAATACTTATAACGCTGCTTTATGTTATACACGTATTATTAATTAATGAACTGAATCGCTACTTTAATATTTTATAAATGTTTGGTAATTGGGTCGGTATTTCTAACTATATTTAACGTACATTAGTTTTCTATCCACGAGATTTAAATATTATAGTTAAGTTATACATCTTCAGATCTGATCTCAAACATAATGTCAAAATAACATGATTACTAACTGAAATGAGAACGATTTGCGCCTCGCATTAGTATAGTATAAAGACCTTTTCAAAATGTTATTATCTGATGTAGATTCGGATTTCACTCGCATGTAAACTATTAACAATCATGTAACTAAAATGTATCGAGTGTGGATTTTTGCATTTGGTAACATTACTACCCCCGGTGTTTTACTTAACGTAATAGCTACCGAAACAAGGTCAGTGGATTGGAGGTTCCACACAACATTAAATATGGTTGGCGGAGTTGCTGGCAGCAGGCCAACCGCGGGGCAAACGCTCCTGCCACGCTTTGTTAGGCAAGCGCCAGTTTATCAAAATAAACAGAGATTGCAATATAGACCCATATTTTGTACCAATTAAGGTGCATATTACGTATACGACGCCTCATGAATTTGTAACTTAGGATGGAAGTGCCTGTTTTAGTCTCAAACGAAAAAGTCGACAAGCACCAGTTAGATTTGGTGCATAAATTTTAAAAAACATTTATTTACGAGTCTGCAACGTTGTTAACACACTTGGCAAGTAAGACCTAAGGATATAATAAATAAGAGGAAGTATGCCACTACGCTGCGACCTTCTGTATTCAATAACGCTTTCTTTGGCAATGGCACACTGAAATGTAATTTAATTAATTATCTATAATAGGCTATTATAAAAGTAAAGTTTAAAATGTGCCTTGATAAGCATAACATATACCTATCTTACAATAGTTATTTACTTTTATAAATTTATTCTCATTGATAGTTGTTTCAACGTGGTTATTTTTGTTTAATACGGTAAATACATTTGTGGGGATCAACTAATGAGAGTTGACAAGCCATCATGATTTTTAGGCAGTGACGTCAGCCCTTCGGAATACTACTAGTCCAGTCAAAATAGACAAAAATAAGTGCTAACTTAGACAAAATTCGCATAGAGCTGAAAATTGCCAGAGACGTTAAATACATCATAATAAACGAAATATCAAAAATCCCCATCAATCCCACTTCTGCAAAAATTTTTATTCGAGGTCAAAAGTATAAAATTAAGGATTTTTCCATTTTTCTCGAAAACAGTAAGTATTATCGTAAAAATAGGTCAAACAAAAGTTGTAGATCATACAATTTTCTACAAAAATGGTCCAGTCACTTTTTCTTTTCCGTCTCACCATTCGCGAGATATCGTGGTTTTAATCATTAGAAAATTCATATTTTACATAATTATATGCATTCATCTGTTGATATCGTTTTTGATCGATATATGACCTGGAATAGGTTCACTAGGGTAACTACGTTAAAAACCGCCCAAGTGTGAGAAAAAAAACATAGGTTTTGTATGAGAACCCACTTTACACGTTGGTTACATGTTGTTTCTAGTATTAGATGTTATAGAGGCAACTGAGATACATCATTCGTTAAAATTTTAACTGTCTAGCACAATTGCATGGGGGCCTGGAAGCGTTTGAAAATACAACTTTTTCAACTTTGTGCATCGCTATATCTCTGAAATGGTGAATCTTAGGAACAAAGTGTTAGACATTTTTTATAGATAATTGCGTGATAAGTAATTTTGTCATACATACTTTTAGGGTTCCGTAGCCAAAATGGCAAAAACGGAACCCTTATAGTTTCGTCATGTCCGTCTGTCCGTCTGTCCGTCTGTCCGTCTGTCCGTCTGTCACAGCCGATTTACTCGGAAACTATAAGTACTACAGTGATGAAATTTGATGGGAATATGTGTTGTATGAACCGCTACAAAAATATGACACTAAATAGTAAAAAAAAAGAATTGGGGGTGGGCCCCCCATACATGTAACTGAGGGATGAAATTTTTTTTTTCGATGTACATACCCGTGTGGGGTATCAATGGAAAGGTCTTTTAAAATGATATAAAGTTTTCTAAAAAACATTTTTCTTAAAGTGAACGGTTTTTGAGATATCAGCTCTCAAAGTCGTAAAAAGTATGTCCCCCCCCCTCTATTTTTATAACTACGGGGTATAAAATTCTAAAAAAAATAGAGGTGATGCATGCTAATTAACTCTTTCAACGATTTTTGGTTTGATCAAAGTATCTCTTATAGTTTTTGAGATAGGTTGATTTTTATTATATTTGCTGCTACGGAACCCTTTGTGCGCGAGCCCGACTCGCACTTGGCCGGTTTTTATGATTAAACTTACCGTTTCGCTCAAAAGTGCATAAAACTGATATTTGTGACATTTGACCTTGATTATTTTTTTTTGCAGACGTGGGATCGATGGGGACTTTTGACAGATTATTTGTAATAGTGTTCCCAACATTCATGCCAATTTTCAGCTCTATGCGAATTTTTCCTAGGTTAAATGTCTATTTTGACTGGACTATACACGAAATGTGGAGGCTACAAGCCATAATCCTATGATTCTCCCCAATATGAATCCCCCTAAGAATAGGGCTACAAAATGTTGAACTAGGTATAAGTATAACAGTGTATATGCTACACTGGTGATTTATTACCAATGCGATAGCATAACACACATTTCATCATAATTCAAATTATTATCAAAATTATTACTGTTATCGCTAGTCATAATCGGGCAAGACGACAAGTTCACGGCGCGTAAAGGTACGTGAGTTCGACGGCTGGTCGATACCGCAGCAGTTCGCGACACTGCTGGCTCTGAGCAGGGCCGGATTGTGAGTTTACGAAGCCCTGGGCTAATAATACAGAGGGTCCCGCCTGTTCCAGGAAAGGGAAACAGATTTTGCACGACTAACATTAGCTTAATGTGTAATTGCTACCAAACTATCAGATCTAATAACCAAAACCCGAATGTAGACTCGCGGGGCTGGTAACCTTACGACTTGTTTAATTTAATAAAAGTAGAGGTATTTTGTTCGCATTATCGTTTACTAGCTGTGCCAGCGACTTCGTACGCGTCTTTCACCGTTTTTTACAGATTTTCCATTGTTTTTTTGCCCCTATTGGTCGCAGCGTGATGTTATATAGCCCAAAGCCTTCCTCGATAATAGTCTATCCAGCTAAAATTTTTCAATTCTAACCTGAGATTCCTAAGAACCTAGTTCCTGAGATTAGTGCGTTCAAACAAACAGACAAACTCTTCAGGTTTATAATATAAGTACAGATTTTACTTGAATTAGATAGGGGTCCCATGAATGCACGGGGCCCTGGGCCATATAAGCCCTATCCGTAAGTAACAAGATCCGGCCCTGGCTCTGAGTCACCAATTAATCTGATTACCGCGATAACCGCTATCGTGCGGTCGCTCAATACCTCACCCGATCGCTTCCATTGCGATTCGCAAACGTTCAACCCGCCCCATTGTGGGCGCTAATGACTTATCTACTCGCCAACGTGACGCTCATGAGAGGACTTCCCACGGATCGATTCAGTCTAGACTACCGATCATGTTTGCGTCATAAGTCCAATTTAGGATTGAAACAACGTTTTCGCATTTAAGCGAACCACTAAGCTATTCATATTTACAATACCCGATTCATAACAAAAGCTATAAGTACCTATTTTAATCCTAATTTACTTGCTGTGAAAGGCATCCAGCAGAAAACCATTTCCAACACACATTACGTTTTTATTATTGCTCCTCTCGTAAACAGTAAAAAGTTTAATGTGTTAGGGTCAGTGCAGACAGTAATAAAATAGCGCGAAGATCAATTCGGATACCGTTTAATCTGAAGCACTTCGGTGCAAAAAAGAAAAAATAAACAGAAATTTAAACAAGCACTAACTTACGCTGTGGAGTCTGCATGCCGTACCGTTAAGTTATCTACGTGCAAAAATTTCAATAATTTTGTTTCCAACAGGAATTGGCAAAAAGTATTATAAGTGTTATTCTACTATTTTGTTCGAATAATTCGCAGAAAGTGCTTAAACCGTTAAAAATGGTGGCCCATTAAATTTCATCTACGAAGCGAGTATTTAGCGATGGCAAATTGGCAATCAAGTTAAAAATCGAATTTTCCGATGTTCTCTCGTTTGGATCTATTGTGCGGTCGGCGAACCGAACGGGCGTGCCATTAATAGTTTCCCTTTTCAGACGGAAAAATAAAAAGAAAAGAAAATGTACCATTAATCCCGACGGTAGGCATTGTGTTGGTGGAACGTATCAAAGCTTGAATGGAGATTTGCAAATGGGGCATATCCAGGTGGAGTGCCTAGTACATTGGCGTAATGAGTGCGGCGCTCGCCCCAGCCTACACTTGCACGTCGGCACGTCTCCCTCACATACACATAATAACATGTAAATGAATTGCACGATTATGATGAATACCAAGCGCAACCTGAATATTTATAGCGCCGAGTTGTGTTGAGCGAGGTCTGTCGCGGATTAAATGAAAACGGACGATGTATTCACGTCACGGCAGCAAAACCAGGACGCGTTATTTCATTGTGCCGCTGAGAAAGGGCAAAGAAAACCCATAAAACTATAAGTTTTGTAAAGTTATGGAACTCGCCACAATGCTCTGTAATTTTCCTTTGTTACCTCCTCGTGAATGTTTGCCATTGTGCAGCCTGCTCTCGATCTGCACGGCGACGGGTTGAGAGGTGTTATCTTTAGATCTTGTTGCTACCTGTGAGACGGTTTAATCACCTACTCTTAGATTCAATTAGGTCGAATTTCATTTTGTTTAAAAACACGTAAGGACAACGAAAACGAGCGGTAAACGAACGCACTTATAATGATCAGTCTAATGTTATGGTCATCTCTACTCTCTCAAAAAAAATCATTAATTCTCAATTAAAAATGTAGAAAATATTAATTGGTATGAAAGCCTCAATAATATTCGCAATAAGTAATGGTAATAAAGTTCTTATGGAATTATTGCTGGTACTCAGCACTGTAATAATGCAAAAAGCTCTATTCCCACGATTAGTCGACTGCATGTAGTCGTTTATCCAGCACGACGTGGGATTATTTTATACATTACCCGTTGTGCTTCGAGACTAATAATAATTGAATCAATTGCCGTCCTATCCTATAACGATACCTATTATACCTAATAGATATTGAGAGCTTTCGATGCAGTAATAATACTGCACTATAATATCAACGTTCTTTGAAAAACTAGAAAAATATCGCGAACCCAGAGATGCGTCGCTTCTTGGTTAAATAAATATCTAAAGAGTTAAAAGCTTTGCCGAGTACCGTGCAGATGTCAGAGTAGTCAGTAGTAGGACTCGGTGAATAATAAACGCAGTCACTGCTCACTGCACGTTGAGAAAAGGTATTTGTCCCTAATGTGACGGAATGTGATTGAATGAATCCGTAAAATATCTAGTCTAGTCTAGATATAAACTGAAAATTCAGTGAGCGTGTTGCGGAAAGATTCAATAAAGTTGGTTGTTCAATACACGTTTATTCTTGAAATCAGTTATCGGTTGATTTATAATTAATGATAACTCAATTTGTACAACCTTGAGTGGGAAAATCAATGCTAAAACGTTGTATTGATACGTTCGTAGAAATTGTCAATTGCCAGTTACTAGAAAGAAATGACAAAAGATGGCATATTCCTTGATCCATGTTACAATTAAGGGTAGCAATAGTTATTAAAATATAATTGGTTTTTATCAAAAATCCAACTCTGCATTTATAACCAATATAAGCTACATTTACGATTTTATCATGCCTTTCATTCGTGAACATAAACATTAGCTGGAAAACGCGTACGTAACACTGCGCATTTTGTGTTCAGCGATAAAAATATCCTTTATCTGCTCACTTTGGCTATTTCAGGAGGAAATTAGCTGGCCAACTTGCATATTTCATTCAAATATGGACGCCGCCCGAACTCTACCAAGTGCCGATGCCGACTTGTCGATGAAAAGGGGTGAATAAATTTTAATCCATCATCGTGTTCTTAAAAGATATATTCAGACGCCTAATGTTTTTTTATACCATTAAACGTAAAACAAAACATACAATGATTGTTATCTTTAAGCTAATCTCCATTAGTAACCACCGACATAGATAAATAAAATTATGGTACTGTTACTGCTTGAACATTATTCGCTCATCATAAAATGAAAGACATGAAACATCAATTTATATGTGGTAGGAACCTAAATCTATACTAATATTATAAAGCTGAAGAGTTTGTTTGTTTGTTTGTTTGTTTGTTTGTTTGTTTGAACGCGCTAATCTCAGGAACTACTGGTTCGATTTGAAAAAATCTTTTTGCGTTGTATAGACCATTTATCGAGGAAGGCTTTAGGCTATATAACATCACGCTGCGACTAATAGGAGCAAAGATACAATGGAAAATGTGTAAAAAACGGGGGAAACGCGAACGAACTCGCTGGCACAGCTAGTCTTTTATACATTTCATAAATATATATCTGACGTATCGCGGAAATTTCTTGGAAACTGTTTCTATATTCATAGAAAAAGTTAGAGGCCCAACCAATTTCGCAGCAATAACTTATTGTTAAAACGAAACATAAAGCTTTACATGGAATAGACATCGATTGTAGTGGTCGATATATTTGAGTACGCCGAAGTTTTATCTTTAACTACGGATTTCCATTTCGTTTTCAATTTTTTTATTGGATGGGTGTATCTGCTGTCAGTCTTTGATCCTTTGATTATACAGACTGACTGACTGACTGGACAACGACCCGACTTAGGACGAATAACTGACTTGACTACGACTACGACGACTACGAATGACTGACTGACTACGACGAGGTACGACTACATGATCATTAACACGGTATTGTATATCTTTGGCAGTGTTGTGTTCTGTTGTATATCTAATGAAGTGGGGATGTTAAACCCTCGTAATATTTCCGGGTTACACGTGTGGGTGCGATGTGACAGCGCGGCTGACCCACCTCGCATAGTAATAGGCTAAAAAGCTACATATTTAGCCCGTTAGTTAGATTATGTAAAAATATTGTACATGTGTCTTTATAACAACAAATGGTAATGATATAGTGCTTAGAAGTTTCGGTTTCGGCCTTTCGCTCAAAATAGTGATATCACGCGCTCACACTCCCGAAGTTTGATAAACTGTAACTTAGTCTCTCTTTTCTGTTCATTTGAAAAACCGATAGATAAGTGTCCCATATTTTTCTATAAACTAACTTACGGACTAAATAGAACGATATAATATTGAGCCAGTCGTCATCCCTATAGCGGCTCCCATTCGAGCTAGCACTGAGCCTCGTCGACGGGCCTCTTCCGCCGTTCAGCCCAATTACCTCCCAGACTCCTGATGCCGTGGCTCCGTGATTTATAAAGCCTCTTTAAGAGAAAACCCTACGGGGAGCGAATACGAAATCAATTTATTCCGATCGCTCGCCTGCAACTGACGTTGATATTTATTATTGTTGAATATCAATTTCACCATGAGCAGATGTCGCCGATAAATCGAAGATATTTCTATCTTTCGTTTTTATGAAATTGTAATAAAGCATGAATCTGTATATTGTGCCACATATAAGGTTAATTATTGTAATAATAACATTAAATATGTCAATACTTATTAATATTATTGTTATGTACAGGTTTAGCGGACTATTTATAAATTGGCTATTCTATTAATTGCTAATGATGCGTGATAAAGCTGTAATCGCAGTTACCATTACCATGTGCGAAAATTTAAACTATTTACTGATGAAACTGGTGAAACATAATTATTTAGACGTTTCGACCACTTTACTTACAGCGTTCGTGGTCAAATGAAGAAATATTTAAAAGCCTTCCGTACTTCTAGGGTTAATTCAAATGTGTAATATCCGCGCAAATAATATACATTGCTATATCGACCAAAATCAAATTCAAAGCAATACGTTATGCGACGACCCCAATTAATCAGGTAAACCGCAAGAGAGCAAGGGTCAACCCTAATTATTTTTTTTTATATTATGGTACTTATTCATGTTACTTGTAATACATGAAGGTTTATAAAAAAGGTAATGATAGTTAGCGTTTTGCACATAGCGTGCCTGCAGTTCGTATACCGATGCCATGCCTATCACTGCACAAATGAGAATTTTTCCGCGCCGTAGATATTCTGTGTGCATGCAATCTACAGGCAAGTGTACAGAAAGCTGCAAATGACGTAAGCGTGCGGATGACGCGAAGCTACGTGCACAGTGCGCATACATTCCCAGAACTAGTTGGAACTGCGATATGACTCTCTGAAATGATTGCAGACACTGGCCCGAGCGCAATAGAGAATAATGTTAATTTGAAGTTTATGAGAGCTCGATATACTCATAGCACTGAAAATGACGCAACGAAATCAGCAAAACTTCCGCCAATATATTGCTTAACTACAATCAGTTTTTTATCTAATCTTAATCTTAACTAAAATTACGTAGCAATAGACCCCACACACGCTTGGTACACCAAATCAGTTTCCCCATATCGGTTTTTTATTAACAGTAAAGGGATTTAACAGTCGTGATCCTATCGCTTGCAGCGTTTTCCATGAAGAAATATTGCCTGCCGATAACAACGATGCACGCAAATACATATTAGAGTTACATAGCTCAAACAAGGCCTGCAATATCGGGGATTGCGAACGGACTACAGAGGCTAAACAATAGAGCACAACAAGCTGAAACTTTTATGAATGCAGGCACATATTCAATAGAATGTACATTTCGCTATTCGTTTCGTTGCAATGTCGTGTAAACTTGTGTAGTATGCTTGGTGTTTCATTTTTACTGTTTATTTTAGCCTTACACCTGTTGTCGCTAGCTGCAGCTAAAGCTACTGTGAAAACTTTTAAACAATGTGGCTTTCTGTTTCTCTTTACATTTATTTCATCAGAGGACTGGAATTATATTAAGATGCATTGGTATCGAATATTGTTTTCACCGTTAGCCAAGGAGTTTAGGTTATTGTCAATGAGCAATATTGAATGAAAATACAAATGCCACATGATAAAACTATGATTCGGCTATACAATATTCAACTATATTCTAACAGACTGTATATGATTTAAACGTTCTTCACCGGACTAGCCTCTAGCTGGATGTTAAATTTCAAAGTAGATTAGCAGTTACGAAAGTTATGCATAACTATATGCATATGTACTGGGCTTTAAGTCTAATCTGGGAACGTGTTTCAATTGGCCACAATGTACTATTATATAAGCTACGCATTTGCATCGCAAATTAAGCTCCCAGCCTGCCAGGAAAAAAATTAAGGGGCTGTTTTGTATTTTTGTAACATCGCGTTGAATGGCACGCCACCCTGGGCCGCCTCTATTCATAAAGAGCACATAAATTTAGCCCTGACGCTAACACCATTAATTAAATTAACGCACACAGCCTGCAGTTTGTAGAGTACGCACGAACGATAAATAAAAAGGAGAACAGAGCCTGTCTCATGCGACCTTGAAAATATTGGACATTGGTTTTCATTGGGTTTTTGATAGACTAATATCCGTAACCGTTTTTATATTCGTTACCGAACATAGGCTAATATAACATCTTCACTACAAAGTAAAACACAAAACCGCTTTCTCAGTCCCTATATAGTAGGATTTATTGTTTTTTTTCGTGATAGTAATTAGTATTTTTATAAATAATCTGCTGTAACAATGCATTTCAACATTATCACACAATTAAACTTGCATATTTTAAACTCGAAAGGAATGAAAAGCACATAATTATACGTATATTAAACCAAAACAATATTTAAATACAATACTATCATGTACAAGAGTTTATTACGTTCCCCCGGCACAAACCAGAACGTTGAAATATAATAATCCAATCGTGTTGCGGTCAAACATTTCGATTACTTCAATTTTCAGCTCGCAATTGTACGTTTTCAGTAAACGGGGGCGGCTACGAGGCTGTGTAGCGTATTTAATAAAGCGTTGATTGCTCAAACAAGCTTATATAACGTTAAAGCCGGGATTACGTTTTGCTGATATTTCAAGGTCTCTGGCGTTGCCAGTTGCCAGGTCGCCCGTCCATATTTAGAGCTTCGATTTCAGAGTCTGGTTTTATTGGACGCCAACGTTACAATGGTTTTTTCTTAGGTAATATGAGATTATTTAAATAGTCGTTAGGTATTTCCTTACAGTGGAAATATTTAAGTATATTTAACGCCAAACTTGGTTAACGTAGAATGTATGTATTATGCCAAAACTACTCGAAGTAACATAATAATACAATGTTAAGGATTGTAGAGAAAGTTAATGGAAAATGTTTATGATTTGATAAAAAAAAAATTGTTTAAGCAAGAAATTGCCTGTACCAGGGGATTCCGCTCTTTCTTAGGTATAATATAATACAGGTTTATTGATTTAATTATACTTTTATAAACAATTTTTTTTGTAAGCAACTTTAAGTAGGTAAGTGATTTTACTGAGCTATAAGTTAATTATAATATTTAAAACAAGATTAGGATTAAACATTCTGATTTGTAATCAGTATTTTAAAATAAATAAATTTTACAAGTTTTAGGTTTCACTTAGCCGCTTTTATTTGTTTACCGTGTATTTATTTGATATAGATATAAAGCAAAGATGTCTGTGAGAAAATAAATCAACCTATGCAATTCCTATTACCATATTACCAACATTAATTATAAAAACTAATTAAATAGAATGGACGACGCATCGGCCCAAAATGATTTTTAGCATTCGGAAACAAGAGTCTCTAATTCAGTGTGTTGTATCTCCCGCTAGTGTTGAAATTGTGTGATTTTCTAACTGACTACAATGATGGCTTGGAGTAGCCTTGTCTTCATCACCGGACTTGAAGGAACGGAGGAACAGATGGCTCTCACCGTGAACAGTTTTACAGGTGGGTCAGTAAGATGCGAGTCTCTTACCTCACTGAAGAATTCATCCATGAAGCCGCCTTCGACGGCGACGTTGACATCGTCGGGCCCGACGTCGTCATCGTCGCTTTGCGCCTAGAACAAACAAATGCACTATTAAACAACATGATAAATTTATAGTAATATACATTTACATTTTATCGAAGATTTTGAGGCGTATCATGTATGCGCAGGGAAAACTTAACACCAGATATCTTGAATAGATAGGATATATCCTAATTAGTATAAAATATACTGTTCAGTTGATACTCTATACAAGTCATACAAAGTGGAATTTCAAGTCTATGTATCATTGTCCAAACACTTAACTAAAATCTCTATTAACCACTTTAGATATACACATATTTCTAAGTGAAAATGCATACTAAAAATGGCTGAACGTCCACCCGCTGTAGTAGCTGCTGTCAACATACGATGTTGTAGACTAATCGTTAACCAATTATGCCGCAGCTGGCTTTGACATCTTGCTTTGGAGTTATACTCTTGGTTATTTGTCAATTTCGAACGCCGATCGAACACAAATCGATTACAGCAGTGTAAACTATTTGATTCCGATTAGTGTTCGTTCGATTCATTGATAAGTTTACTAAAGCAAAAGTGAACAATTCAATTTCGGCTTCCATATTTCTTAGAATTCTATACCTATGCTTCAATGGGATTTGATCTACTAATGCCTGCACGGGCCTTCGTTAGAAAGACGTGTACAGTTAGCAAAACAGAACCAGCCCGGCCGAACCCGCCGTGTTATTCAATTATACGGAAAGTCCGTGTGCGCCACAAAGGCCTGGCCCGAGTGAGGCACATTTGTATTACACCAACTGAGGGACGGTGGAATTTAATTGGACTATCTGTCCATATCACTCCGTTTATATGAAGGGACCTAATATGATTTAAAATCATATTGTTCCCGCTGGAAAACAAGCTACAGTTTTTTGAGAAAATATTAATTTAATCTCAAAACTTATAGTTACTTTTTGAGGAGTTCAAATAAAATATTGTTACAGTTGGAGCTACAACAAAGATGTATATTTAAGGATGGAAGTCGTTAAAATGTTTTTGCGTGGATATTGAAGCATATTCACTTGGAAATATACCGCGTATTTCTAAATACGAAAGCACAAACCATTGTATACTCCACCAAAAAAGTATTTAAATCCAACAATAGTTTTATAAAATTCCGTTAGAAAAACTATTGCAAAAATGCGTACATTACTCCTAAATTGAAATCCCTACACCTACCTTATGTTGAAATACCAACCCCTTTAACTAATAGGCATCGGTAACAGCTCTATTTCGCAAAGTTGGGCGCCATTAACTAAAATGGACCCTTTTGAGAGGTGCTAACCAAAATTTCATGTTCTACTAAAAGGTAGAAAATTGGTGAGCGCAATTCGCGGTCAGTGCTCACGGAGCGACCAATATTAGGTCAGCGAGGAACGGCGACCAGGGAAATCACAATCAAATAAGGCACCAGTATAGTAGGACAGGCGTTTCGTGCGAACACGCGAGTTGACAGAAACACTTAACTTTGGAGCTACCGGCAATGTTCATAATTTCCATATAATAAATCTTCCACATTGAATAAGGTGTGCCGGCGGCATGACAAATGATATCTATCAATAAAGAAGACGAACTCCCTTCTTTGACACAAAAAGTTTGAGTGGCTATGAAAATGCTTTATGCTTTATTTTTTTTTAATGTTCTTTAATACTATCTACAGCGAAGCTGAAATTTACTGCTATCTCGTCTACATATACCTAACGCCCGTATATCTACAAAGGCGGTAATGTGGGGGCCGTTAATTCAGGGAGCGTTAGACGCATCAAGATCCATTAGTGGACCCAATTATCAGCACTTTTCGTTATAATTAACACCGCTGACTATCGCGTTTGTGGACCTGCGATAACAAACAACAATAGCCGAGCGTGTCGATCAATCATCTAACTAGCCAGGTAATTTGGCTCAATTGAAACACTTCTACGGGTATCGGGTATTTCATTAGTACACAACTTCGGTGACTGGGGCCAGTGATTCTGTCAGCAGGATATATCCCAATCACAATCAGAAACAATGTTATTAAAGTTAGCTTTATTTGTTACAGTATGTATAGCATCGAGTCCCATTTCAAATATATATCTTACTAATACTTACTAATATTATGAACGTGAAAGCTTGTGAGTATGGATGGATGGATGGATGTATGTTTGTTACTCTTTCACGCTCAAACGTCTGAACCGATTTTCATGAAATTTGAAAATTATTATGGGAGAATTTTTACGTGTTTGTCGATTTTCATAAAACTTGGTATGGAGATAGCTGGCACTCCGGAGACACCAGCGCTATATTTTTAAAATTCATCCCCCATGACGGTCATTGGGGGGGTGAAACGTAGTATGGGATAACTTTACGTGTTTATAGATTTTTATAAAACGTGGTATGGAGGTAGCTGGCACTCCGGAGAGACACCAGCGCTATTTTTTTCGAAATTCAACCCCCATGGCGGAAGCCTTAAGTCATTAAATCTTTTAAGTGAACATTTTTGCAAGATCTACCTTGTTTGCAATAACCTGCTTACTTCGCTCTTTTCTATATAGATACTTGTTAACTTGGACACTAACGCGTAGACTAATAAATAAATCACAACGAGCTGTTCTAAATGAAGTTATCTCGTTGCACACGTCGAGTGTAATTAATTTAAACTGGGAACGTTCATAAAGTAATCCTGCTGTAGCACTTCATAAAGCCCAACCTAATTATAGTTCAGTATACATTAAAACGGCTCGTCCGTTAATGGCGTCGATTGTTGCTGAAACATAATTATATTTCCTGCTAACTATGTTTACTTGAGGGTGCATTGGTTTGTCCAGATTTGTGTAAACATTATGTGATTCATAACTACACTGCGAGTTGTTAGATATCGTCACAGATGTAGCCAGAAATACTGTTTTATGTAAGTACTTAATACCCACGTACTACTGTGATTCAAATTTGAGAACTTATTGTCGTGAGGAAACCTACGAAGAAATTTTAAAGGTTGTGTAGTCGAGCAAACCGCACTAGGCTATTGTGGTTGACTAAGGCCTGATCGCCCCAGTTTCGGGTAGGCCCGTGCCCGGCAATGGGGACGTATATATATAGGTCGATGATGATGATAAAGTACATAGTAAATATAATGCCATCTGCGTGCCACATTGTTATTCAATTAAAGCAATTAATAAATTTTGAATTTTTAACAGTATCAAAATACGAACTGTGGGGCTACCATGAGTTTAAAACTTACGCACTCGATATCGCCTACGTAAATATGTCTATGAAAAACTTGTACAGCGCCGCTGGTGGTTACGCGAAGAACTAAAATCGGCCGTATGAAAAAAACAACTCGATAGGTTTTTAACGTAAGTAAGTTTTCGATAGCCAACTCATGGTAGGCCCTGAGAAGACAAAATAATTCTACGCCATAAGTAAAAGTATCGAGGTTCAGCGCAGTTTCAATTTATGTGGCGCGTTCCGACATTGTAATATACGATGATCTTCATTTCGTCGGCATGGGGCATGCGCCATCTGCTGAAATGGTTTCTACGTTTGGTACATAAAGAGTACCTATACAAGCTCCTTGGATAAATGTATCTCTTGAAAGAACACATATTATAGCATTAGAAAACTGAAAGTGTCCGGGATATTTACCATGTTGTTTTGTTTTAATGATTACGTAATGCGTAGTATAATGTAAAAATGTACTGCTATATATTGATTTATATGTGTACATACTACATACATGATAAATATTATAATTAAATACTTTACCACTTATTTTATTAATAAAATAAAATATTCAAGACTATCAAGAATTTACAACAACTCAAAATTATTAAACAAATTTTGCCGACTTTAGAGTGTTGTTTGATTTTTGACTGCTTATCAGTGAATATTATCAACAATAGCAATAATATACTTTCCTGTGCGATAAGATAATACATTATCCGTTCACATATAGTTATTTTGCTTTTGTTGCGTGATACTTGTAGGTAAATAATATCTCGTGTTTAACCCTAATAATATGCTAACAATGTAAAGTATAAATGAAATCACCTAGTTAATTTTTTGTTACTCTTTTTATCCCATAAATGGAGTAGACACTTTACAGATTTATATTTAAAATATCTTAAATATAAATCTGTTGAAATATACTAAGAGAACGACTTTTATATTTTATCGTTAGTGACTAAAACCTACTAACTTGAACAGATAAACCAACTATGTTGGCATAGCCCAGGGTGCAGTTCGTAAAGTTCATCTCGAACTAATCTACAAGAATTTACCGTGAACGGTTGAAAGTAGGGCAAAATGGGGTGCTTAATTTAGTCCCTTATTAAGTTGTATAATAGGTTAAGTCTAGAGTCTAGATCCAGGCGCAGAGGAGCCATCGAGCAGCGAATCGGTCAAGGACGCCGCCGCGTCCCAGACAAAGGGCCGTCCTATCGCCGGTACCTACTCCCTTCGCAACCTTTGGCTCTTTCGTTGGCTGCCAGTGATATATATGCACATTTGCTAACTGAGAAAAGGGCACAGAGCCATGCTGAATTTCTACTATACAACGAATAGAGAAAATGTTGAAAATAGAGAAAAACGAGAAAATGTTTGATGTTATACAATTTATTTATGATAATGCCAATATGCGAAGTCATTCCATTATGTGTTCTAGAGAACCCAGTTGAATTGAATTATCAGACGTTTTAATATTATTCACCGGCTTACAAGAAAGGTTTATGAAATCACAAAACACATCAAACACGACAACATTCAGCCAAAAAGGTCACAACTCGGAAAGGAATCGCCACAGTAGGTATCGCATTTCCCCTCGCCGTCAACCGTTTACACGTAACCAAAGCGGATTAGCAGCCGACTAGGCTAGGGATAGGCGACGTCGGCGTAAGAAGTTTAATAAAAAAAATACTGAAGCGGCTCGATTCGATCCCTTTCAGAGTTAATATGTGTGCTTTGAAGAGCTAGACTACCATTTTGTATTAAATGAAAGTATGATTCATCATGAAAAGAAAAAAGTACATTAAAATCGTGCCTGCACCACAGAGACTGCTAAGATACATAATAAATGTGTGGTGTATTTTGCACCCTCCGACTGTAATCTTCGTAAACGATCATTTACACTTTGAACAGAGTACGACTTTCACGAACATACTTGTATTTATGACAATTTATAGCTCCCATTAAACATACATTTCAATCATGTATGTACGATGTGGATAACAATTCCACAAATAGCTTCATTCACACGCAAACACTAGTTACAAATTTGGTTTACAGCGGGCAAGCAACACAGAGACCTAGAAAATAAACGAAATAAAACGACCAAATTCACTAATCAGTGTAATTACGTGAACGAAATCAACACGAACGCCCGGGGGCGGTTACATAAAATGAGCAAAAGAGCAGTAGTTGATTACAGCCATACTATTTCGGCGGGTCGAGTCCCATATGTTGTTGGGAGGCGCGGGGCAAGACGTAGCCAATCCGGACTCAGGTCACGTATTTCAATCGAACCACAATATGTGATTCCACACAGCTTAACCGCTAACACCCAACAAAATGCCATTCGCCTAATGCATAACATTTTTCATTGCTTTTCACTTAGCTACACGTTCATTTTAATCCGGACGACTTTAGTCGTTTATAACCCCTTTAAGTTTTATTTTTAAGTTCGCATGGTCCTATTTAAACGAGTGTACCAATTGGTTATGTGAAATCGTGTAAATAAAAACTAAATTTAATATACCGTTCTAAAAATTCTTCGATTACGTCAATCGAAGTTTAAGACAGGCGTGTTGCCTCCATCCAAAATACAACAAACCAAAGCCAATCTGAATTAATAAGCCGTCCCAATGAACGAGTTTCCATTAATTAACCGTAGCGGTTAATTTGTTGGATGTTGTGTTCGGAATTTTTAATGGATTACACGTACTTATCCGTGGTACGAAATTTCCAGTTTGAAGGAACAAGCGTGATGCTGCGGGAGTGGACCGCCGTCACAGTGTAATCTGGGTTCACAGTTAAATCCGCAGCCTGTTTCAATTAAAATGAATGAGAAACAACACGTCCGATCTCCGCAATCCGTCCTCGTGTTGCGTGAGCCTTGAAATTTAACCTTCATAATTATTGCCGCTTTTAACAACCCCTTTCGTTGTTTGTATAGTATCATGGGTTAGTTTTATAACCCAATTTAAAAATAGTTACTGCTAGCGAAGCTTGTAGTTTAATAAATAGTAATTTTGTTCGTACAGAAGCGTTTAGATTTAAGCTTGCATTTAAATCGTAATACGTACTTACAATGCAATGAATTCTAGTTTTGCCTATTATAAAGGCGCAAGAATTGAAATAAATCAATAAGAATATGACTTGAAACATATTATGTACACACATAAGTTTCAGATGAGATAAATGATCCTCTCTGTCTAATAATACCTCCCTTTCAGACATGTAAATCTAGCTTAACCCCCGATTCGACGTTAGGAATCGAACGGCAGTCGATAAGTCATATACCTTTGAACTCTTACAGAATGGCGTACTCAAGTAGTTACGCAACGAACAATTCGGCCTTCACCTTCCCGGGTCCCTCCCACGGACGGACCCGGCCTAGGGGGACCTCCGTGTAGCACAAATTTATCTCGGCCCGGTCTAAATTCGCTCCAACGTTATTTCTATGAGCAGAATGCGTGAATTTAGTCATCCCAGTTTCATAGCATGGTCTGGTTGGACGACTGCGTACACCTGAGATTAGTAGTGATGATCAATACGTAGCTGGTTTAGAACAGTTGCTAATGAAACTTTAAAAAAATATTTACTAACAATAAAATAAAAAAAGACTAACCACTTTTAATAACCATTCGAGAATTGTCGCTACATCTTTACTACTTTTGTTCGACTGGCGCAGAGAAGAGCACTTCGGTTCGGCAAACAAGAAAAAAGTTCATGATAGCTTTTCTTCGAAACAACGCGGCATGGTAACCGCCAGAGCGGTCGTTATGGCTCCGTGAAACAATACCGATTCTGCTACACTTGTAGAGGTTAGCCGTAGATCTGGGTCACAGCTCGGCGAAATCTCTAAATCTCAACATATAATTACAGGCCATGGACGCACGGCGCGGCATCTAGATCGCTCATTGCCACGTACAACTTTTTGACCCGCCCTATTTGCGGGTCCCTCGAAAAACTCTGCGACGCGATTAATTTCAGTTTTTTATTTCATCCCACACAGTTTGCTTTTCTACCCGTTTCGGCGTAATCACTTTTTGATATAAGATGTAGTGCCAGATATCGTGAAGCCATGGGCCTTGGACCAAAATACCAAGGGGTGTAATGTTTAAAGAAAAAAACAAGGTTGTGGTATGATAGAGACGTTTAAGTAAACTTACTAGAAATAAGGCGATTTTTATATGAATACGGTAAACTATAACACAAAAGCAAATTGTGTCATACGTTGGTTTATACGTAATAATACTAAGACAAAATGCTATTAGGAAGTTTTATTTAATTAACATTATTTCTAGTTACTTCGCGCCACGAAGCCACACTAAGCCTGAAATATTCATAGTCCCGCGGGGCCGACCATCGCGTCTGGACTAGCCGTAGCGAGCGAGCGAGTTGATTTTCCTAAAAGCTTTGATAGTTTCACATTTGGGCTAACTTAGACTTTTTCTTAAATGTAAATTTGGCTTAGGGTAAGCTTACTGCTGACTGGTTGATACTGGGTGTAAGTAAATACATAACCACGATCATTATAAATACAAAATGCGGATTTTGCTCTTTTACGAGATTTGGAATATTTAAAGTGTACGGCGGCGTTTATAAAAATTACTTAAGATCCTTACGAATCTGTATTTGTGTAAGTAGTGTTAGAAAATAGCGTCGATGGCCGAGTGGTTAAGGTCGTTGCTTGCCATGCGAGAGGTCGCCAGTTCAAACCCCGCCAGGTACCAATGTGTTTTTCAAATTTGAAATTCATATGTACCATCATTCGACGCTTTAACGGTGCAGGAAAACATCGTGAGGAAACCTGCACACCTAAGAAGAAATTCTAAGGTTGTGTAGTCGACGTGTAGTCGACCAACCCGCACTTGGCCAGGGTGGTCGACTAAGGCCTTATCGCCCTAGTTTAGGGTAGGCCCGTGCCCCAGCAGTGGGGACGTATATGGGCTGATAATTATGTTAGAAAATATAACATAAAAGGCCATACTTCCTAAAAAACTATTATACTTTCAGCTCGTCTATACTAATATTATAAAGAGGAAAGATTTGTATTTTTGTATTTTTATATTTTTGTATGTTTGTAATGAATAAACTCAAAAACTACTTTACCGATTGCAATATTTTTTTCACCATTAGAAAGCTGCATTATTCAGAAGTAACATAGGCTATATTATATTTTTTTTTAAATTAGGGATCCTTACTAAAACTCCAATAATGTAACCCAAGGTGTAAAAAAATGACCTGAAAAATTACTTACGTCGCGTGCGCTGCGAAAACTATTGATGATAGAATAAAATCATTTACTACGACTTTGCAGAACTTTCCATTATCTACAAAAAGTGTCTCGACAGCATATGTCTAAATATTATAGTTATGTCACAGTAAGCGGTTTTTTATTCTCAAAATATAATTTATATGTCGCCGCTTGATAAGGCTCTTTATTTGTACCTTGGTATTAATCCTTATCAAAATAAATTTCTTTATATTCAAGACGGCTTCAGTACCTTTAAATAACTTTTTGAATTATTCAATTCGGACATTTCTTTCGGAAGATATCACGAATTTAAAAATGCAAGTATTAGAAAAAAGTCGCGTGGTTGCCACTTTGATTTTAACTTGAAGGAATTCTGAATTCGCTTTAAATTCGTTTCGTAGGTAAATAAGTACCTGATAATAAATATTATATTTTAATGTAATATTTTATACAGAGATAGAGGTATACCGAAGCGAAGCGAGGGCGGGTCGCTAGTACTTAATAAATGAATGGAGGTTTGGCCTTATTTATACTATTGACTACTATTATAGGAACCTAACATAGCATGCAATTTAGACTCACGCACTGCCAAACCGGCAGTCATTCGCCGGCCGGGCATTCAGAGTTTCCGACCGACCACACACATGCATTCAACTCTGAAGTAGGTATGTGTTGCGCTGCATAGTATCGATAGCCAATACCCATTTATTATCATTTCCTCCACGGAAAAGGATCCAAGAAGAAATCCCTCACGCCACCCTGTCACGCGTTAATGGCATAATCGTATTAAAACGTTAGAGTATCGACAAGCGTTTTAGAAGGCCATTATTATGCAGCGTGCATATCGTGACCTATTTCACATCGCGATACTAATCAAAATGGGTGACAGACAGCAACGGAGCCGGGGGCCGCAGACCGAGCCGTAAAGCCGAAGGGCAAACCGCTGCTTACGCCAGTACATTTATTTACGACCCTCTAAATAAGAGCTCTCCAAGGATTACCTCCAACAGCCGCATTGCTACAACCATCATAGATTATTCTCGTAAAACTTCAGAATAATGCGTACACGTTTTGTCGTTTCTGTTGAAAATTCTGGGAAATATTTGCAAATTACATTTTTTATTTTTATATGGCTCTTGAATGAATGGCACGACTGAATTCAATAACCAATTTTAAAATATTCGCAATTCACACTACTGCTTTCGGTGAGCTTTCATATTTTATGCTGTTTTAATTACATTACTATATAGTTTTCGTATATAAAAATAGCATATCCAATTAACATGCATATTCGACTACAGAAAAGTCAAAACATGACGTTCACGTAGCACATGTCATATATAATACAAAAAATAAAATAAACATGGAAATAAGGGAAAATATAACAAAACCTATATGATTTATTCTATATGTGGAAAGTTGTACAAGTCAAACAGTGCGGAAGAATATAATCCACATTTAACCCCGGTGAGCTTTGCGCACAACGAGCGCAATATCAACTGGTGTACTAGAACAACATCGAGGTAGGCGAGTATCATAAAAACTTCATAACTTCTCTAAGAGCGTTGCAACGCTGGCCAATAAAAAGCTCAGCCGTAATGCAAGCAAGCGTGTGAGCGTCGACAATAGGCGGCAGTGTTCATTGTGGAAGCAGCCCTGTACTCCCAGGGTTGGCGTCTGTTCGCAGCACACGAAATGAAGCCATGTGACAAAGGGCCACGCACACACATCGCCACATTCTGTACAACCTTCCCATTCTGTATATCTTTTGAAATTTTTATGGTGCAAACTTAGCTATGTTAACGCCGTAGTTGCGGCACTGGCAACACGCCACATAAAGCAAGTTTGTATTTTTTATGATTTCAAATTCAGCAAACCCAAAGTGAACCATTATACCAAAGCCGCTCTAAGTTGGCCGATTTGACACTTTTTATTTTATATTTTGCATTTATCCTTGTTAAGAGGAACATATTTAGCGAATCATAAAGAACAACTTTTAAAAATAAGACTTTATTTCAAAATGTCAAATGCACCTAATTATCTAATTATTTGTCTTTTATTACTTAAAATAATTTAATTATAAAAAGAAAATGCAAAATGTCCACTCTGTATTACGCTTTTACAAGGTTACGCCGTTTGACACGTTTTCATAGTGACGTAATGGATAATACTCACCAGGTATTTTTTTAAATAGGATGAAGGATTTATAGTATTTTTCACCTAAGATGATCCCTGTGACACTTCATTGTATTCTGTATCACGCATTTACGTTTGACAAACGAAAATAATTTTATTGCACACTTTTTTCATTTTATGGCGGCGTCATTAGGAAAAATATTAAAATAAATATTTTTATACTTTGAACAATGAAGTGTCACAGGGATCATCTTGGCTGAAAAAGACTATAATAAGTATTGTATTTCAAAATAAATATATTTTGAAATAAGAAACTTCAATTCAATCTTCTGGATGTGAATAAATGTTTTTAAAAAATTTGTTATAATTAGACCTTGCTTGGTTATAAAGTGGAAATAACTGTTACTTATATACTTCGGCAATTTTACCGTTGACCCTCACTAGTGCAGTCAGTCTGACATGTGTCAAATCGGCCAACTTAGAGCGGCTTTGGTATAAATGTATTATCTTTAAGTACATATATTAATGTAATCATGGCATAAGTGATAAAGTTAGAAACACACGCAACCAGAAGTGACGAATATCGATGCCGCCCAAATCCTTCACCGCAATTTAAAGCCGAACCGTACGCCGAACAACAAAGTAGGTAATAAAAGTTTCGTGAAATTAGATTGGCTCTTTCCACAGGAGAAACATTTCGTAATCGCAAAATGTCTTACATTGTTTGTGTTTGTAGCAGCGTTACGTAACTCAGCCCCTTGCGGCAGCGCCCGCCTTGACACTTGCGAAGTTCCGTTCGGGGAACCGCCGCCCGGACCGCATGCATTATTGCAACCGATAACGTATTCGATTAACCAATTTAGTTTCGATTTTTACCTTGATGGTTTTTAATCGATTCGCCGGAATGGGGAAGGTACGTAGACACTTTGGCCTGGACTCACCGGATATTTGAAATCACTCAAACTTCGGAAGATTCCCGAAGTGTACACACAGGGTAGTTTACTTGTGTTTCAAAATATGTACAATGAAATACGAATACTTAGACACTAGTCGCAGCTGAATAATGTCTTTTTACACGACAAGTAATTTAGCATCTTGACACTTATTATTTTTTCTGAGCGAAATACATTTGCTTTGCTTAACATACATTTTCACTAAACGATTTGTTATGTAAATATTTGTGGGGCGTAATGGATAATGGTCTGGCAAATAATATACAGATAACAAGGAATTGTCTGACACTCATAGTATAATATGTACGAGTACATGTACTGTAATATTTCGTTTCTAATTTATATGTATAATCTGAGTTGACCCAAATATAGGGCTTAGACATTCTGAAGGATACGGGTCAGTTTATCACAGTGTGGGTGACAAATCTTCCGGGCAAGGCCTCCGGTTCCCTGGGCGTCTAGTGAATATTATATAAGATTCTAGTATAACCATCACTGCGTCTCACGCATTTACTTTTTAAGTATTAACCTTTATAATAATTCGTGTGGAACACGTTTTAAAATCATTCTCTATAAGACACATTTTGAAACTAAAGATGTTTTTTTAAGCTATAAGATCGCAACTCTGTTGGCGATGTAGATTATCATACAACACTACGCTCTTATAGCGAAGTATGCTAAAAAAAATAAGTCAATCGCCAAATTTAATTGAGTTTTAGCGTAGGCGACTGTTTCTTTCGCATTTATAAGTTTTTTAGTTTTAGTAGAGAGACATGTGTCACTGAATAATAAATACTAAGAGGCACTCTTATTAACAATAAACTCCCGCATGCACAGTATAGCTTGTGTGTACTAGCGAAACAATTCAATTACTACATGATGAGACATTTCCTGCTCGTGAGACTCTAGTTTATCTGATATAATGATTGACCCTCCTAGATAATTTGATTTAACACTACTACTATAGGGTTATTTCAAGTTAAGGGGCCATGCCAAGCAAAAAATTCAACTTAGCATCGACCAATTTCAGCCACATTTATGCAAAATGGTAATGGAAATTTTCAACAAAAGAGTGTGTACGTGCCAGCGAAGCCGTTGAGGCCATTTGCCTAATGTGTTATTCCATACGTGTCTTCCTATTCGACCCAAAATATTACTCCATATAAGATCTTACGATTTATTCGTGAACTCCTTCGTACGTTATTTAAAAAAAAAAGAAAACACAGGTTTGTTTGATCGATAATCTAACAATACTTGATTGCATAATTCGTCAATTCTCTGTGAGATCATATCCTTACATTTCTTTTGTTTTCCTTTTACATTTACAGAACAATGCCTTCATAAAACATGTCCGTATCGTTACAATTGACCATTTACGTGCGAATGAGATTTGATCTCATTTAACCGTTGTAAAAATAAGGAATGGTTTTAAAAATCTATAACGACTTTAATATCGTTTTTTATATTTTTGCATATAATAGAATGTTGTCCGCCCGCGTTTATCGCGTGAGACAATATTACCTGGGTTATATCGCAATAGGTTTAAAAGTCAACTACGTCCTTTTTCTCCCTGAACTGTACACCAAATTCATTTTTAATCGGTTCATTAGTTTTATGCGTATCGCGCTTCTGATCGCACACTGACAAGCACTGACATACACGAGTAACTGTCAGTCTTACGCATTTTTAAAATCATATTAAGTACATAACGTTTTTGTTAAGTAAATAAAATCTAGTTACGCCTTTTAATTGTCTCAGTATACTTGTAAGAATTAAATAAACAAAAAAGAAACGATTAAAGGAGCTGTGAACATCTCGTTGTTTTCGCATTCGCCATTCATCCGCCCGTGTTACGATGTCACGATTTCACGCCAAGATCCCCCAGGCAGGCAGACGCCCTTGTTTACATTAATTACCAAGGAAATAACAAACGCCTTTTCCCCTTTAGGGGCGGTGGGTAGTAACGGCTCGAGGTAACAGAAACATTTACGTTCGTAAGAAACTAATATTATCGCACACATTCAGCGAGCATTAGGGGAGTAATGGTTTTTTGTAATTGTTAGTTCTTAACGACGTACTACTTACCGGTCTACAAAACAGTGCCGGTAGCATAGTGCTTGTAATACAGCAATTAACTGCAGAATTATGGCTTCTTTATACAGTTAAATTGATTCCTAATACAAACGTAAATATTCTCGCTAACCGACTTAGAAATTGCAATATCTACATACAGCTATTATGTAGTAAAGTAAATAATTCTGTCTCTCAGACCGTACAGATATAATTAAACAATGATATACTAATAAATTATAGCAATAGGTAGTTAAATATACTCTCAATTTAAATATTCCAATGAAACTTACTCCATTTAACATACTTTGGTGAACTTTTGGCAACAATAATGTACAACATAATTTTCTTTGGGAGTTATTTCACGCCTCATAAGACCATACCGTGCCGGCGTAAAGTTTGAAATTTTCCTAGAGTTTATACGCGTTATACTTAATAAAGTTTTGCTATATTCGTCTTCGTTGTATAGTAGTCATGCCGGTACCTATTACAAGATAAGCAAAGCAGGGAGATCGTTAAACGTATCTAAGTCAATTGTACGCCAGTAGATGTAATTTATTTTTACATAACAATAGGTGCTTTACAGTAATCATTGCTGTAATCTTACATACACACCTACTACTGAACATACATTAATGCAATGTTAGTAAATTATGTATCATAGTAGGTAGTGGCATGACTAAACCTTTTATTTCCTTCCTTTTATTAAGTGACATACGATGATGACTTGGAGTAGCCTCGTCATCATAACCGGACTTGCGGGGGAGCGGATGGCTCTCACCCCTAAATGAAGTACACGTCAAGAAGCATTGGAAACAGTATGAGTACACATAATATGTATAATTAGGTTGCATAGTACGTACTTATTTTATGTAAAACAGAATGTCTTCATTTCGTTTGTCACTACTATTTATTGACAGAGTGAAACACAAAGGCAAAAGCTAGACTCCTTTAACGATCACTCACGTGCATGTGAACTAATGTAGTCATTATGTGGTAAAGTGGGCGATCGTTTGTCTGTTAAGACATGAAAAAGTCGGTTAAGTTCAAGACGGGACAAGCACACCAAAGGTTCCGTAAACAGCAATTTGATTTTAAATGTTTTTTTGCGATCCTAATATGCGTTTCCGGGAAAAGAGGTCGTGACAGTTAACAAAGTGTTCGTACAGGGTTAAGTTTTTCCTGCCGAGGTCATACAAGCGGAACGCTAAAAAGCGTAGAGAGAAAATAAATTTCAATTTCCCATGAGTGTAGCAGTGCAAAAAGTGCTGTGTTTACGAAGCTCGATTATGGCTCGGCAAGCAATACGTTCCAAAAGTGGAACTCGCCGGAACGGCACATGCAACATGGCGCCTGTCCTATACATCGCCCCACATGTATACTATATGTTGTATACACATCGCTCCACATGTACCCTATATGTTGCATACGCTTCCGATGCGACGTCTGTCGTGGCGTGATACTGCCGCTAAAATTAGATTTACTAAACCTGCATTTAAAACTTTAGGGACGGTATAAACAAACAGTTTCACGCTAAAAGCATTTGTTTGTTTAGGCTAATGACGTCATAATACACGTAAAAGACTATTGACATGCCATACACGGACATTTTAAGCTAGGGCTATTTATAGTTTTTCACGTAAATTCTTAGCTCAAGGTGTCCTCAAATGTCTTCTTTCTCGGAAACGCATGCTATAGAGTTGAAATTAAGTTCTTATAGTGTCTGTGACATTGAAGCTTTAATATCTAGCTTATAAACCTGACCACGCCATCCAAAGATACGACCATTAAGTCAGATTTTAACAATTAGCAGGACGATGAATGAGTACTTAATAAGGATAGAATCTATGTTCTGGGTTTCGTAAAATAATGAAATTCACATGACCTTTTATTTGTAGAGAATCTTTTAGTGCACGAGCCCGACTCGTACTTGACGAGCATTTTTTGTACACAAATTGCCTGGCCGTGTTGCCCGCGATATTGCTTTTCTAAAATTAGGTTGCAACTATATACCAATTACGGTAAAATACTGTTATGTACCTGGATTATTAACTTTAGCAATATTATGGCGAACCGAAAGAATATAAACATTTCTGAACCCATTCTTTTAAAGATAGACATTACATAAATTTGAAATAAACAAAAGCAGTAATAAGTAACCACGAACTCATTTTTGTCATGTATCATTAAATTGGTATTCTTAAAAATAGGAGCATATTTTATTTATAAACCTACTTTTAAATTATCTGCTTAAGTTTGTAACACATTAGGTATATGCCGACCACATACTCACAAATAGACGCCACAACTATTAATAATAATCCGTAACGAAAAATTAAACGCAAGGCCTAAAACCACAAACAACGCAGTAATACAACATAAGGACCAAAACCACAGACTAAAGCAGAAAGGCATCGCTCAGTTAAAGTTAGACCGGTCGTTACTACACAGAACACACCGGAATTTGGTCGATATTGGCTTTATTTCCAGACAGCAAACATATCTATGATTAGGCGGACCGACGACATGCTTGATATCAATAAAACTTGAATAGGATAATTTGGCATCGGAAGCGTCGCAGTGACCCCAGGCAACCCGTGCAGGCAGACTTGATTTGGATGCCAGCCAGTTACATTAACACAAATATCTCGAGTGACAGACTCGGCCATTGTGCTAACTGCTAACTTCGCGCGTCTCTTATTTGCAGATTATACCCAAGGAGAGGTAAACAATACACCTGCAATCTGCTCTGTATCCTAATCCACATTTAGTTTAAACATAAATGCGAAAGTATTTCTGTCTGTCGCACTTTCACGCCAAAACTATTGAACCGATTGAAATGCAATTTGGTATTGACTGCTAATCTTCTAGCAAGAAGAAGAAATTTACGTAAAATATTCTCTATTCGAAACCTAGCACCGTAGGTAAAGTTGGTTCATTTTTATTTAAAACTTTTCAAAAGCTGCATTCGCCCGCTCCAAAATTCATGCAATGTAGCTCAAACTTGCATAATTTCAATATTGCAAATGTTGCAATGTAAATTGGGATTTGCGAATAAACCAGAAACCTGGTTATGACATGTTAGGTGTTAATAGACCCTCACTGCCGCCGCCCATGATACGGTTTTAGATTAATTAACATGTTCGTTCACAGCTGCTGGTTTAATCATTAACCGAGCTATTTTTCAACGGACGCAAATACCGTGATTGTGATTACGTGTTCATAGAAATTAAGCCAATTTTGAACAACAACAATAGTTTTGATTATAAATGCATGCCGTGCGATTCGTAGATTTCGATTAGGGAAAAAGAAAGATGAGTCAAGTCAAGTTGGTCGAGGTAAACAAAAACCATTTGCACATAAAACGAATTAACATGCGATAAGCATTTATTGCGGAGAGTCAAGTATATAACTTCTGAACCTAGGCCATTATGGAAGGAACAATGCAAAATGTAAGTTCCTGTTTACGGCATTTTCATTTATTCTCAGACTACGCGAGGAGACAGATGCTAAATATAGATACGACGCAAGACGTGAATCAGCTGTTGCAAGTGCATGTGACGTCAAAGCCACTACAATACCCTCAAGAGCCTTATATTTCCTGAGCACCGCATTACCAGTATTGCTTAGATTGCTGTTCCTTTTGAGATCAAACGCTCCACCCACGACAATACTATCTACCGCTCAAAATATGAAATATTTTATCTTAAGCTTCAAAAGCATTTTCCAACTTGCTTTAATTTCTGAGTCCAACATTTTTGCTCTCACAGATGGGAATAAATGTATTTTAACGTATAAATTTCGAAACTCGTGGAAGAAATTTTGAGGCAATCAAACTCTATGTAAAGTTTCTCACGAGATAAAAGTTTGTTAAAAAATACGATTCTGAAACGAGACGAAGAGCTCTGGTTTTTGAATATGTTTCATGTTGAGGCTTTTTTTTTCATCCAAAGATTAGAACGAATATCATTCACTAAGTATTGATAATAATCAATATTCAATATCTACGGTAAATATACATGCAGTTACATTGTCTAATTTGAATAAGTTTTGTGTGAAATAATCCAAGATGCATTATTTCACAACCCAAGGACATAACTTGCATGGCATTTTGGTTTACACTATTGTTGCAACAAATGCGTATGTTAACAACCTACTTAGAAGACTAAATACTAACACAGTTGAGTGCACTCTGTTGACTTTCCAAAGTGTATAACATACCAAGCCAAGCCAACTCAGAGCTCATGAAGGGAACTCCGAGATTGATGATGCAAGCATGACGGGGAACGGTTGTTTTTGTGAGTCAACTCGGGCGAAGGCCGCGGCCGATGACGCCCTCGCCGATAACAGCGCCAAATATAGTGATACGCTAATGTGAACAGAAAAAACTAAATCTGTTTTATACTAGAAAGTTTTAGATTCGTGTTTTGTTCTCGTATGTTTCTTCCCTCATATAATCATGGGTTTTTAGGCGAGGCCGGAAAGGGTAAGCCTCAGGGTGATGGTTAACCAGCCCCATAGGCTCTAATGTGCCTGCCCACCTCATATCTGGACCTCATAGCCGCTTACCATCAGATGGAAATACTCATGATTTAAGACTTTCGCGTTCCATTAGATAGAATATGAAATGAGACTTGGTGTAACCCAGTTGAAACGTCGGGCAGTATTTTACGACTGTATTTATTATCGTAGTTTTATATTCCTTTGATTCTCACCGTGCAACGGTACAACTACATTCAGCCTGCACTCCGTGCCGTTTACTGTCAAGGCACTAGGTATTCTAAAGCGCCTCATTATCAAGCTTCGTACCCGTTTGAATTTCCGTCACAAGAAGGACATCTGATAAATTGAATCATGGTTAGGTAGCAACACATCCGGAGTCGTGCTAATATTTCGCTCGCCACTTTTTCCTTGAGGGTATAGCATTTCTTTAAATAAGAGTGGAGTATGCTGGATTTACCGTGTAAAGTAAAGAAGGAACCTTGACTTTAAAAATGAGATTTTCTACCTAATTTAATGAACTTAAGTGTGCTTCTACCATGCCATTTTACATGTAACTTACATCCTTACTAATAGGTATTATAAATCCGAAAGTAACTTTATCTGTCTGTCTGTCTGTCACGCTTTCACGCATAGAGTACTGGACCGATTTAAATGAAATTTGGTACAGATATAGTCTAGAGCCTAGAAAGGGTTATAGGCTACTTTTTAACCGACTGCGCTATAAGGAAGTAATGTTTCACCCGTTAAATGTCTCCACTCCACGAAAGCTAGTTTGAATATTATAATATTCAATAATTGAACTTATTTCGCGCATTAAAATCGGACAAACAAACCAACCCAGAGTCAGACGAATACATACGTTATACGAATTTAAAACAGAATATATACAATCTTGCTGGGAAGAATTTAATGTGAAAAAATATTGTGTATCTGGCGACGAAGCCCACAGGAAGAAAAGGTATATAGCAGCATACTGCTGCTTTTGTATTGTTTCAATAATGTCCTTAAAGCTTTAATTTCGCTAATGATATAGCAGGTCTGGTTTCATTACTCTACATAACATAGATTAATGTAAATGTCTCAAGCATCTAACATAATAGCTAAGTGCAGCATTATCTTCGGGCTGATACAATTGGTTTGGATATCCCATGTCTTTAGATCATTACACACTGAATACTGTACAGTAGAAAAGTCAAGATAATAAAAGAAATGTGGTTATTCAACAAGAGTAAAAAGACCAGTTGTCTGTGATGGACCTGTTTGCTATAATTTATTGCTTCTTTAGTATTTTCCTGCTTGATCATCTGCAATTAGACCAATTAGCACTGAAGTCATTTCATGCATAAACTAGTAAGAAGCAACAAATTGTATGTGTACCTGCTTAAGAATAAAGCGATTTTAATCAGAGCATAAATCCTTATCTATATCAGATCTTATTAATGACTTTCGTCATTTAACAGCTTTTGCAATAGCGGCTATTACCTACATACATGGAACTAACTTCGGTACATAGAGATTTATTTATGATGATTGGATTAATAGCCTGTTTACACTCAGTACTACTCAATATACAGTATGTATTTAAATTTGTTGTTTTTAATGCTATTTAAGCTCAAATTCAATAAAATTCAAATGCTTTCAAATTTTAAATATGTACAGTATGTATTTGCTTCATTTTATTAGTTAAGATCTCTGCTTAGGTCTTCTCTACACACCTATTCAGGCAGATTTTTGGATTTATGGGTTCAAAATTAAGTGATCACAAATTTGAAGATTTTCATATAAGTGTAGATTTTCATACAATTCTTTTGACACCCGTATACAAGTTCTGCTTGGTTTGGGGACAGATGGATGGGCGCTTGACCCCATATACAGACAAGGGTGTTAGATGGATAAATTTATGACTAAAAAAAGTTGTGTAAAGTACTAGGTACTTTACTTTTCTCTCAAAAATCATTTCAAATGAATATGCCCTAGAATTTTGCCTCACAAATACAGACAAAGAATAATCTTTACTAATATTATAAATGAGAAAGTTACTCTGTCTGTCTGTCTGTTACGCTTTCACACAGAGTACTGAACCGATTTAAACGAAATTTGGTACAGATATAGTCCAGGAGCCTAGGAAAGGATATAGGCTACTTTTTAACCGACTGTGCTATAAAGAAGTAATTTAATATAAAGAAGTAATGTAATGTAAATGTCTCTACGCAGACAAAGTCGGGAGGAAAGCTAGTAATATTTAAGTGAATCAAAAATTCAGATTCATTTCTTTTCTTCATAGTCATACAAAAGTTGCTTTCAATCTTTATGACAAACAGAAACATTTTTAAATGGGGGTTGCTTGATTTTATATCGAGGGAAATTCCAATAAGTGTTTCACTATGGATATCCAATTAGAATGACACAGTTTAAAACAATCACTATTATGGACATTAATATGAATTTAATTTTTCACCATCTAATTCAAAATAATGTCATACAAATTTTACAGATTATAAATAAAAATGTTTGCTATAATTAAGGTATTTTAAACTATAAATAATTTTACTCTAAATTTTTTTTTCTACATATTAACAATGTTAACGGGTTATCTTTATATAACAATAAGATAAGATTAAATACCTACCTTTAATTTCAGATTGTGTAGGTATTTATTTATGTAAAACCTTAATTCATACACAATATTTTTTAACATAGAAATACTTTTTTTAATAGAAATACTTAATAATAATTTAGTTTAATACACCAAAAACAAACTATGGAGGTACCTACATACAAACAGTGTAGTCTGCAGTAATCTACATAGGAAGTGCCAAGTTTCAGGGCTGTTTTACAATCAAGTTGAGTAAGAATTGTTTCCTATGAGGTTAGTCAAGTGTGAAGTATTCCTTCGCAAGGTTTCTTTGACGAGGAACAATGGCAGGCATTGATAAAACGACTGTTTCGCAAAACTGTAGACGGAACGCAACAAATTGCCTCGCTCCAATGACAGCTATCATTCAAGTGGTGTCAAGTCAGGGGTGGGGCGACCAGAAATAAAGAATTTGGAGGAAATCAACCCATTTCATGCTATAATACTTGATATCAGGAAACTCAAAACTGCCGAAAGGTCCCATCAAATTAGATCGTGGTCTCAATGCTATTTCATCGAATTCGAGGTCATCAATGAGACCTTTGGTTAGAGCAGCGTAGAGGAGCAAACGAAAACCAACTTACCGCCTGGAGCGCCGCTAACCTGTCCTTCGTCATCCTTTACAGAATATCACACACCAAATAAACGTTTTATCTTATTACACAATCCCATTCACAGATATTTTTCCATCAAACGTCACTAAACTAAAGGACACGAACACTACGTTCACTTCACTCAAAAAATCGATACACACGAAACGAACGAAACTTCGCTAGCCGTCTCATGTCATCTAAAAATTTTAAGAGTTGTAGATGGCTCCACTGTTCACGCCAGAAAATGACGTCAGAAGCATGGTCGGTAAGGAAGCATAACGGAAATATCAAGTTAAAATTTATTAATTTTATTTAATTAGTATTTACGGATTAAAAGTATTATTTTGTAACTTTGAAACAAACAAAAAAATATTTTAAATTTTTCAGTTATTTTGTAACTAACTTATACTCTTTGAACTAAGTTTGCAAGTTTTTTACAAAGTACTAAACTGACTAGCGACGTTACTGCGCCTGTCATTGTCAAATTTATCTTCCGTTTAGTCTAGTGACGCCATTGTGAGCCGTAACGACTTTTCTGTGTATCGAGTCTAATCTCGTTTTTCTTAGACAATCTTGGTAATTTGTTAATCTATTTTATGTGTTTTAGTTCTATGTGTGTTATACTTTGTAATTTGATTAATATTTATATTGTAAATGGTGTAATTAAGTTGTTATTTCCCTTCGTGTTCGGTATCATCGAGCTAAATTCCTGTGAGCTTGTCTGAGCGCCATTCGGTGAAAACTTAAAACAAATTTAACTTGGCAGTTTGTTGAAACTTATTTTTCGTAATGTATTGACGCAATAAACTACTCAAAAACATAAGTGGAACTGCAGTGATAGTTTAATAATTGCGCTTATCAAAGACGCAGTACTTAGAACTTCGATGAGTAAGTCATTTCGAAGCCCTTTCAACTTTTTCTTAACCTTTTTTCACATTTGTTTCAGGAACCAGAAAACAAATAAATCAAAATGACTGATGATATGCCCACATTCAAATGCGTGCTCGTAGGCGACGGTGGTACCGGAAAAACAACCTTTGTCAAGCGGCACTTGACTGGAGAGTTCGAGAAGCGATATGTCGCCACACTCGGTGTCGAAGTGCATCCCTTAGTTTTCCACACGAACAGAGGACCGATCAGATTTAACGTGTGGGACACTGCTGGCCAGGAAAAGTTCGGTGGTCTCAGAGATGGTTATTATATCCAAGGTCAATGTGCTATCATTATGTTCGATGTAACCTCTCGAGTCACCTACAAAAATGTACCTAACTGGCACAGAGACTTGGTGCGCGTCTGCGAAGGCATCCCCATCGTCCTTTGTGGCAACAAAGTAGATATTAAAGACAGAAAAGTCAAAGCGAAAACAATCGTTTTCCACAGGAAAAAGAACCTTCAGGTGAGTTCTAAGTTATAAACCTACCATTGCTTTAGTCATGATTAGTTTTTATTTTACTATTGTGCAATGTTTTGTGTTCATTACAAAGCAATTCAGCCAATTGTGTTCTTCTATTTTCTTTTGCCATCATTGTTAAATTTATTGATAGATCTTAATAATATCGACAATATTTCAGTTGATTTGAAATAACTATAAAATTACACTTCATATAAAATTATAACAAGTAATTTATTTTGTTACAGTATTATGACATCTCCGCTAAATCGAACTACAACTTCGAGAAGCCTTTCCTTTGGTTAGCAAGGAAGTTAATCGGTGACGGCAACCTGGAATTCGTTGCTATGCCAGCCTTAGTACCCCCAGAAGTCACAATGGACCCACAATGGCAGAACCAGATCGAGAAGGACCTCAAGGAGGCCCAAGACACAGCGCTACCAGAAGAGGATGAAGACTTGTAAATATAGGATGTTAATTGAATTCTCAATGCCCTCTTATTATTGTGAAAGTTAAAAAGTGAAGTTTACAGTTTTCCAATGATATTAGATCATAAGTAAGTGCCGCCAGTTGACTGGCATTTTAATATTTATTTGGTAATGATCTGGTCTCAATGGAAAACTACCTGATGTCATAATTTTATGTACACAATGTGTCATTTGTTCTTTCATTCCATTAGGTTCAAGATTTGAAATTTTTTGTATTGTTTACTTTTATTTTGTTAATTTCAAGCTTGTATTTTTTTTTATCAAAAGAATTGTCAAATAACTAACTAAATGATATGTTTCAATAATGTTCAAGTTAGTTGCCATTGTTTATGAGATATAAACATTTACTGCTTAGTAATAAACTGCTAACAAATGACAAAGCCAGTGAAACTTGTATTCCATTGTTATGTACTAAACTGTATTTTGATTGATTTTGTTTATCAATTCCTTGTTTATCACGCTTTTTTTTTTTCTCAAAATAAATTGTGATGGTAACCTTACTTTGCAAATTTTATTGCCCAAAAAACCTTCCCTATAGCAAATATGTAGATCAGAATTAATATTAGGAAGGAACATAAGATTTAAAATTAAGATTTTTTGAAGAAAGATTGGCATATTGGGTAACTTGAAGAGGAGTGAGGAGGATTTCAATATAAGGATTTTTTTTCTAACTGACTAATGATGAAGGCTTGGAGTAGCCTTGTCATCATCACCAGACTTGCGGGGGAGCGGATGGCTCTCACCCCTACCAATATGGGTTACAGCAGCTGCACAGCTATGCTGTCTTGCCTCTGTCAGGACTTATTTTATAATCACATTGCACACAGTAACTAAGGGAGCCTCTTAGTACTTCTCTGTGATTAAGTTATTGACTCTCATTGTCTTCTTTTACACAAATACTTGTTTATATCACATAAACAAATTGCATGATACGGTAGGTAGGTAGGTACATACTTTAGGTAGACTACTAAAACTTGTTTTTAATTTGGGCTTGCACTTTATAATAAACTAGCGGTGCCAGTGACTTCGTTCGCGTTTCCCCCGTTTTTTACACATTTTCCATTGTATCTTAGCTCCTATTGGTCGCAGCGTGATGTTATATAGCCTAAAGCCTTCCTCGATAAATGGTCTATACAACGCAAAAAGATTTTTTCAAATCGAGCCAGTAGTTCCTGAGATTAGAGCGTTCAAACAAACAAACAAACTCTTCAGCTTTATAATATTAGTATAGACTAGCTTTCCGCCCGCGTAGAGACGTTTAACGGGTAAAACATTACTTCTTTATTATAGCGCAGTCGGTTAAAAAGTAGCCTATATCCTTTCCTAGGCTCTGGACTATATCTGTACCAAATTTCGTTTGAATCGGTTCAGTACTCTATGCATGAAAGCGTTAACAGACAGACAGAGTTACTTTCGCATTTATATATTATAAATGCGAAAGTAAGGATTTAATTATGCTGAGACTTGAGTGGGAGCAATTGCAGAAGTTTTCTTAACAATACATTCCTTACCTGTTAGATAGATTGAACTACAAATAAATAAATGGGGCATTTCACGTCAAGCGGACAACCAAAAAAAAGTGAGGTCGTGAATTTTGTTTATATTGTGGTTAGTTATACTTCTAGTAGACGTGGATATGTACACGTATTTTTTTTTTCGTGTGGTGATTTAATGCGTAGTTATGAGCCTTTAAAGTTTTACTAAAAATTAAGTCAAGCATTTTTGGATGCTTATTATATGTATCATTACATTTGTAATAAAAACTAAAAAGTATTGATTCTTATAGTTAAAAAGTTGAAAATTTAAATTTTTTTGGCGAATTCTAAATTTGAATTTTTTTTAGTACAGTAAACCGGAAATGAATATTTTAAATCGATTTTTGAGTAACTTCGAACATTTTTATTTTTAATATTTTGACTTTAAATTAAAGCTTAAAATGTACTTATTCTTCACAAAAAAAATTACAACGTGATCTCTGATAATTTAAGACTTAGAGCATATAGAGTACATACACATACACACACAGGGAACACAAGGGTACATAACCAGGTTCTCCGTAACAATATTATACCAATCTGTCGCCAGAACCGCTACCTATTGGAGATGAAAAATTGCCAATTGGACAATGTTGAATGAATAACAAGTGAAAATTAAGGCTTGATACTGGCTTTTTTGAGTACCCTTCAACGGCCAAGTCACACAACACTAACTATAATAATGAAGAAATCGCAGTAAGGAACCTTAGGCTTGGCACGATTTTGTCTAGATTTCATTACTTTTTAGAGATGAGCAATCTGCTCCATCGAGACTTGGCTAGTTTTTTTACAGGATGTTTTTGAAGGGATTTCACTTCTTTTTGTAGAAGCAGCTAACCAAATTAAATATTTCTTGTAAAGGCGGTATGTCGTTTTTTAATATTTTTAGACGACTTTATAATATTGGGCTGTTGTTTTCTAATCAGGATCACCAGGTACTCCAGACCTTCGATTATCGTAGTTTTTATAGTTTTCCCTTTATGTGACTATTAAACCCTAACTCTGTACCAAATTTCAGCGCTCTGAGTTTATGGGAAGTACTAGTTCTATTTTGATGATCATGAGTAGGTGAGTGTGTGAGTGAGTGTCATAAATGCGAAACATTGCTTTCGCTTAACTTCAGAACTATAAGTCCCACAGACTTGAAATTTTGGATTTTAAGTATGTTATCATAGGTTACTGGATGATAAAAATTTCAGCGTTCTGGTCTTATCCAGAGGTTCTCAAATAGGGGCATGAAAATGCGGCGAAATGGTTCCAGTAAAGGATGGTACGGCAGTGTTTGCTTCGCGCTCGACATGGCGGCAGCACTGCCGTGCCCCCAGATTGATAATCATATATTATTAAAAAAAACGGTTAATATCTGATATTTGTACGTTATAATGAAGGAATAAAATATTAATACCGTAGTATTTTAGCAAGTTAGCGCATAAAACCAATTGCTTAGAAAATGTCCATAGGTATGTGTATGTACTCTATATGCTCTAAGTCTTAAATTATCAGAGATCACGTTGTAATTTTTTTTGTGAAGAATAAGTACATTTTAAGCTTTAATTTAAAGTCAAAATATTAAAAATAAAAATGGTCGAAGTTACTCAAAAATCGATTTTAAATATTCATTTCCGGTTTACTGTACTAAAAAAAATTCAAATTTAGAATTCGCCAAAAAAATTTAAATTTTCAACTTTTTAACTATAAGAATCAATACTTTTTAGTTTTTATTACAAATGTAATGATACATATAATAAGCATCCAAAAATGCTTGACTTAATTTTTAGTAAAACTTTAAAGGCTCATAACTACGCATTAAATCACCACACGAAAAAAAAAATACGTGTACATATCCACGTCTACTAGAAGTATAACTAACCACAATATAAACAAAATTCACGACCTCACTTTTTTTTGGTTGTCCGCTTGACGTGAAATGCCCCAAATAACAAATGAAGTAGGATTTTGAACTTTATTTAAATATTTTTTACATTTTTCATTTTAAATGCATACAACATTAGGTGGACTACAATAAAACACTAATCTTAACTAAAATCTAAGGAGTTCACTTCTTGGCGGCTGCCTTCTCTCGCGCCTTCTTGCCTTCCAAAAGCTTATTTCTGTCCTCTTCAGACAAGTTGTTATTAATTTTTGTGATTACTCCAGTGCCAAGGGTCATATCTCCCAGCCTCAATGTGAATCGCTGTCCGGGTTCACATACCATGGGTTTCAGAAGTTTTAAATGCAACCTGTAAATAAACATGAATATTATTATTATAATCTTCTAAAATTGGTTGTTAAATGTTTGTGTAAGTTTACATTTAAATATAACGTAAGGGCCAACGCTGCGTTGCGCGGACGTGTGACGCGGGCTCATACAAAACTAGCCAGATGCAATGAAAAACGTAACTCAGTGTTGGCTCCAAGTACTATGTCTCCCAATCTAGAACAATACTTACGTAGCATCTTCACCAGGCATCACCATTTCCTTTTCAGGGATGGTCACCTGAGACGCGCAATCCCATGTCATTGAGAACATCTGAAGCTGGATGAAGGATGTGAAGGGTTTTGATCGGCCACCCTCTTCCTTGCTCAATATGTACACAGCCGCTTCAACATTATCGTGCGCCTTCACCGTGCCGGGCTTGGCCATGACCATGCCTCGCTTGATCTGCTCCCTCTTGACGGCTCGGACCAAGGCACCCAGCTGGTCACCAGCTTGAGCCTCTTCTAATGTTTTATGGAACATTTCCACACCAGTTACTGTGGTCTTCATAACTTTGCCGTGTCCAACAATTTCACATTCAGTGCCCTTCTTCAAAACACCTGAAACAGAAAATTAGAGTTATCATAAATATAGGTACTTTGAAATCAATTGCTTGATGCAGATGACATGTTTCCTTTTAAGACATTAACCTCTATGCAGACGTCCAGTAATAACAGTTCCTCGTCCGGGGATGGAATGAACAGACTCAACAGGCATCAGGAATGGTTTGTCCAATTCACGGACTGGAGTTGGGATGAATGAGTCAACTTCCTTCAGCAGCTGAGTGATGGCCTCAGCGCCAATATCAGGGCTCTTGCCTTCTAATGCACACAGTGCAGATCCTGAAATGATTAAAACAAATATTTGAAAAAAAAAGTATATTTTAAATCTGTAATTTTGAAATTATCATGTTTCTAAGATTCAATAATCATTATAATGTAATCTGGAAATACCTTTGATGACTGGAGCGTTGTCTCCATCATAGCCCATTTCAGACATGAGTTCTCTAATTTCCATTTCTACCAGCTCCACCATTTCCTGGTCAGCTGCATCAACCTTGTTGATGAACACAACAACATGTTGGATGCCAATCTGTTTGGCGAGCAGTAAGTGCTCTCTTGTCTGTGGCATGACACCATCCGTGGCTGCCACCACAAGGATAGCACCATCCATCTGAGCTGTGCCTGTTATCATGTTCTGAAAATAAATAATTTAAAGAATAGTATGATATTCTATATACTAATAATGTTGTGCATACATTTGCTTTTGATGTGCAAATTGTTTAAAATGCAGAAATGCTTGACTTCTACAAAAAATTTACCAGGCAAGTTAGAGTGAGATTCAAACATGAAAGGTTCCATACCAAGATTGAAGGGAATATTTGTTTTAATTCACACCATTCTTGTGATACCTGACTGATAACAAATGGAGAGACAAGAAGCAAAGTTATAGTAATGTGAAAGTGCTAAGATAATATGAATTTTGTGGGTATCATTTATTACCTTGATGTAATCAGCATGCCCAGGACAGTCTGTATGTCCATAATGTCTGTTTTCAGTCTGATACTCTACATGGGCCACATTGATTGTGATACCTCTGGCCTTTTCTTCCGGGGCATTGTCTATGTCTGAATAGGCCTTCTTCTGAGCTAAGTCCAGATCGGCTAATACTGAAATGAAAAATTTGTATTTTTAGAGGGGTATCCATCTAAATATGAACACAAATTATTAGTGAACATTTTTTTTCCTAGTTTACCTTTAGTAATGGCTGCAGTTAATGTAGTTTTACCATGGTCTACATGACCAATAGTTCCAACATTACAATGGGGCTTTGTCCGTTCGAAGACTTGTTTTTCAGCATAATTTCTCCTCAAGATTATACTCAATGGAGTGATTCCGGAACTAGGGCATCTTAGCTGTGAGCAGTGGCCTTGTTTTAATACCAGCTTGAGAGCTACAAAAAAGGGAACATTTTATTGTATCTTAACTCATTATTCTGGGATATTATAGTATAGTAGATATTATTCATGGAAGTTAATTTCATTCAAATATTAGGCACTTAATTGAAAAATACTGTTTTAATTCCTCATTTCGGTATAAGTTTCCAAAAGTTTAACTGTGAATAGATAGGCCGGATAGGAAATTATCGTTCAAATTCAACACCATATCAATATGATAACCTCATTTTATTCACAGGTAACAAAAACTGTCAAATTAAGATTTCAGTCAATATTTTATACTAAATGTGTGGTCTTTATGATAAAATTTTGCTAATGACTCTCAAATCAGTTTCATTTATTGACTATCCTAATTAAATAGGTCTTTTACATAATACCGAGATAATGAAAGAAACAGTAGATACATTGAATTTTCGTGAATAAAGTATTTAGAATGCTTAACAAGTTATAATAATGTAATAAAAATTTAGATAAGAAACAAACAGTGCCTATCAACTAAATTAAAATAGAAAAATGTAGGATTCTACCTGGGTTAACCAAACTTTTCGCAAATGATATAGTCGCCATTGGTGCAATAAATATACACCAACACTTTTGAGTGAGCTAGAAATGAGAGAAGATTATCTAATTATAACCTACACAATACACAGAAAATATTGTAATTGCAACAATAAAATGAAAAATAATTATAGCACACCGATTTTCACGATTATCTGAAAAACTTCCAATATATTTTTTTTTATCAAAAAGTCATGGCATGGCACTTAGTCTTTTGTCCATACATAATGCTATGGCTAACTTTAACCGGAAGTTGTCATAGACAAATGTAATACCAACATATAATTTTTTCACAAATCTTTAGAGTTGTGGCTACGAATCAGTCAGCCACGCATTGATCCGGGTTAGAAATCGGCCAAGTGCGAGTCGGACTCGCGCAAGAAGGGTTCGGTAATATTTTCGTAAAAAAAACCACGTTGTGATGAGTCCCATACAACGTGTTTTTTTTCATACTATGAGATATTTGATGTTATAGCGGCTATCACCGTTCTCGAGACACAGACACAGGTTAGTTTGTCACAGGTACAGCCTGGTGACAAACTAACAGACAAGTCTAAGTAAGGCTTCGGGCTTCGTTCGTTTGAAATGAAATAATTTATGAAATATAAATTCATCGCGCTAACGGTGATTATCGTCACCTACATTATGGACCAAGATCCCAGGGCCGCCAGACCTACGTCATTTTAGCAAAGCTAGAATTTCCATGACTTATAGTCTAGTATGTACTTAGGAGAGTACGCGTTCTCATTTGCTCGAAAGCGGGGCCGTTTGTGTGCGTTACCCCAGCAAAATGTTGTCGAAAATCGACATTCTAGTTCATTAGATAATTAGTCGGTTAGCTCCTGTAAATGTCTATGTAGTTTTTGGAATTAGTCCAGTCGTAATTTTCGAGATATTTGAAAAAAACAGATTCTGCTGGGATAACGTTACCGCAGCAGAATGTTTTGCGAATAAATGACTTTTTTTTTTAAAGCTTTAGTTACATAATTAGACTTTTGGACGAAGTAAATGTTTCGATATAATTTGGGTTTCTAAGTTTTAAGGTTGCGAAGATATTCCGTTTTTTGCTGCAGTAACGTTTGGCTGTTTGCTGGATTTTCGAAACGGTAAAGTGTATTGTTCTAATTTTTTATACACAACTTTGCCTTAATTAGTCTGAATTAGTCCAGCAATAAAAATGTTATCTTAATACACCGTTTGCAAGTTATTCACAATGATATAAATTGCCTCTTATAGGCCCTAACTTTCTAAATATGTACTCTAGAGGCTTATTTGAAATATTATTTTGTAGCTTACAACTAGACACAGGTATGTGTGAAGTTTCATTCGAGTCCATTAAGGCAAAGTTGTGTATAAAAAATTAGAACAATACACTTTACCGTTTCGAAGATCCAGCAAACAGCCAAACGTTACTGCAGCAAAAAACGGAATATCTTCGCAACCTTAAAACTTAGAAACCCAAATTATATCGAAACATTTACTTCGTCCAAAAGTCTAATTATGTAACTAAAGCTTTAAAAAAAAAAGTCATTAATTCGCAAAACATTCTGCTGCGGTAACGTTATCCCAGCAGAATCTGTTTTTTTCAAATATCTCGAAAATTACGACTGGACTAATTCCAAAAACTACATAGACATTTACAGGAGCTAACCGACTAATTATCTGATGAACTAGAATGTCGATTTTCGACAACATTTTGCTGGGGTAACGCACACGGGCCGTTTCACAGGTAGCGCGAACTAAAGGTGTCCCAAAACAGGCATAATACGTCATTTCTGCAAGCCTAAATTTGACATATAACTACGTGGTACTATTTCCAGACCAATCCAATGGGCCAATTATTCTCCCAGACACCTCAAAGGTTCCCTGTGAGTGCAAGCTTGAGGGCGTATCGACGCACAGCCTAAACGGCTATACGTAGGCACTTGAAATTTGGAAGAGACTTAGCTTAGATACCGTAAAGGTGCACTAAGAAAGGAATTCTCGAAATTCTCACGGGAACGGAAATAATCGGGAAAATCCTTTTGTATGAAAAATTCTAAAATGACGTAGGTCTGGCGGCCCTGGGATCTTTCTTACTCTATTACCACGTCAATGTAATCATTTTGTTCCGGGCGGTCATGTGTACTTAGCCTAATGTATAAAGTCTCCTGATTCTAAGATGCAACCAGCTGCAACAAAACCAATTTCATCTTCGGCCGGGTAGGAGGATAGATAGATAATAAATAAAAAATACAATTATAATCACAATTTTATTTTATTCGCCAATAATGGTTGATACAATGTTGCAAAGCATTGAACTGTAGGTAATGTTAACACAAAGTCACATATTTTTGGTGATAGTTTACAGCTATAAAAACAAGAAACTTTTTCAAATTTTAAAACTATTAAAAATAGAGAAAAATTAAATTGAAACATGTAAAATTAGTTCTACAACTGAAGCTTAAGTGCCCTGTTAATGTGGATTTCAATGGATGCTTTGGCAGCATTGTCTACGGTTACTTAAATTTATCTAACTCATTTTGATAGGATTTTTCAAGGTTAACAAACCATATAATCCACTTTTAAGGTGATCGCACATTTGTCAGTAACGTACGCACCGCACCCACCGCCGATAAATATAAGAGGTTTCATATCATTGCATAGAACGAATTCCAAAATCGGCGCGTGCGGTGCGTACGTTACTGGCAAATGTGAGATCACATTTAATGGCCGTCGCTTTCAGTTCAGATGTAAATAAAAACTAAAAGTACTTATTACTCTGTTCAGACTCCCATATAAAAGAAAAATACAATCTTCTTTCATCCAAATATTACACCAACATAAACATTATGTGACCCACAGGAGTAACATCTATAAAAATCAGAAACACAATGACAATAATTCTAATAAAATTAGGTTATAAATAGTAACAAAATACAATACATTTACATTTGAGAAATATATTCTTTGTTTTACATATATAAATGTATTTTTTTAATTTTAATGAGATGCCTTGAGGCCAAAACATTTTTTGATAAAATATACTCAAACATGATGTTATTAATACATAATTATGTAATTAAAATGCAGCTTTATATTTTTATATCACCTGAATGGTAGCTCTTTTAGTTTTTTTGACAACTAACAATAAGATTTTAACAGGCATCACACACGAAATAAAATTGAACAGGTAGATCATTTTATTACTACCTGAAATATGTGAACAAAGGTGTAGTACACACTAGTAAGTAGTAGTGATAATCTGTTAGGATTGAGTACAAACTTCAGTGCTTATGCAGTAGAATTATATAATAATAATATCAATTAATACTCCTGCTTAACAAAGCCATCTCATTTCCATGTCAATGTGACTATTGCTATCCTTTTCAAAAGACCTGGCATGGAAATTGCCCCCCGATTCACAACATGACAGGATCGAATTTGGAAACTAAGCAGTCTCTTTCTGACAATTTTCTATACCGCGCTTGCAGTGCAAACAATACATTTTCTGCTATGCCTATGTTTGGTAATGTGGTATTCTGAATGATTGTTAGTGTCAAACTTTCCGAATTTGAGTGTCAGAAAGGTGTTGATTTATGAATAGATGAACATAAAAGATCAACTAATTGAATCTATAAGGCTGCCCAGTTTGTTAATATAATTTAGCGAGTACTACGTGTTTGACAGACTACGCAACATAACGAGTGATTGTGTTCGTTAACCTGTTCGCTGCATACCAGTAGCGAAGAGTACTTGAGCCTTCTGCTTCTTCTTCTTCTTGGTGGCTGCGGGCTGGGCGGGCTGGGCGTGCAGCGCGGCTTCGATGGCGTCGCTGAGGCTGAGCGCGCGCGGCGCGGGCGCGTCGTCGTCCCCGGGCGGCGGCGGCGGCGGCGGCTCCACGACCTTGCGTACGCGCCATGTGCCGTGAGCGCTGGCCATCTGTTTAAACACACGTGTGGTTGTTACTATGGTACAATTTAAGAGGATTAAGAAATGTTTTGCCTGAGAAAATAATGTAGGTACTTTGAATATAGCAACTGCATTTTGTAACTTCAATTACTGTAAGACTGTATTGTTGAGTTATAAGGCCATTATTAGAGAATATATTTCCGCCCGTGTCAAGTTGTTTATAGCGTAAAACATAATTTAAAGATAAACTCGGTAAAAAATTAAGATATAATAAAAAATAATATTAAAACACCCAGACACAGAAAAAACAGAAATGTTCATCACACAAATATTTGTTTCGAGTGGGAATCGAATCCATTACCCTTGGAACAGTCAGGCAGTGTCATTAACCACTGTTCCAGCAAGCCAGTCAGTATTTATCAGTCCTATTAGTCTCATTCTAGTATCATAACAGTTCAGTAGTTTGCGACAGACAGACATTACTAGTGACCCGCCCTCGCTTCGCTTTGGGTACATTATACATAAAAACCTTCCTGTTAAATCCCTATATCTTTTTAAGATTTAAGCATACATAGGGTCAGACAGACACAGGAAGCAACTTTGCTTTATACTATGTAGACATAAATTAACTTATTGGGAAACAAGGACTTACTTTAGCAAACGAGGGCCCTGCCGTCGGTGGGGACGCGGCGAACACGGCCGACTCGACACTGGTGGACGGGCGGGGCTCCTGGTCGGAGGGCGACGGCAGCGGCGCGGGCGCAGGGAACAGCAGGTCGGAGGAGAGGTCGGGGCGCGGCGGGCCCTCGGCGAGGCGGCGGCGCGCGCGCTCCCGGCGCCGCTCGTCGCGCTCGGCTCGCGCGCGCGCGCGGGCTCGCCGGTCTAGCTCCTCTGTGAAACCGACAATAAGTTAGAGAAGCTCCGGCATAGAAAGCAACGACCGATCTTGATAAAACAGAGAATGCTGAAGCTTTTCATTGGTTTGCCGGCAATGTGGTAGCCAGAACCTTACAAGGGATTAAAGACTACACTACACGACACACGACAGCTGAGGCATGCATTACCCTAGATTACTCTGTAATATTTTTTTTCTTATTATCTTTTATAAGGATTAAAGCAAATAAATTAGTAGAAAACTCTTTAGTATATTTTTACGACTTTTGTTTCTCACTGTATAATCTGTAACTTAATTCCTTAACCCTTTGAACGCCAAGGACGTCTTAAAGCGTCATTAGCAAACTACACCGATACGCCAAGGACGCCTTAAAGCGTCAGATTTTGGTCAGAAGTTCAGGTGCAAATATTAGTAATAAATCCTTCGTGAACGATTATTTTATTTATATATGCGAATAGAACAACTTATGATCAACAATACCCGTCACATTGAATCAATTCAATTATCAAATTTATAAAGAACAAAGCAAATTGCTAAACATTATCTTATACGCTTTTTAAAGTATATCCCCCAGCGCCAAAGACGCTTTTATGCGTCATGTAGTGATGTAAATAAAATAAAAAAGCAGGCAAGTAGTAATTTAAGAACCAATATTTCGATTTTACATTTACAGCCGACTTGGGTTTAGAACATCGTTTTGTTTTGATCAATTCGTTTATTTATAGTATGTGTGTATCGAAATGGATGAAAATTAAGGTTTCAATTAAACTTTTAAGTCGGTAAGGATATGATGTCGTCGTTATTAAGCATCATATCTAAGTCTATTATCGATAGTCACCTAGCAAATAAAAACCTGATTTGCTCCCCCCCTGGCTTAAAATTTAATTTGCCCAGGAGGCCAAAAACCTGGATGCACCCATGAATCATTCCATTTGCTACGATCTCGTCACATATTTTTCACTTCTTCCACACGATTTATAAGGAATTAACTAGTATTGTATTAAAAACCTATCTTTTTTTTACATTCATAGAATTAAAAAGCCTCAATCTTTAAATCAAGATATAAAAATGTGGGTAAATATATTTTTATCGATAAATCAGGGTACTTCACTATCTATTATCTAAATATCATACTCAGGAACGCCAAAGACGCTTTAAGTCGTCCGCTTGTGATGTCACAAGCGATGGCCGTATCTCTGATAATGATGGGACATGTGGGAAGGTAGAAATATATTTTACCTCTATTGAATAATAATGTTTGCTGTATTCAACAGACCATTTAAATTTGTTGTGAGTGGACATGTTAGCATGAATTACCTAATTACCTATTCTAAAAAAAAATATAAAGTCAAAATTGTATCCCAGCAGACCAAACCCTGGTGCCTGTTCACAAGCACAGTCATGCTAATTGGTTTTCAATTTTAGTTCAGTTCATAAAATATATACACCGTGAAATTTCAGTGGTTGTTTTCTCGTGGCAGAGCGATTTGCCTTTAGTAATACTATCAAATCATCAAACACTAAAAAAAAAGTTTTTTTTAATCTAATAATTTCTCAACATCGAAAACAAGAAAAGCTATCTTATAGATGTCACGTAATCAGGTACTGATTACCGCACGAAATCGATGCTTAAAGCTAATAAAGAACCTCTACGCCCTAAGTAATAGCTTTCGAGTTTCAGTTATACCTTTCGTAAAACCTGCATTTATTGATTTTAATAAAACAGAACTGCACAAATCTGTTGTGGTACTAAGATATAATCATTTTACTGCGGTAAAACAACCACTAAAATTTCACGGAGTATACAGTTAGTTAAAATTAAAGCTGGATTGAAACTTTTTTGTTTTGAATAAATATGTACCTAGAATTTAAAAAATCTTGTGGATTTTTTTGTATGGTTTTTACATTAGTTTTTACATTTTTATCCTAATAATTCATCATCGATAAATGTTATTACTTCACTATTTTTGTTATGAAAAGACACTTCTGAGACGCCACGGACGCTTTAAGACGTGACTAGTGACGCCGAAAGATGCTAACTTATTTTACTATTTCATATGAATTTTTTGGAATATTCTGGATTCTATGAGTAAATATAACCTAGTTTTTATTTTATCGTTTACGTAATATGATTTCATAAACAAACAATACGTGAGGTAATAAAGATTTTAAAGAAAATCGTCATTTACAATTAATTTATTTTATACAAATGCACAACACTAGTGAATAGAGGCAAAATAATAGCTAAAAATACGCTTGGCGTCTGAGGTAAGGATTGCGTTAATGCGCCTGGCGGTCTAAGGGTTAAATAAATATTATATGTACAAAAAGGTACAAATATTATGTTAAAAAGAAATAAACTAAAAGTTTTTCATTGAATTTCATTAAGTATTACAAAGAATTAGAGCTTGAACCTAACAATGAAGAGTGTTTATAAAGTATGTAAAATAAATACCTGAGAAGCAATTGAGAGCAGATGTTGTCACATATGGGGGTTGAAGATCCAGTTCAACAATGTCAAAAGAGCAGTAAAGAGGCAAGTGTGCTGTATACGGCATATGCTTCCTCGTCTGTAAACATAAAGAAGACAACAATATACAATGACATGGTAGGTTTAAAGTGAAATATATTTTTTTTTTGTCCTAACTGACTTACGACGATGGCTTGGAGTAGCCTTGTCATCATCACCGGACTTGCGAGGGAGCAGATGGCTCTCACCCCAAAGTTGCATGACCACAAGCTTTAATTTGGCTCTTAAGTATATTTCATACTTATAATAATTAATGTTATTTATTTACCTGTTCACTGAGTGGTAAAGTCTCACGATGCATAACTCGCCCGCGGATGAGTGGCGGCGCCGCGGCCAGAGCGCCCCACGACGCATTCAAAATACGCACGTTGAGACTATTCAGGAACACTTGCTGGCCATCCTCGCCTGTGAATAAAAGAATTGAACGTTCTGTAATGCCGCTTTACAAGTATTCTTGGCTAAGTTCATTACATGATTGAATCAACTGATATCTCGCAGTTGCTGATACATATTTCATTTAAAACTGTCAAAATTCTAAGTTTTTCATGTTACCTGATAACATGATAAGAAGTTCATTTTAAGATAAATTTATCTTCAAGCTAATTTCGACCTAGTTCTTTTTAGATGTATAAGAAACATGGGCTTATGGTGGGAAATTAGGCTGAATGAGGGTGTTCGCGTATAAGAACTTCACTAGATGGCAATACATAGGCGTGAGGTCCAACTGCAGCGTGATTGGTTATTTTTGACGTGACATTGACAGACATGTCAATATTCACCAATCACGAAGCAGTTAGACCTCACACATACGTATTGCCATCTAGTGAAGTTATTATACGCGAACACCCTCATTGATACATTTCAGGTAAATGAATTCACAACTAATATTTAATTACCTTGATAGAAGTAGAAGTATTTGGCTTGATTTTGTTTATCCAAGTCTGTGACTTTTGGATTATCACTGTTGCTCACTTCTTCATTAGTAGGTAAGTCAATTAGTGGAAACTCTTCTAGTTCATTGTCATTGAGGTCACTTTGGATAAAGCTAGGCGCGTCAGGATTCAAGTTCGAGTCCACTTCATCAATATTGAGCTCAGCAATCTTCTCTTCCACAACTTCAATGCTTGCAGCTCCTTCTTCGGTGACATCAAACCAGTCCATTTTCTGATTATTTACCTCTTGTTTCTCATAAACAATTGGAGTTGTGTTTATATCAGGCAATTTCGTAGCAATAGGCTCAGGTTCGTCAATTTGAGCCTTCAAATTTTGTTCTTTGTTCTTTAACATTTCCAATGCTTGTTCCATGTAAACAATTTCGGTTGTATCAATTTCTGCCATTATTTGGTCTTGTATTTCTTTTCTCTCCCTTTCTAATATACCTTGCACCTGGATATTCAAAAGTTAATAATAACAATTAATGAAATTTTCAAGTAAAGGTAAAGTATTCATGGTCCTTCAAGCCAGATAATTTGTGTTTTTGAATTAATGGTATGATTTATTTTAAAATATACATTATAACAGTATACACCGTGAAATTTTAGTGGTTGTTTTCCCGTGGCAGAACGATTTGCCTTTAGTAATACTATCGAATCATGCAGATAATTCCTCTAAAAAAAAAATTTTTTTTTTCAAATTTTCAAAATATTAATTTTCCAACTCGAAAACGAGAGAAGCTATCGTTGTTTTTGAAGATGTGACGTATTCAGGTACTGCTTGCTACATGAAATCGATGCTTAAAGCTGAAGAAGCTCGACACCCTAAGTCATAAAGCGGTTCGAACGTGCTTTCGAGTTTCGGTTAAACCTTTCGTAAAACCGGCATTTATTGATTTTAACAAAAAAGAACTGCACAGATATATTGTGCTACTAAGATAGAATCATTTTGCTGCGGGAAAACAACCACTAAAATTTCACGGTGTATATGTTACCTGTTCTTTAGTTGCTGTAAAGAACTTGGCAAATGGTGCGTTTTTAATGTTTTCTAGTGGCAGCACAGGCTCAGGCTGTGCCTCAGCCAGCTCCCCGCGCGGCGGCGCTATCTCTACCGATGTCGAACCACGTAAACGGCGCACCAACCGCATTGTTACCTGTAACCATTCGATTATTATGAATTTAAATTACAAATAAGTTTAAATTGGATTCCGCTGAAGCTGTTGAACAGTTTAAAGATAATCAAAAGCTCACCACTCATCTAAATTGCAAACTTTTTAGGCTAGAACAGGGCTCATTCAAAATTCCTGAGACAGACCTACAATAGCTCGCCTTAACCACTCCAACGACGTCGTGTGATCCTATTTTCATCATCATCAGGACATCAGCCCATATACGTCCCCCCTGCTGGGGCACGGACCTACCCTTAACTAGGGTGATAAGGCCTAAGTCAATCACGCTGGCCAAGTGTGGGTTAGTTGACTAAACAACCTGAGAATTTCTTCATAGGTGTGCAGGTTTCCTCAAGATGGTTTCGAGCGTCGAATAATCGCACATGTAAATTTCAAAAACACAGTGGTATGTGCGACTTTTTTAATCAGTAGTTCTATAAATTGTTTTTTTTTTATCTATCTAACCTCCTCAGCAGGCCCGGTCCACTGCAGCTGGGTGGTGGGCTTCATGTCGGGCACGTGCAGCGGCGCGGCGCAGACGGGGCAGGGCGGCGGCGCGCGCTCGTGCGCGGCGGCGTGGTGCAGCGCGCACGCCCAGCAGTGCACGTGGCCGCAGCGCCCCGCGCGCGCCGCCGCCGGCGCGCCCAGGCAGATCGGGCACTCCGACTTGCCCGTGCTGCGGACCACCTGGCCATAGAAACGATCACGATCATGTATTTGTTCAAATAACGAAAACTACTTAATATAATACATACAACAAATTAATACTGCAACGAGTGTTCATAGTGATTCATCATCATCATCAGCCCATGTACATCCCCACTGCTGGGGCACGGGCCTACCCTAACTAGGGCAATAAGGCCTTAAGTCGACCACGCTGGCCAAGTGCGGATTGGTCGACTACACAACCTTAGAATTTCTTCTTAGGTGTGCAGGTTTCCTCACAATGTTTTCCTTCACCATTAAAGCGTCGAATAAAAAAATGTGTCGTAAAAGCGTGATAGTGATTATGAGGACAAAAAAAAACGCAAACAATAAAACCAGTTACAAAATTAATGACAGGTTTGTGTTCATTAGTTCAGGTTAGTCCCAGTAGACTCGACAAGATAGTATGACACAACATAACATTATCGTCAATCCCTTCATTCATTAACCATGTAACATTGTAAACAGATGTTGGTTGGTCTAAATAAATAAATAAAAATAAATAAATTAAAGCCAATTATAATAACACTATTGTTAAATGTATATTTTCCCTGATACTCACAATTTCTTCAATTTGATCCCATTTGACAGGTATGTCAGGATCTAGTAAGTTCACTTTTAAATCTGCACCTTTCTTCACTACAAATTGACAGCTGTAAGAAAAATGGACCACATAAATTGATGTTCAAGTAACTTGTTGACAATATTTCAAAATAACTCTAATAGGTTACCATGTGAGCAAGAGTTGTAAAGCATTTTGTATAAGAAATTATGGTTAAAGATAACATAATCAACAAGACATAATGAACTTACTACGCCCGAAGGTAGAGGTCATGCTCATGGCGAATAGCCACACGTTGCTGCGTACACGGACGACGACTCTGCTGCTGTGGCCCTCTACGTTCCGCACCTCGGGGTGGGTACATGAAGTTGAAGTTCAGCAAATGGTTCAAGTTTTGCTTTTTGCTGCCAGGCACAAATACAGAGCCAATTTCTGGCTCCTCGTCATCCTCTATCCTGTTGAATAACGACCAATATTAGTTTACTGATATTTGAGATTAGCTAAATAATTGTAAAATAATTATTATTATATATTACGGAACAAACACCAATGGTCGTCACAGGAATATTTGTCCCAGGTGGGAATCAAACCCACAACTCTTCGAAGCCAGTCAAAAAATAAACAAGCTGGTATCCATTTTTTTTATTTTGATGCAGCACTAACATTCGCTGCATAATCATTTAAAACATGCGAGCAGCATTAATTCAAGCTCTGGTTTGGACAGCCTTGACATAGATTAATCTTTCACATGATACAGATAGACACATTTAAATATAATCTGAGTGTATGTACTTACCCGGTGTTCTGCGTTCCACCCACATTGAAGCCGGAGGAGCCACGAGGATGTGGTCTCCTGTCACCAGTACCCCTACCACGCTGTACAGGGACATTCTTGCGGAATGGCTCATTCTTTGGTGCACTTCCAGGTCCTTCACGTTTCTTATTATTCCGAGGCCAAGGTTTATGCGTCAATTCTGTGTGGAGAATTCAATAACTCAATTCAGAAAAGAATTACTAAGAGTCCCTGGTACGTAAGCAGGTAGACCATAGAAAGTCCTAGGTAATTGTTTACAAAACATGGTGATCATTCTCAAGGTTACGCAAGAAATTCATGGCAGGAAGATGTGTTAACTTTCAACCAATAATAATATAGGTAAATAGAGAGTGATAATAATAGTTTAAAAGCTTCAAATGCTCTGGTTAACTCTTTTCCAAAGTACCTAAGTAATTAAGTACCTGTACTGTGCGGTTACGGTTATAATTTGACCTTTATCCACTCACCTGTATTTTTTTTACAGTCGATGGCGGAAGCCCTCGACTGTGGTTGAGAAGATCGATTTGAAGATTTCTTGTCCATTCTGGATTCCTCCAACATCCACAATAACAGCTGAGCGGGATACTCCGCAAGGAGATAACGATAATACGTGCAGGACCGACATTTTAGAAAGCCATGTTTATAATACGAAACAAAGAAAAAATATATTTTCTTTATATAGACACTTTACCAAGCGGTAAATAAAAGTAGACAGCACTTATAACACAGAAAAGGGAGTATAAATTACTCCCTTTCGTCGATACCGACGAATTAGTATGAAAAAACCCAAAGAATCGCTCGCCACTAAAAATGGCGACCAGCCGGCAGCCAGCCTGTTATTTTCGGATGCGCACTTCCGTCAATAATTTTTTCAAAAGAAATAATTATCATTAATAGTTTTTTAGTATATGTCACAAGTGTTTGTCAAAACTATTGTTAATTTTAAAATATTTTTTTCATAATTGATTTGTCTATTTATTCTAATGACTTTTAAAAGTGATTGTCATGACTACGATTTTTAAAAATTGGGTACTTTTGTATGTCATACTTTACAAATAGAAATAAGCCTGTTGCACACGTCAGAAGTCAATTCTAAATAATATGATGATGATATCTCATAATAATTTGCTGCTACATAATTCTAGACCTGAGATACTTCTCAGGTTAAAGCGGAGTTTTTAAAAATTGTATACAAATTATAATATATAAGTTCACGTACAACAGGTGGATTAATCATCATCTAACTTGTTGTAATATGACGTGTAACAGAAATAAGATTACATAAGTAGATGTTTAAAACTGTACTTATTTCCAAGCAAATCTATTTCTGTAGCTACATAAACTTTGATAAAAATTATGACTTATACTCATTTACAATGGATACTAAAAAATACTTCGAATCAATTGGCGGGAAACTGAGATATATTCTGCTTCGCGAATTGTTACTTCCTCCCTCATTCAAAGGAAAAAATTTCAATTTTCGTTTCGTTAACCCTTTTATTACTTAGTAAGAAATATGGAAAAAGCAGATTTGCCGATCGATACGGCACAAGAACCACGAGAAGAAGCTCACCAACCACTGGTAATGATGATACCGAATTAAAGCGTTTCTAATTTTTGTCTAAGCTCCTACCTAATAGGTATCGCTTTCTTTTTCTTTTTTAGTCAAAGTATTTATTGACTAATCATAATTATTAGGAAATATAATATTGTAATGAAAGTTTTATGATTTTCTATTTACCTTGCTATTTTTGTTATTCTACTGACATTTGTACTGTCCCAAATAATTATCATCTACCCTCGTTCTGTATGTCATATAAATCTCAATTCAGTATTTGTTTTGATTGTATCAGAGTGAAGCCACAATGGCATCATCTCCGTGTAAAGAGCTTAGACAAAGAAAACGAGGAACTTCCTCTGATGTTAACACGCAGTCATCGGAAGTATCATCTTCGAAACGTAATGGGTGAGTTGAAGCAGTTTCTCTAATAAACAAGGAGAAGGAATGTTCTGGGCCTACGCAACTTATAAAATGTTTACTGACAGTGACATCTATGACGATAGGGGTGGACATCGACACTTAAATTGGCACTTACACCTACGATGCCCTGAGCTAGGCTGCCGCCAATATAGCATATATTCATAATCCACCCCTGAGGGCCTACCATGAGTTGGCTATCGTAAACTTACGTACGTTAAAAACCTATCGAGTAGTTTTTTTCATATGGCCGATTGTAGTTCTTCGCGTAACCACCAGGCGGCGCTGTACAAGTTTTTCATAGACATATTTACGTAGGCGATATCGAGCGCGTAAGTTTTAAACTCATGGTAGCCCCACTGGTGATGCGTGAGCTCGTTTTTTACATACTTTTCATTGTTTCTTTGCTCCTATTGGTCGAAGCATCATGCTATATAGCCTAAAGCCTTACTCGATAAATGGTCTATCCAGCATAAAATATAATAATTTTTAATTCGAACCAGGAGTTCCCGAGATTAGCGCGTTCAAACAACAAAAAAACTCTTAAGCTTTATAACATTAAGTATAGATTTCTTAATGCGTTAACTAAGTCGCAATTCGGGGTAAGAGCCATTCGCTCCCCCGCAAGTCCGGTGATGATGCCGAGGCTACTCCAAGCCATCATCGTAAGTCAGTTAGGAAAAAAAAGAAGTTATATGCCTTGCAGCTCCTCCCAGGCATCTCCTAGCCAGAGTAGCCAGCCTCAGTTCTCCCAACGGGAGCACATGTTGCGGGTCTACCGCGGGCGGCGGACCGGGCTGTGGGCGCAGTGCGACGACTGCGACAAGTGGCGCTACCTGCCGCGCGTGCTGGACAAGCACGAGCTGCCCGACAAGTGGTATTGCTACATGAATCCAGGTTTGACACGTATTTATTGTATAAGAATGAATGTTTAATAATAATTGTTGAATTTCTGCATTCCAAAGTTGGTATGATATGTCAATATTTATGTAACAACTATGTAACCCTATTTCTTGTAATAAAAAAAATAGGACCGTATATAATAAATAATCGGTACCTACGGTTGCATTTGCGCGTCGCTGATTCAAAAGTTTAAATTAAGCACCGTCGTCTACTCGCCCAGTATCTTTAATAGTAGGCTTCTCCCAGTATCAACGATAAAGCGGTCAATTAATCTAGGTAGTAGTCCAGTCATTATAGAAGGTAAGTTCACCTCGGAATTCGAGATACCCAACTGTTAGTCTGTAAATACTTCTATATTGACACAAAGTTGACACAAAAAATACCTACATATCGGAGGCACCGGTTCACCTGAAGTGATGCTGTGACCAGTGGCGTAACTGTACCCGTTGAAGTCCGTGGCAAAATTCATCTGTTGGGGCCCCGTGCACCCCCCGTTCTTTTTTTTTATCTTAATGTGTATGTGGGTTGGCAGATGAGATTCTCCTATGACCGGGGACCCCTTTCGGCTGGGGCCCCCTACCGGGTGGGGGCCCATGGCATTTTGCCGACTTGCCACCCTGTAGTTACGCCACTGGCTGTGACAGCGCGCTCTCCGGCTCTTCGCCCTCTATCTCGATAACAGTTCACAACATAAAAAAAATTTCAGTGCATGAGTCCGTCTGGCACGTGGCCGTTTGTTTTCAGACGACAAAGAGTCCGACTGCTCAGTGCCGGAGACTCCGATCCAGCTCACCGACGAGCTGGACCTGTTCCACAGCGAGTACTCGGCCGGGTCCGTGGTGTGGGCGCGCATGGCGCCGTGGTCGTGGTGGCCGGCCATGGTGGACGACTGCCCTGACCTCGAGCAGTACTACTATTTAGACGGCTTCTCCGATATACCTGTAAGTTGGTGACAGGAATACTAAGAAATAAATCTTCTTATAAATAAAAATGAATTGCTGTTTGTTAGTCTGACTAAAACTCGAGAACGCCCCGACCGATTTAGGTAATTTTGGTTTTAAAATGTTCGTCGTAGTCCAGGGCAGATTTCAATGAGAAAATATAGAAATAGAATCAGTATTGGCGGTATCAAATTCGCCGGGACCACTAGTATTAAATAAATATAACATACTCACTTACTTTATCCCGAATTGGCAGTATGTAAGCTGCTAAAAACTTTAACGTACTTAATTTAGTTATTATGCTGCCGTCCTCTAGCTATAATGCCGTTAACTAACATTTGGTCATTTTGGACTTTTGAATACCATCCGAATAAGAAAAATATGCGGAATCTAACCATCTTTCCCAATTTTTTATATCTTGAGTAGTTTCTGAGATAGTATGCCGTTAACTACGAGTGAGTGCCCCGTTTTTGCGAGGTTACATAGCTATAATGCAGTTACCTTAAGATTCTTAACTAAAACGCGGTTAAAGGATTTTAACTTCTGAAAATGATAAAAATTTACTGAAATTACATAACTAAATTGCCGTTATTTGAATTTCCTTCTCAATAAGGCCGTTAAAGTACTTTAACGGCAATATTGTTTTGCTGTTCTTCGGAAAGCGTTTATATGGCATTTCAAGACTAAAACGCCGTTAAGTTAAATTATTAAACAAAAACGCCGTTAAAGTCCAATAACGGCGTTTTAAATTTGTTTAATAAATTTGCTGTCATTCAATTTGCACGACTTAAATGCGGTTAACCCACATTACTTAACTATAATGCGACTATGTACCAAACGTTGAAAGAGGTCGCAGTCTCAGTCCAAGGGCATGAAAGAGAGGATGTATCACAGAGCACATGAACTTGCAAAACTTGTGATGCAAACAGCACATTCATGAACGATATAAAGTTTAGCATCATATTCGGATTCTTTTTTATGAAACCAAACCTAATTTTATTGTGGTAACAGCGATTCTTTAACCATAATCGTTGACATAATATTATGATAGATTTAAAGGTTTCCATTTTATGGTAAAACTAGCTGACCCAACAGACTTCGTCCTGTCAAAAAAATGAGAAAAAGAAAAGGGCTGTTTCTAGGGTTTTCCCGGCAATTATTAAATTTTTTCTCGCCGTAAGAACCATCCTTGGACTTCAACGAACATTTAAAAAAAAGAATTGGCCAAATTGGTTCATGCGTTGTTGAGTTATGCGCTTACCAACACATTTTGCGATTCATTTTTATATTATAGATTATGACTTTTGCAAGATCGACATTAAAATATTTCTCAATCATTTTAAATTGATTTGTGTTCATTGTACAGTGCCCTTGCTTTTTTATATTTTTTGCGTTGTTTAGCCCAGTCAACACAAACAGCGCATTCATGAACAGTATTAAGGTTAGCATCATGTTTGGATTACTTTTTATGTAACCCAGGCTTCGCACAATTCACTCCCTTTTAGATTCATATTTTTACGTGATTTCTATAAATTTAAAAAGATACTTTTTATCAGGGTAAGTTGGGGGTTGGTAAATATCGTTCTGTAAACAGCGTCGCAATGGATCATGTTCGCCTCTGTAATGAGGTGCCAATGGGTTAAATGTTTCTATATGTGCGTTAATAAATTCCGGTCAAAAGGAAGCGATTGTTGATGCTTGCCGCGTCTTTCGATTTTTCTGTAAAATTATCAAGCAAATGCCTAAAGAAATAACAAACATCTTCAGTCTGTGAAAAAACGAATGACAAACCTTTGCATGATAATTTTACCGAAAAATCGAAAGATTAGCGCAGCAATTTATTAACAAATATATAGGAACATTTAACCCATTGGCACCTCATTACAGACGCCAACGATCATCAACCACGCTGTTTACAGAACGATTTTAATGTAAAACTCATGCATTTGCATTTTATTCAAACTTACCCAGATAAAAAGTATCTTATGAATCTAATAGAAAACACGTAAAAATATGAAAATAAGTCTTACTCAGCTCAGAAACGAAGAGAGTGAATTGTGCGAAGCCTATAGGGTACAAAAAAGTAATCCAAACATGATGCAAAATTTTATAATGTATTGTTTATGAATGTGCTGTTTGTGTTGACTGGGCTAAACAACGCGAAAAATATAAAAAAGCAAGGGAACTGTACGTGTACAATGAACACAAATCAATCAACAATGATTATGAGAAATATTTTAGTGTAAATCTTGAAAAAGCCATAATGTTACCATAAAATGGAAACCTTTAAATATATCCTTTTACTGTTTAATGTTTTTAATGAAACTTTTGTTCCTGTTGGGAAAACCACTTCTCACTTTAAACTATTGACAGTTATTTGGCACGACGCAATTGCTGTAAAAAAAACAAAATTATATAGTCAGCTTTCTATAATTTTTTTTCTTCTCTTCCATTGACATGTTCCAAATATACATTTATGGTTAGATAATTGCAGTTCTCAGAATAAAAATTGGCTTTTTATATTGATTACCTTTTAAAGGAGACTGAAAATGGTGGGCCGCAATTGTAATGGATTGGTATATGGTCTAAAAAATTAGTTTCTGCGTGCTGAGAAATATGAAAAAGATTCTTCTTTTCGTAAAAAAATCGATTATTCATATTAATCGATTTATTTACAGGAAAAAAGTATTTTGCAATAGAAAGTAAACCCAAATTGTGAGTAAAGGCACGTTAAACGTTACACAACACAGTTCAAACATAGTGATGTGTCGTATCAATTGCAAAAAAACAATAATATCGGTACAATGATGATAATATAATTAATTGATTTCAATACCAATAAATGGATCTATGGTCTATTTACCCGACTGTCTTTATTACTGACATTGACAGTTGACGGGCGTTGTGCCGGCCGGTGGAATTAGCTCACTCTTTTCGTGTTTTCCGATTCCATTATCTCATTTCTCGTATGTCAATACTTGCAAAATTTTCTCTTAAAGCTGATAAGGTCTGCACGATGACATGCAGTGTTGTGTCCATGTACAGGGTGAAGACTCAGAGTTCTTCTCTGTGAGTTGCGGTGTTAAGCAAGGCTGCGTGCTCGCACCAACTCTGTTCTCTCTGTACTTTGCAGTTGTAGTTCGGGAAACAATACAAACTTTATCTGAGGGTATCCGTATTCGTTTCCGTACCGATGGAGGAGGAGTCTTTAACCTGAGAAGACTGAAAGCTCACACCAAAGTGTCTCATGCTACCATCACTGAGATTATGTACGCAGATGACTTATGTTTTGTGTCGGAATCCCCAGAGGGTCTACAGGTGCTTATGTCCAGTCTTGATGTGTCATGTCGCAAATTTGGCCTTAAGATAAGCGTGAAGAAGACAGAGGTGATGGTCTCTGGCTTAATTAACAGTGCCCCAATCGACATCAACATCGAAAACGACTCACTCAAGCTGGTAGACAAATTTAAATATCTGGGCAGCACCATAACATCGCGGTGCCTCCTTGATGACGAGGTCAACAATAGAATTGGAGCTGCTGCTGCAGCGTTTGGCAGGCTTCGTCCCAAGGTGTTCCGGTCGCATCACATAAAGCTCTCTACAAAAGTAGCTGTTTACATGGCAATTGTTCTGCCGAATCTTTTGTACGCCTCTGAAACGTGGGTCTTGTACCGTAAGCACATCCGCACATTAGACAGATTTCATCTTAAATGCCTACGCGACATTATGAATGTTCACTGGTCGCATCGTGTTAGAAACACAGAAGTTTTGAGGCGAGCTAATGTCGGAGGAATCGAGGCTTATCTGGTGCGGCGGCAGTTGCGGTGGTGCGGTCACGTCTCCCGGATGTCTAACGACAGATTCGCTAAGCGCATCTTCTATAGTGAACTGCAGAATGGGCAGCGTAAGCAGGGCGGTCAATTCTTGCGGTACAAAGATGTGCTTAAGCGACACATGAAAAGGTGCGATATAGATCCCCCGCAGTGGGAGGCAGTGGCCGCTGACCGGGCGCGATGGAGGCGTACTATTAACACTAAGGTGTTTGAGTTTGAAGATAGGCGGAGAACAGAGCTTGATGCAAAACGAGATGAGCTCAAGGCCCGACCACCTGCGGCCATCCAATATAATTATATCGGAGGAGTGCTGACTTGTGGCGAATGCGGACGTACGTTCGCCGCAAAAATCGGATATGTCAGTCACCAGAGAGCACACATGCGGCGCTCTCAATAGTCTAATAAATAGATTACCAAGTCGCTGTGGCCGAATACCGGCCGGGAGGTTGATGATGATGATGATCCTGCCTATCGATTAATACCGATTTCGTCTTATTACAAGTTATAATTTTTTACGGCCCAAGATTGAATGAAATCGTTTCAGTCTCAGTTAAATTGATGATTAATTGATACAAATTGATCTCAATTTATTTTAAAAATGTGAAACAGTTGATTTTTAAATTAAATAGTGATTTAAAACGGTTTTATAACTTTTTACATAAATGCACTACATTGTAATTTCTAAATTATCAACTTATGAATGCTTAGTTAAAATGCCGTTACGGCAAAAGGTTTTGATTTTAGCTGCATTTTAGTCTAGTAATAAACATTAGTAAAAGATGCATAGTAAAACTTATGTAATTTATGTTGGAAATGCTCGACTTAAATGCCGTTATGAACAGTTAGCTGCACTATTGGTAAGTAATGCACAAGACACAAGAATAAGATTACCGAGCTAAAACGCCGTTATTCTATTTAACGGCATTTTAGTTAAGTAAATATATTAGATAGAAACTCATTTTACAAATTTATCAAAGTTATTCAAAATCAAACACTTAAATGCCGTTAAGGTATCTATAGCGGCATTTTAGCTATGTTTTCTATTAAGTAAATCTAAAGCAATCCTGATTCAAAACGTTTAAATTAAAATATTTTAAAATATATAACACATAGAATTATGAGAGTTTGAGCATATTAAAGCTCTTGTAAATACCTGTGTAATGATATATATCACTTGTATATAAACCTTTTACTTTTCGTTTAGCGATTTTTTTTTCTTTCGCGCTCTTTAAACCCGTTTTTCTCCGAATGCGGTTTTGTCACATAACGGCATTATAGCTAAAGGACGGCAGTATGGGTCTACACACTCTCGCGACCATGATTGGGGTTCCTGTCGAAACGTCGGGTAAGCTATGGTTTTGCTACTCCTTCCATCGCGTGTAGACCCATAATAACTATTTTTTAGTAATGGAACGCGAAAGTCTAAACTCATATAGGCTCATATAAGCTACTAAAGCTCTTGTGTTGCGGATATCAGAAACTAGCTGTGCCAGCGACTTCGTTCGCGTTTTCCCCCTTTTTTTTACACATTTTCCATTGTATCTTTGCTCTTATTGGTCGCAGCGTGATGTTATATAGCCTAAAGCCTTCCTCGATAAATGGTCTATATAACGCAAAAAGATTTTTTCAAATATAACCAGTAGTTCCTGAGATTAGCGCGTTCAAACAAACAAACAAACTCTTCAGCTTTATAATATTAATATAGATAAGACACAAATTTTTGAGTATCTACTTAGTTGTTAAAAATAATAATCGAGGTGCGGTTTTCTTTTTCAGACGCACTATAACGTTGTCTTCTTTGATGCTTTCGAAGTCACGAGGGCGTGGCTCACACCTCAAAACCTGAAACCGTATGGTCCTAATAAGGAAACCTTAAAAGACTTAACCAAAAACAATAAATATAAAAGACGATTACAAGTTGCTTTTAAACAAGCAAATGATGCTGAATTATTACCACTTCCAAATCGGCTAGTTAAATATAGCTTTGTAGCTAGATACAACGGGCCCATTGGTACCCCGAAAAAATTAAGCAAGAAACAAATCGAAAAGTCTAAGAAAAAGGTGAAACGGTCGTTAAACGTAGATTTTTCAGAAGACAGTGAAAGCGATTCAGAGGCAGCTTTGAACGAGAGCATGCGGATATTGAACAAGAATGTGATATTATTGGGCTCTCAGAAGAGTCCAGAGGCTAAACGGGCCAAGAAAACTAAACTGCCGAAGAACCCTGGAGGGGCCAAGAAGAACCCAGATAAGATTCTTGATAAATCTATTGCTAGTGAAGATGCAGAAGATAAAGCCGAAAAATCGTTAAAGTCTGTTGAACCCGTGGTAAATGGCGTTGACCAACAACCTGATTCTATGTCTGTCCAAATCGGCAGCAGGTCAATAGCTGATACTTTGCCTATAGATAATGGTAAGAACATTTGAAATTTAAATTATATTCTAACTTTTTTGTCCTTGTACTTTTTCCTTATTGTTGAGATATTTAATTGATTTCAGATTCTTCAAAAACCTATCTACCGGAGAGTGAAATCGCTAATACTGCGGATTCTGAAGCGCCCAAGTTACACGTTCGTGTAGCCACACCGAGCAGTGACTCCTTGACTTCAGATGATTTTGATTTTTAATGAGTTTTCTAATTACATTATAATACGTATGTATGAATGTGTTCAGGGACCTTTATATTTGTTTTGTCTAATTTCACCGATTGTGTTCTCAAATAGGGCCTGTCTTACACGGACACAGGGCAAGGGCTGACACAAAATTGACCAAAAGAAACGCAGCATCGAGTCTAATATAATGTGGGCTGGAACCACGAGTAAAGGCTCTAAGGGTTTTTAGGCAGGGGCAGCATTTGCTATCGATGCATTTTTCTGCATGCCGCAGTGGACTCGAAATGCGACATCAGGCGCTGTAGCCACGGCCTACATTCTCATAGTCGATTGAACAGGTCACGTCGGCAGCTAGCAGTCGGCCTACCTATGGCAAGTTGTCATGTGTCGGTGTCTCGATTAGTGGACGTGATGCAGATCGTTAGATTGTGTAGGATCTGTCGTTGAAATCTGCTTTCGAGTCTACATGATATAGACTCGAAAGCAGATTTCATGAAGATGTATGTAATTTCATGGAGACTACATCACGTGGACATACAGTTGCAGGTAGATACGTCGAAAGTAAGTAAATCCTGTTCGTGTATAAGACTCCTTACTGTTAATTCTTTAATTTATAGTTTAAGTTAAGTACTTAGGTATGTATGTTATACATTAATCTAAACTTACTCTTGTAGGTAAGTTATTGTTTTCTTAATTACTTTTTTTGTTTATATTATTTGTAAGATTACCAAAAGGTAAATAAGTTGACTGTAAGAATCTCGCCGAGTCGAGAGGTATGGTAGTAGAGTAGATACTCCTACTTTAACAATTTAATACAATTTTTCACTATTTAATGGTTCTGTGCATGCCTAACTAAAAAAGGTTTTTTAATTAACCTATTGAGGTATTGTGCGCACCTTATTTTATTTTTGTAGTAATGTATGTTGTTACATGGACTAAGGACTTTAGAAGTGACGTATAATTATAGGTATTATACCTATTAATTTATAGAAGTATTTCTTAAGATGATTGTAATAAACTTGTGATATTATTGTTTGAATTATGTAGTTTTATTATTATACCGATACCAGAGACAAAACAACACGGCTTATAAGGAGAGCCTAAAAGGTTTTTTTTAATGTTAAAAGTTGAAAGAAATTTTGTCAAAGCAAGATGTCCTTAGCAAAGTACCTATCTTAGATTTTTCGGTTCTTTTATAGTAGCTTTCGCCTGTGGCATCGTTCGTGTTAAATTATCACGGGCAGCAGTTATTTTTAAATAACCATAGTGCCATTTCATAGAAAGGTTTTTAAATTTATAAATATACTAGAGTAACTTTTACTATTATGCTGCGGACAAGGTCACATAATTTGCTGCTTTTCCTTCATTTCTTCTACCCTACTCTATCGAAATCGGTTAGTCTCGTTATTAGACATCTTCAGATTTTTCCACTCGAGGCCCTATTTCGAATCATTGCAAAGCCTACAGAATTTAGCTAGGTATACAGTTATACACATTATATGGTGGTCAACTTATTTTTTGATGCACCATAACTGCACGGGGTTGTTGAACAAATCTATAAATACAACCTGTGGTCATAGCAGACATAGGGTGCGTTTAGCCGATAGACAGACTGGTCAGAATCTGAGAGTGCTGAACAGCATTTGACAATTCTGACTACAGTATCGGCCAGAACCATGCTGAGTGGAAATGAGAGAAGTGAAGTTAGCTGTTATTCCGCCATATGAAGAATCTATCAATCAATCTGAATATCGCCACTTAGCATTCCTCAGCCGCGTCAGCCTATGCTACTCAGCAATCGCCATTTTTCTTACTGTGCTGACAAGATTGTGTATCGGCTAAACGCACCCATAGTTTAAAATGAACTGTCAATGTCAGCTGTCGCTGTCAAAAGCCTAAATGTCAAGTTTCGGAAAAAAAATAATGTGCGTTTCTTTCCTTTCGGATTTCTTGAATTTTTATTAATACGATAAATATTCCAATACTTATATTCTAACAACGACTGTTCGTCAGATCTATGCATGACCTGTGAATTTGCATAGGAGGTATGTCTAGTTCAGGCGGAGAGTACCTTTTTGAGCCCTTTAAGGTTACTGAAGTATACCAAGGTTCTAAGCGTCCCAGGCCTCGAAGTGGCCACCGAATAGCTTGTGACGATGCCAATATATACTGCTTTGGTGGATACAACCCGTCTTTGCCGCTGCCAAGGTTCGAGAGAGAAAATGCGACATGGACACCGGCTCGCCCGCTCTTCAAAGAACTTTGGAGTTATTCGATAGCAAGACGAAAGTGGAAACGCCATCGAACTATAGAAAACATGCCAGACGAATTGGCTTCAAACGCCATGTGTATGAATGGCAGATATTTGATGGTGAGCCCTGATTACAGTTATTTGAAATGTGATGTTGTTTTCCTACCATATGTTATCACAATTTTGTTTTTAGATATTCGGTGGCACAGGTGCTCCTTTCGGCAACAAATGTAGCAATGATGTCGTGGTATGGCGTACATATGCTGGTGAAACAAAACTTGACATCTTAGATGTCACAGGAGCCAGACCTCCAGGGCTGTATGGCCAATCTGTGTTGTGTCATGACGGGTATTTTTATACCATCGGAGGCACAAACGGTTTCGCATACAACTGTGATATATACAGGTAAAGAAATAGAAGATTATTCCTTAAGATTTATGTCATCATCATCAGCCCATATACGTCCCCACTGCTGGGGCACAAGCCTACCCTAAAATAGGGCGATAAGGCCTTAGTCGACCACGCTGGCCAAGTGCGGGTTGGTAAGATTTATGTGTTTGGAGAGAATTATCTATTTACGCTTATGCATGCATGCAATAGTGCATGCATGCATAAGTGAGTTTTTGGATTACCATTTTCATTGTCAGATTTTAGAGAGAATACTTGTTTGCACTTGGCACTATGAAAATTCAAAATCTAAGTGATGATAGTTATTATTCCTAAGGTATTTTTTATTCCTAACTGATAAACAATGACGGCTTGGAGTAGCCTTTTATCATCAATGGACTTGCAGAGGACTGGATGGCTCTACTAATTTACTAAATATTTGTTTTATTACCATTTACAGGCTAGATCTGCGATCATTGTCCTGGGAGCCTGTGTATGTAGGCACAGGGCAGGATGATGAACCCTATGGAAGGTATAGACATGAAGTTGCCCGTGTTGATAATAAGCTGTATATCATAGGCGGAGGAACAGGCGAGTCAGCCTTCGAGCTTATGGAGTTACCTGTGTATGACCTTAAGTCAAACTCATGGGCCATGCTAACTCCAAAAGCTGATGATTCTCTCAAAAATGGACAGGCACCATTATCCAGGAAATGTCACAGTGCAGTGCAAATTGATACTCCAGATGGTGTACAAGTATTTGTGGCAGGTGGATCTGATGGCCAGTCTGTGTTTGATGATGTTTGGAGATTGAATGTGAAGGACCTACAATGGAATCTGATGCAAAAGACTGTTTTGCCACGTCAATTGTTTTTTCATGCTTCAGCAGTTACATCATATGGTTGTATGTATGTTTTTGGTGGTATTGAACCTAAGGAAGACATAGTTAGTAGGAACAATTCGTTATACAAAGTGTGGTTATGTATACCAAAGCTCAGTGAGATCTGTTGGGAGGCTCTGCTCAATTTATATCCAAATTTGTATGAATTAGATAGAGGATCACTACTGAATCTAGGTATTCCTGTTCATTTAGTGGACAGACTACATTCAGATCCAAGTTAATTGTGAAGCAAATATTAATAAGTATTTTGTTGTTCTTTGGATAATATGCCAACTGCCATGTCTTATATGGAATACAGTAAAAATTATAAAAATTAAAACACTATTCATATTTTCTTTAAATTAGAGCTTACCATGCTAAGTATTAAAAGTAATCTATGATGAATGTTGGGTATCAGCAAATTACATTTATTTGAAACTAGAGACTTCATCAGAAAAAGATAGTATAATATATTAAAATAATGACCACATTAATTAAATAAATATTGCTAACTTTTTCTGATGTATGTGTTTTATTTACCAGAATATTAAGTTTTCCATATTCATTATGTTTATTTATACAATGCATTTTGTTGCAATATTTTTCAATTTTATCATACAGGTAATTATGTTATTTATAGTATGTTTCCCCTAGTTCGCCCTAGTTTGGAGTAGGCACATGCCCCTCAGTGGGGATATACATGATGTAGTACTTGCCATTGATGAGATGTGTTCTTTAAAAAGTCGCATATCTCTGTAGGCTAGTATTTTAATTAATATAAAATTATACGTAATTGGATTATTTGTGTATATGAGTGCTGAAGCATATAAATTATAGTAATTACCCACTTTTCTACTCATTTGCATTTTATGTAACAGACAAGATTGTGTTCCACATATTTATTGTATTTACTAGTAAGTAAAAATATTGTTGATTTAATGACGATTATTGTAATATTTATCTGTTTGCTTTGAAAGTCTCATGATGATGATTTTTTTATTATGTAATAAAATTGGAAGGCATTTATTTTGTGTGAAAATGGATGTGTTTGATTTGATTGAACCTAGCAATGTATGTAGCATTTAATGGCAACTAGTGGTGCAAAGCTTTTGAATAATTTCAATCCAAAGATTAAACCATATGAAAACTCATTTACATATATGTAGGTACTTTTCAGGAGAATAAAAACCTATGGGATACCTACTAATTCCCATAGATGTTAGACCTAATATCATGTCATCTGGTATGGTTTAAGTTCTAAAAGCCGAAGTAAGGGAAAGAGATCTATAAATTATTAAAAAAAGCTCGTTCTATAAGAAATTTGGGAACTTCAGGGCGCGAGACCTTTCTTCATTTTAGGCGATATACGTATCTCAGTTGTTATACACAATTTTTTTAAGATTGAAAGCCAAGTAAGAACATTTTGGTGACATGCTGTGTGTGTACCCGTATTAAGTATGTATTAAGGTAATGACTGTCATAGAATTGTCCCAATGCGGACAGACCTTTGTCGTGAAGAACTGTCGCTTCTATCTAACTCTATTTACTAGTTAGCGGCACGTTGCGAACTCGATTCCTTTTTCAAGGGTAAGGTGTCGTTTCGCGGCCGCGGCCGCAACAAGTGCCGCCCGCGTCGGCGTGTAGGGCATCCCGGCGGCGTTCGGAGCGTTTCGCGCCAAATCGCCTCCGCAGTGGCGGGAAGCGCGCGTCGCGGACGGGACATGATTGTTCACCGCACCGCCCGGCAGCATCCTGTGGCGAGCGACAACTTTTTTTGACATTCGGAAAATTTATAACAATGAAAAATTCGAAATTTGAAATTCGAGTGGCTATGAAGATGTTCATTTTTTTTGAGCGATCTATCGCTTCAAATCTCGTGAGAATGGGTTAAGTGCGTGTTTATGAATAATGGCTGACGATACGACCACCGAGGTGTCAACTGCCGCTCCAGCTCCTCACAGGACTCCGACTCCGGAGCTGCACGCGGCGTACACGACTCTAGAGATATTGGTGGCGTTAGTGGCTGTGGTAGGGAATGCTATGGTGATCTATGTGTTCAGGCGGGACAGGCGGCTGCGTCGACGAACGAACTATTACATAGTTTCGTTGGCCACTGCCGACTTCCTGGTCGGACTCCTCGGCATACCGTTCGCTATCCTGGCGTCGGTGGGGCTGCCGAGAAACCTCTACGCTTGTCTGTTCACCGTCTCCCTGCTGGTGATGCTGTGCACCATCAGCATCTTTTGCCTGGTCGCGGTTTCCGTGGACCGGTACTGGGCAATACTTCACCCCATGTGTTACTCCAGAAACGTGCGGACGAAGACTGCGATTTGTAAGTTTTTTTTATTAGTTTGTTACACGTTGACCACAGGTCATCATTGACGTATTCCGATCAAAATTTGGGACTGAGCATTCGTTGATAACGAATTACATGTCGACGTCTTAATCGGGCAGTTATCTTTCAATAGGTCAATTCTCAAGCAGTTATCTTTTAATTACTATTTGACAATCTTATTTGAATACAATAGGGCCTGTGCCGCGGTCTGGACATCAATTCTATATATGAATACGAATAAGTGTTACCGGAAGCCTAATTTGTCGGCCACTAGCTACAATAAAACATCAATGGGCTTGAATCAGATTCTAAGTAGGTGGGTAGGTAGGTAACTGTACAGTAAGAGGTGCATTGTAGAGTTATTCTAAAACAAGCTTTACGGAACGTAATCAATTTGCAAATGTGTATTATTTGTCATTTTAATTGTATGATATCGTAGATTTTTTTTAAATTTTCCATACCTATCACGTTTTAAAGGTTAGGAGGTAGGTACATTTCTAGAGTTAATAAAGCTTTTATAAAATTCGAATCAAATCATCGAAAACGTATCAGAAAATTTCTTAAGTTTTGTTGAACAGATGCCTAATCATAATATTAATTCTAATTGAGAAGTTTGTACGAGTGGTCAATCTCTAACATCCTGAGCTGTGATCTGAACGTCCGTAGCTGATGCAATTATCATTCATACTCTATTTTTACAACTCCGCAGTAGGCAGGGATGCTCGTAGATAACTTTACCAAGACGATTGTTTGTTGATTCAACTGAATTAAACCAAAGATACATTGTTCACGCATATTTTATAGTGCTCACCTTCTGTACTGTAGTACGTAACGTCTTCAATGACTTAGAATTGATGATTTGAAGATGTTTTTGTTTTGCTTCTACATCATCGTAAGTAGATTTTTTTTCACAACATCACAATCTGATTCCGTGGTAAGTAGCTTAAGCACTTGTGTTACACATAGGATCAACAGTGGATATACAAATATTTATAGATAGGTAATATATTAATTTAAATATATTTAAAAACACACCCAGACACGTAACACACACCGATGTTCGTCACACAAGTATTTTTCCCGGGTGGATATCGAACCTACGACTCTTGGAACCGTAGGTAGTGAACCTGGGTCACCAACCGCTGTTCCAACGAGCCATTCAGAGAGCATTACAGGTGCTTTTACAAGTTTGTAGTACAGTAGTAGTAGTAGGTGATTGTAATGCAGGGTTCTTAGGTCTAGGTATGAGTAAGTACCTAAAGAAGAGGGAATTCACTTATCGAAGCTCTCGCAATTGAAGAACTACATAATAATGCACTATTATCTAATGCATAACGTCTATCCACACTGTAACCCCTTATAACGCCCAGTCGTACAATCTCATTCCCGATCGGGTGACGCACTTTCAGCCTACATGCTCCATACACACTTATTATTTGCAATAGCAATCAACTTCCACCTTGATCTCAGATACAATCCGGTCCGGTTAGGAACAATTGTTGGACCAATTTTACTAACTGATTGAAGATTTTGTTTAGTTTAATACCTTCTAGCGTGGTTCAGTTCGTTGGTCCAGTAATACTCTAACTCTTGTCACGCATATGTTACTACTACCACAGATAACATAACTATTACTACTAATAATAGTAGTACCTAGTAGTACTCGTTCTGATTTGTAGGTATGGATCGTAGCCTAACGATGTCAGGTCCCGTAGACAAAGTAACAAGAAGTTCGAAAAGAACAAAATGTATGGGATTGACCACCTGATTTATCGCGACTAATGTCAATCCCATACATTTTATTCTTTTCGAACTTCGTTATCGTTTCGATATTGTTACTTTGTCTAAGCCCCCTGGTATGTTGATAGAACGGCCTTGATTAATTTATTTAGGTACGTACGAAATTGAATGACTCTCCAATAGTTAAAAAAGTGTTGGTGGCACGGTTAATTGTCGGGACCAGGGACAAATGGCACTGATGACCGGTGGATTCCATTGGCGCAGCCATCGATTAAGGGGCAGGGTGTGAATGTGAGCTTAATGACTTGGATGGCCTCACTTTCTACTCGCAAAATAACGTTCACTGGATTTGTTTGGAACGTGAGGTTCCTATCTTTCATTACCACAGCGTTTTACTCAGACGCTAGGATCTATGTTTCAAATTCATACTTAATTATATTGTTTTATAAACGCCGAAATAGTAAGATAAATCATTAAAGCGAAACACTCCTACTATTATCAAATAATTTTACAGCGCTGGGAATATCTAGGGATACTCATTTGTTGATATAGAAATAATGTTAAGTTGGCTCCATAGTAAGCCGGGTGATGATGACAATGCTCCTTCTAGACATACAGTTGAAAAAAAAATGTAGAAATGGCAATTTTAATTTTATCACTACATAGTAAAGAGCTTAAATCTTTAAAAATAAACTACGAGAGAGGGGTTAAAGAGGAAGGTTTTTACTAGTATGTATAAAATAATATAAGTAGCCGAAGCGAGCCGCCCTCGCTTCGTCACTAGTACCTAATATACACATAGCATGTTTGTTTATTTGTTTTTCCGATGCAATTTAGAACCATTAATATATGCATTATTAAATGCTCATAAAGAAATAGGTATCAATTTATATTTATTGATGAAGTCAGTGAGTGGTAAAGCTCCATTACCACTTGCTGGCTCGATTACTACACTACATTCATCGCGGGTTTTTTTCGTCGGGTTGACGGGGTTATAGGCATAGGTAGGTATATATTTTTTGTTAGGTATTTCATCCAGAAATATATTTAAATAGCTCTATAATAACAATGTAGAGTTTAATGATAAATTTTATTATAAGACGGTACAGTAATAAGCATAAGCCTGTTGTGTCCTATTTTTAGGTTAATTATTACTCATCACAAGTTTTATGAAGTGATACGCACTAGTAATTGTAAATTACCTAATAAGCAATTACTCGCTGTGCATACGAACCTTCCTTAGTAATTACTTTATCTACTTATCTTCTTCTTCTTTCTTATAAATAAAAATGAATTGCTGTTCGTTAGTCTGACTAAAACTCGAGAACGCCCGGACCGATTTAGGTAATTTTGGTTTTAAAATGTTCGTCGTAGTCCAGGGAAGGTTTCAATGATAGAAAAAGAATCAGTATTGGCGGTATGAAATTCGCCGGGACCACTAGTTAATAACAAACAGCATTGATCTAAGATCTAAACATACGTAGAGAAAGGCTTTGTTTTACTATATAGTAATAAATAGTTCCGCAAAATTAGGAAGACAATTACCCTATTATCAGTATTATCCCTTTACAACGATGTGATATCAATCATGTTAGCCAGATTTCTGAAACTTAGTCGATAAATCTCGAGGATCGAAAGATGATGTTTAAGTGCAACTTGAACTTAAATTGCAAAGTTTGCTTCTCTGGTAGTATGAACACATTGAAGCAAAAAGTTTGAACGAGTTATTTACCTACTTAATAAATGTCTGAGTTTTTATATAGGTAGCAGTAGGCGGACTAACCCCGTCAGGGGCCGGGGCGACATAGTCAAATGAGGCCCTCAGTACAAAACGATTTTTGTGGTTCCGTCGCCAAATGGCAAAAAATGAACCATTATAGAGTCGTCATGTCTGTCCGTCTGTTTATCCGTAAGTCACAGGCACGTTATTCGGGAATAAGACAGGAAATTTCTCAGGATCTGGACTATATCTGTACCAAATTTCATTTAAATCTGTCCAGGACTCTATGCGTGAAAGCGAAAATGTAAAGCGGATCATAAAACACGATCCGCTTTACAATTTTATACATCCTTACTAATATTATAAATGCGAAAGTAACTCGTCTGTCTGTTTGTCTGTTACGCTTTCACGCATAGAGTCCTGGACAGATTTAAATGAAATTTGGTACAGATATAGTCCAGAGCCTGAGAAAGGACATAGGCTACGTTTTAACCGACTGTGCTATAAAAAAGTAACGTTTTACCTGTTAAACATCTCTACGCAGACGAAGTCGCGGGAAGAAAGCTAGTAATTAATAAAAATGAAAAGTGGGGCCCTCCATATATGGAACTGAAATTATGAAAAAATGTTTCATCAAATCTACACGTATGGGGTGTCTATAGACAGGTCTTTAAAACCATTCTTGTCCAAAGTCAATCGTTTAAAAAGCGTCGATGGCCGAGTGGTTAAGGTCGTTGCTTGCCATGCGAGAGGTCGCCAGTTCAAACCCCGCCAGGTACCAATGTGTTTTTCAAATTTGAAATTCATATGTACCATCATTCGACGCTTTAACGGTGAAGGAAAACATCGTGAGGAAACCAGCACACCTGAGAAGAAATTCTTAGGTTGTGTAGTCGACCAACCCGCACTTGGCCAGCGTGGTCGACTAAGGCCTTATCGCCCTAGTTTAGGGTAGGCCCGTGCCCCAGCAGTGGGGACGTATATGGGCTGATGATGATGATGATGAATCGTTTAAAAGATAGATCTTTCCAAAGTTTTCAAAGCTTTCATGATATAATGAGGACTATTACCAGCTACACTTAGAACTTACTAAAAACTTATATATTATTATATTAAACATGACATTAAATAAGTATAATTCTCAAAACTGATGTAAATTCATAGATTGGGTATGTCCTCATGCAGCTCTTAAAAGTACCAAAGAAATGACACTACGTTTTTGTAAAGTTCAAAAGTGTCCCTATGTTTCCCATGATGCCACTCTGTCACCATTATGGAAATAAATATCCTAATTTAACTGGAAGGAAAGTACTTTCGTGGATTTTATTTGGGTGTTCAGAGGAATGCTGCTTTTAATTAAACAACGTTCAAAACGGTTAATAAAGGTATACTTGGCTACATACGTTTGCATCAGTCAGGTAATATTTCTTTTAAAATAGTATTATGTTCATTCCTATAAAAGTTTACTTTAATATAAATAAGACCGACCATACAGCACGAATATTCAAGTAGTTGGCAACACGCTTTAGGTAGATTATAAATGTTTATTTAAATAAACAATCATTATATTTTAAATCCTAATGTTTTATTTTAAAATATGTATTTGAATTAAATAAGATGCACAACCTTTGGTGCACCCATGGTACTCCTTGTAACTACGTAATTTTTTTATCATGCGCTACGGCCGGTGCTACGACTTACTACGAAGTGCCATCAAGAGTACAGAGAGCATTACCTAATAATAAATACCTAATAATTTCATGGCTTCATTATTGAATGGCTTCCTTCATTGGCACGGCTTAATGAAGAAGAAAACGATTATGTATATTTCCGTAATTCATTAGTGCAATTATGCATATTGTATACATATAGCCTTCGAGTTCGTTTGCGGTCAACGTTTTTACCTATACATGAGTATTACATAGGTCTGCTATCGTGCGATTATATAGCGATAATGTGACAGTTCATTAATGTAGAGATTAGTTATAATGTAATAAAGATTAAGACGCCTGACATCCAAACCTACACAATATAGTACACAATGTAGAAACACGCATTTACAAAGGTTAAAGCTTGGCTTTCATTCAGAATTAGGCCTAGGACTATATCGCAACATTTAAAATAAGAATAAGTATTGTTCATTTTGTGGTACATACTTTACACTACTACTTACTTACTTTCACAAGCAATAATTATTGAACATAATTTATTTCTTGTGTAACCATACGCTGGTTTTATTCGAACTATTTCACAGATTTTTTAGGTACTGAACCTTATAGGACGGTTACATACACCTTAATCCGTTTCAACGGGATTGAGCCTTTGCTTCACTTTTAGCAACATTCCCTGCACAATTACTCCGATGTTTTCCTGTGGGACCCATTTGATTATTCTTAGCGCAATGCTTGCTAAAGTAACAATTCTGCCCAGAAATCGGATCCATATCAGAGGCGGTACTATTCCGCCCTTTGTACGTATTTGGCGTCCTTGACAGATTCATTTTCCTAATTGAAACTCCTTGGACTTTTCCTACATTAACCCTTTATTGAAAGATCATTAAATGTCTTACTTTGTTTGCACTTAAACTAACTGTACGGATTCAAAATGAAAAACATTTAAATAATAATACATCACTACATACTTACATAGTATAAAGCAAAGTCGCTAAACGCGTCTGTCTACCCTATGTAAGCTTAAATCTTTAAAACAACACAAAACGGATTTTGATGCGATTTTTTAATAGATAGAGGGATTTAAGAGAAGGGTTTTTAAGTATTTATACCCGAAGCGAAGCGTGGGCAGGTCACTAGTAAATAATAGTATAATATTAAAATATTTGGTGATTTTAGTATCCCAGAAGAGGTATAAAGCTTATGACACAAATTGTATTCCTAAGGCAAAAAGTATTGATCTTTGCTGAAGCCTCAAAGTCATACTTTTGGTTGTAGTATTTTTATTATTCGATATTGTTCTGTAGAAAGTCATAACCACAGTTTAATAACAAGAAAGGCCAAGTTTTCCCCAATTCTCTCGTAATAAATATAGAACTTCCATGAAAGCAATAAAATAGACTGTGGAAAGCTAATCGCCAACATTCGTAGGGTAATGGAATTGACGTACTTCAGTCAGTTACTATTGTTTTAGTTACTATTTGGCAATTCTGTTTTATGGGTATAACTAGCTTCTTTTTCCATATTTATATTCTTTCATAACAGAATCGAAAAAAGCGTCGATGACCAAGTGGTTAAGGTCGTTGCTTGCCATGCGAGAGGTCGCCAGCTCAAACCCCGCCACATACTAATGTGTTTATTTTTAAAATTCATATGTACGATTATTCTTCTACGCTTAAACGGAGAAGAAAAACATTGTGAGGAAATCTGCACACCTACTGAAAAAAATCTTAGGTTGTGTAGTCAATCAACCCGCACTTGGCCAGGGTGGTTGACTAAGGCCTTATCGCCCTAGTCTAGGGTAGGCCCGTGCCCCAGCAGTGGGGACGTTTATGGGCTGATGATGATAACAGGTTCATTCGATATTGTTTGGTTTAGGTATGATTTTGGTTATTAATGCAAGGTAATGTTAATTATACACGTTCATGAAACAATACAGATTAATAATTGAGATAGCCTGAATTGTAATTAATATTATGTAATATAATAAAACCTGATCGTAAAGTAATAAGTTATATACTTTAGAGCTCTACCTAACTTCAGAGAATTAGGTAATTAACGCATCCACTCCAGAGCTTTACAATGAACTCAGTTGGCATCATAATAGTTGCGAAACTATTAGTGGAATATAATTATCTTTTGATTCCCCGGACACGAATTAGGCATAATAACCATCTTTTAAATCTAGCTACATAGGTATTTGGTACTTAAAATTTCACTGAAATTTAAAAATGTGCCTACTTACTTACATCGTGTTCATAATCCATTATCGTTATTAAACCATGAATTCTAATGGAATAAATTTAATTAGTGCTAACTGACGAAATTAACAACTTCAGTTCTTTCAATAAATATTGTTTCAATCTATTTTCTTTTTTTAAAAGACATATTCGCCAATGAAATCTTAATCCAGCTAATTTAATCCGATACTCCGTGCTCTTGTTTTCTCTGTTTTGAGATAATTTTGGAACCTCCGCATACACTGCCTTTACACGACCTTCAGAAGGTCAAGGAAAGATCGCTTGTATCCTTGCTCCCTTCGTTGAAGAAACCTAAAAAATAAGAATGTTTTATTCATGCAATTAAAACCGTGAGAATATAGTGTTATAGTGTTTGTTCGTATCTATTTTATTCATTGTACCAAAGAATTAAAATGTATAGTAAGGTCAGTGGTCAATTAAATTAAATCATTGATTTTTGACGTTTTTTAGATAGTTTAGTTATTAGAAAACTTTCATAAAGTGAGTGTAGGTAACGCAGTACTATTAATGACGTCGACAAATATGGACCGAGCACTCAAACACCAAATAGGCTAATACTGAGAGGAAATTAAACATGTATATTGGACTAATGGATAAAGGAATAATAGAAGGCACAGTGCGTCCATTACCTATTTTTTCATATTGTGTAAGGCTATTAAGTAATAAAATATATGACCACACCATACCATTATAGTGTTATTCGTTTATGGAATGCAATAAACATACCTAACTACGTTGACGTATATATATGTACTCGTATTTAGTAGAAATAAACTCTATTACTTACCTACTGTAGTATGTAGAGCCTAGCAAGCGTATCAAAATATTAGAAAACTGATGACTGAGCTGATTTAATGAGCTCCCGATATTTCAGATTTCTAATGTGTGTAAACATGACAGTTTAAAATTATATATTGTGAGAATATAGGAAATAAATACTCTTTTATAAACTCTTTTAAGAGTTTGAAGATGTCTACAGAGGGCTATGATACCAAGTTATTTAATGTTTGTTACTTACATTATATGTATTTCAGTAATCTTTGATTGTATTAACAAAGTATATTTTATTATTATTTATATCCATACCATTTAATTGTAACCCAGTCGAAACATCGGGCAGTAAGTAGCTATGTAATTTGCTACTCCTAATATCGCGTGTAGACCCATAAAGATTAATTTTAGTGTAAACTCTGTAGAGGTCAACGATCTGAATCGCATCATATTCGAAAAAGAAGATGCATTATAGGTATAAGTCATAGCGACCCAGGTTGAGTCATGCTTTAGCTCATTCATGCGTAACTCCGATAAATCCAACTTACTCAGTGACATATGGTAGGCAGTTTATTGTGTGGTCGCCCAGAATGTAGATAAAAGTTAGAGGACCTCGTAATTCAATGTAGTTTACAACTTCTTGACTTTTTAACCGACTTAAAAAAAAAAGGAGAGGTTTCTCAATTCGACCGTATAGGTACCTACTTATAAGTATTCTTTTTTTTGATGCATTCTCTGCTATTGGGACCTGAAGTGTTTAACCATTAATACTTAATTAAGAAAAGAGCTTACTTATTCGTGATTCTCAAATACAAAGCGGTCCCTTTCGGTAGTCCTTTAAAATGCGCTGTGCGCTCTAATTAAATTATGTAATTGACTCTGGAGAAAAATAACGAAGGACCTTAATTGTGTTTTTGGAGATGTTAGAGTAGAGATTTTTGTCGTTGTGTTAAATAATAATTATTTTTTACCATATTTATTTTTAAGGAATAATTATTTACCATATTTTATGTCTCCTATTCCTACATTGATAAGACATTTTATGAATCCATGGGAATATTAAAGTAGAAGACAAAATTTTAATAGTTCAAGGCATCTACTAATGAAATAAATACGCACGCTCAGTATATAGCCAGACTATTGATGGAAAAATATCTGCAATGTAAAGTAAGATCAAAAACGTAGCTTAGGATTCCTTATCACCGCTCAAAGAGTGCCTTACACATTTCTGTTTGTTATCTTTCCTGGTTCGCTCAACGGCGGACTTCCTCCCGCATAGAGCGTTCAATAGTGTGAAGACGATGACATAATGCGAGTTAAACTCCAATCTAGGCTCGAGCTACTCGGACCACGACAATGCTCAGGAAATGGTCCATCTCGGTCGGTATCTTGCAGGAACTGCGTGGGCGCATTGTGTGTGATACCAGGTAAACGGGCTGGGACACGTTCTCGGCTCGTCTGACCGTCAAGCCAATGTGGTGTAGGTTTGTATGTAGTCATTCGTAGGTGCAAACTAAAAGTACTGTAGATATCGGTAGATTCGAAGGTGCAGGAATATAAAAACAATATATTTTTATCGTTCACGCGGTTAAGGTTTATAAAGAGATTCGTAGATATAGAACTATTTATCGTTCTTTCCAATCATGCGTTTTCCTTTCAACGGAGGGAAATCTGAATTTATTCTTGGATTATGATAACAATAATGAAAATCTAGACAGAATAGAGTAAGTATCCCGGCTCTGTATATTAAGATTTTTGTTCTACGTAGTTTACAGTTCCATATTTTCCAAATTTCCAATACCACTTCTTTAATATTCGATTTTTTTTGTGTGAAACAAAAAAGCTTTATACAGACAAATTGTTTATATCTTTACTTTATTGTTACCAAGTAAATTTTTACTTGCTAACAATAAAGCTTTACGGGAATTTACCCGCCGCATGTTATTAAAACTTCATAGTAAGGACCACCAAAATATAATTTTTTTCAAGATGATTTTATTTACTTTATTACTAGATTCTACATAAATATTACGTTATAGACTTGCGCAAATTAGTTCCCCGAGTTGAAAAAAGTGATTCGGTTGTTTTAACACAATTGAACCCTATTACTCATTTAGTAGCAATAGCATAGACACGCTCTAGCGTTTTCTTGACATTACAAAAGTATATACTATATATATCTCTCCCTCTCTTCCTAGCTCGTAAGTTTTATGTATTTCCATTCTTTATACTCTCTATCACACAATAGAACTAAATGAAGTAAATTACACGGTGAACTGCATTGGAAACAAAGAGTGAGTGACAAGAATCAGCTTACAAGGAAAAGTATTATTATAGAACTGCTCACTCAGGACCTACACAACTCTATTACGTTACATGTGTAAAATATTTAGGTATTGACTAAAGATTTTGGTACGTTAGTCATTTTCAAATCTTATAAGTAGCGAGATACCGGTACATATTAGAACAAATATTTATCTTGAATTATGTTCAATGAACCCTATGTGTTCAGTATACATACTTCGTATGGTAAATATTTATGGCCATAAATATTGGAAGTCAATGTTGTATTTGCAGGCTGACTATTAATAGCAACATAAACACGCCATGTTCCCATTCAAACTAAATTACCCGTAGATGCGGAGAGAAAAAAAAAACAAGCGTTTGTCAAGACATAAAATCCCGTAAATTGATTTATCGCTACCAAGTTACATTTCCTGTATAAGAACTGCAGAATGCTTCAGAACAAGATTATTTATGATATTATATTTGGCGAGCTTCTGCCAAAAGCGTTGCTAATATTTCAACGTTGAAAGCAACTGCTTATTAGCTAGTTAGTTTGTGTAGTTGTTTGATATCTTCTTAATTAGAATTCCAAATGGTTGCGATGGTAGAAGCGTATCATCTAAAATTATATATTTTTCATATCACTTTTTTACTTATCTCTTGTAGCTCTGACTAGATATAATATTTTAGAAATTTAGGTACATCAACTGCTAATATAAGATTTGATAACGTAAAAAATACTTATTATATAAAGTAGTAGTTGGATACAAAATTACTTTTGTTGTTTATTTGTTTGGACAAGCAGTGGTTGTTACATTGAAACATAGAAGCTAAAAAATATTTCATCATATAGTATAAAAGCAAAACATTTGAAAGTGTCACATCATTCCCAAAAAAAATTGCAGGGCAAAATCTATTAGTAGTACTTCACTTTCAATCTATTTAAGTAACGCAAAAAAATGTATATCTATGCCGTGTACTCAGTTAAGACAACATTAATTCTCGTCTGTTCCCCATTTATATGTATAGAATACATTCTGGTGCGGCCGTTATTGGTTCGGTGCGGGTTCAGGCGGGAACCGGCGCCGGCGAGTCTGGTGCAGGGCGCCAGTCGCCTTATCCCCTGGCGGGCGGCAGTCGACCGCCGGGCCCCTCCCGCTGCACGCGATGCCTTCGCTCCCTCACCGTATCATCTTTTTGTTCGCGCTCACGACTCTCGCAACGGCTAAAATCACCGGAGGACCCCGCGGCCGCTTCGATACAGTCCCCTACAATAGACATCATCACGTCAGCGCGCGACATGCGCACTACTCCTACCATCCGCCCAACCACATCAACTTCATGTGTCGCCATTGCGCGAACCCGGCCGTCTACCCCGTGTACCACGGCCCGCCGCCCTCCTACGTCTACGTGTACAGGGAGTCCGGGAGCCGCTACGGCGACCTACTCACAGGACTAGCACTCTACAACTTGGGCAGATGCTGCGGAAACCACTACACTTCAAACGTGTATACCCCGATTAAAGAAGAAAAGTGTTCACTTCAGGTCGTCGACCCGTTGCGCTTTGAAGAGACGAAGTTCCCTTGTTTTATGATGTCATCCTTCATGGAGCGCTCGAACCGTTCTAAAATCTTCGAGGTGCTGTCGCAGACTAAGCAGAACGAGACTGAGGCGGGGAAGGCCGACTCGTTTAATATTTTGTCTTCGCACATCAACGTGAAGCCGTTTATATCGTCTAATGAGTCGGAGCTGGAGGTGCGCAGGGACCAGGAGTGCGTGATCTGGCACAACCTGACGTTCAACAGCGAGAGGCACGTGGTGCCGTGCTCGCTGCTGGAGCAGTATGCGGCCACCATGAAGCCGACCGGGGTGCCCGTGTACATCTGGATGCCCACACTGCTCGCCACGATCGTCGCCATCTATGTATTCTGCTATTGTTGCTGCAGAAAGAAGCCTAAAAAGGAAGACGCGCCGCTAAATCAGACGACTGTCGCTGGATATTGTTCCAATTATAATTAACTATCGTGACGGAGGAAAGAGAGGACACAAAACAATTGGATATATGACGCAGACGTGTCGAATGTCCGAGATCAATATACTATCTTGGAGCAAACGGGTCGGGTTGACAAACCGATGTTTGCTAAGAAAAAAGCAGCGAAAATAAATATAAGCTGTATGGCGATGAAGTATATCAATACCTATCTAGCGTTGTGTTTTTAGTATGCACCAACACAATGCGTGTATATCAAATGTACTTTAGAATAAGTATGTAAACGTGTGTGTTGTTCATTTGTAATATTAAACTTTTATGAATAAGAGTATAGCGCAGCTCGGTGTAATACCATTTCATAGCTGCTGCTGCAAGATCATAAACAAAAAAAAGCTTGCTGTAGCAATGTAGTACTCATTTAATGTATCAAAACATACGATAAACTAATCTTAGTATGTTATTGCAGTCTTAATAAGGAACGCACAATGAGAATATAATTAAATAGGTTGGTAGTTAATTTGTGTGTGTCTATGTATATAGTGTATGTTGTATGTTGTGTGTTATTATATTGTGCATGTGAAACGAAGTTGAAATTATGGTTTTATTATGTAAACATCCCATCTCCGCTCAATAGTAGGCAATGATCGACTCGGATTATATGATTACAAGTATTACAACGTCTTTCAGTATTATTATTATATTCATAAAATCATTTCCAAAAAAAGTCCCATCTATTGAAAGCTTTTCTCAATGATTTTAATGGCGATAGTTAAACAACGTATGGTACATATGTAACGAAAACATATTGTTATATTCGTTCAGGTAGATATATTTGAAATCGTAGACTCTACGTCGTAGAGTCACGATGTTAGAGCTATGAAATCGTCTTGCTACTCTTCAAATTTTGATAATTGAATATTATGTAATTTTAACTAGATTCCTCCACGTGTTTCTAAGTAAAAAGGTTTTCACAGCCCGAGTGACAGACATGCGATCATATGAGGCTTTATTTTTTGAAAATAAATCTACCTGGTAAACTAAGATCGATATTAGGATAACGGCTATCAGAAACCCGGTTAGACAATACAGGTGCAAAATGTAATCAGTTATTGGCGTGATTAATATGGTCTGGGTGTGATATGGGTTCAGTTATCGTGGCAATATTAGACTAATAGTGTGTGGAAGCATAGATACGACGTTTTTGGGTAAGCCCCGTACACATTTGTGACTAATGACACTGGTTTCATGAAAACATTGTCAAGTTTAATGACAAAGATTGGCCCAAAAAATTTTTGTAGCTTAAATTAGGTGTGGTGTGTATTACTAACATTAATCAAGGTGTGATTTAAACTTTTTTATGTGATATAACAATTCTAAATTGTATTAATATTCCTTATTACTATAACATGTTTTATTGATACTAATGTTATTAATGCGAAAATCTGTCAGCCACGATATAGCACCAAATCCTTTGATATCATATGTGTATCAAAGGATTTGTGTGTATTCAATTAGATATGTACTTTAAACCTCTCCAAAATTTGCCTACAAAGAGTTTTATAAGAATCCTTCATTAAAAGCTCTCGTTACTTCACTGCACCCTTGACAAAAGGTTAAATTATGGACTGATCTTTACTAATACATATTATGAAGCTGAAGAGTTTGTTTGTTTGAACGCGCTAATCTTAGGAACTACTCCTTCGAATTGAAAAAATCTGTTTGTTTTGGATAGACCATTTATTGAGGACAGTAACAGTAGAAAATGTGTAAAAACGGAGAAAAACGCGGAGTGTAAAAACGGGGTAGTCGCTGGCACAGCTAGCCGTTCATATTTATTTACTTTTCATATGTATCTAATTTAATTATGAAGTAGAAAACAAACTTCCCCAAAATTAGGTGGTCAGCAGGTCATTCTTAAAATTTTAGTTTGACAAATGGACTACAAAGTAAATTGGTTTTTGAAGGCCCTATAAAAAATCCCATAAACATTTCAAACCAACACATTTTGGGTTAAAGTTCAAAGTTCTCAATCAATTGCAATACATAATATACTTCAGCTAAATAAGCCCTTTCACAATTATGATGTAATCGATATTGTTTTTTATCTATAGCTTTCCAATAGATAGCACAGAAGTGCTGCAACATGCTTCTGTCTGGTGTAACAGATAACCTGTTTAGTGGCAGTAGATTGTGACCGTCATAGATTTGGTCGTAACAACGCATGATTACAGTTGATGAGTCATTTACAATTATTTAGTGCCCCGTAAAACAGATACTGGACACTTTCGTTTGGGTGTGTAATGGGACTCGGTACGTCATCTCTATTTACGCATTAACCATGTAAACAGCGGCGGCTCTACCAATTGCGAGGCTGTGAGAGGCTCTTCTTTTTTTTTTTATAATGAGCTAACAAGATGACCGGTAGTGAGATCCAAATATGAGGTCGACAGGCACAATATACCATATTGAGCCTGTCGCACTCACCCTGAAAGCCGTTTCACCCCTCCCTCCCGGAACATCGATATGAGAGGGAAAGGGGGACGTGGAAGAGGAGACCACTGCTGCGGCAACAACAAGACAAGGCGTGGAGTCTCGCATTGGTATTGAGCTGTGCGGCCCTCGCACCACCGTTTCTACGGGACTCCCAGGCCGGCGGGCTGACCCGCTCCGCCCGCACAATACCGCCTAAGACTCCACTGGTCCGGCGCTAGCCGCAGCAATGGTCCCCCCTGGCTCCGGTTCGTACAGTGCTGATCCCGGAACGCGATCTGACCGAGAGAGGCAGAGTCACTTGGCGGGTTTTACGCAACTGTATGGTGGTAACAGCAACCGGTCGACAAAATGTCTCCCACCTGAAAAAGTAAAAAGATTTTTTTTTTCGAAGGAGGTCTGAACATTGAACAGTAGCTGTATGTATTTGCTACTCTTTTGTTGCTTTTAGATCCGTCTTATATATAAAATTCTCGTGTCACAGTTTTCGTTCCCGTACTCCTCCCTCATATTGTGTAGCTCTGAGAATCAGCCAACATCTATTTTTCATACCCCTGAGTGATAAGGATTGTCCACGCGGACGAAGTCAGGGGGAACAGCTAGTAGTATATAGATTTTAAAGTAGGTCTGATTCTATGACTTAAGTATTTGACAATAGCTTAAAAAAAAACCAAATTTTTTTTTGCTTGGAGCGAGACCCTGCTTGCCGCCCCCTAAAACTGGCTCCACCGTATGTAGATCCAATTAGTACGTGCAGTCACATGCACTGATATGTATACAGTTTCATTCAACTTTAAATTTTATCATAACGTAGTAAGAACGCATATCTACATTTTCAGTGCAGGCGACTGAGACTGCGTACATAGTATAGAGATAATTATGTAGACCGTTAAACACTGTTTTCGTCGTCTTTGTTTTAAGATTTACGGCCGACCGCCTGTACATTAGAATCCTTTCTTAGTTTATTCGCCACATTTATTTAAATTTGTTTTATAAGGTCAGATTGCTGAATATTGCAATTAAATTATTATTAAGTGACTGCCTGTGGGGATTATGGCGCATTTAGTTCACGATTTATTTCTCAAATCACTATCAAGTTAACAATAACTTACAAGCTTTATTAATACTAACGAGACAGTAAAAAACTCGTTATTAGCTATCGTTTAAATAGTTAATTAGTCATCGTTAGTTAGTTTTCATTTTTAAAGGTTTTTATAAAACGAGAATAAATGTTTATACGAGTATAAGTAGTAAGTAGGAGGGTTTTTGTCGATTGAAATCGCTACATAGTATAAAACAAAGTCGCTTTTTCTCTGTCTCTATATCCCTATGTATGCTTAAATCTTTAAAACTATTTTATGCAATAGGGTAGTTTCCTAAGTCTGATTTTACATACAATTTCACAATTAACAGTAACATATAGGTAAATCAATAACATTAGTGAAATCGAAAATAAAATTTCTTATGAAATGAGACAATAATAGGCATTTGAAGTTAGGTGTGAAAGTCCATTTCTAAAGTGCGAAAATTCAATTAAAATACTATGCCATATTATAAATTACAGAAATAGTAGTAACTTTCACTATGAAAACATATTCGTAAACGCAACATTTGATATAGCTGCTGAACATAGTTCTTACGATATGCGTACAGTATACAGAGCGGTGACGTCATAGCTCTGTGCGACATTTGTATGAAGCGTTTTGAGCTCGCCCAAATGATGTGCTGTTGAAACTGCAATATCTCCGAGAGTTTTCTAAATATCAAACCATTCTTTTAACAGCACCTTTGCAATTGTGTGGTCCATCCATTTATCAAAAAATTAAAAAATAGGAAACTACCCTATTATTTTTAAAAGAGGAGGGATTGAGGAGTAACGTTTTTATATATAATATACCCGCGAAGCGAGGGCGGGTCACTAGTACTCTATAAGATTTTAAATGCTTTCGCCACAGATTTATACAAACTTGGCCCAACTCTTCTTGACAGTAATTCTCCTTGCGAGATACCCGTTGATAGTCCCTGGCTTTAATTAGCCCTTCATTAGCATAACTCCACGACAAATGCGAGCCGCGTAACTAACACTTCTATCCAAGAGATTTAGCCAGCCATTGTCTCTCGTACTTACATGTATTGTGTTTAATTAGCGACATGATACAACAGTTAGGCAACTGAGGAAGCAAAAGGAAAATAAACCCACAAACTTCATGACTCACAATAAATTTCATATTCTTTTGTTTTTTGTGAGATATTATTTAAGAATCTATGCAATAGGCAATCGCACTTGATCTAGATTTTAGTCGGAGTGTGACCGTCGCAATCAGAATCGTTTAGATGGAGAATAGTTTATTGACCTTGTTCTGTGATCCAGAGTAGTAGTAGATGGTTTATTATATTGTTATTCACTCTCTCGTAGTTGATAGAGACAGCTATAAGAGTAAGGAAATATAAGGCGAAATAAATCTCATTCATATTGCAAAATAATAATGGTTTTGTAGCTTATTGCTAATTTATTTTGTTAATAACATGAACGGCCGAAAGCTAAACCGATAATTAAATATTCGACTTCTACTAAGAAGATTGATATGGTTCTGGAAATAGCCAATTTTTTTTTATTATTACCTTTCAAAAGACGAATTAATATTTTATTACTTGTTATCGTTTTCAGTATTCGGCCTTAAATATTCGCGGAAGTGTTTACTGTCACCAAACAAAATGGCACATCTGTTACCGACATTAATAGGAATAACGCTGATGGAATGTTATCTCTGCAACGAATTTGCACCAAATACATACGGAGAAGGGTGATTTATCATTTAGGCGAGTGTTGGCGCGCGTCCAACTGCATAAATCAGGGTACTTGTATAAATGTCATTGCTCTGCGTTCAGTGGTTTAATGTGCATTCGGATGACACAACTTCTGAAAACTGACGGAATGTGTGCAATTAGATATGCATCATTACAATAAGTACTAGCGCTAAATAAATGACATTAAAATATGATCTGTCTAATTGAACAGATCAGGAAAGATCTAAGAAGATCGCATTTTTAAGGCTTTTATTGATTTTGTAGTTTTAGAAGGCATGTGTGTTATAGAAGGTTTAACTATAATTTAAATCAATTGACAACGATATGAATATTTTATTGATTCTAGCTTAATTTGATTATAAGTGGACGTGTAGTCTATACATTTTCATTACTTAGTATATATAAGATTTTAGACTTTCGCGTTCCATTACACTAAATATTAGCCATGTAATTGCTACTCCTAATATCGTGTGTAGACCCATAAATACCAATATTTACTTAGCATTTAACAAAAACCTACAAACTAGGTATCTAAGTAAAAATAGAAAGTATTTAATTAGGTACTTAAAAAAATTACACGCGTACTGATAATCGTGAACTACAAGGAACGTGATTCCTTTTTCTACTAATACTATAGTGTCATTTAAACTGCTTTGTAGCCGTTAAAATGGTGATGTTAAGTAGCGCTACCATGAGTTTAAAAGTTACGGACTCGATATCGCCTACGTAAATATGTCTATGAAAAACTTGTACAGCGCCCCTGGTGGTTACGCCAAGAACTAAAATCGGTCGTATGAAAAAAACAACTCGATAGGTTTTTAACGTACGTAAGTTTTCGATAGCCAACTCATGGTACCGCTACAGATTTATTTTATCAGCTCGCTCGTAAACCTTTTTATCTGGTATGGGATTCTCATACGCATAATATTACTCATTTACATAGGTCGAACAAATCGATCCTTATGCGAATATGTAATGCGGGGGACGAATATGGTTTGTGTATATATAATATATACTTTTGAACTATAGATAACTGTGCAGTGTTATTTTTGTATGAAAATTAAATTCAAACACATGTCTTCAAAATTATTGATGCACTTTCACAAGTAGAAGCTGTTAATCTATGTTTAAATAATTAAAAACGTAAGCAAAATATTTTTCAGTAGAATTTGTTTTTTTTAAATAACATTCCATAATGCTCATCGTACAGAATGTAAAGTAACAATGAAGTCTGTAAATAAACGAACAGTGCTCAATCCTCAAATTAAGATAAGCTTTATAAAGCGCGGAAAGAGGTCTCGTAACTTTTCGTAGCAGCGGGTGCTACGAATTGTTTCGTAGTTCGTAACGAGTTTAGGCTCCGGCAGTAAAAGTCTTAAATGTTCAATTGATTGATTTTACTGTAATGGTAATTCTCAACGCTTGGCGGCTATACATTTCAGTTTTTTTTAAATCCTTACTTCCTTACTAATATTATAAATGCGAAAGAAACTCTGTCTGTCTGTCTGTTACGCTACGCGGATGAAGTCGCGGGCGATAATAAGGGAGTAACAAACACCGATGTTCGTCACACAAATATTTGTCCCGAGTGGGGATCGAACCCACGACTCTGGGAACCGTAGGTAGTGAACCTGGGTTACTAATCACTGTTCCACCGAGCCAGTCCAGTCCAGTAAATTGTAATCCTTTATACCTGATGTATAACATTATATAAAAGTCATACAAAGATACGAGTGCAGTCATTTATAAATACGATTTGCATTTTACACTCATAATAATATTATGATGCATTTTACAGTTCATAAAGTATGTATGTTCTGATGTATCATATGTGTGCTCTAGTTATTATTCTTCATACTCGTAAGAACGCCGCAAGAGAGGTCGTTAGGAATATTCACACTTACTCAGACAATGTTTCAGCGAAGAAGCTTGCTTTGGCCTTGTTTCACACTTTGGCTTAAGGCAGCACTTTGTCGTGTGGGAACTTTTTTCATCTTTCCCGTTACTCTGGGACGCGAGGCAATATTACTGTTTTTATTATACGCGTAAAGCCGTGAACTCTGTTACAAGCTTGAGGCACAATTTAGCACTTAAGTTAACGCCACAAGGTTCATAGTGTTGTGATGTTAGTGCTTAAATACATGCGCGAACTTCCAGATCTTCGTGATGTGGAACCATGCAAAGTTAAGTGCTAAGTATGTACTTTTGTCTATTCTAGCACTATTTCCCGTTTCTCTCAGACGACAAACTGTCTGAGATATAGGATTTAGTTAGTCGAACAACCGCTGTCCCGGATCCATTACCCAACATATAAGACAATTAGTTTGGGTCACGTTTACTGAGTAAACTTTGTGCCGCTTCGCCATGCACTTGGGTTAATTTATACTTTTTAAACTTGACTATTTAGTTAAATATCTGTTAAAACTGTTAAAATTATATCTGAAATAGATCTCAAAACAAAAAAAGGTAATGTCACAAAAAATATTCAGACGAATTGAGTATTTTAGATGATTCAGAGAAATCTTCAAAGTTCAAAAACACTGAATCCTAGAAAAGTGGTGGAAAAATGCACAGAGAACGGTCTTCATCAAAGTTAATTATTATATTAAAGTTTTGCACATAGCTGCAGCATTCCTACATACCGCCCGACACTTGGATCGCAAGTATTCCGAGTGTCTCGGTCACGTCTTTTATTGTTCCACTCAACCGCTAATTTCATTTCTTCAGTACTATTTCAAGGATCAATAAATGCATCGTAAAGCCATAAAACTGTGTTACGATCGAAACATGTGACGGTCGTTACGCTAGCGACCGCATATTGGTGCAAGTGTCTAATGTCAATGTCATACCTACCACAGATTTATTTTTCCGCATTATCTTAAATTACTTTACCTTTTTTTTATTTTAAAACTGGTACTTTTTTATGGTTACACAAAAAAAATGCAATCATTATTAAATAATATTCAAATGAGTTGTTTGATGGGTTTATCTTATGTCTTCTGATTTAAATATAACCTATGTAATTAAAAATATACCATATACAGTTTTTGTGTCTAAAATAATTGGTTTTGTAAGTTATTACTATTAGTTAAGAGGCGCTTGAAATGTTTCATAAACACATTTTAAAATCTGGTTTCGCCACAAATTCTTGTGGTTTCTAACATTGAATACTATCGGAGATCGATGTCGCTGTATAGTGAGACTTCGGCGACTTGTTGAAACAAAACGTCCACCTCCAAGTTTGTGACGAATGACGAACGAAGGGCGACGTGGGCGGGGTCCCAATTTGTACCACGAGTTCGTGACCGACATTTAATGTGCTTCACTTTCCCTGTTTTCAACGCACATTGTCTAAATTGCCTTTTTAGAGACTGCAAACAATAGATATTTTAATTGTAAATTAGTCTTTTCATCTTGGGAACGATATTGTATTGCAAATTGTTTTTTTTTATTTCAAAAGCTCCAAATATCCAATCAAAAGAGAGTAAGAAAAGAATAATGAGAGCAAAACCAAGAGAAAGCTTAAGTAGACTTCACTCAGCTTGTGTTACGGCAAGATAACATCACAATATGAACGAGTTGGTTGGATATCTAAATTGTTTTCAATATCTTGATCTTGTATTGTAACATTTTTTTAGAGTAAACTTAAACGTATTTATAGAAGAGTTCTTTAACATATCTTAGGCATGAGTACATTAAAAATTGTTTTCTTGGTAATCTAGCTCATGTAGCTACATTCATATATGTATACTTAATCCTTTTCCTACAAATACCAACATTGCTATTTATTTAACATACAAAAATAATTGACTTTATGTAAACTTTTCTAACTCCTCCTTGGTATAAAATAGTATAACAACAGCAATGGAAACGAACACCTTTACCCAAAACGTTAAAAAAAAATCTTGTCTAAAACCTTTTTCTCAAAGATACGAATTGATTGAGAAATTAATTGGCTCAAATTGCAGTCCAAGTGTCGTCAGAAGGGAGTGTTCCAGAAGCGATCGTGAAATATAATTTCGGGTAAGGTTATTTGAAGGTCGTCCAAACTTTTTGCGATACGTTCATTTTTCACAAGATACATGGTAACGCGCGGCCATTACGAAAGCTTGGTGTTGGCATATCCGTGTCAATATTTCAGTGAACCGACAAAAATTTAAACGCCATATGATGTATGGATTGTGTAAATCGACTATGGATTCCGATTTTGTTAGAACGTGTTAGTTTTTGTAGGCAATGTACAAACTACAAACCGCTGAATGGAATTTGTTGAGATGTTTCACGGAAAATTGGTGTAAGTTTGATGTGAAATGATTCAGACGAATGAATGTTTTTATTAGTGATATTTCTATGAGATATGTAATACCTATGAGGAGTAAGTTCGAATTGTTAATTACAAATAGCCTTTTTATAACTCATTTTACCTAATATATTAATATTTTATACTATCTCAATAGTTCGAAGTTGAAAGAGTGGGTACCAAGTAGCTAGGCTATTAGCACAATATTAAAATAGTTAATCAAAGAAGTTTTTTTTAGACCGGGTTATAAATTTGCTAGACGTTTATAAATGTTGGACCATTTATGTGGACATAAAGATCTTAAAATGACAAGTGTCTTTTGAGAGCAGTTTATTTGTGGATTTATATGTTTGTAGACTCATAAAATATTAAAAATACCAGCTCGGAAGTTTGAAAAGATCACTTTATTAAAAATGAGACTTAATTAGAACTCAGCGAGAGTTTGTAACGTCACAATATTGAGTGAAGTAGATAATATGATCTAACATTTAGTTACACAACCATGTAAGAGTAATATTAAATTACTCTTCATTCACGTTTTAGTTAATTAATTAAATGATGCTTATTAATTTGTCTCCGAGGTGATTAATATTATGAGTTTTGAGAAAAGAAAGATAATTAATTTTTGATAAAATAAAATGATAACATACCTTGTGCGAAACTTCGATTTTATAAATAAGAAATAGTCACGTGACTGTTATCGAAGAGCGCATGTGGTATATTCAATCAAGAGATTATCTTTTTTTATAACAGAACCAACATAATTAGTTTAAAAAATATTGTTAAATCATCGTGCAATTGTATACCGGACCGTAATGAGTGCCTTTAACAGGATAAGAAGCTGATAAGTGTCACCGCAGCCGAGACTTGCCTCATTATCAGAAAATATTATCCGGGGAAAAATGTGATAAGAAAATTAGATGTTTATATACACTTTTTGTGGAGAGTTTGGTCAGGAAGCATAAAATGGTAGTAGAACGATCCGGATTGGTGTCAGCATAAACAAAAGTTACGATCGTGTTTACCTGATCCAGTGGTTGAATGAGGAATAAAAAGGGAACGATTTCGACTTCGGTGATTAGCGAACTGTGAAGGTGATATTATTACATATATACCACCACCCTTCAAGCGAAATATGAAGATGGATAGATGGATACATTTATACCAGTATCACCACCTTAGCTCTATCATAGCCAGGATGAAATTGGAACATGAAATGGATCGTACGCCTACGTTCTTTCTGATTTTAAGTTACTGCTGAACTTGACAACATACATTAAGTATATTTCCGGGGCATCAACCTGGGATATCTCGACAATTCGGTATACATTCGGTTTTTTACTGCTTTTTATAGTATTGAATTCTCACTATCGTGTAATGCCTGATCGCCCTAGTTTAGGGTAGGCCCATGCCCCAGCAGTGTGGACGTGTATGGGATAATGATGATGACGATGATTGAATTTTATTTATAGTGTTATACACCGTGAAATTTGAGTGGTTGTTTTCCCGTGGCAGAATGATTTGTCTTTAGTAATATTTGATAATATTACTTTATCATGCAAATGCTCTGCGGGATCGAATCAGAAATGAGGCGATCCGTCAGAGAACCAAAGTCATCGACATAGCTCATCGCATTAGCAAGCTGAAGTGGCAGTGGTGGCTCGGCAAACGTAGTGTAGGACGCCCGCAGGCCAGGTGTGGTGACGATCTGCGCAGGACGGCTGGTAGGAGCTGGATGCGAGTGGCCGAGGACAGAGAGAAGTGGCGTGCATTTGGGGAGGCCTATGTCTAGCAGTGGACAAGAACAGGATGATGATGATGATGATGCAAATTGTTTTTTTTTTTCGAATTTTCAAATTAATAATTTTCCAACTCGAAAACGATAAGAGCTATCGTTGTTTTTAAGATGTGACGTATTCAGGTACTGCTTGCCGCATGAAATTAATGCTTTAAGCTAAAGAAGCTCTACGCCCTAAGTAATAAAGTGGTTCGAACGTACTTTAAAGTTTCTGTTATGCCTTTCGTAAAACCGGCATTTATGATGATTTTAATAAAAAATAACTTCACAAATCTATTGTGCTACTCAGGTAGAATCATTTTGCTGCGGGAAAACAACCACTCAAATTTCACGGTGTATTTATATAAGAAAGTAAATCATAACACTCCCAAACAATGTTGAATGTTTTTAGTACCCAGGGAACTTATATTACGGCCAAAAGATTGAAAACATCGATAAACTACTTTGAACATAACTAATTGTATGAACTCAGCATAGTAAATTTACTTTCTTTCAAAACATGTATTTAAACGTAAGTAACGTTATGTTTTCAATCAGCATGCACACATTAAGAGCAATCGAATATTTCGTCGTAATAATTCGTTTGGTAAAAAGCTTTTTCAAAATTATGTTTACCGCGCTTTCAATGTTGAACGTCGTTAAACTTCTTCCTCACTTATATGCATAAATCGAGAGAGGCAGTGCAGTTATATATAGACTAAATGCATTATGTATCTCGGAATCCTTTTTTTATTTTTTTTATAATGAACTTTCAGAATGACATTAAGGCATGGAATGCCCTTCCAGCTCATGTTTTCCCTCCCTCCTATGATCCCGGGCTCCTCAGGCGGGGCGTGAAACGGCATTTAAGTAGGCCTTCAGGGTGAGTGAGACAGGCGCAATATGATCTTTTGTGCCTGACAACCTCATATTTGGATATCACTACCGCTTACCATCAGGTGGAGTGAGGTCATCTTGTTTGCCTATTATAAAAAAAAATGACATGGTCATTTTTTTAACAGGTCTATTGTGTCCTGTCATTTGTGGCACAATAGACCTGGAATGTGATGGCGATAGATACGATTTATCGCAATAGATGTATGATGATTGAGAGCTGTGGCTTTGCCTCTTTAGCTTCAAAAGGCGAAAAATGATGTAGATAACGAAATGATGAGATGAAATAGAATAATATACTATTTGGGCTCAAATTGCCAAAGACATCTATTTCATCGTTCCTGGTATCATCTGCGAATCGTACAGTTTTTGCTCTGTCCTTTTCACGATATTATCTTGTCTAGCTTGTAACCATATTTTTTTGGAATGGTTTCAGAATAATATTATGACATTATTAGCATTCCATGTTCTTTCCACTTCTCTCGCGTATCAGTAAAAAGGCGATTCATATTCTAATTTTTCTTATTCTAAAATTCTTATTTTAATTTATCAGACATGATTTATCAGATTTTACTCTTAGTTGCGTGACATGTTTTAGTTTTTCAAAAATAAATCGTACATTTGGAGTCAACATTGATTACTATTGCACAATTTTAACAGGTAACATTTTTAAATTTTTAAGTAGGATTAAATATTTTAGTTTTTATTAATATTGTTAAAAATAATATAAGGTGTAATAACAAAACTGATACCAAATAAAATAGATATGCAATGGAAATAAACCAAATGTCCCGTATATGTGCTCTGTTGAAGAATACGAAAAAGTGCTTCAAGATTGATGATGAAACAATAAATAATTTCCATTTCCTTGAAAGTTATTTTAATTCTTGCTATTTCCAGTAATCGTAACAATTGAATGTTGATTTAACGCCATCTTGATAAATTAAACACATGGGTACCTACAAGCCATTCGTATTGCATCACTACAAATATCAGAAGTTTTCTGACAGTGATTGTCAGTTTTCGAAGCTAAAGTATGATGTAAAGGCGAGTGCATACTTCAAAATATCGTATTATATATTAGGTAAATATTTACAAATATTTTCTTGTTGGTGTATCCCTTTTCTGATTTGGAAGCGGGAGTGTTTGAGTTGAGTTATCAAATAAGATTATCATATTCAGACTAGCCGCAATTTCATCATTCAATATCTTGTAGGATGCCTTAATAATATTTATAGTTATTCTAAATATAGCTCATAGATACAAGTATTTAACTATTTACATCTCCACACACGGTCATGCGACCCTAATCTAAGCATCGATTAAAAATGCGCTATGGGTGTCGAGACTGATATAAATATTCTTCTTAGAAACAATTAAAGTTTTGGTGAACCCTCTCATCGAATTGTTGTCGTTCGCCGATATTCGTTAGCAGTGTGCCCACGTCCTTAGCCATGGCTTATTTTCTGTTTCAATTCACCTCAGTAAGGCGGCGCGTGAGAAGAATAGTTACCCTATTGGCTACTCCAATGCGGATTACTTCCCAGTTCCCCATTACGGCTATTATGATACTTGGCAGGAACTTTGACGCGTAATAGAAAGTTTCCTAGCAATGCTGAGGGTTCGTTACCAGGAAATGAAATCGTAAATTTTGTCTTTCTCCCTTTCCATCCGTTCAAATTGTTCGTGCTTTTTTGTTTTTAATATGTTAAAAAAAACATCTAGTGTCTAGTGCATTTGTCTAAGCAAGTCCTTCCCTGAGATAAAGAGCAGTACAAAGATTTGGAGGAGACTTTTCTGGGATAATACGGGTTTGGAAGAATATATATTAAGACGAGCTGTGCCAGTTTTCTGTGCTACTATTGGTTGCAGCGTGATGTTACATAACCTAAAGCCTTCCTCGATAAATGATCTATCTAACAAAAATATATTTTTTCAATTCGAACCAGTAGTTCCTGAGATTAGCGCGTTTAAACAAACAAACTCTTCAGCTTTATAATATTAGTATAGATGTGTATTTTAAGATTGTTCGATGGACTGTGATATTCATGACGTGTTTAGAATATGAAATAAATATATTGTGTGTATGTGTACCCTATGACATTTACAGTGTACATGACCGCCTATTCAGCCGTCAACAACAGCATGCAAATACAATATTACATAAAAAAATATATTGGTTATATTTAAAAATATCTTTATTTTTTCCAAGACTAAGTGAGCCGTGTCTCATATATTATAATCCTCTATCTATATACTCCGCAATAAATTTTAGTACATAATATAGTATCTTATTTTATTATACAATACATGACGGAAGCTTAATCCCAGCAACGTTTATGGCCCGTGATGATTGAATTAACGACATTTTTTTATCACTCGGCATATTGCCCATTCAGCCCTTCCTGTATACATTCACATGTCGAGTTTCGCTATTTTCGTTGTGGTTCAATAATAACTGACGTCCCACATCGATTACCGAGTAAGGGTTCCGTTGCCGATGATAGATTGATGATGATGACATTTTGGGACTCGGAGACCATAGACATCGTACTTCCTACGTACGTTGTACCGTCAGTGGGTACTTAATGTGGGTGGATAGTTATTGTTTAAATTCGTTTGCTTGTTCAAAAGATAAATGTTACTCTACATGTTAATATCCTGTTATAGGTATTCTTTACAAAATGCATGTTGATTCATTGATGACTTGATTTGTTATTTAATCCAAAGAAACAGGACCCTTAAATGTATGAATTAACAAAAATGTTTCATTGGTTTTCAAGCTTATTTTATTACATTTATTACAAGAGGTTAGAGTTCAAAGTAGTATGTTAAAATTTGGCAACAGCATGCATTTAAGGGTATACTTTTAATCTACAATTTTTTTTGTTTTCTTATTATATTTAATGTTTATTTGGTATATAAAGAAAACTCTAAGTAACGAGCTTTGTTTATAATTACAAAACATTACAATTAGGTAAAATAGTAAATCATTTTTTGAGAAACTGTTTCACTTACAGTAAGTAAAATACCTACATAACTAATTGTAATGGTCATAAGTAATAAAAAGGATCATTGAGCATCTTGCAAAGATATATTAACGCAATCGTATAGCATCAAGTTTATCTTTTTTTCTCTAACAATCGATCTCACAGATGTAGTGTGCTTGGTGGGTGCAAGGGCTGTCATTGAGCTCAAGATTGTCGTTCTTGTTGTAAATGGTACCGCAGAATTCGGCCCCTCCGTAGTTGTTTGGCTGGCCCTTCGCCCACCTAGAGAAGCCTGCCTCCTCTAGTGTCTTACCTGAAATAGCGAAGAGCGTTAAGCGATGTTAAGGGAAATGTTTCTTAATTATTCTTAGCCCTGAGTGTTTAGACTACATCTCGTTGTTTTTCATTTATTTTATTTAAGACGTACTACATACGACAGATTGCAATTGAAGAGAGACATTACACATTTTTATTAAGCTACGGAAAATAGTTGTTCCTCCCTTTTGAGCAAAACGGTACTCAGTAAGTACACTGTTGGTTTATAGCTTTAGTTTATATAATTTAGTTTATATGTCTGTAAATGTATGAACTAACATTCCTTTCACGAATAAAACAAATAAGTATAAATTTTTTAAGAAAAGCTTTGTGTTCTATTGGATTTAATATGATTTAATTGACATTTCCATTTTGTGGCGCTGCCTGGTGAGCCAATAAACGATAGCCCTCATTGAGTTTCACCTTGGAGCCTACCAGTGTACCAATAAAATGTATGGGATTGACATTAGACGCGATAAGCACGTGGTCAATCCCGTACATTTTGTTCTTTTCGAACTTCGTTATCGCTTCTTTTTTACTTTGTCTAAGCCCAGACTCGGCATTGACACCGAGTCCGTCAGGCCTGGGAAGGCTGGGATAGAGGATATCTTTCAGCAATCTAACATACCGAGTAAGATTAGGAGTAAAGAGGTCGAGCTTAAGGTTATGTTAACGTGGTTAAATGCCTATTCTATCTATTTAGCTTATCAGATACTGACTATTTTTTTCTAAAGTTTTAGGCATCAGCACCTCATGTAGCCGTACTGTAAAAACCAGTAGCAAATACATATTATGTTAGCTCGCGTTTATGATTGATGACATCATCATCAACATCAGCCCATTACGTCCCCACTGCTGGGGCACGGGCCTACCCTTTTTTTTTAACGCGGTGAAATAACGCACCTTCAACAGGAGAGGGGGTTCTCTCCCAGTGGTGTGTCGGACTTCCCAACGGCTAGCGAACAGATAGTAAATGCCAGCCGCGGCTCCTGAGCGGGGTGCAATGCCCAGGGGGCTTACCGACTAAAACACCGCGGTGTACCTCATCGCCGAATGGCAGCATCATGGGACTCCGAAACTAGTCTTCAACTACCATGACGCCGCCGACGTTGCCCATAACGAGCTACACACTCCTCTAGTGTGAGGATGATGGGGGACCCGGTACACGAGACCGCCCGTCCCTCAACAGCGGCCGTTAGTGCAATGCCGACGGGAGTGTCTCCACACCCGCCGCCGGCTGGCCACCGCTGGACCCTGGTGCTATAGCGCGAGCGTATGCTCGCCGTGCGCGTCCGGTCCTCCTCTTCCGGATGAGTGGCGCGGAAGGATCGATTTCGCGCGCTCTCTCATCCGTCTCCTTTTGGGAAAGCACTGACTCGCAGAAATTTGCGAATGCAGTCCATGATCTCGCGTCCTCTACCATCGCCTTGAGTAGACTAGGGAGGGCAAGGTCATCCCCAACAACGACGGATAGATCCGCTCTCTGCTCAGACCACGCCGGGCACACCGAAACTGTGTGCTCCGGCGTGTCTTCCGCTGCACCACAGGAATGACACATTGGTGTTTCTTCCCTTCGTATCCTGTGAAGGAAGGATCCGAAGCACCCGTGTCCCGTCAAGACTTGGACCAGCCGATACGATAGAAACCCGTGTGGCCGGTCCACCCACGTGTCAAATACGGGCACAAGCGCATCCAGTGTGCGTCTGCCGAATTCTGCAACTGCCAGTTGTTCCTTCCACGTGGAGAGGAGTTCATCCCGTGCCTCTCTTCGGATTGCTCCACGCTCTTCTAGGGCTGGTCTCGTGCCCAGGGTCCTGAGATACTCTAGGCGCCAGTAAATCTTGGCTTGCGCTCTCGCCTCAAGATCCCATGGAGGAGTATTTGCGAGAGCACAGGCTGCGGCGAAGCTCACTGACCTATAAGCGCGAGCTACGCGCTGGGCGCACGGGCCTACCCTAAACTAGGGCGATAAGGCCTTAGTCAGCCACGCTGGCCCAGAGCGGGTTGGTTGACTACATAACCTAAGAAGTTATTCGTAGGTGTGCAGGTTTCCTCACGATGTTTTGCCTTCACCGTTATAGCGTAGAATAATCGTACATACACGTATGATTGATGTAACCCAGTCGAGACATCGGGTAGTAAGTAGCTATGTATCGGTTACTGTTTTATAGCGTTAAGTCCTATTAAACATTACTGCCTAAACGTAATGTAAGTCTTAATCATATTATAGCTTACCATCCATAGTTGACCAGCGAGGATAAATATTGTCATTGTATCGGGCCCAATTGTAGAAGCCAATGTGTAAGTGTTCGCTTCTGTCATTGGCTTTGAGCAGAATATCTTTCAAAACCTGAAAATAATATAAATAAAAAAGTTAAATTTACAGATTAAAAATGAAACATCAAAACACTGGCCATTAACATTACTTTGGAATTGGTCAAAGTAATTAATTTATTGATTAGAAGATTAAATTTGCTAGGTACCAAGAAATATTTTGAATCAGTCTAAACAATTTATTAAATTTACCAATATTATTTATCAAGAAAATTAATTACTTTGATTAATTTTTATTGATTTTATTGACTAAAATGGGAATCAAGCAAATGTTCAAAGATAATGTGGAGAATTGGCGATAGCCTATAATGGTACGCTTTACATCATCATAGTAGGCTTCTCATCATCATCGGACTCGCCTTGGCATCCGTTATGTGAAGTAATATTACCGTGCCTATCATTTCTGATACGAGTAATACTAAGTCATTACTTTCGAGACTATTTAACTACAAATTTTTTGAGTCAGGGGATACCAGTCACAACTATCTGTCCGGTGGTTGGTGAACGGTATACGGGTAAGCGACCCCGGCTCCTCGAGCTACTATCGACTCAGTCCAAATCATCCGAGGCGATAGTATCCTCCCTCCCCTTTTCCTTCCCCCGTCATATATCCTTGCTACTCGTGGGAACGCATTGACCTTGTTAAAACAATCCAATCAAAAACATAAATGTGAAATGAGAGCCAAGTTCAATAATGCCTTGGTTGTTGACTTCAGCGACAAAAGAAGTGAGATCTAAATGGGTGCCAAGTTCAATGGTCAACCCAGAAATTTATTTATAAGTAACACTATAACATACCTATCACATCTTCTTATAACATAAGATAATGTATGGTGGTAGCCTATGAAGGTCTGTCTTGGCTAGTTTCTATAAACCTACCAACGTATTATTATGTTCGCTTGCTAGTTTCTACGAACAATCCAAATTTTCGGAATTATAAAATAAAAACCGACAAATACTTGTAGGCTTAGAACTTGCGACGGCTATAATTCATATATGAAAACTAGCCAAGACATACCTTCATAGGCTACCACCATACATTATCTTATGTTATAAGAAGATGTGATAGGTATGTTATAGTGTTACTTATAAATAAATTTCTGGGTTGACCATTGAACTTGGCACCCATTTAGATCTCACTTCTTTTGTCGCTGAAGTCAACAACCAAGGCATTATTGAACTTGGCTCTCATTTCACATTTATGTTTTTGATTGGATATCATTACTTTTTGTAGAAAAGTATATATCATCGTAACGCCGTGGGTCCTTTGAAAAGGACAAATTCAAAACTAAAACTAGACTTTATGTAGGTACTTACCCTAAGTAATAAATATGAAAACCGACTATAAGTACCTACTCTTAATTATAAATAAGTAAGTATACCTAATAATATACTTAGTGCTCTGCCTTCCCCGGTATATAGGCGTTATAAGGCACTAATTAGGTATTTATGTTAAGCGTTCATAATAGAACCTAACCTAATTATTAAAAATTGCCAGTTTTTTATTTTTTCCTTTGTATTCATGTAATTACCTATCTGCATACCAAATTTTAACTCTCTAGGTCATTTGGAACTGGGTTAGAATTTTGATCTGTCAGTCAGTCAATGATAAAAATGAGGATTTTTGGACATTAATATCTAAATAACTGTTTGAGATAAGCTTATGAAATTTAGAACACATATTTATCTCGCAAGTCACAATATATGAGCCAAATTTGATACGTTTATGTGAAATAGTTTTTGATTTATGAGGGGTTCAATAGTGGTTCCAAATGGTTCGTGTAATATTACACACGGTGCGGCTCGCCAGTTCTGTTTCTTGAACCTTGGCTCGACACGCTACCGCGTGTCTAGATGCACAAGGCAGAATGGCGGCGACGTGGTCCACAACCCGTCACGTCACGTTTCCCACAGAGGTGAAAAGTGGATCGCTCGAAGTGATCTCTGCCTACCCCTCTGGGAAAAAGGCGTGATTTTATGTATGTACGTGTATTTAATTACGTAAGCAATAGTAGGTAGGTACCCCGGTATAATCTGATAGTATAAATCTGGGACAATGAAAGGAGATTCCTGGTCATGGGCCGAGGATACGAATTCTGTGGCAATCCTACTGTCAACCATTAGATACCTTAGCCTCAAGGTCACTGTTGATGATGGCCAGGTGCCCGCCCTCGGCTGTGCAGGTGACGTGTGCTTCATCCCATGTGGCCCCATCCTGGTGGAGCTTGTAACAGCTTTTTGTTCGGTTGTCATTGGTGTAGCCTGAAAAAAAAAGATTGTCGTAAGTAAGAATCCATTTATCATACATAGATATATATGTTACAAGATTAGACTTGTTTTGTAAACTTAGAAAATAAAATTGTATTAATGTTTTATATTTAAGAATAATTAATGTTAAGTTTAATATCATGTATGTATCATGCCCTCATGTTGCAGTGCCTGAAAAGGGCAACTAAGTTATTAAGTTCATATTACTGTAAGACCTATAATGTACACTTAGTTAGCAATAAAGAACTTTGACTTTGACTTTGACATCATCATCATCATCAGCCCATATACGACCGCACTGCTGATGCACGGGCCTACACTAAATTAGGGCGATAAGGCCTTAGTCAACCATGTTGCAACCAAGTGCGGGTTGGTCGACTATTCGACCTTAGAATTTCCTCATATGTGTGCACTTGTGCAGGTTTTGCTCACAATGTTTTAAAATTCAAATTTGAATACACAGTGGTCCGCGGCAGAGATTGAACTGGCGATCTTCGCATGGCAAGCAACGGTTCATTCACACTATTTCTAGTACAAAAATTAGTAGTAGTAAAATTATATATTTCTAGTACGCAGTTCCACTGCAAAACATTTAGCATTAGAGGAGCGTCGGTGGCCGAGTGGTTAAGGACATTGTTTGCCATGCAAGAGGTCGCCAGTTCAAACCCCGCCACGTACCACAGTGTTTTTCAAATTTGAAACACACATGTACGATTATTCGACGCTTTACGGTGAAGGAAAACATAGTGAGGAAACCTGCACACCTACGAAGAAATTCATAGGTTGTGTGTGTAGTCGACCCACCCGCACTCTGCCAGGAGTCCAGCGTGGTTGACTAAGGCCTTATTGTCCTAGTTTGGGGAAGGCCCGTGCTTCAGCAGTGGGGACTTATATGGACTGATGATGATGATTAAGTAAGTGTAGTATGTTGACTGTCGCGTAGAAGACCTAAGACTTACCGTTGTTAGAGCACTCGTTCTTGGTCAAATCCCAGGTAATTTCCTTGTAGCATATGAAGGGCCGTGCGCCCGCGCATCTGACGTCTGCCATCATTCCGTTACGCATCATCGTTATGCAGTTCTCTTCACCATTTAAGTTATTAGGCTCGTTCTCCGCCCACGCATTTGGCATATCTTCAATGTGGACTCCTGTATATGTTTAGTATTCATATGTAGTATAGTTTAAATTAATTACAAACGTAAACAGGCGTTTGTAGAATGCATATTAAGGAAAATGTTATTTGTAGGCACTAAATTTGGTGACAAATGCTTATGATTGGGTTTATTTTTAGCTAATTAGTCTAAAACTCAGTATTTGTGTCTGCAGACTACAATAAACCATTATTTTACATGCCTCGTTGGTCTAGTGGTAGCAAGTGCTGCGTTAGGATCGAGAGGTCCCCGGTTCGAGTCCGGGGTCGGGCAAAATTTGTGTGAGTTTTTCTGTAATGAAATTACTCAGCCCGGAGTTAGGAAGTTGGCGGTTGAACGCTCGTGCCTCAGAAAGCACGTTAAGCCGGTGGTCCTGCGCCCGATCTCTCATCGGTCATGTCGGATTGCCGTCTCACCGAATTATGAGAGTAAGGGAATAGAGAGTGCACTTGTGTTTGCGCGCACACTTGTGCACTATAATATGTCCTGCGCACTTGGCTGTTCTCAATGGAGATCGGCCGCCATGGCTGAAATCGGTCGGACGCCTTATTTTACATGCGTTTTAAGGCAGTCATCGTTATTTATACTAAATTGAGGTTAACTTACCTTCTTCTGAAAATAACTCATTCCTAGATACCATTGTATGGATCCCCGTGTGTATTGAGTTGCTTCGATTCAAAATCATTAACATTATCATATGGGCAAATAAATTTTCATTCAGAGGGGAAGCCAAACGCGCACCTGGAGATTAGAACTACATATTACTATAACATTCACTTAATATAGACATAATATATAGTTTAATACAGTAATAAATGAAAAAGAAATACAGAAAAAAGTTATATCTATTTGCATCCTGATTGCTACTTGTATGATTTAAGTAAAAACTTAGCTCAAGCTTTTCAGATTATTTTTCATGTTGGTTTCAACGTCTTTAAAACATATAACTGCGACGGAGTCTCTAGGACTGGCAGTTTTTTACTTTTTTATGTAGTTAAAATGGATACCTTCACGGTCGCAGGTGGCTCTTGCCATATGCCAGGTTCTCGGCATGGTGTGAAGCTTGAGACAGCCTTCAGCAGCTGGGTAGAACTTGTAGTCCCTCCGGAAGTTGATGCATTCGGGAGAAGCAATAGAATCTAGAATATAGAATAAAAATATACTAATTGTGAAATTTAATAACATACTCCCATTTTACTTACCTTACATATTTAGGGGTGAGATCCTCTGCTGCTGCTGCCTCATAGGTCCGGTGGTGATGACGAGGTCACTCTAAGCCATCATCGTACGTCAGGAAAAAAAACTTACCCTTCATAAGCTACTTCTGACCTAAGTAGCATCAGCACTTGTGATTTGTGATAGCAGAGAAACAATAGAATACAAAAATAATTATACCCACAGATAAATATCACAGCAAGTCAAAAATAACTTTTGAGAAAACAGTGCTCCGCGATAAAGCAGCTGAATTTGAATTCATAATATGGACACTATACACAAGATTTAATTTCGTTTAAATGGTTATAAAACCTCCTTTACCCCGCAAACGGGTCGGAGGGATCGTTAGTTTTTAAAACTGAAAAATAAAACTAGAATTAGTCTTTATGGGTCTACACGCGATATTAGGAGTAGCAAATTACATAGCTACTTACTGCCCGATGTTTCGATTGGGACCAATCGTGGTCGCGAGCGATCTCGGTCGGGCAGTAAGTAGCTATGTAATTTTCTATTTCTAATATCGCGTGTCGACCCATTAAGACTAATTCTAGTGTAATGGTCCGCGAAAGTCTAAAATCTTACATGAAAAATAAAACTAGGCAAAAGCTCTTACTTTTGTTGCCGCTTGTTTCAATTCTCATTCCTTCCACTGAGAAGAATATTAAAACGCAAGTAAGTATTGACCGAATACGTAACATGGTTCTTTTTGGTTTGGATGTCCGGCTTAAACTGACTCGATGTATTTAATGTGGTACTTATTAAATAAGGTTAGCATTGTTTAGTTGTGCGCTACGAGCCGTTAGCGTTACGAGCTTTTGCGGTACATAATGTATTAAGGATATATAATTGCACTAACACACATTGTTTTTAGGGTTCCGTAGCCAAATAGCAAAAAACAAAGCCCTTATACATTCGTTTGGTCTATCTGTCTGTCTATCTGTCTGTCCATCCGTAAGTCACAGCCAGTTTGTTCCTAAACTCTTAGAACTGTTGAGATTTAGTTGGCATTATAGATTTGGTTGGTTAACACAAACGGTTAGATAGATACCAATTTGAAGAAGCTTGGTTGTCAAACATTAAATTGGTATACTTAATCATCAGGTGGTATCAGAAAAATGGATAGCCCGATTAACTATAAATACTTTGCATTTTGAAATGTAGTGTGTGTGTAACAGTTGATCAATTTTCAATAAGTGTTATTTTTTTTAACACTAATTATCAATTAGTGTTAAAAAAGCCTAGGGGGGGATGGGGCCCTACCAAGATCTTTGGGCCCAAGCCAACCTCACGTGCAAGTGCGTACCCCTGCTGACCAACGAACGAGGCTCTGGCACCAGCTTTCCCTTCGGGGTTGGGTGGTCGGACGGCAGTCGCTCCCGTAAAAGCGAAACTCGCCACTCAAAATGGTAAGAAAAGTAAGGAAAAGAGCCAGAGATAGGGCGCCGCCGCAAAACGGCGCGCAGGAGTTTCGCCCGACTCCTGTGGCAAGTGGGCTAGGGCTACCGCGTTGGGGACGGACGCGGCTAAAGACGTTAGCCCCAACCCCACGGAAACTCCGCTTCGCGACGTGGAACGTGGGCACGCTTACCGGTCGCGCGAGAGAGCTGGCCGACGTACTCACCAGGCGGAGGGTGGCAGTGGCGTTCCTGCAGGAGACTCGGTGGAAAGGCAGCAGATCCCGGGCCATTGGGAATGACTACAAGCTGATCTACACAGGAGCACCTAGTGGAGAGAACGGGGTTGCGGTAGTGCTGTCCGGGGAGTTGCAGGATGACTTGTTGGAGGTGAAACGCTACAGCGACCGCTTAATGGACGTAACGGTGCTTATCGAAGGGGTTACGACCCACTTGATAAGCGCATACGCTCCACAGGCTGGTTGCAGCGACACCGAAAAGACTTCATTCTGGGATAGACTTGGAGAGGTGCTGCGTGGAATCCCACCATCTCAGGGAGTCGTTCTGGGTGGCGATCTGAACGGTCATGTGGGTGAGGAGCCTGAGGAGTTCGAGCGTGTACATGGTGGCTATGGGTACGGCAGACGCAACACTGAAGGGGAGAACATCCTCCAGTTGTGTTCGGCTGCCGACCTGGCTATTGTGAACACGTTTTTCCAAAAGAGGCCTGAACATTTAATCACCTACAGGAGTGGGCGGCACGCTACCCAGATCGACTTCCTACTCACTAGGAGGCACCACATCGGCAAAGTAGTCAACTGCAAGGTCATACCCGGAGAGAGTCTCACGGCACAACACCGTCTACTTGTCATGGATCTCTGCGTGAAGCCCAAAGCCAAAAGCTTTGAGCGCTGTCGGCGTCAAATAAGGTGGTGGCGGCTTGACGAAAACAAATCCCAGGTGTTCGTCTCATTATCGGCGACAAGTGCGCTGAGGCTGAGAACGAATCAGTTCAGAACCACTGGGACAGGATTCAGGCAACCATAACCGAAGCGGCGAAGTCAGTGCTTGGCACGTCTAAGGGTGGACGCAAATTTGACAAGGAGACTTGGTGGTGGAACGACGCAGTCCAGAGGGAGACTAGGGTGAAGAAAGCCTTCTTTAAAAAGTGGCAAGCGTCCAACTCTCCTGAAGATCGCGACGCATACAGGTCCGCAAAACGTGCAACTAAGAAAGCTGTTGCCAGAGCCAGGCGAGCCCACCTACAACCGCTCTACGATAGGCTGGAATCGTCTGAGGGGCAGAAGCTTATCTATAGATTGGCACGTTCTAGGGTCAAAGCGGCACAGGATATCTCCAAGTGCCGCTGTGTTAAAGACCCTCATGGTGACCTACTATGCGAGGACCTCGCGGTGAAGGAGAGATGGCGCTCTTACTTCCACGAGCTGTTAAATAAACAGCATAGAGAAGTGCAGCCACCGGACCTCCCTCCAAATCTTGGACTTGTGCCACCGGTAACGCCTGAAGAAGTAGAGAATGCTCTTCGCCGCATGAAGAATCGGAAAGCTGTCGGAGCCGATGGAGTCCCCATCGAAGCCTGGAAGGCAATGGGTGGTCGTGGTGTGGGCATCCTTACTAACCTTTATAACCGCATACTCAGCACCGGCGGGATTCCTCGCCAATGGAGACTGAGTGTTATCACCCCGGTCTTCAAGGGCAAGGGATCAGTGCAAGAGTGCGGTAGTTATCGCGGTATAAAAGTCATGTCCCACACCATGAAACTATTCGAGCGGATAGTAGACTCTCGAATCCGTCAGGAGTGCACTGTCTCTGGATGTCAATATGGTTTCCGCCCCGGTCACGGGACTATGGACCCCGTTTTTGCCCTAAGAATCATCATGGAGAAATACAGGACGAAGAACACGCCTCTCCACTTCCCTATTTCTGGACATGGAGAAGGCCTTCGACTGTGTTCCGCGTGAGATGATTTGGTGGGCCCTGAGGTCCAAGGGAGTGCCAGAAACGTATGTTGATATCATTAGAGACATGTACTGTGATTCCGATTCTGTAGTTAGGACCGCTGTTGGCGACACTTTGCCCTTTCGTATAACCGTCGGAGTACACCAAGGCTCCGTCCTGAGTCCGTTTCTCTTCAGCCTGATATTAGACGTATTGTCAGACAGCATCAGAGACCACCATGAGCAGCCACCATGGCTACTTATGTATGCTGATGATATCGCGCTGGTGGACTCGGACAGGGGACGGCTGGTGAGACGTGTTAACACATGGAAGGAATCGCTTGAGAACGGGGGTCTGAAACTCAACGTGGCGAAGACAGAGTACTTGGCCTGCAACACTACAGATCCCATGTCCGTCCGCATAGGCGAAGACACGGTCGAGCGCACGGACCGGTTCAAGTATCTGGGATCTGTACTCCACGCGAACGGCGACATCGACTCCGACGTCAAGGCACGCATTGCTGCTGCTTGGGATAAATGGCGGGAGGTGAGCGGCGTCACTTGCGACCCTAAAATGCCGGTTAAGCTGAAGGGACAGGTCTATAAATCCATCATTAGGCCTGTCCTCTTATATGGTAGTGAAGCATGGCCATTACTTGAGCGGCACAAGCAGGAACTGCGGGTCACGGAGATGAAGATGCTGCGCTGGATGTCGGGAGTTACGCGAGCAGATCGCGTAAAGAACTCCCGAATTCGCGGCAGCCTTCATGTCCGAGACATCGCTGATAAACTGCAAGAGTGCCGCCTACGTTGGTACGGTCATGTTTTACGGAAACCGGCAAACTACGTAGGGAACAAGTGTCTAGCCATGTCGCTACCGCCGGGTCCCGGCAGAAGGGGAAGGCCCAAGAAGGCCTGGCTTGACGTTGTAGTGGATGACATGCGTGCCAACAAACTCTCCGTAAAGGATGCCGAAGACCGTGCGAAGTGGAGAGTTAGGAGTAGGAAAGCGGACCCCGGGCTCCGCAAGGATGCAACCGGGAAAACGCCAAGATGATGATGATGATGTTAAAAAAGCGTCGATGGCCGAGTAGTTAAGGTCGTTGCTTGCCATGCGAGAGGTCGCCAGTTCAAACCCCGCCAGGTAACAATGTGTTTTTCAAATTTGAAATACAAATGTGCCATCATTCGACGCTTTAACGGTGAAGGAAAACATCGTGAGGAAACCAGCACACCTGAGAGATTTTTGAACGGTCTGTGAAGCCATATAAGAGGCCTACGGGTGGTTTAAACTCTGACACCAGGTTGTTCATCAACCATACGATAAGAAGAAGAAGAATAGGTGTTATTTTACCTAATTGTAATTTAGAAATAAGGAAGATATTAAAGCAACATTATAGCACCAAATCATCTTTAATTGATAATCAATCGATGTCTATCTCGCAGATGTAGTGGAGCTCAGGGGTACACGAGGCGTCGTTGAGTTCGAGTGGGTTGTTGTTCTTATTGACAATGGATCCGCAGAACTCGACCCTTCCGAGGTTGTTCGGCTCGCCCTTCGCCCAGCGAGAGAAACCTGCCTCCTCTAGCGTCTTGCCTGAAATAATTGAGTGCGTTAACAGATGTTGATGGAATCGTTGTTCATGTGCCTATTGACTACATGCAGTACAGATATACTTTTGCACACGTACACGTACAGTCAATATAGATTTTTTTAAAATAATATGTTAAATTAAAATTAGTCTTTATGGGTCTACACGCGATATTAGGAGTAGCAAATTACATAGCTACTTACTGCCCGACGTTTCGACTGGGTTACACCAATCGAGCTCGCGACCACAATTTTAGTGTAAAGGAACGCGAAAGTCTAAAATATGTTAAATGCATAAAAACCTCATGAGATAAAACAGTAGGTACGCGACCATGATTGGTGTCACCCTATCGAAAAGTCGGGTAGTAAGTAGCTACATAGCTACAAACAGTATCAAATACATATTTGATAATGTTTTAATCGCGTTAAGACGCCCATTTAATATTAATAAATAAATAATAAATAAATAAATATCGCACAACATCACATACATTGATCTGATCCCGTGGTAAGTAGCTTAAGCACTTGTGTTACAGATATCAGAACCAACAGTGGATAAACAAATAAACTTAAATATATTCAATAATACACCCAGACACGGAACAAACACCGATGTTCGTCACACAAATATTTGTCCCGAGTGGGAATCGAACCCACGACTTTTGGAACCGTAGGTAGTAAACCTGGGTCACTAACCACTGTTCCACCGAGTCAATCGATTAATAAATGTGATTAAACGCGAAAGTATGAAATTATATATTTTTTTCAGTCTTACCGTCCATGGTTGACCAGCGGGAATAAATATTAGAATTGTACCAGGCCCAGTTGTAGAAACCACTGTGTAAGAAGTCGCTTCTGTCATTCGCTTTGAGAAGAATATCTTTCAAAACCTGGCCAGGGAAAAACATTTTCAGAATTAAAATCAATCATCAAAACATTAACAACAAGTTTACATTTGCTTTGGTCATATTAAATTATTATTCGATCAAAAGATTTAATAAGCTATCAAAATTACTTTTGAAAGAAATGTTTTATTTATTGATAAGAATAATAAATAAGCTGTTCACATTTCGTTTGACTAAATCTTGGAAATTAATTATATTGTACTGATTAAAAGAAAGGCGGTAAACTTATTACGAAATTACCTTTACTTTTGAAAAGCCCACTTACTTCACCATAACCTTTATAATATGAACCTGTAATTTATTTAAAATCTAATTTTTATTTGATAAATAAAAACTATTCCTGTTACATGATGATCTGTGCAGCCAGAAAATAAAGTAATAAATAAATATTACACAACATCACATACATTGATCTGGTCCCGTGGTAAGTAGCTTAAGCACTTGTGTTACGAATATCAGAATCAACAGTGGATCTTCACAAATATTAAGTAGGTATGTTACGAGTATATTAATATATTTGAGAAGAACAAACGCCGATGTTCGTCACACAAATATTTAACCCGGATAGGAATCGAACCCTCTTGGAGCCGTAGGTAGTGTACTGACCACTGTTTCACTGAGCCAGTCAGTACCTTAGCCTCGAGGTCACTGTTGATGACGGCCAGGTGCCCGCCCTCGGCAGTGCAGGTGGCATGTGCCAGGTCCCATATGACTCTTTTCTGGTGGAGTTTGTAACAGCTGTTAGTTCGGTTGTCTTTGGTGTATTCTGAAAAAGATTAAAAAAATATTAAATAATTTGTATTGCTTGTACAATTAATATACTATTTGTCAGATTAAGCGATGCTTAAGTTCAAAATGTATGAGAGTTTTGAATTTTCCTACCAACTTTTCTTAGCGTATACTAAAAAAAAATCGTTTCACTATTCAGCTGACATACAGAAAACTGCGTCTAAACCGCAGATCGCAGATACCAGCTGCGTTGGGCTGACTACACTATATCCCGATAACCCAGAATATGTGTTATTTCAATAAATAAAAACAAGTACAATATTGTGTTCTAATAAAAAGGCGCTTTTTGCACTTTACTCAGGCTTTTCGTACGGATTCAGGTGACATAAAGTATGGGGCGCTTTACCGTTGTTAAAACACACGTTCGTGGCTAAAACGCCAATCTTCTTCTTGTAGCATATGAAGGGCCGTGCGTCCGTGCAGCTGACGTCTGCCATCATTCCGTTATGCATCATGGCTATGCAGTTCTCTCCACCATTCAAATTATTAGGCTCGTTCTCCGCCCATGTAATTGGCAAATCTTCAATGTGGACTCCTGTATAAGATAATAAGTTATCATATGTATAACTAATTACGCATCTCTTTAAGTTTGAATTTATAATAACTTTTGTAAAGTTTGTATTAAGGAAAATGTTAATTTGTAGGTTAACTTTAGCAACATGCGCCTTTGCATGACCTTCGATTTATTTTAGGTAATTTGAGTTAGTTATCCTACAAAATATATGGGTGGGTATTATTATTATCAACAGCGTCTAATGAACTATGATACATGCATTTTGTTAAAGTTACCTTCTTCTGAAAAATAGTCATTCCCTGAAACCATTGTATGGATCCCAGTGTGTATTGAGTCGCTCCGAATCGTTACCATTAACATTCTCATTTCAGTATATAAATCTTCGTTGAGAGGGGAAGCCAAACGCGCACCTGAGGATTAATAGTACTTAATATAAGTCTAGGTATCCTAACTACTAAAAAAATTGAACATCCTGACTCAAGAGTTGGATATTGTAAGAAAAACCATGCCCAAATTTTTATTCATCTGTAAGTCAGTGAAAGCATACTTCAGTTACTGGCCATTTAAAAAGAACTCGTATTAGTAAAGAGGAATAAATTAATACCTTCAAGGTCGCATATCGCTCTTGCTGTATGCCAGGGGCTTGGTATGGTGTGAAGTTTGAGCCAGCCTTCTGCAGCTGGGTAGAACCTGTAGTCCCTCCGGAATATGCTGTAGTCGGGAGCAGCGATAGAGTCTAGAAAAAAAAAACTTGTGTCAAAATATGTAATGGAAAATACGCTATTTTTTATTTACGTTATGCTACGTACGTCCTGATTTAAGTAGACCAAGGACTTGTGTTGTTTTATATCGGAGAACATACACAAATATACTATAGACAAATAGCACCCAATTTAAAAAAGAGCTTTGGAGAAAAAAGTTGCCCAGCGGTAAACCTGCTAAGGAATGATTTGGTAATTTAGACTTAACGCACTGAACACAAGACTTTTCGTTTAAGATTATAAAATTCGTTCCTATCCGACATGATCGGGGCGGAAGGATCTTCAGTTGTAAAAAATTTAGAATAAAAATAGACAAGAATTCTTACGGATATTGTCGCTTGTATTAATTCTCATTCCTTCCACTGAGAAGAATATTAAAACGCAAGTAAGTAATCGTAACATGGTGCTTTTTGGTTCGGATGTCCGGCTTGAACTGACTCGAGTATTTTCAATATGGTTGTTATTAAACAAGTTATCATTGTTTACTTGTGCCTACTAAGTGACACCATTACTAGTAGTTCTTGGATTGCCGGCGTTTACACTAGCGATTCTATCGCGTTGAGACCCATTGTAGTATGCACATTATGCCACTTGCACATAGCGTTTTTTTTAAATGAACCGCTATCGCTGGTAATACGTACATGTTTGCTTTATTTATACCCACCCGGGACAAATATTTGTGTGACGAAAATTGGTGTTTGTTCCGCGTCTGGGTGTGTTATTAAATTTATTTGTGTATTCTGATATCCGTAACACAAGTGCTTAAGCTACTTATCACGGGATCAGATCAATGTATGTGATGTTGTGCAATATTTATTTATTTGTAATAAATCAAAAAAAATAATAAAATCTTTATTGTCAAAAAACTGTGTTAAATACATTAAAAATAATAATTTAACAGATGAAACCCAATTATGCCCCACCCTCATGGTTTTGTGCATTATATTTCTAGTAAATTAAATAAATCATAATTATTTATATTGCTCCTATTCAGGGAATAACCTGATAGGATATTTATTTGTTAATACTATCTTAAGGAAAGAAATAGAGTTTACATTAATTTGCAATAACTATAATTGAATTTAAATTTAACGACAGGCATAATTTAATAATACATATTTTGATATTGTAACAATGAAGCATATAACAATAAACTTGCGAAATATGAGTAATACCTATACCACAGCCTATACTAAACTTGTTATTTACTTGGTAGGAAATTTAAAAAGCCCTGATTTTCTCGTATCTACGTATATTAAAAACGGGTTGTAATTCAGTATTGTTTCTGAGATTCGTAACACAAGTGCTTAATCTACTTAAATCTGAAATCTGAATAAAAAAAATTTATGAATATAACATTGTAATTTATTTACCTACTTATAATCTCTAATCTCTTTCGTGGTAGAATATGTTTGTAAGAGAATCCGACGAAGAGGTAAGTATTTGTTAATATTCATAAGCACGCCCTCGATGTATGCCTAATGGGCTTGAATAGTACCCATTTCATTTATGTAAATAGTAGGTATTATATTTGTAAAAAAGCTATTGTACAAAACACATTTATTTCATGAAAAAAATTTAGATTTTGGGCTGGAACAAAAATGTATAGTTCAAAAGACACTAAAAAAACACGCTTTTATGGGTGCACGAAAAAGTCAAAAATAAATAAGGGCTCGTTCTAAACTTCGTCGTTCGAACTTCATGATGGATGATACGATCATCCATCATGAAGTTCCAGTTCAAATCTTCCGGCTGCATCATCAGATCAGCTCGATAGTACCATATCATCGTGGTCAAAGTTCATTACAATACCTTTCTAAAAAGTCCAAAGACGGCTATGACACGATATTCCATCAAGGAATGCTAGTGCCTATCTTCCGGCTTCATCATCAGACCTTGAATCCTAATCATGGTCAACGTTCATTACACAAGACTTTTCTAACAAGTCCAAACACGGCTATGATTCGATGATCCATCATGAAAGTTCCAGTTCATATCTTCCGGCCCAAAATCATCAGATCAGCTCGACAGTACCACATAATTGTATTGTCATCAAAATCATATATTAATGCTAGCTTTCATAACGCTACGATCTTTAGAAGATGGTTGAATAAATTTTCTTAAATTTGATTACATAGTTGCATACTTACATACTCGTACAGGTCGACCTAATAAAAGCGTGTTAAAAATATGTAAGTGAAATATCAGGAACTCGATAATTTAAGGAGACAAGGTATTCTCGTTATAAACATTATGTCCATGCCAAATAGGTAATAGACCGTTTTCTGTATGTGGTGGCCAATATCAATTCGCTACCTCCATTGGGCATTGCACCCCGCCCAGGAGCCGCGGCTGGCATTTACCACATTTTCGCCAGCCGGGTGGGAGTCCGACACACCACTGGGAGAGAACCCCCTCTCCCAGTGACGGTGCGAAAAGCATTTCACCGCGTAAAAAATATATACAGTGCACAATTGTGTGCGAGAATACCATTTCTACATACTCTTTCCATAGTTTAGTGAGACGGCAATCTGACAAAACGTAGAAAAGAGAATTAAATATCAAATGCGTTAACGTATTTCTTTTTGAACTGAGGGACTACGATGATGGCTCGGAATATACTTGTTTTGATCAACCGAACTTGCGGGGGAGCGGATGACTCTCATCCCTAAAGTCGTATCTATGAGACACGGAAACTGTAAAATTGGTAGGTAGGTAGGGGAGGATATTTTACTTTAACATCGCCCGCTTTCGAGTTTTTTTCCTTCTTCTAACACCTAATAAAATCTCCTACTGTTGACGTAGCGACTGTTGAGACATATACGATCCTTATTGGATGTGCCAGGGTTGTGTTTCCGATTCTAGACGAGACTGGCGCTGGACCCCGGCTATCGCTTTTTAACAGTGTTACCCTAATATTTTAGAAACTTAATATCATCATCAATCAACAATATGAGTATCTAAACCATAAATACAACCTGTTGTCACGTCACTTGTAACGGCTTGCCATAACCTAAATTAACTCCTCCCATTTTAATCTAGCGACAGCCCGTAACTTCGCAAGTTTTTATTGTTATATTTATAGATAATCTACTGTATTTCTTTAAAAATAGTTGCTTATAAGTTATTTTCATATAAAAAGCTATATTATTGTAAAGTTTCATCAAAATCCGTTCATTCGTTTTTTTGTGAAAGAGTACCAACGTAATACATACATTCGCACGATAGTGGGATAGAAAAATGGAAATACCCTACACCCGGGTCTTTCCCGGGCGAAGGGACGACCCTAAGAAAATCCACATTGTCTTTGGCTTTACGGTCCTCGTGGCCTTGACCACGCGGGGTCGAATGTACGACATGATCCTTACACATTTATAACGTGGAGTAGCGGTTTATATGCTCCTATTATACGGAGTCTTCGAGATTGCGGCTCTATGGATGGGGTTATAGTTGACATTAATAACTGGTAGCGATCTGCGTTGAAATGGCTGGTAGATAAGAAGTCAATTCAAATAGCTTTCTCTTCGCGATTGCGTTTGCGTATACTTAATCATGGATGTTTTATGTTATACCTACTAGATCTTTGACTGGGACTTCGTCCGTAATCGCATAAAATATTACTCCCTTACAGCTAAATCGGTTAAATAAGTATCATATGTCCATCTCCTGGTTCTAAGCTATATTCCTACCAATTTTCGAGCAAACCAGTTTACTTGTTCTTGAGTTACAAATGGTGTCACTAAATTGCCATATACATACATACGTCATGGCGTCCATAGTCCGTAACACGACTTTTTCTTCGTACATTATCTTTCTATAGGTAAGTACATTTGGAACTCAGTTCAAACCGATTATTATCAAGTCCTTAAAGTATACACCGTGAAATTTTAGTGGTTGTTTCCCGCAGTAAAATAATTTTATGTAGTAATTTTTTTTTATTTTTTTATTCATAATAAATAATAAAGAAAAAAAATAGAATAGTGCAGTTTTTTAAATACTTAAATTAATAAATTAAATACCAGTTGTACGAAAGGGATAAATGAAACTCGAAAGCACGCTCAAACCGCTTTATTAGGTACTTAGGGCATAGAGCTTCTTTAGCTTTAATCATCGATTTCATGCGGCAAGCAGAAGTATAGCTTCTCACGCTTTCAAGTTGGATTAACTTTTTTAAGAAACAAGTATAAATAGGTAGCATTATTCGATACTACTAAAAGTAAATCGTTCTTCTACGGGAAAACCAATACCAAACTTCACGGTGTAGAATACATACCTACACCTTTAAATAGGTACTTTTTTAAATATTATTTCTTATAATTTTCCAATAAATCTGTCACAATACATTTTATTTATTATTTTATAACTTAAACCGGCACCTCGCCGCGTAATTTTTGTGAATTAACTCTTAAATGAGTTAAAGAGGCAGTTCATTATGCACTTATATCTTATAAGAAGCGATTTAAAATGGATCTGTCTAAATCAACTAGCAATATCGATTATATCTAATCTAAATGAGTTCCTACTCCATACAAGTGGAATTACCTTTTGGTTCACCAAATTACTGAGCTTTTACCGTTAAGTAATCAGACTAGAACATAGTGGTTCTATAGTGATGGATGCGATATTACGCTAATTGATATTTGATTGTTGCAAACAGGTAGGTTGGTAATTATTTTCATTAGTGACATGTGATAGTTCGTTCGTTAATTTGTATTGTATTAGCCTTGCTGTGGACAACCCGTACAGAAACCTTGGTTGTAAAAGTACCTGCATAAGGCGTACGACCGATTTCGGCCATGGCGCCGATCTCAAATAAGATCAGTCAAGTGCGCAGGACATATTATAGTGCACAAGTATGAGCGCAAACACAAGTGCACTCTCTGTTCCCTTACTCTCATAGTTCGGTGAGACGGCAATCCGACGGATCGATCAGAGATCGGGCGCAGGCTTAACTTGCTTTCCGAGGCACGGGCGTGCAATCGACAACTTTTTGACTCCGGGTTGAATAATTTTTTTACAGTAAAACTTACACAAATGTTGCCGGACCCCGGACTTGAACTGGGGACCTCTCGGTCCTTAAGCATAGATTGCTAACAAAAGACCAACGAGCCAGTTAAAGTAAAGTACCTACCTACATAGGTACCTATTAGAATTGGTTTATTTGCACGCACGTTCCTGGCGCCATAGCTAGTATGAGAAAAAAGCTGTAAAGTAAACTGTATAACTATTTTATCGTCAACTGGAGAAATTGTCCAAATTGTTCACAAAATGAAACCCATAAAAGAGGTGAGAACAACGAAATTTGAAAAAGAAAGTAATTAAACAAATCCAATTATGATATTAAAATGATGTTGCTACTTGTCAGTAAAACTTGTTGCGATAAATAATCATTTTCTTATTTAGATTCCTATCAACGATCGCTGGTTATGTTTAGAACATCGTGTATGTTAAAGGTATTAATTTTTCGCTTATTCGCTAAAAAAGAACACGTTTAGCAATTAATCGGTGATGAGTGAATTCATAGGAAGCGCTCTGTAACCTGATCGATGTCGAAGTCAAGTAATTACTTACTATCGCCGGCCTCCGCTTGCCTACATGCGACCAATTAATTTGTTCACATGCAATGCACAAACTTCTGTTTGATGTTAAAACCATGTTTTGTATAGCAGTATCAAATATTTGTAAGATACGATAAGGTACATGTTAAGAAACCCGACCCATTTTTCACAGCATATAGGAAACTTATTCGGAGCTATCTGCACATTTTTAATGGCTATTTCTATCAAATTCTATCGAATTTTGAATCCTATTCCCAAAATGGGAAGTAAGTATTATTTTTTTTTATAAAAAGCGATCTCAGAATGACATAACATCATAGAAATATTATAATGCAGAATTCTCCCCACTTCACTATTTAGAGGTTCTTAAGCACAAGTCAATATAAGGTAGGTACTTGTAATTCAGGTCACGTGTGTAATCTTTTTTTCAACATCTCACTTCCTCATAAAACACAAATGCCTTTTAATGTAATTGCATGTTTGTATGTTAGGTTTTACTGCCGCAATAAATGTGCAAGACAAAGTCAACTTTATTTTCAGATAGTACAGTTTGTATGTAAATCGAGAAATACTTTACCCAAGATATAACCGTGATTGTTAGGTGGCTTGTGTGCCATTCCAAAGGCAGGGTAATGCGAACACAAACCTATATTCAGAGACGATATCGTTTGATCAGATTGGGCTAAGGCCTTTATGATATTCACATGTCCCTTTAAGATGAACAAGTAGCATCACCACTGAGGCGAGGAAGGGTTCTTTTTATCTTAACAGGCTGCGATGGTTTGGACTAACCTTGTCATCCAAACGGATCTGAGGGGCGGACGGCTCTCATCCCTAAACGCAGGGCACCCACCAGCTCTTAAGATGCCACTAGCTCGTCTCATCGCCGGGTTAACATATTTTTTGCAACCGGGAGTACAATCACTTCGGGTAAACCCTTGAGGAGTGTGTGTAAACGAAGAATTCTCTTTTTTTCATAGGGCGGACTAGCGCGACCGAACCGAGCAACTCTTATTGACTTATGATTGATTGTAGAATCTACAATCAATCATACTGATTGACTGATTAAATATCAACCTAGTTGATTATCTACAATGTATTCTATATCAATCTGATTAAATATCAACCTAGTTGATTATCTACAATGTAGATAATCAACTAGGTTGATATTTAATCAGTTTTTAAAACTCTTATAAAAGTGTATTATAAAAGTCAGGTATCTTATTCTCATACATATTATAAAAAGATTCAGTTTTTAATTGGAATAAACGCCTGTGGTCGCTACAATGGCAAACATAAAGCCATGCTAATACATTTTCGCAAGGCGCTATAGCAAAATGTTGTTTATTTGATAAAGTTAAAAATTTATTTCAGTGATGCGTTCGAAATTTAATCCATATTATAAACAATTATACATTATAAAACAATTTTTTGTTCTATGTTACAAAATACTAGCAAGTAAAAAAGGTACTTTTATGTGTAACAAACAATATTATACTGAATATAGTAATTTTATATACAAAAACAACCAACCGTTTCAAATAATACAATGCTCTACAGATCAGTGTACTTTGAAACAATAATTCCTGCCAATGTCCTCTACCTATATTCGTTAGTTGTTTTTGGAGAACATAATAATGCTCTATTATTGTAATTAGGTACTTACATGTTTTTCATGCGAGATAATTTGTACCTTGATGTCACGGCACTAAATTATAATACACTAGCGACCCGTCCTCGCTTCGCTTCGGGGATATCTCTATCTCTATGTAATATATTTTAACCCCGTAAGAGAAATCTATTTTTTATATCTAAAAAAAGCCTATGACACTCAGGGATAGTGTAGCTTTCCAACAGTGAAAGATTTTTTCAAATCGGTGCAGTAGTTTCGGAGCCTATTCGAAACAAACAAACAAACAAAAAATCAAACCTTTCCTCTTTATAATATTATTATATTACATATTACATTGACTCCCCCGTACCCCAGTGACGCTTACATGGAGCCTACATATCGCATGCTGGCTAGCTGAGCGCGGTGGCGGCAACCACGCGATTTTTTTCTAATACTTGCAATTTAAAACTCGTGATATCTTCCGAATTAAATGTCCGAATTGAATCATTCAAAGAGTTATAAAAAGGTATTGAAGCTGTCTTGAATATAAAGTAACTTATTTTTTTAAGGATTGATACCAAGGTACAAATAAAGAGCCCTTTCAAGCGGCGGCATATAAATTAAATTTTTAGAATAAAAAACCGCTTGCTGTGACATAACTATAATATTTAGACATATGCTGTCGCGACACTTTTTGTAGATAATGATGAGTTCTGCAAAGTCTTAGTAAATGGTTTTGTTCTATCTTCAATAGTTTTCGCAGCGCAGGCGACGTAAGGAATTTTTCAGGTCTATTTTTTACACCTTGGGTTACATTATTGGAGTTTTAGTAAGGATCCCTAATTTTTTTAAAAATATAATATAGCCTATGTAACTTCTGAATAATGCAGCTTTTAAATGGTGAAAAAATTATTGCAATCGGTCCAGTAGTTTTTGAGTTTATTCATTACAAACATACAAAAATACAAAAATACAAAAATACAAAAATACAAATCTTTCCTCTTTATAATATTAGTATAGATGTGTCATCTGTCTGGCATTCCTATACAATGGCTGCCATTTGCCTGATTCTGGACTCGGAAACACATTGTCAAAGTGGAGGAGTAGGTAGGTAGATTTAGGATTAGCTAAAGTTTTGCTTAAGGGAAAGTGATTTCGATTAAATTAACTATCATAATTTACTCATTTCTCTCAGTTCATACATACATACAAACATAGAATCACGCCTATTTCCCAGAAGGGTAGGCAGATATGTGCTACGTTCCTGGCACACCACTTTCACTTCTTCAACATCCATCAACCTCTTCATGCACGCTCGTCGATTACGGGCACTTTTGATTTGACCTTTCTTCAATATGTGACCTATTTGGTCATGGAACTTCTTTCTTCGTTTCCCCTGTTAGTCGACATTTCCATTTATACTTTCTCTATACACCGTGAAATTTTAGTGGTTGTTTTCCCGTGGCAGAACGATTTGCCTTTAGTAATACTATTGAATTATGCAAATTATTCCGTGAGAAAAAAAAATTTTTTTTTGAAATTTTCCAAATAATATTTTTCTATCTCGAAAACGAGAGAAGATATCGTTCTTTTACAAGATGTGACGTAATCAGATACTGCTTGCCGCATGAAATCGATGCTTAAAGCTGAAGAAGCTCGACACCCTAAGTCATAAAGCGGTTGGAACGTGCTTTCGAGTTAAGGTTAAACCTTTCGTAAAACCGGCATTTATTGATTTTAACAAAAAAGAACTGCACACATCTTTTGTACTACTATAGAATCATTTTACTGCGGGAAAACAACCACTAAAATTTCACGGTGTATATTCCTTTAGTATATTTTAAGTAAGACAGTTGAAGATGGACTTTGAATGTAGTACTTATATTCCGACTGCTGTGCAGCTGAATGCAGATTATTATCGTAGGTATTATAATATACGCTTGGGCCACCAAAATTTCATTTCTAGTCCAGGGCATGCAATTGCATGATAGAACTTTTGTGTGATATATTTTATGCCTAAATTATTATATACTATTTGGTGCCTAAATTATTTTTGAGTTATTGACATGTCGAGAAAGATGATTACCTAACGTAAATATTAATTCTCTCCATACCGTCTTAGAGTAAAAACCTAGAAAATGTTATTATTATTAAATTTGGGAATATAACCTCGCACGATGCAGGCTTTTGGTCCTCCTAAAAAGTTATCTTTTATCCCTTACGAGGTTTCCACTTCAGTCTAAGGTGTCATACGTGCCTTGTTATCATTTAGAAAACTAACTGCTAAAGTATTTTATGAAGTATAGGTATCTAAAGCCTAAATTATGTTTTGCCTAATAAATCTTTGTCTGTCCAAGAGATGAAAGCTTTTTTTTATATTGGCAACCGCACGTGTCGCCGCCGAAATCATACGGATTACTCGTGGTCAGTTCAATATTTGCTTAGCTGCCTATTATGATTCACATAATAACAAAACAATGGTATACTTTGCCTACGTATTTCTAAAGATAGATATTCCGTACAAATAATTCCACCAAAAATATTTTCACGTTAAAGCGTTGCCTAGATACTTTTTTACACAGGGTACCTACGTATCTCTCTCGACAAACAATTTGCACTAAAACTTTATCACATTATATGAAAATATGGTCAGATCTCATGTAGAGCCAAGATTCTTGATCAATGCGCCCTTAACTTCTCATACTCTACATTTTAGGCAAAGCGTGATGCTTGTATATTTAATGATTCTAACGATTCTATTATATCTTGAAATGTTTGACAATTTAGCATCATCCAAACGAAAGTTATGAGAGTTAATAAAAAACGATGAAACTATTTGTTTAAAAAAGTAGGTAGTGTCATGGCACTTCTGTGCCCCCAGATATGTTCAAATAGGTAAAGTTATCATGTTTGCTGTAAACTGGTTTACCTATTTACTTATGACTTATGAGTGAACTTAGTTTGTGATACAAACGGGAGCATTAAATTTACGCAGGATTTAATTTCTCAAAATATTGTTCATGAATATTTAAAGTCCACGCGTGGCGCGATGTCTCATAAATAATACATCTAACAGGTGTTTTTAAATAAATATTAGCACAAATGTTTACGACCAAATAAATAGAATACTTTCCGAGTAATGATGAAACGATAGCGCCTGAATAGCTCATTCAATTAATTGATTGAATTAAAATTGTAGGTGAGTCAATTATAAGAAAAATAACAAGCAGTAAATACTTTAAGTTGAGATATTATTTATTTCAATCAAGGTTTTTCGAACAATTTGTTTGATTTGAAGAAGTTCATTATACCATCATCATCATCAGCCCAAATACGTCCCCACTGCTGGGGCACGAGCCTACCCTAAACTAGGGCGGTAAGGCCATAGTCGACCACGCTGGCAAGTACGGGTTGGTCAACTAAACACAATTTATTCGTAGGTGTGCAGGTTTCCTCCTCCTCCATTACCGTTAGTTTTTTCAAACCATAATATATCTAGATATTTTAAGATGTTAAGCTCTATTTTTTGGCTTGAATTCATGCTAACAGTATAAAATGTAAGTACCTACGGGTATTAGACAATCAAGTATAAGATTTGGTTTATTTTTTTTTGCTGAGATATTTTTTTTCATAATAGATGTTTTTGTATGTCCAGTTTCTTTTTAACGCAGAGTTTTGTTATGTCGTGTTGATAACCGTAAAATTGTATGGTTGTTCAAAAAGGTTTTGTTCTTCGTATTGTCTTATAAATGTCAGTAATATCAGGCCAGCAATGTTTTTGTATTCTCGTTCTAGATTTGATATTTTGAATCAAACTGTTAGTTTTAGTTTATGACAATAGATGGAACTATCCATTTTTACATCGCGCAAGCGTTTTGTTTTCTCCGTCCTATATGTATAGCCGAGAGGCATGTTCAAAATGTTCGCACTTCAATAAAACTAAGGTCTCTATACAACCTGTTTTATTCAGTAGATTTGGGCCTATAGGAGTTTTTACATGGTCCTTATCGAGTCGGATATACAGTCGAGTTTTGAGTGTCCCGGCGGTTTTTTGTGAGAAGAAACCATCCGAGGGGAATTGCTGCTGGAGTGCCGGCGCATTTTCCCGGAGTGATCAGCAGGAACTGCCATTTGCGGAGTTCAGGCAAAATCGCTGGAGGAGCACAGTAAGACGGAGTGGAACCAAGCCAAGTGAATCGTAAAAAGTTATCAGTGAGTGTAGTGCTGTGAATTGTAAGTACTTTTGAATCAGTTTAAGTCTATTGCAAGTGAAGAGGTTTAACTTATTAACTTAGAACATTTTCAAGAATTTCCCGGTCTTAGAAAATTTGAAGCAACTTCCGGACTTAGATAATTTTAAGTGTAGTTTTAGACTTAGAATATTTTAAGCCGAAATTGATAACATAGGTTTCGCATCGATTTTCGTCTTAGAAAATATTTCTTTGTTTTTATACCGAGGATTTCAATTTTTGTTTGTGCATAATGGAGGGGCTATTTAGGTTACAGTTTCATAAGGTCAGTTCTATGGAAAAAGCTAGAGAAAATTACAAAAAGTCCCCCAAGGATAGAATTAAATTGCAATATGTACAAACAAGGTTAGATGCTTTAGATAAAGAGTGGGATCAATTTAACTCTACTCATGACAACATAATTCAATCGGCAGTCACTAAGGAACTATTTGACCATAAATACTTTAGTCAAAGCGTTTATGATATTACCAAGGAGTTGTACTTTACATACAAGTCAGAGTTAAAGGAAGCTCTCGATAGTTTAACTGTCAGTCAAAATGCAAAACTGTCGTCAGGTATTAACTCCAACGTAGGGCACTGTGATGGTTCATCTGTCAAATTACCACAGATTTCCATTCCACGTTTCTCAGGTTTATACTCGGAATGGACATCGTTTGAGGATTTGTTTTTGTCATTGATCGATAAAAATACGCGTTTAGATGATGTACAGAAAATGCATTATTTAAAGAGTCTTTTGACAGATGAAGCTGAACAGCTGGTAAGGCATATACCGATTACGGCGGCCAATTACAAAGAGTGTTGGTCTCAACTTAGTAGTAGGTATAAGAATAAACGATTCCAATCAAATTCTTTACTGAAGCGATTCATGAGTCAACCCAATGTAATAGAATCTTCTGCTTCTATTAAGGGTCTCTTAGATACAACCGTAGAATGCTTAAATGGTCTAACGAATCTGTCTGTTGATGTAAGTTCATGTGACATTATAATTGTGTACATTGTTAGTTCCAAACTAGACCCGGAGTCACGGAAACAATGGGAGGCGAAGATTAGCACACATGATCAATTGCCGAATTTTGTTGAGTTCAAAGAGTTTCTAGAGTCTAGATTTCGAGCCCTTGAGTTTTTAGATCCTAAGGTTTATACGTTTGTTAATCAGAGTGACACCTCTCACTATAAATCAAAAGTTATGCATGCACTCAATAATAATATCAATGGTTCTAAGATATTGTCTTGTCCTTTTTGTAAAGAGAACCATAAAATTGCACATTGTAAGAATTTCGCTAAGGAGAGTTACGATTCACGTCATAGCTTTGTCCAGAATAACAGGCTTTGTTTTAATTGCTTGAGACATAACCATTCAATTAAATATTGTCGTAATAGTTCCACTTGTCGTATTTGTAACAAAAAGCACCACTCATTATTGCATCCCAAATCTATTTCAAACTTCACTGCAAACACAAAGAGTTCTAATTCAGCAGTTGAGGTCAAAGCAGCCGTGTCCTCGGTCCGGACACAGCTGAAACATTGCGAACCATCTTCATCTTCATCTTTATCAACTTCAAACGTAGTTCATTTTTCCAAGCAATCGATGACGTCACAGGTTTTATTAGCAACTGCTATTGTCGAAGCACAGACAAGTAGCAGTAATAGTCAACTGTTGAGGGTGTTATTGGACCAAGGGTCCCAGACATCATTCATAACCGAATCAGCAGTACGATTGCTAGGTTTGAAGAAAATACCTGCGAATAGTATTATTTCAGGAATAGGCGGTGATCAGAGTTCTTTAACTCCCAAGTTTTTCGTCATGGTGACGATTCAATCTCGCTTAGACCCCAACATAAGGTTCCAGGTAAAGACAAATGTTATAAGCACTATAACTTCTTCATTACCTTCACAGAAGTTATATAAAAGTCACTGGCCAGAATTTCAGGGAATCAAATTAGCTGATCCTGAATTCGATACCCCAAGCCAGATAGAGATGCTACTTGGAGCAGATATTTATGCTCAAGTCCTCAGGAAAGGTATAGTAAAAGGTCCAAAAGGATCTCCCACTGCTCAGAACACTGCTTTAGGTTGGATTTTATTTGGTCTAGTACGTTTTGAACAGGGCAGCCCTCAATGCCTTTTCGCTACTGTCAGTGATCAGGTGGATGGCAATATATTGCTGAAGAAGTTTTGGGAAGGTGAGTCAATCGTTCCCACAGATGCACTGACAGCAGATGAACAACATTGCAAGGAAGTATACAAAGCTACCGCTTGCAGAGATCCAAGTGGTAGCCGCGTTGTTAGTTTCCCTTCCCGAGGTAAGTATATCCAGCATCAATATGGGAAATCAAACGAGACAGCAAATACGAGATTCCTGTATCTTAGAAACAAGTTCAAAAGGAAACCCCAGGTAAGAGACAGATACACCACAGGCATGCAAGAAACAATGCATTCAACTCGTAATCCAGCCAACTTTGTGCATAAAGCTGCAAGAACTTCAATATAGCATGTCGTGTCAAACAGGTTCTTACTGGCTCCATGAAAAAGCTGTGATGGTACGTATGTCCTTAAATCAATTAGTAGCAACATGAAGCAGAGCCATCAAATCACGTGTTTCAACTAATAAATACTCATCTTCATACAAATGTATTCGTGTCATTGCATTTCATAAAAGGTTCCTGTACTTGGAGAGGTTATGGATAGCAGAAAGAGAGCGGAAGTTAAGTCAAATACAAGTCAGGAAATATCAGGTGCGTTGAAATTTGTATAAGACAGAGCCAGGAAGAGAAGTTTCATTAAGTAAAATAATTTCAAAGGGTAGAAGCATAAATCTTCTAATAGGTGTATATGGGTATGGTTTTGTGTCCATACATTAGGTGACGCCGCTAATCATATAGGAGGACAATCTTTCACCAGCACTTTGGCTATTAGGGATAGTTGTAAATTACAGTCAAGTCTGGACAGAGTTGTACGAGTCGTATCTCTCCGGTTTAGTCACATATATTATGTTGAGTTTTTTATCTGTTTTATTCAACTCTACCTGAGGTGATGTGAAGAGAGTCTTAATTTGTTTTTTGTATTACTTATGTTTTTCTAATCTTGTTATTGCTATACAACTTAATGTAATGCATACACCCCCCTTGACCTCATGGTGGGCGGGTTACTTTTCTTGAATAAGTTTTGTTAAGGACATAAACAGATGTCCATGGTGGGCGGTATGTTCAAAAAGGTTTTGTTCTTCGTATTGTCTTATAAATGTCAGTAATATCAGGCCAGCAATGTTTTTGTATTCTCGTTCTAGATTTGATATTTTGAATCAAACTGTTAGTTTTAGTTTATGACAATAGATGGAACTATCCATTTTTACATCGCGCAAGCGTTTTGTTTTCTCCGTCCTATATGTATAGCCGAGAGGCATGTTCAAAATGTTCGCACTTCAATAAAACTAAGGTCTCTATACAACCTGTTTTATTCAGTAGATTTGGGCCTATAGGAGTTTTTACAATGGTAGAAATCAAAGAAGTCGACGATTTCACGCGTTTACTTATTAATATAAATTAGTGACTAATAATGTTACGCTCTGTGGAATCAATTTAGAGTGTTTGCAATAGCATGGCAAAATAACATGTTGTATTTCAATTAAATAATTTGTGCAGGCGCTTCCATAGGACTTGTACATACACTCGTAGGTGTTTTAGCTCCGATATTTTGTTAGGGCAGTGCAAAATTGAAAAAGTTTTAGCCGTAAGAAACAGGAAACAAGAAAATTATCATTGTTTTCTCTCGACAAACAATGCGATAATAAGTTTTGGATGATAGGCGCATTTTAGACGTAAAGAATAAATGACATAATCAAGTTTGTCTGAGGTGATTTTGTTACATTTCATGACAAAAGTCGTGCAGTAGGAAGGTACTCCCAGGCCCGCCACTAGCTCGTCGAACGCCCGCGTGCAATACCGATTAAGCCGCCCCATATACAAATCTACCTACTTTTCCGATTCCAAGTATCAAATCGAATTCAAGCCGTTGTCCTATAAGACCTTTTTTTATACATTGGGCTAACAAGATGACTTCACTGCACCTGATGTCAAGCGGTAGTGAGATCCAAATATGAGGTCGACAGGCACAATAGACCATATTGAGTCGCACTCAGCCTGGAGGCCTGCTTAAAAGCCGTTACACGCCCCTTCTAAAGAGCCCGGGATCATAAGAGGAAGGGAAAATATGAGCTGGAAGGGCATTCCATGGCCTAAGGACACGGGGCAGAAAAGAGTAACTAAACCTCTTAGTACAAGCCACCTGCGCCTGCATTGTATGTGGATGGCAGCGCTGCCCAGCACGGGTCCTTCGGGAGTGGATAGGGGAGGGAGGGACTAGCTGAAATCGCTCTTCAGAGCATTCCCCAATATAGAGACGGTAGAGAACACTTAGACCGGCAATGTCTCTACGAAATTGTAGAAGCTCCAGGGTTTCGGACACGTCTACATCACTGACAATACGGATAGCACGTCGCTGCAACCTATCAAAGGCATCGAGTAAGTATTTTGCGGAACCATCCCAAAGATGAGAGCAATATTCCACTCATGGGCGAACTTGTGCCTTATACCGAAGACAGAGCTGCACCGGTGTGAAAAATCGCCTCACTCTGTTCAGGATCCCTAGTTTACGGGAGGCTGTTCTAATGACGCTCTCGATGTAATCCCACTGGTTCAGGTCGCGGCGAACATCGATGCCAAGGATGCTATCCTGTATTGGTAAGGGGCTGCTCTGAAGAGTAGGATGGGAAAGGAAAGGAGACACTTTGCCAGAAAATACACACACCTGTGTCTTCTTGGCATTGAGCTCGACAAGATTGCATGTACCCCATTCGAAAATGCGGTCCAAGACCCCGTCAAGCTCGGTGACAAGAAGGTTCCTCTTCTCGGTTTCGGTCTGCTTTACCCCAGGTATTCCGAAATAACGTGCATAGACAGTGCTGTCGTCTGCATAGCAATGGATATTGCCTAGTGACAACATTTCATTCATATGCAGCAGAAACAAAGTCGGTGACAGAACGGAACCTTGAGGAAAACCGGAATTTATAGGGTGAAAACAAGAAGTGCGTCGGACACGAATCCTGCGCCCTTCCAAAAATCCAGCAACCCAATCGCATAAGCGAGGTGGCAGACCGTATGCCGGGACCTTGGAGAGAAGCGAACAATGCTACATATGGTCAAACGCTTTAGCGATGTCGAGGCTAACTGCCATAGATTCACCACGCTTCTCCATAGCCTCCCCCCAGAGTTGTGAAACGTACGCTAGGAGATCACCCGTGGACCGTTTTGGTCTAAAACCAGCATGTATCAGCAGCATGAGAAAAAAAATTACAAAAGATACTATATTTGAGTAAATATAAATTGTATCTTTTATAATTAAGACCACAAAATCTGAAAATCAATTGAAATGTCGTCGTCGTGGTGCTTAACCAAGAATTAAAATGTAGAAATACCTACATCAATTGTTCACAATTTGAACACAGTGTGTATTACTCACTTAAATAATTTGTTACACAAGACAAAACCAAAATGTACTTAAATATTCTTCTACATAAATTGAACTCTTCTTGCTTTTGTGTTTGCAAAATCTGATTATCAACTTTTTCGTATCCAAACTGTCCAAAATTTCATGTTAAATCGAAACTATAGCTAAATTACTTAAACATTTGCTGGTGCATTGTTGACTTGATATATTAGTATTAAAATAAAGCTTCATTAATTTACTTTTTATTTAATGACTTTTAATTGATAAAAAAAGTTACGTAAATACTTGTATAAAACAAATGTTTTACTCACATTTAACGTAAAAGTCAATTTCTTAATTTTTTTTTCTTTTATGTTTCATAAACACCGTGAAATTTTAGTGGTTCTTTCCCGCAGTAAAATTATTCTATCTTAGTAGCACAATAGATTTGTGCAGTTCATTTTTATTGAAATCAATAAATGCCGGTTTTACGTTAGGTATACCCGATACTCGAAAGCACGTTCGAACCGTAGCTTTATTTAGCTTTAAGCATCGATTTCATGCGGCAAGCAGTACCTGATTACATCACATCTTATAAAATAACGATAGCTTCTCTCGTTTTCTAGTTGTAAAATTATTATTTTCAAAACATGATAATTTTTTTTTTTCAATCTGGTTTTTGCCGCCCCCTTGACAATGGCGCCCTTGTGCGGTGCACGCCCTGCACGCCCGCTCCTGGCGGGCCTGGGTACTCCTAGCTATTTCTTTGTGAGGAAGTCATAATATCTAAGCATCGTAAATCGAGCCATTAACCTTAAGTCTATGTACCCATAAAGTACAATCTATTGAGCTTTCTAAGTTAAGCATTATTGAATTGGAGATTTCGTTTAACCATGCATTGCTAAATGGGGTCGATACATTTAGAAAATAAAAAATCATATACTTTCGTCGTGACAATATAACTACATTGTCAATTTTAAGTTTTTTAACCGTCTTTATTGCACGGTCGTGTCGTCCACACATACACGGAGGTATAGATCTACCATAATAGCAATAGAAATTGACTTGTGATGTTTTTTCAATAAGAATATAATTTGTCGTCATTACAAACTTAATGATATTTGTCGATATTTTAATTTTGAGACTGTATTTTAGACAAAGTGTATTTTCGATGCATTTTAAGCATGATCATTTTATAATTATTCTACTTATTACGAGTATTCGCATATTCGCTGGGTGATGCGTTTTGGGATATGGGTATACGAGAAATTATTAGATAATTCCCAGTTTACCCTAATAAAATGTCAAACTGAAATAGTCGCAGCGTCCACAGATGTGTTGGGTACAATCTTGTATATGTCGTGGCCAAATCGATGAATTGATCATTTCATGAAATGGTTGGCCATTTCGTGAAGTGTTCACGTTTCATGAAGTGGCCAACCAATGGTGACCAAATCATTAAACGATAAACGTTTAGCGATTTGGTCACCCACGTTTGGCCATATCGTAAAAAGAGGGCGACTATAAAATATTTAATGAAAACCAGGATCAGTTTTGATACGAATAATACGTTTTCATCGAATTCTTCATCTTTCTTTTTAACTTTCTTCCGTGTTTAATAAAGATTTTTTCGCATTTTTTCTGAGAGAAAATTCGTCTTTGTTTACAACAAGGGCCGCCATTTTGACACAAACTGCACAAAAACAACCAGTGTTGCCAAATAAGTATATATATTTACTGCCTAAAATAGGCAAACTTCCGACAATTTTGTCCGAATTAAAATTAAATGTACTACCGGCAACGCTGGCGGTAGTACACTTTTCAAATAGATTTCTTTAAACGCCAATAGCCCCGCCCACTGGCCAATAGAAGAACACTTAAAGAAAATCTGTCAAAATCCAAGCAAAAACGTTCCAATAGTAGGAGAGCTAGCAAGAATTTTTTGGTAGGTATTTGAGGCAAGCTGAAAACTTATCCTGAACCTCTCCTATTATATCCCAGCACGACACCGCAGACCTTGCTGGTGAGTAGCGGGGCTAAAGCAAACCCCCAAAAATATTTTTCATCTTTTTATTTATAACTAAAAAATAAGACTCACGTTGTAAGACAAATTATTTCGATGAAACTTCTACCTGTCAGGTGAACTGACAAAGTATATTTATTGGATTATAAAATATATTTTAAAATAAGAAAAATTGGGGGTTTGGTTTAGCCCCGGTACTCAGCCAGGTCTGCGGTTTTGTGTTGAGTTATAATATTAAAGGTATAGGACCATTTTAAGCTTGCCTCATATACCTACCGAAAAATTCTTGCAGGCTCTCGGACCACAATTTGGGCGGGGCTTGCTTTGACAGACGTATAAGCGCCAAGCAATTTTCACCTTATAGGTGGTCGACCGCCAAATACTCCGATAGTACTACCGGCAACGCTGGCGGTAGTACACTTTTCAAATAGATTTCTTTAAACGCCAATAGCCCCGCCCACTGGCCAATAGAAGAGCACTTAAAGAAAATCTGTCAAAATCCAAGCAAAAACGTTCCAATAGTAGGAGAGCTAGCAAGAATTTTTTGGTAGGTATTTGAGGCAAGCTGAAAACTTATCCTGAACCTCTCCTATTATATCCCAGCACGACACTGCAGACCTGGCTGGTGAGTAGCGGGGCTAAAGCAAACCCCCAAAAATATTTTTCATCTTTTTATTTATAACTAAAAAGTAAGACTCACGTTGTAAGACAAATTATTTCGATGGAACTTCTACCTGTCAGGTGAACTGACAAAGTATATTTTTTTGGATTATAAAATATATTTTAAAATAAGAAAAATTGGGGGTTTGGTTTAGCCCCGGTACTCAGCCAGGTCTGCGGTTTTGTGTTTTTTTTACAATAATACAATACAATACAATACAAATATTGTAGAGTTATAATATTAAAGGTATAGGACAAGTTTTCAGCTTGCCTCATATACCTACCGAAAAATTCTTGCAGGCTCTCGGACCACAATTTGGGCGGGGCTTGCTTTGACAGACGTATAAGCGCCAAGCGATTTTCACCTTATAGGTGGTCGACCGCCAAATACTCCGATAGTACCTACTTTCAAAATTACATGAATTTTATAAAAAATATTTTTTGCCAAAAATATGCTATTCTAAAATAAAAGATACAATAATATGCTAAACAGGAAGAAAATAATATACCAAATTTAGCACTTTGTGCAAATTTAGCATATTTGCACAAAGTGCTTAATTGGTATGGCAACTCTGGCACTCTACCGGTAAAGTCAACGAAACAAATCCACGATATTATGATCGAATGAGATTGATCGTTTCATGAAATGGCAGTGCGTCTAGCTGGCCCAATCGTCAAACGATTTCTTATAATTGATCTGATCTGGCCATATCATGAAATGGCCAATGGACAGTGAAATATTTCATGAAATGCAACCATTTCATGAAATGGCCAATCATTTCATGAAATGGGCAATTCTACGATGTGGCCACGACATACATATTACTTAGCTTACCCGACAGAGTTCGTCCCGTCAAAAAATGTGAAAAAGAAAATGGCTGTTTAAAGGGTTTTCCCAGCAAATATTCGACTTTTTCTTTTTCGTCGTAAGAACCATCCTTGGACTTCAACGAACATTTTAAAAAAAGAATTGGCCAATTCGGTTCAGGCGTTGTTGAGTTATACGCTTACCAACACATTTTCCGATTAATTTTTATATTGTAGATTAAGTAATATTCGTTTTTGACGCAAAGTCCACCTGTGGTGGACGAATTGGTGGAGGACGTTGGAATAATTATCTACCTAATATAATTTAGTGTACCTACATACTATTTTAATGAGAAGTTAATTACGGTAATTATGTGGCAATCAAGTCTTAGATGATTCGATCTTGTGCCAAACTTTTCCTTGCAATCCAATTATTAATTTTCCTTGTAGGACGAAGTGACCTATAAAAGGCAAGCTAACATAATTTTAAACTGTCATGGTTACACACACACATCAGAAAATTTTAAATATCCGGTATATCTACCATGTTGTTTTGTTTTAATGAGCTCCCGATATTGCGGCACTGTTTAAAGCGCCATGGGTGAACTGATCGGGAGCTCATTGAAACAAAAATACATGGTAAATATCCCGGACATTTACAGTTTTCTAAGGCAACCTATGTTTCAAAAACAGGGGTTTTCTAAAGTGCCCTGTTATTGAGCTTTGATCTCGTTTACCAGAGCGCAGCTGAATATTTCCGAATGCATGTTTCTCTCATGCAACCTGAATAGGAAGGAATGAATGAAATGTAATTGGAACTAATTTATTGTTGCTGCGACCTTCGCGTGCAGTAGATTCGCTCTGTGTCTGACATCTTTTTTTTATCGGCATTGAATCCGATAATTACTAAAAACTGAACCGTGAAACTGAGTCTCGCCAGCTTACAGAAGGTTTGATTAACAAAATTATAGTGTCTGCAATTATTGTGAAACAGGAAGTAATGAAGAATTTTGAACCAACACTAAACTAAATTAAACATTTACGAAACTTTTTTACTCAATGAAAAATCTGTTTGTCACGTATTTCTCTTTATTATACGTTTAAATTGTTTACTTTCATATTTTTTTAATAATATGCTTTTCTCCTCGTGTTTATTCAGTAACAACCATAGACTAGAATGTGATATTTATTATAACAATTTACTGATATTTTATTGCTAACATCTGTTAAAACTAAAATAAATTAAGTATTCAAATGTACATTGCAGGTGCAATACATTTTATATGTCTGGTTATTTTACAATAAGATATTATATCGATGAATATACCTGGTAGGCACCAGGTAACAGCAAATTCATCCACAGCTATTACTAAATGTAATTACACAACTTTAATACTGATAAATACACTAAAATGCAAATAGATAGAAAGCCAGTGTTGGCCTGGATGGAGCTCGCATTATTATGCATCCTCTCGTTTACATAGTATAGGATCGTCTCACAGTTTATCTTATAGTTGCTCGTCCCTTCTCGACTGTACATGATAAGTTTGCAGTCTGCGTCTTTAGTTACGTAAATCCTCATATGCATAACTGGGTCGAGCAAAGTGGTTGTCTTCCAGTCTTTGACACCCTTAGGGCCGATAGGCGGCTTAGGCGAGATGTCTTCCTGAGGCCGCTCGTCTTCACTCCAGAGGCTGACGTCCACGTTGTCTTGCGCCATCTTCCGGGCGTTGTAGTCGTGGATATAGCTGCGCAGGAATCCGTGGGCGATGTAGCAGAAAATGCTGTACGTCTCCACGAGCTCGGCGTCTTCGATGCGGACCCAGCATTGTTCGGAGCGGTCGTTCCGATTCGGAAGATCAAACGGCATCGGAAACGAACATGGCTTCACATCCAGCCCGCTCCCTTCACTGAACACTGCACTGAACACAATTATCAGTTCAACTAACATTTTAGGTGTGGTGCTTTGTCAACCGCATGATTGGAACTAACGAAATGTACGACAGTTGGTTGCGACAAACCGAGAAGAATAGCGAGTCTGCTTTGTGAATGATTACAGGTTGAAAAGATTATTAAATTGCAATTTACTACTCATTGTTTGAGCAGCGGTTGGAGCCTTGCGGTCGTCACGATCGCACTTATTGCCTATCATAGATACTTAAATACCTGTTTGCTCTAGTAAATACTTTAAGTGCTTCTTATATGTTTCATCTACTTACAAGAACAACCTTTGAAATTGTCACTTTGGTTACTTTGCACTCAAATTCTTTAACGAACTTCATCTACTTACCTAACTGACAATATCATATTATGATCAACAGTTGTTAATGACCTTATTGTCTTTTGAAATAAGACTTGTAATACTTTAATGATCTATCCTTTTTTTGTCATAATAATAAATCGTCACTTTGTTTACTCCTCACACCAATTCGTTAACGTCCTTTATCTACCTTCCTTACTGTCAATACCTTATTAAGATTAATAGTTGGCTAATGACGTTATTGTCTTATGAAATTAGATGATTTGTAATACCTTAATGATCTAATAGATTGCTAGGTAATAATTGTATTTATGAAATAGTTGTTTTTAAATTTGTATTTTAAATGTTACTTACTTTGCAAATGAATATGTGTTTTCACAATACTTGATCGTAAAATGTTTACGAGATGTGTAAAGTACGTTTTTCTATACATCAATGTGATTTTCATTTTCAACGTGCCTTCGTTACTCGTACAAACTTAACATGCCACAACAGTGCAACATTGGAATACTGAAAAAAAAACATAATAATAAGTAATATTAATTCTAACTTAAACAAATAGACGGAGCGGAAATTATTGTGTATTTTATTATGGATAATTGTATTTTAATAATGCTATAAGTTTTAAGTTACTCTGTTATCCGCTATTCTCGGTAACTGATTGAATTGTCCTTACATACAATTACATATATCATTTAAATACTTTGATGAGAAATCTTTGAGAAACTCCTGCGCAGAGGTAAAACCGCTACGTTTTTGGAAATACCCCTTATAAACGGAAAATTCAAAATGGTGAAGAACTATCTCTAGTACCACGATTATAAGAAGTAATTAATATATTATCATAAAACTGGGTTTTTACAGATAAATCTTAATGCATTGGTACAGTAGATAACATTACGTTGACCATACGACCTTCGCCCCAATAGTTTGTTTACATGTGCTTTACCTCGTTATCAAAAGCCCGCAGCGAATAGAAAGAGACAAAGCTACAATTACACAAATACTTCCAGTTAATACTGTATCGTCAGACGTGGATCAAAACAAACGCTATAAATAATTCATTCGTACGTTCTCGTGGTTCGGGTGCGGGAGTGTTCCTCATTCTTACACAAGCGTCCAGTTCTGTTAAAAAAAACGACATTTAGTAAAATTTTACCTGTTTTCAAAATGGCCAACAGAGCCCTTCTGTTGTGCCTTATACTTACGTTGTTAAGTGCAAACCTAATTGAGTGCAAACGCAGCAGTGGAGGCAGCAGACATTCCTCAAGCAGACACAGTGGTTCTAGCAGTAGAAGTTCGGGACATTCCAGTTCATCTTCAAGTAGATCTGGGTCTAGTCACTACCCGTCTTCACATACAGGTCTGTCTGGAAGCAGTTCAAACCATAAATATTCATCATCAGGATTAGGCCTATCAGGTTCTGGCAAGCAAACCAATCATGGATATCCCATGTCAGGATCAGGTCTCTCGGGTTCTGGGAAGCAAACCAATCACGGATATCCCTTGTCAGGATCAGGTCTCTCGGGTTCTGGGAAGCAAACTAATAGTGGATATCCGTTGTCAGGATCAGGCCTATCAGGTTCTGGGAAGCAAACCAACCACGGATACCCGTTGTCAGGATCAGACTCATCAGGTTCTGGAAAGCAAACCAATCATGGATATCCTTTGTCAGGATCAGGTCTCTCGGGTTCTGGGAAGCAAACTAATAATGGATACCCTTTGTCAGGATCGGGGCTCTCGGGTTCTGGGAAGCAAACTAATAGTGGATACCCGTTGTTAGTTCCAGAGATCTCTAGCTCTGGGAAGCAAACCAATAATGGATACCCATTGTCAGGATCAGGACTCTCGGGCTCTGGGAAGCAAATCAATAATGGATACCCAATGTCAGGATCAGGCCTATCAGGTTCCGGGAAGCAAACTAATAATGCATACCCGCCGTCAGTGACAGGTCTCTCGGGCTCTGGTAAGCAAACTAATAATGGATATCCCTTGTCAGGATCAGGACTCTCTGGCTCTGGAAAGCAAACCAATCACGGATATCCCTTGTCAGGATCGGGGCTCTCGGGCACTGGGAAACAAACCAATAGTGGATACCCGTTGTTAGTACCACAGATCTCTAGCTCTGGGAAGCAAGCTAATAGTGGATTCCCGTTGTCAGAGACAGGTCTATCAGGTTCCGGGAAGCAAACGAACAATGCATACCCGCCGTCAGTGACAGGTCTCTCGGGCTCTGGAAAGCAAACCAATAGTAGATACCCGTTGTTAGTTCCAGAGATCTATAGTTCTGGGAAGCAAACCAATAATGGATACCCATTGTCAGGATCAGGGCTCTCGGGCTCAGGAACGCAAACCAATAACGGATACCCATTGTCAGGATCAGGACTCTCGGGCTCTGTTAAGAAAACCAATAGTGGATACCCGTTGTTAGAACCAAAGCTGTCGGGGTCTGGAAAGCAAACCAATAGTGGATACCCCTGGTCAGGGACGGGCCTATCAGGTTCTGGGAAGCAAACTAATAATGCATACCCGCCGTCAGGGACAGGGCTCTCGGGTACCGGGAACCAAAACAATCATGGATACCCAACTTCGTCATCAGGTATTTCCGGATCAGGTAAAACACCTTATATACCATCAGGAATAGGCAACTCAGGATTAGGCACTCATTATGAATATCCAACCTCTGGTATGTCTGGAGGAGTACCTGGAAACGGCTACCCTTCATTCAATTATGGACCTACAATACATAGGCATACTTATTATTACAATACTTTAAATGATGGAAGCTTGGGAATGAACTACCACAATAATCCCTACACTTCTAATGGAATTCATTACAATGATCTGTTAACTGGTTTAACACTGTACAACATGGGTAGGTCTCATAATCACTACCACGATCATTATTATAACGATGATAACTACAATAGAAAGCATTATTCTCATAACAGTCATACTGGAAGCAGGTCCTCTAGTGTACCTAAAGAGTCTGCTGAGTGCAAGTTGAAGATTAAAGATCGTGATTCCATTAATGTGTTCAGTATACCGTGCGAGAATGTTTCTACTTTTACTGAACATAATAAAAAAACAACACCTAATACAACATGCGTTATAGAAACTGTTAAGCTGGAAAACTTTACTGACACAATCCTAACGAATATAACAAACAAAACTGAAACAACTATATCTGCGAATAACATGACAAATACATTTAATATAGCAAACTTAACAAATACGGAAAATAGCACCCAGTTAAACAGCACAAACAACGAAGTCCCTTCAATTAGTACAAATCAAAAAGACGACGCCAATGATCTGCTGTTGGTTCAACCAATTAAACCAATTAATGTTTCTACAAACATCAATGATACCACAAAAGCACCCTTACTACCAGTTAAATCGACTGTGTCTAATGTAACTTATGTCAATGTGACTAAATGTACGACAGTTGCAAATGTTACAGAGTTCTTATCAGGGCAGGGTCCTGTGAAGTCAGATTTAGAATGCACAGTGGAGATTAAGACTAAGAATTCGTTGCGACAGAATATTGTAGATTGTGATACGTTGATTAAATACGCAAAGAAGCAAAACGTTAAAAAGGAGGAGAGTAGTTGGATGCCGTCGAGGGAAAAGTTGAAGGCTTGGCAGAAAAACCCACCGTGGTGGCTGGCATTATTCATCGCCATCTAGATAATTGAATAAATTTAAGTAGATAATAATAAAAATAATTTAATAATATGGTTTATTCGTGGCTGATACAATAATGTGTCAAAGATCAACGAGAGTAGCCAAAAATAATAAATTATAATTTTTGAGCGACACTAAAATCACTAAAATTAGGTTAATCTATTATTATCATAACCTATGTATTGAAAGTGTAATAATGTCATGCACTTTAATAAATGTAATAATATTGTAAGTTCGTAGCTTGTACCTACACAAATTAGTTAAAGAATTTTTTTATTGTGTACAATTTATAATTTACCTCTGTATTCTGATTAATGTCATCAAGGTGATTTTTGTGAATGCCATTAAATATTTAAATAATATGTGTGCATTTTTAATTACCTATACAAAAGCAAAATTGTTTAGTTATGCAAGAGGAAGGAAGCCATTGTAGCAGGTACCTATCTCATGTGCAACTAATAAATCCAATAGGTATTTTATCATTCTCGGGTCAATGTTAACACAAAGTCAATGAATCAGTATATGACGTCATACGCTGCATTTGAATCAGCTGGTATTCTGTTGTAAGCAAAACTACGTACGTATAAACTAAGCTTCACGATGATGATTCATGCTATTTCATATTCATTACATCATAACAAGGAATTCACGTAGACACTTTCTTTCTTTCTTTAATACACATTTATTTTTCTAAACATTTTGTAGGAACAAAGTTTTATTGCAATGGCTAACCAATAATGCGGATTGTTGACGATAGATGGCACTTGCAAGAATAAGGTCATCGAACGTCAACAAATAATGTCGTCTTTTATCAGTTGGTATCTCTTGTTTTTTTATGTTGGTATGCCTGTAATTTGTAAACATGAAGCCATTTTGTGTCTTCCTTTTCGCTAGCGTGACATCAGACAGAGATAGACTGATGAGACATAAGAACATGTTTTTTTCTCAGAATTACCTGTGACGTGCTGTGTTTCCCCTCTAGCATCGAACGTCTACCAACAACAACGCAGGTCATGTTATTATTCAACGATCTTGCATTTTTAGGGATCCGTATTAAAACTCAGAGAGCCAAAGTATTTTATGCAATAACTTTTTAAGGTGAAATAGATTTTAAAATGCTTTCATTTATTACACAATTATTCCAACAATCACAATAAAAAAAATTAATTTCATAAGTTACCGGCTAGTGATTTTATAATACCTACATTTGAAAAAGAATAAAAATTATAAGTGACATATCGATTTTTTTCAATAATAAAATATACATTGAAGTTATTTAAATTACTATTTTTACATGCTAAATTACAGGCGTCAAATGTTTTGGTACAACATACATACAGAAACCAAATTGAACGGCAGATAATTATCTGTCATTATTATAATAAAATAATATTTGGTTAATTCACATAATATGACGATGGTCTAATGTTATCAAGCGGAAGTTAATATAATATAGCTTTTAACCGTGTGGAAACACAATAACGATAATTGTGAATGTATCTGAACACCGAACTGACGTCCAACTTACGCTTGACCGATTGCATTCTAAAAGGTGTTGCAAACAATAAAAATATTCCCTAATTATTTGAAACTGTTCTAGGTTATGTGAACAAAATACATAGTAAGTACATACATAAAAATACTGTAACGACTACACGACAAACTTAATACGTCAATAGCTCGTAAGATTCTGAATAAGACTTTTTTAAGCTCGATGTGTTAATTTTAAGAAAAATTTAAATACAAGCCTCTTTGATCTATTTATTCTCTTTGTAATATAAAAATTAAGTTGACATTGTCAATCTCTGTGACTTTTAGAATACATTTTAATCGTTACGTGTTCTGCATAGTTTAATAAGACTTACTAAATAATTTAAGAAATACCTGAATTTTACATCACATAAAGCTATAAAAAGTGAATGTGATGAAACGAACTATCAAATAAATTGTACAGATTTGTCTAGTGTGCAAAATATTCATTTTGGGACCGGGCGAAATATTGTAAAGAAGAAATGAAAGAAAGGAAAAAAATATTGTGGGTAATTTTGCGCGTGAATTAGCAACATCGGCCTGTCTGTCATAGCGGGCGCGTTCCGTAGCTCCCTTCAGTTGATTGCGCGCGCGCACGGAGGAACGGCGCATGACGCTTGTGACGAAACGTGATTGAGTGAACTTTCTCAATATGATCAAAATGTGGCGTGCGCTGTTTTGCGCACTATTAGTGCTAGCAATATTACAATCCACGAATTGTGGCAAATTCAGTGGAAGGAGCAGTGGTAGACACAGTTATCCGAGCTCGAGGGGTGGCCTCTCTGGATCCGGCTCAAGGCATTCTGGAGGACACGGGTATCCTTCATCCGGCGGCAGCCATGGTTACCCGTCATCGGGAGGAATGTCTGGATCGTCTGGTAGTCATGGTTACCCATCCTCGGGAGGTATGTCTGGCGGTAGTCACGGATATCCGTCTTCTGGTGGAATGTCTGGAGGTAGCCACGGATATCCATCATCAGGAGGTAGTCACGGGTATCCTTCGTCAGGAGGGATCTCGGGCTCCAGTGGCAGTCATGGATACCCATCATCAGGAGGGATGTCCGGATCTGGAAGCAAACCTGGTTACCCGTCCGGAGGGTCCCATACCTCCCATACGACTATCAACAATCACTACCACTACACCCCACCGCAGCAGATCAGATATGCAAGTCCCGGACACGCAGCGCAATCTTATCCAGTATATCACGGCAGCCCTCCCACCTACGTATACCAATATAAGAACTCAGACAGCAAATATGGTACGCTACTAGCAGGTCTCGCTTTGTTGAACCTTGGAACTCTCGGTGCTAGCGTCTACACAGCTAGCAAGGTTCACTCTGCATCATCTGGCGGCTCTGGCGGTGGCAATTACAAACCGCAGCCCGGCGAATACTGTAAATTTGGAATCAAGAAAGACAATGGTGACTACGAGGAGACCAGGATCGACTGCAACCTCATAACCAGCTTTATATTCCAAGAGGAGGCGAAAAACCCTCAGAATACCGCCGGCACCAACTCCGTTGTCACGACGACCGTGACTAACGTGACTGTCGTAAATACAACTAACGGTGTGCCGGACGCACCCCTGACGACACAAGCACCGAATGTATTGTATGAGAGGTTACCAAATGGTACGTTTGTAGCGGTGAATGTGACTTCGCCTACAGCGGATAATAGCACAGCACATGCGGACAATACTACGTCCACGAACGGAACGGTGACGTCATCCATGACGGTAACTACGACAACAACGAACACGACGAACACGGTGAACGCTCTGGACGTGAAGGGAGATGCAATAAAGGTGACGCCGGGGATGCAATGTTTCGTGATAAGACACACGCCAATTACAAACATGAAGAAAACGGTCCCTTGCGGCCTATTGCAGAGTTACGCCGACCAATCGATCTCGAAGAAAAATTCCGCTGCTAGACATATGCCGACTTTCACCGTGCTATGTGCTGTAGTTGCGTTTGTGTTGTTTTAATGAGTAGCTAATAAGTGATTTCGTAAATGTTACTTTGATATTACGTGTTCGTAAATTCGTCCAAGTGTTAGATGTTTAAGTTTTAGCTTAGGTATTCTTTTGTTATTCTTGGATTCACTTGCAGTAGCTTAATGGAATAAGCTTTCTGGCCATGGGTATTAGCGGAATCGAGATTTAAAAGTTTGTTGCAAGTGATACCAAGTCAGGCTCATGAAAAAAAAACTAGAATTAAATAAGAGATGGCATTTTAAAACTTAATTATAAAATATGTATAATATTACGGCTCGAAATTAGTTCAGTTTATTATTGGCTGATTCTAAATCTTCCAAAAGGATGATAGTATCCAATCTCTGTAAATATTGTGTAGCATAAACCTGTTGTCCCATGTTGCTTTGGCCGTGATCCTAAATTAAACAAGTCAGGTAATTAAAGGAGCAATGTCTGACCCACAGTTTTGTTAATCCTTTTTAGAGACGTGACAAATTGAACGCCGCCAAAAATAACCTTATGACCTTGTAATACAGGATACAGGTGATAACCAATTAGCATTGAAGTTTAAGTTACATACCTTACACAGAGGTGTCACCTTTACGATCCTACAGGAAAATCTACTCAGATTGATAATGGCTTTTACAGTTTTTTTGTGCCATTATTATGTTTACAACATCATCATAAGAAATTTATTTGTTGATTTTTTTTATCATACATATTATGTTCTCGTTAAATTGAATAAATTACATTGCAAAATATTAATTGTTTCTCCTTGATAGCAAGGCATGTACTTACTAAGAAACAATGCTTAAAATAATAATTGTACTTCAAAATATAGTCATATCAAAAATCACAATGAATAATTGCAACCTATTATAATTTTAAGATTGTATTAAATATAAGAATGTATGGCCAAAATATTTGTGATAAATACATTTGTTAAAGTTACTCCGTTCACATGTTTTCATTTCTTTTATTTTTAGACACCTTATAGACAGAGTCTGCCAATTTTTATCGAACTTACACTGTAACTTGACGGAATAGGTCGCGAACATAGATTATAACAAACAGTTTTATTACTTGTTAAACGACTGAATTGAATCCAATCTAGACATATTTTAATAAACACTGACAGAACGTACAGTTGTGCCAACTTTTTAATTGAAAAATGCCTCTTTGAATGAGTTACACCGATATTTTCAATATCGCACTGCGTCGCAATTTGAATGTAATAAAATCGGGAAGATGTGACGTCCGGAAAAGCATTATGCCCAAATTATACCGTGATCTCGAACACGACATTCCCCGACAGTATAATATAGGAGAACCCTTTTCAGGGGTTGTTGACAGACACCTACGTGTAACTCTTTTTATTGTTATGCACATAATAATGCGCACTTCTATCATAATAACGGCATCTTGATATAATTAAGATTGAGAGTATGTAATGTAGCTATTTATCCTGTCAAACCATATTTTGGAGACCCTTTTTTGCGCAGAAAATCGTTTCATGTGTTGTCACTCTAGGCTTATTGTGTGGAACCCCGTTTTCTTTTGGGACAATTCAGTGTTTTCATCCAGTGCCGTAACTAGGGCCGTGCCAGCGGTGCCCAGGCACACGGCGCAGACCCTGGAGGGGCGCAGAAATGACCAGACCTGTATCTAGTCTTATTTATCAAGGGCGTAATTTTTTAAAGCTCGCACCGGGCGCATAGAAGGCTAGTTCCGACACTGATTTCATCTATAAGAAGTTCTGTTACCATCATAAAAGAGCTTTAATTTTAATCAATACATACATATATATAACACTCACTCGACTTTTATAGTGTCGGAAGATCAGGATGATTAGAGGTTAAATTATCATGTCATTGGATGGTTCGCAAACATCGCCTTTGTAGGCTTTGGAAGGCTTGAAACTGTTGTGCAAACATCAAACAGAGCAGTCTCGCTGATATTTGTCGGCGCGTTATCTTGCAGTAAATCAGCTACTTGATTTAATGATTTACTACGCCAATAAATTCAATGATTGTTTCAAATCTACTACTATGAATTCGTAAACATTACACAACTGGAAAATCTTGGGGGCGTGATAGCTTCAAAAATCATTAATCACCGCTGATAAATGGTCTGTATTGTAATGTGTTATGTGCCTTATAGTGTAGGTACCTATGAGTACAGTATTTACTTTATTAAGTAGATCTTGAAGCAAAGTACCTACCCTATCCTCCTACAAATATTTCGGATTCGGAAAGTTTGTGCTCTGTAACTGTCAATCGTTTTGGTCAATAAAGAGAAACATACACTCAGGGGCACATTTAACCGGCCACTTACATTTTTTCAGTTCTCTTAAAAGTCAGACTAATTGAAATAAATTTTGTTTTGATATTAAGTTAAGCAGATATAGACGAACATAAATTAAACATTTGTAAGGTGTTAAATGGTTTATTTTTGACAAAAAAAAACTAAATGTGAAAATAGAGTTTTCGTACAACAAATTTAAAAAAATCGAAAATTAATTTAAAAGAAAAGTGTACCCTATATTTACGAATTAATAATGTGTATTTGCTCACCTGGCCCTAATGACTTCTTGCAACCGATTTGGAAGCCCATCCATTATGTCTTGGATGTCGCTTTGGGGGCTTTTCTCTCATTCCTCGATCGCTAGTGCTCTTAGCTCATCGAAGGTGCTTGGAGCTGGTGTACGACTACGGATTCATCTTTTAAGGTTGTCCCACACATGCTCTATTGGGTTCAGGTCAGGACTTCAAGCTGGCCAAGGTAATCGCTGAATATTGATGACATCTAAGTACTCGGTAACAACTCTCGCAGTGTGCGCACGGGCATTGTCGTGCATTAAAACAAAATTATTGCCTATGATAGGCGCAATAAGTACTTCTTGTGGTTCTAGGACTTCTGGCACGTACCTGTGAGCAATTAATATTGTCTCCTTCAAAGATTACCAGCTCTGTACGGGCAGTGTAAGATTTGCCACTCTATACCATTATAGAGCCTCCTGGTATCCTACGGTTCCGGCCACAGCACATTCAGCAAACCTTTCTCCGCGGCGTCTATACACGCGCTGGCGTCCTAATGGACCGCGTAGAGAGACTCTTGACTCATCTAAGAAGAGAACCATCTTCCATTGTTCCGAAGTCCAATTAGCATGTTCTTGGGCAAATCTTAGTCTCGCTCTTCTGTGCGCTGCAGTCAATTCTGGGATTCGAGCTGGTCTAAATGCTCTCAGATTCCGCTCTGCTAACCTTTTTCTTACTGTACGTAGGCTTACTTTAACATTTCGAACTTCAAATAATCGGCTACAAGCCTCGGAAGCTGTAGTAAACCGATTTCGCAGAACATTCAAGACGATTTATCGATCATCCCTCCCCGATTTACACCGTCTACGACCTTGCCCTGGCCTTCTGGTGTAGGAACCGGTCTTTTTGTAAAGCCGGATGGCATCTTGGATAGTGATTCGAGGATATCCATGCATCCGTTGTTTTTTTTCTACGTTGATACGCTGTCTGAACCTAGCGTCTGCAAGTGCCACAGCCCTAGCTGCACCAGCCGCATCCAATGGCATTTTTTTGGTCTTAATTTAATCACGGCACCCTAACAAGTTGATTTTGATCAAATACCTGGTACAATAAGGTCTTAAAACAATAATGTATCCGTCAGATAAACTAAAAATCCAGGATGTCAAAGTGCGACTAAACTGATGATTGTTGAATAGGAACCACAAAAGTGAAGAAACCGAGGGTATGAATGTTTTATTTAATGCAGATATACCCATCAACAAGTTACGCCGAGCAATTAAATCGTAAGTTAAAAGTAAGCAAACGATATGGCTTATTATATGAGTGGACGGTTAAATGTGCCCCTGAGTGTAGTTTACGAATCCGAAGTCCATTTAGAATACATATTCGGACAAAACTGATTCGGATTCGAAGTATAGTATCCGAATGTTTGTTTAATGATTTGCCAAATTGTGTGCATCAACTAGGGATTGTCAGCCATATATAGGTTTGCTTGTCCATGAAGTAAAATTAAACTCAAGATAAACTTTTCTTGTTTCGTATTCTTGGGAACACTTTGCCGAAAAAAATTCTAGCTCAAGGTTTAACAAGATACATGAGTAGGTAGGTAGGTAGGTATGAACCTAGCAAATTTCCTCAATATCATCGTTTTTGGAATAATTATAGTAGTGATGATGTAATGGAAGAGAATATTAAATTGAAAACTAACAACAATATTCATGATACATTAGAAGACAATATTTAGATTTTAAAATTGGCTGTTCACCAAAACAATATATGTAGAAATACATAATACCTATACAACCTTTCTGTGTATCGATCGATAAACTCCATATGTTTGAAGGTGATTTATTGTGAACATTAGGTATGTGTTGCTATTTTTACTACGTATAAATAATATTCATTCATGTCGGGTTTAATGAATTAAATTAAAGACCCGTATGTTCACTAACTAAAATAATAAAAATAGTTCAGTATAATAATTTATCTTAGATATACTGATTTATTACTAAAAGTCTACATCTATAAAACTTACTAAAATTCTTAAATTTTACTGAGTTTTCTATTGTTATAGTGTCTTGTTTGTAATATTAAAATAACGACCTGACCTTATATTAATGGGTATGAAACTATATCGGGTAGACCAATAACAAAAACACAACTAAAAACATTTTTGTCTGTCTGTTTGTTCCCGCTAATCTCCGAAACGGCTGGTCCAAATTAGACGGGACTTCCACTAATAAGCCAATTTTAAAAGGTACATTTTTGGCTATTTTTATTTCCACTCGGACGAAGTCGTGGGCAGCCCCTAGTTGTTAACAACTAAATGGTATACCTGTGACTTACCATAGGTATACCATTTAGCTTTGTGTTGCTATGTACCTAACTTCAATAAAAACATGTTGTTATGTTGCATGTGTAACACATACGTCTCTAGTCCAAGCAATGCCCCTGAAATAGTTAGTATTCTCACAGTATTGAATCTCTTTATTATTTCTTGAATATAATATAGTCTGAAACATTCTAGGAGTAGCAAATTCTGTAACAAAAGACACTTTGTTCTAGCAAACTCCACAGCGTGAATATTTTAAAGCGTTTAATAAAATGGAAGCCAATTGGGCACAGTGTTGAGTCATTATTTGCAAAGATAGTGGAACAATGAGTCGTTACAAGACCTGTGTGAGGATGGTTCACTGACGCAGAAGGTAAATAAGCTAAGAATTCAATTCAATTGGCAATGCCAGCCGCGTGTTATCGAATCCACTTTTATTGCTTACATATCGGTAATAGGTACGACTGTTATGTCTCTTAACTCATTTCAAGTATTGAAGTGTTTATTGCTAACAAATTGTAACTTAAATGTAGATAGAACTTAAATATTTAGACTTCACTGCACTTCGATTATCACACTTCATTTCTTATATCAACATTACAATCTTCTTGACGTTGACACTGTAGATTAAAGCGTACATTGGTTTATAATAAATACTATATAAAAATGATAAAGCCTACTTGAAATAATCTGAAAAAGCAAAATACTTTTTCCTATCTGTTTGGCTTGGGGTAGCCTCATCCGTCATCATCACCGGACTTGCGGGGGAGGGGATGGCTCTCACCCCTAATAAAAAACAAAATATTGAAAATAATCCCTCTCTATTTCGTACTTTAGGAGTTGACATGTTGCTGCTTGCATTACATTTACATATCTATTAAATACACCTCATTTTCTACTAAATAAATAATGCATTATTGTTCGCAAAAATAGTTTGCGATAACGTATCTTCTATTGGTGAAAATTGTTTAATTTGGGAATAATAAGATACTGCCACTACGTTAAACGATAGCCGGTTTTACTCAACCGATCCGGGTTTGGTATCTAGTCTCAGCTAATAGAAAACGTTTTGGGTATATTCAGCTGAAAAGTGGTACAGTCAACATGAAAATTAATTAGCTTTAAATTAGCCTTTTTAAACGTAAACAATCATCAGGTTCAAAATCAGCCATGTTGTGACTATCGTGGTTCTGCTGACCGTGTGAGGAGCCTAAATCTAACTTTCAATAAATTATTATATTTCTAAAATTTCTGTAGAAATAACGGAACGGATCATATACATGCCCACTGCTGGGGCACAAGCCTACCTACCCTTAACTAGGGCAATAACGCTTTAGTCAACCACTCAAGCCAAAAGCGGGTTGGCCGACTACACAACCTGAGAATTTCTTCATAGGTGTGGTGCAGGTATTTTCACGATATCTTCCTTCTCCGTTAAAGCGTTGAATAATCGTACATAATTATGAATTTCAAATTAAAAACACAATGGTTTGGCGGGGTTTGAATTGGCGACCTCTCGCATGGCAAGCCACGAACTTAACCACTCGTCCATTGGCGCTTTTTCGTGAAATAACGGGTACTTTACCATTAAGTCATCATCAGCCCAAATACGTTCCCACTGCTGGGGCACGGGCCTTCTTTACCTATAAGTATTTGAGTGCAAAAATATTCTTATCAGAGTTATTATTTCAATAAAACATCTTTAAGGAACTGCCCGAGTCTACGTCCGAAGGTCAAACAGAGCGCGGAAGTAAATTTTGTATGTGTGTAGTATGTCTTATGGTGATGATCAAGGAAAACTGGCGACTTTCTTAAGGTAACGCGGGGATCGGGTTGGGCTGTGCAGTCGGAAGAGATTTCACTAGCGAGACATTGTGTTATTCAACAATCAACCATAACACAGTGATATAAGACCTGAAGTACATTGACCAAATCTGCACACATATATGAATTTTGTCTTTGCTTGCGTTTTAAAAAGATTTATTTTTGACTGCTTGTACAATGTACGTATAGGTCATTCAGACTATAGAGGTTGACTACTTTTACGATTTTAAGATGAGGTAGGTATAATTTTATTTACAGGCGTTATACACCGTGAAATTTTAGTGGTTGTTTTCCCGCAGTAAAATGATTCTATCTTAGTAGTACAAAAGATGTGTGCAGTTCTTTTTTGGTAAAATCAATAAATGCCGGTTTTACGAAAGGTTTAACCGTAACTCGAAAGCACGTTCGAACCGCTTTATGACTTAGGGTGTAGAGCTTCTTTAGCTTTAACCATCGATTTCAAGCGGCAAGCAGTACCTGAATACGTCACATCTTCAAAAACAACGATAGCTTCTCTCGTTTTCGAGTTGGAAAATTATTATTCTGAAAAATCGAAAAAAAAAAATTTTTTTTTTCGAGGAATAATTTGCATGATTCGATAGTATTACTATAGGCAAATCGTTCTGCCACGGGAAAACAACCACTAAAATTTCACGGTGTATAGGCTTTAGCGTTAGTTACTATAAGCTTTTAAGTATTTCAACAAGTAAACATTGAATTTTATAATAAATCGGGTGTCCACCACACACCAGCTCTGCATGGCTATTTACAAGAGGTCTAAAGAGTGCTTACATTTTTCCAGCAATAATATCCGTCTGCTGGGTGGCGGGCGTGGGCGTGGGCCTGCTCCCACTGCTGGGCTGGCACGCGGGCGAGTCCGCCGCCGGCTGCTACTTCGTCGACGTCATGGACTACAACTACCTGGTGTTCCTCTACTTCGCCACCATCATCACGCCCAGCGTCCTCTTGGCGGCGTTCTACGCTCACATCTACAGAGTGGTCGTTAAACAGGTTGGTTATGTTCGTAACTAGGTCGGGACTTCACCAAACCAAAGATGTGTGCGGTGTGCTGTACTCTTAGCTCGGGGGAATCCCCTAAAGCAGAGATGTGTCTCTCTTTCTCCACGTCTACACTGCTTCCGTGCCATAAAAATATTACACAGCGCAGCAGATCCGCTCAGCTCAATATGAGAAAGAGAGGAGATTCTAGTCAATACTAGACTACGACGAAGTTTTACTTGTGGTGTATGTCAGCCATATTACAGATAAAATATTGAAATCAAAGAATCTAAAATCAAAATGTCTTTATTTATGTAGGCAATTTAAATGCACTTATAAATTGTCACAAAATAATAAGATTCTACCATTGGTTCGGAACGCCGATTTTACCTAGAAGAAATGATGTTACTGTTCATCCACACCGCAGTAACATTTTGTTGAACTACGTTTCCAAATGTTAATAAGCAATATTCGACAAAAGTTATTAGAAGAGTATCAAGCAGAGCCATCTGCTCCCCCGCAAGTCCGGTGATGATGACGAGGCTACTCCAAGCCATCATCGTATGTCAGTTTGGAAAAAAAATAACATAAGCGTCCTGGAAAAGTGAAATCTTAAATTGTCTTTTCAATACTCGGTAGGTTCAAAGTCAAAGTCAAAGTTTTAATTGCGAACTAAGTGTTGGTACAGGTGTTATTCTGCAGCAGCTGCAGCATAAAAATGAGACGCATATCTTCGGATTGGCTAAAGGCCAATAAAAACAAATTATTTTACATTTCTCGTTTTTCTATGCAAGCACGAGCATCTTTAGAAGCGAACAAAACATCGTATTACATCGATGAAGCATCGTTACACAAGCTTATTTTTTGCCAAAAATAATATCTATCTATCATGTGTACTTTTTGTAACCTATTTAATTTTCCTCAATTATTTCACAAATAAAGTACCATTACACATCGCATCACGTCTTAGTTCCTTTCGTCTTAATAATTGAAAAATTACCAAGTAGCTTTTCTTAATTGATACCTACATAGTAAAAAGCGGCCTAGCTGTAAATAAGGCGAAGTGGGCTTCAGCCCTTGTCGTGTTTCAGTCTTACCCAAATCAATGTTATCTTCTCCTGAATATGTAGATTGAAACCAAAGTGACAGCGAAAGAATGGCGACCGTGCAGGGGACTGTGATAGGCTAAAAAAGTCAAGACATTGATAATTACTAGCCTAGATTTTAGTTACACAACTACCTAGGACTAGGTAATCGATGACGTTAAACCATTTTTTTTTGTTCAACCAACAGATAACAACCACTACCTATCAGTCAGTCTTAATTACATTATGAATACATTGGTTATTCCTTTGTGATGATAGATGATTTCATAACGCATTAATATTTCCAGATAACTATATAAGAGATTGATGCTACCGACCGCAAACAAAGTAATTTTTGTTAGCAATAATCACTAGAGTATACCCTACCTATCAGCTAATATTATATGTGTAGGTATGCACGCACATACTAGCACTATACAATAGGGTGGGTCGATTTTCAAAATGTTTGAATAAAAATTGTGGGTGGGTATTAAAAGTTGCGTAATCGTCATACTTTTACAAAAAAAGTAATAAAAAAAATATTCGATATACCTTTTAGCCCTCTACCGAGCCCCAAATAATCGAAAAATTGGTATTTTCTGCCTATATTTCAAATTCTTCAAAATACTTCAAAATGCTTTTTTTTACTTTTTTTGGTTTATTTAAGTCTTGTATAAAGACAACTGCATCATACTAAATCAGTTTTCTTCATAATTAAAAGATTTCTAAGTGGGTAGGTTCATTAGAATATTGACGGTTTGATAGTAGCTCGCGCGCAGAATTCGACTTCGACAATTCCTTCCGTTATCATCGTTCTAGTGATTTTCCATACGTTATAATGAAATTTTAGCTGTAATAGGTATATTTAATTCCACTTAATTAGTTTCCAAGTATTATTATTTGGGATTGTGTTGTAATACTTGCAATTAGTGACTTATAAAATGAGTGAGCGAAAATATCTCATAACACGATGTGATGTGGACTGTCCCATATTTGAAGCACCTGCAGAAATTAATTTCAATGTGTTACCCATTAACATTAACTAAAAACTCAGGAAAACAGCCAGCAATAAGTGAAATCCCCCCTATTGTACTATCAAAAATATCTCTATGAAATGTATTGTTCTGTGACTTCTGGAACTTATAGGTCTGAGCTTGCTAACAGACAACCACGTAAAATGAATCATTCGCGTTCAGCAAATCGTACATTGTGTCTTTATATTGGATCTACTGAGCTAACTAAAAAATTAAAAATACTTGTGAAATACATTGTTAAAGTATACGCTCCTATTCGGTTTTACATAAAACAAAAGCGAAGTTACAAGGATGGCCCACAACATATTTTCAGTTGATACAGATCTCTAGATATTTCAGTGAGACGGTTAAATCTATAATTGACCCTGATATTCAAAGAAATGCTTTGTTCGCTCATCCAGAGAATTTGTTACTTGCTATGATTGCCGATGAAAGAAGTTTTGTAAGAGATCTTTCCTTGAGAATAATTATTTAAGCAAGAAAGAAAAGAACTGAGTCTGTTAGAATATTTAAATTACGAAAACTTAACTTTGATGCAAATGATTATATCGACATACTAATTTGGGCTGATTCTCATGTTACTCCACCGTCAATTTTGAGCCACATACCTGAAACCAGTTTGATCGACATTATGCTGAGAAAATCTCTATTTCCCTGTCACGCGTCGGCTGTAGAACGATCTGTCGAACTAGTAACAGAGGCTTCTATCACTGTTGCTGGTGAAAAAGCTCGAAATGGAATAATTCGAACAAAATTGCAATCCAGATCAATAGTCCTTCGTCCAGTCTGATTACAAGTGCTCAAAATAGACGAAATAAGTATTGATATTTGTTTTATTTTTTTCCTTTAATATTGCAAAATGTTTCATTTTTGCTCTTAAAAGACAAATGTAGATCTAAATAAAGGTTTTTTGTCCTTGAAAGTGACTTTCTTTTTAGTAGATTTATAACCATATTGTAATACAACGATTTTTTTTAATTTATGAAAATTTTGAACTCCGGTAGAGGGCTGAAAACAATATAAAATGAGAAAAATAAAAAAAAGTAGTCTAATAGCTTATATTTTTACGCAACTTTTGAGACCCCCCCCACTTAAAATCCAACACCTTTTGAAAAAATCGCCCGAAATCGACCCACCCTACTATACAAGCTTGAACATACATTGAATTGAATACTTGTTGCGTACATAAATTTGACCACCTCGGTCATGAATGATGTCTCACACAATAGGCTACTTTGACTGCGTATTAAATCTATGTAATAAATCGATTCTAACCTATTAAAAACCCAAATAAATTTCTTACCCAGAGAAATATTAATGTTCTTATTATATTATTTTGTCATATTTATTATGTAGGGTTATTGAAGGCGGTTCTTTTTTGCTATTTTGTTTATCTTTTATAAATGACGATAATTGAGCCTACGCATGACTCGTTAGTACCAATGTAATGTGAGTGAGTTTATATGATCATGGCCACTGATGTTGCAATGTGCCAATTGTAACAAAATTGTTTTCATCGTGATATGTATGGTTATGTCCTATATCATATATTTCATGTATCATACACCTGCTTTTTCCTCAACGAAGTCGTATTATGCCGAACGATCTTTGTTGTTCGAATCCCAATGATGTTTTCCTTATCTTCATGTTTTGAAATAATTCAATAAAATAGTAATATTTTTTTAATAGTTTTTATTCTACTGTATTATATGTGAAAATTTACAAAATTATTGTTTTCACCTAATATTATGTTATTGGAATAATTTACTGTCTGTATGAACAAAAAATGAGAAAATAATCCACAGATCTATGTAGGTACTGCAAGCACCTAATGTACAAATAATTCTATCATCTAGCATTGTTCTTTTAACACAATAACAGTCATTTATCATATAACTAATGCCCTTGATTGATTGACATATCATTTTTCATGTTATCAGCTTCCATATGTCCATTATAGACCCGTTATTCGTCCCGTCATGATCCTCGTTTTGTCCAGATCATTGGGTTATATTCGGGTAGCGATGATCCTTAGCAAGTGGGCAAAGGGAAAATACGAGTAGAAAATAAAGCAGCCACACAATGGCTGCTTTATAGTGCGTTTAGTCTATTAATCAAGTATGTTTAGCATAATGACGTATTATGACATACCACTTTTTTTAAATCCTAACAGACTACAATTATGACTTGGAGTAGCCGTTGGGGGAGCGGGTGACTCAAACCCAAATAACACGACGTACTATGTATGACGTACCTACGACGTAAGCTAGGACGACTTATTTAAAGTCTATTTTCCTTATTTTTCAGCTGAGCGCCGTGGTGACGGTGGAAGGCAGCCGCGGCAGGCTCGCCGGCGGCACCATGCTGCGAGTCCTCGGCGCCGCCCAGAAGAGAGAAGTCAAAGCCACCCAGAACCTCGCCATCATCGTATTCTTCTTCATAGTCTGCTGGATACCGTTGTACACCATCAACGCCGTTAAAGCTTTCATGCCGGACCTAGACATACCAAACCTCCTTACTTACTTCTGCATCATTTTCTCCCACCTCAACTCGGCTATCAATCCTCTCTTATACGCCTATCATTTGAAGGATTTCCGAGCAGCATTGAGAGGGCTCATCTGCACTATTATAGGAAGAGGTGTTGTCCCAATCCCTGCTGCGTATAGGCCTCCAGTTCCTGTGAGAAGACCAGCTCTAGAACGCTGCAACGCTCTTAGGGAACGACCGAAGATTTATGTAAACTCGCCAGTATGGCAACGCCAGCGGGAGGCAGAACTTGCCGCAAAAGAAGGTAACAACACCGCAGCACCGGCAAACAACACTCCAGACGCTGAGCCTTTTTTAAACAAAATAGCTACAGATAGTTCTAGCGGGCGACACACGCCCGAAGGCCGGGAGTCGGACGGCCCGTACCTCATAAACTCTAATGAAGAACGATGTCAGAGCCCTTACAAAAGGGTCGAGGATTTTCTCCGAAGAGTGCGCAGTGTCAACGGCGATAGCTGACACGAAGCCAGCCGGCACTACCCGGCCTATAGCGTTACTTGACACGAAAGCTTTAACAAATTGTCCTGATAAAGACATTCCTACGAATACCTCAGAACGGACGGGGTGGCATTTGATTAGCATTAAGATTGAACACGAGATTAGAGCTACAGCGTTTGCCTTACAACGACATTGGGCGGAGCGTGTTATCTAAATAGCCCCATTTTTTGACTGAAATAATAATGGCTTCAATGGACAGAGGAAGCTTTTATTAGCACATTTTTACCGTGTCTATGGTACCCTTGTTAGAAAACAACATTTTCATCCCATAGAAAATCAAATTAGAACCTTTTGAAAATTTTGGATGAGTTCTATTTAGGCTGTGAGTACTGTGCAGATATAAAATAATTGAATTGTGACTTTAAGTAGCATGAAATGTTATTTTATTAAGGTTCTGCGTGACTTCCTAATTGAATTTTACACAATTTATTACAGAAATACGTACCTTGTTAGAAAGGGAACAAAATTACTAAATAATGAAAACGGTTTCTACAGTTTTATATTAAAAGTAGGGATACTATGATATAAATATCAAAGATTGTAATGGGTGGAGAAATTCACATATTCATTAGCAGTATTGCATTGTGTTTAGTAACAAAGAAGCCTCAGAGGTTCCCAGAAATATGATATCTTTTCGCTTAGATCAGAAGAAAGATACTATTTCACTTTGGAACTCTTGTCAATTTGTTGTTGGCTGACCCTGTAAAGATAGTATATTTATTCCAGAGACTAGCTGTCATAAGTTTACGTTTTCAGGGGTACTTTTTGCTGGTATAAATGTTTTCCTTAGTATTCAAAATCCTAAATGCCTAATATTTCTTTACGCCATTCGTGGTTTAGTGTTTGAACAACGATACTCATTAAGCACCGTTTATATGTATTTACAATGACATAGGTAGGTTTGTACTACTTTAAAGAACTGGTACTACTGTCTAGCTAGTAGATAGTAAATTCGACAACTCTACCTACCTCCTATTACCGTTAACGTTCATAATACACAAAAGATGCATGTGGTGCGGAAAAAATATTATAAGTAATTTAATTGAAATTCTATTCTTGTATGTACTATAAGCTTAGGTAGTTTTGTTAAATGGTTATCGAATATTTATGTATATTGTTGCTTGTTTAAAAGTCAATTGTTGTTGTAAATGTATTAAATATTTAATTAATATTTTACTGTATTTATTTATTAACTACTAGCTGCGCCCGCGACTCCGTTCGCGTTGGAGCTAGTATTTAAATAGCCTATCCTGTGTCCCAGATGTCTATGTGTTTTTATACCAAATTTCATCATATTCGGATAATTGGTTTAAGAGTTATGGAGGAGCATACATACATACACACATACAGAAAAAAAATCTTAAAATCGTGAAATTAGTATCAGTATCATATATTGAGCCTATACACACAATATCTCTGAGAACAAACTAACTTACTCCATGACCGACCCTTACAGATTTATTATTAGTATAGGTAGATAGATACTTCTCAACAGAGGTAGAGATTATAACCTTTTTTTTTTATCGCGGTGAAATGCTTTGCGCGCCGTCCACTGGGAGAGAAACCCTGTCCCAGTCAGCCAGTGGTGTGTCGGACTTCCCAGCGGCTGGCTAAGAGTTGGTAAATGCCAGCCGCGGCTCCTGGGCGGGGTGCAAGGCCCAGGGGGTTTACAGACTTAAACACCGCGGAGATCCTCATTGCCGTATGTAGTCTAGTCTTCTACACCAGGACGCCACCGAGAGCGATTATACCCTGGTACCATCTTTTATTTGCTCAAAATATTATATTGTGTTTTTTAATTTTGTTTTTAATGCTAAACAGAGCTCTAATGTAAATTAATAATTGGAAAAATTCACATTCATGCCTGAATCCCCGTCCAGACAGGCATTAATGTGAATTTTTCCAATTTTTAATTTATTTTAATAGGGGAGACTGGGGAGACTTGATCCCTGGGGAGACTTGATCACCCAGTGACAAATCAAAAACTAAACGCCTTATCTAGTTTTTATATTGGCAACATTAATCTTTGTTGTCTATGGTGAACAAAAAACGTCATTTTGACATCTTTATGTAGGCAACTTCAGAGCAGTGCAGCCATTTTTATTTTCCTGTGCCAGAATTTCTTTCAGAAAGTTTTTCATTTGTGTTTTCTAAATAATTGAATGAATAATAACCTGAGTATGTGTCAAAATCAATGAAAGCAGGTAATTAAAATTTGCATTTACATGTATTTAATTTAATTACCGTTTTCACTTGACATGAAAAAACATTTTTTTTATAAGAGCACTCCCGGGTACACTTGATCCCGGTAAGATAATTTGCCAATTTTGTTTTTTCTTTTGTTTTAAATTAATTATAAAATATAAAAGAAAAAAGAGGGTGCAAAACCGCGTATTGGAGGGTAACACGATCAAAGGTACTGCCAAAGAGTATCGACCAGCTTCAATAAACATAACATTAGCTGTTTCTTTGAAAATTTACAAAAACTATTGGTTAAGTATCATTTTGGAGCGCAAGCTATCTGGAATATTGACGAGACGGGGCTGTCCTGTACATAAACCTAAGAAAATCCCCTATGATCAAGTCTACCTGTTACTGGGATCAAGTCTCCCTGAATATGTTAACTTCTTCTTTTTGGAAAACTTTCAGAAAATGCAATAAAAATAAATGTAGCACTCAGAAATATAATAATCAAATAATGGGCAACAATAATAAACAATATTTACTAACTATATATGTATGTATTATTTTCATAGAACTAAATTTGATAAAAATATAAGCATGAAACCAAAATGGGGATCAAGTGTCCCCAGTTTCCCTTACCTATTCCACATCTGTATATAACAAATTAGATACCTAGCCTAAGAGGTAAAGGTGAAAATGGAAAACCAAACAGGTAAATGTTGCATAAAATTCATGAGATCAGTTTCTATGCCGAATATACATATCTATCTACTAATGAAGTGGATTGTAAGTGTTTTGTAGGTAGTGTTTTTGTGTTACTGCGAACTGCAAATAAAACAGCAAAGTAGTTTGAAGGTCAACGAATGATCAGTATTCTTCAATGAAATATTGGAATAAATAAAAACTGGTTTAGATGAATTAGATGCATACATACCTATAATACCTATACATTTTCCTCACATTACCTATACAGGTAGGAAGCCTACTTAACTTTCGTAACTACATCTCTGTTGGAGGAAAAAACACAGAACCAATTTAAGCCTGACTAAGTTATACGTTTCAACAATACGCTAAGCTGCCGTGCTAACGAAGAACGCAGTAAGGAAGGTTTTTGGCAAAATTGAGTTACATACATATTCGGAATCCTCACAATGAGCTCTATTTGGTAGTTTTATCCATTTTTTTGTAGCTATTCGGGAAGTAGGACTTTTATTAAGATAAAACGCAGTAAAGCATTTCATCAGAAGTATTTTGCTTAGGAAAACTGCCGTAAAAGACGATACTGCTCTTTGCGCTCCAGTATTTCTATGACCTCAATTAGTTTTCACTAGTTATAATCGCAGTGAAAAGAATTCATGCTATTATGCTATGTACTATCTTTACAGTTAATAATTTTAGACGCTACTTTTAAACGCAGTGAAATCGGATACTGCGCTTTTACTAAGCCCTCTTTTGAAATGAGTTTAATATAAGGTGCAAGTTAAAAATGCAGTAAGTTCATTTGCTGCACTATTCATTGATATCCACTTCGGGTAACCTTCTTGATTATGCATAAAATAATAGCAGCAATAATGTAGACTGCGGTATTAATTGACAGAAGACAATTTTATGCTTTTGGAAACTACAAAGAAAGATCGCAGTATCGTTGGATTTTACTGCGCTTTTGATTAGTAGCAGGAGCTAGCGGGGATCGGGGAAGGATGCAGGGGCGATAGGTGTCAATCGCACGCACTGCTCGTCCTCGACACTCATTCGACGAGAAGTTGTTTGCTTGTAAGTATATAAATAAAATAATCATAATAACTTTTTGGTACACGAGTGCAAAGACCATAGCTGACACAAAAACCTTTTAAATGGAGGTATTTCATGCCATCGGCGAGTATATTTTATTGTGATTTTATCATTTTATCCAATAAAATGTGAGATTGAGTGACATGGCAGTTTAATAAATTAAATATTGTATAAGAACAACCTAATATAATGACAATAAGGTAGATTTAAAATTGTCAATTGTCAAATTGGTTGTAGTTTTTGTATCAACTGGGTGTTGGTTGTATAGATATCAAAAAAATGAACATTTAAAAAGATACTTATACTATACAACATGAACAAAGTTACTTTAAATTTTGTTTCCGATTTCCTCAAGATGGGTCAACAAAAGAATAATGGATAAAGGCAACGGGAAGAGCCGATTGAATGCCCTTAAAATTAAACACCACACATTCTGAGCATTTTACAAAAACATATTTTTAATTTCTAAAGGGCAATAAATGTACATATAAAAATGTGTTTCTTTTTTCATCAAATTAACTTACCAAAGCTTTGCATTATTTTTAGCCTAACTAAAATAAATGAGCTCTCCTCTCTTACCCGTCGTGAGGTTTAAGAGCTCGAAGTTTTGATTTTTGATTCTTTATATCTGAGTAATATTCACGCGTTGGACAGTCAAAGAATTGCCGACTTATTTAAGTGTTTTTTTTAGTCTGTTTTTAAATCTCCGTCTGGTAGCGTCTCGAACTATGGAACCGCGAGTAATGATTGTGTGATTGATTATGTTTACATAAATAGCACGGTGATTGAAAAATATTTGAAAAATCCGGATGTCTCAGTCTCAGTATTTCTTAAGCAGTGTTTCCGGCAGTTGACGGTTCCTATTTCATTATTATTTTTTATTTCTTTAAATAAAAGAAGTAATGCCCTTGGTCTGGATACAATATATTATTGTTTCCCCATTCTCAAGAACGGTGATAAACATAATATTGCTAACAATCGCGGCACGTCTAAACCATCCGTAATACTTAAACTTTTTGAAAAGATAAAATATGATTTGCTTTTTCCTGGGGTAAAACCTTTAATAATATCAAACCAACATGGCTTTAATAGTGGCAGATCTACTGAATCAAATTTATGCGAGTTTATGGACATTACTTTTGAAACCATGGAAAATAGTTTTCAAGTTGACGCCATGTATAAAGATTTTTCGAAAGCATTTGACAAAATTTCGCACAATTTGTTAATTGCTAAACTCGACAACGTCGGTATACAAGGCGATCTTCTGATCTTAGAAGTTAAAAAAAAGTTTAAAGTTAGAGTTAACCATCTGGTTAATTGCATATTTACGAGATAGATCCCAAGCAGCAGCAGTTAAAGGGTACAGTTCTGGTTTCATCCGATAACATCAGTGGTCGCGCAGGGTTCTCACCAGGGGCCCCTCCTTTTTAATATTTATTAATGATAGAATGCGTTGTTTCTGCCGTTCTTATGCGCTTCTTTATGCAAACGATGCTAAAATGTTTGCTCTTGTTAAATCTATTGATCACTGTAGTCAGTTCCAGAATGACCTAAACATTTTTTGTGAATACTTTTCACTGAATGAGCTTAAACTAAATATTAAGAAATGTCACACAATTACTTACTCCCGTAAAAAACAGCCAATAACATTTGATAATTGTTTCAATTGTGTATCGAATAGAAGGGTGCCTGTCACCCTTAAGGTAAGGGATCTGGGTGTGTATCGTGACTGCCAATTAAACCTTGCATCTCACGTGAATAATGTGACATCCAGAGCATACAGAATGCTGGGATTTGTGTTCCGTCAATGTGAAGATTTTGAAAATATAGCTACTTACATTATGTTTTATAACTCCTTAGTAACGAGCCATTTAGAATATGCGTCCATCCACAGTATGTAATCCTCTATATACCACTTATATTGAACAAGTAGAAATAATTCAGAATAAGTTTTCAAAAGATTAGGTTACAGATTCAGGAATTCAGACACGCAACTATGGATATTACGATTGTGGCGTGAGCATAGGGATCAATTATATCTCTTCAAAATTTTAAATAATACAATAGATTCTCCATATCTTCTTAGTCGTATTTATATTAAATGCCCGAGGCTGACTTCTCGTTCTCAAGCTGATTTTTTTCTGTTCCCACATGTAAAACGAATTACTCTAAAAATCGATTTCCTGTTCGTGCATGAATCTTACAGAATGATTTTTACAGTTCAATAGATGTATTTAATTGTAAACTATGTAGGTATTTTTGTTTCCTCCGTAAAGGAAATAAAAATATAAAATAGTACATATACATGGGTATTGGATTAAGGATCTGGATGTGTTTCGTGTTAGTAAAACAAATATGTGATGTAATTTACAATAAAATTATGTGGTTGTTTTATTTTAAATAGTAACAAGCAATTTTCCACTAAATCATTAACCATTATTTCAATTAAAACATTAAGATCAGTCTTTCTGTAGTTTAAAATGTATGGAAAAAATATAGTCTACTATGTAACATTCCTAATCAAGTGTCAATAATTCGTGCTGCAAACATCAACTTACTTGATCACAACTTTATTACTGAGCTTACAGATTATTATAATTCAATAAACGTAATAAAGCCACCTAGTGTCATGTTGCCGAACTTGATTATTTTGTATTTTAAAAGGTTTAAACACCAGTATTAACGTTATATTCATGTCATAATTTTTTTCAGGTACTGAAATTATTAAGTTTTTGAAGATTTTTTTTTAAGTAGTGACAATTTTGAAATCCCTTATTTTAATAATCATTTCAAGTATTTAAAAAGTTGTATTAACTATTCCTTCGTAATAATAGATAGTTTAAATAATTTACAAGTCAATAGTAAATTTTTTACACTAATTTTTGAAACTATTTCCCACTACCTATTGCATTTATCGTTTGTAGCTAGTACAAGAAATGTCACAAGAAAAGAATGTTTCACTAGAAAAGAACGCAGTAAGTACCAATAATAAAGATAGCTTCAATATTTAGTCCCATATACTGCAAAAATTTACACAATTGTAAAAATTTAATAAAGATTATAGTATATTAAAGCAATAATCATTAAAAAAATTTAAGTTATTGTGTTATTTTCTCTTTAATTACCAACTTTTAGAAACGGAGCGTTTCTATAGAACTGCATTTATGATTTGTGACAAGAAAATATAAGGTATAACTTCACTACAAGGCATAAACGCAGTAACCTGTGATTGCTAATCAAAAGAGCAGTAACTCCAACTTTACTGCAGTTTTGGTTTGTAAACCTTAGTGTTGCCTAGTAGGAACATGCTAAGCATAAGTTGTTTTTTTCGTTTTTCTCTGAATATACTAAACTTACAGCAGATTTTGTCAGTTTTTATGAAAGTATGTGTATTGAGCTATATTTTAAATACGCAACATGTTTAATTATCGTTAAAATATTAATCAAAAAATGTGATTATAAAAAAAAAACTTTGAGCGCCATTATCTCGAAATACCGGAAACCCTACTTACTGCATTTTTAATTAGCACGGCAGTAAGGTTGTTTAAAGTTTTCTAATGGACTACGTAATATTATTTCTCATTACAAGTGCGGCATTGAGGTACCTATACAATCGAGGTAATCAACGATCAAAGCTAACAATGCCATCTAGCGGATAATGGCGCAAATTTAACCAAGCATGAAGGCTTGTTACGAACAGAGCATACTTTCAGTCATTTTGGTGTTCGTTTTTAGTAATAATACTAGATGGCAATAGTGACACGATAAATGTAATCTTTCGACTACGGCATAGAGGGCGAGGCGATACTGTAATTTGGAAAACAGTAAAATACAGTCAGCAACAAAAAGTGACTTTAATTGTGATTATTATTAAGGTAAGCTTTATTTGAATATAGTAATATTAGTTATATAACAGATGCTAATGATTGCTCTACATTTGAAAAATTAAAATAATTCAATGGTGTTGTGTAATGTCTTTGAAAAATATTTTATATCAAGTTTCAGTCGTTTCCGATTTTATTAAATTTTATTAAACGTTTTTTACTCATGCTTTCATATTTATATATTAAATAAAAATAATATTTCATGGTACAAAATATAACTTATACACACAACCGTAATTAAAACCATCCCTTATAATTTCTGGGTACGTTTACTATTATGTGTGGGTTATTAAAGAATGAATAAGTAAATAGCGGAGTGTTTGATGACAGTCCATCAAACACGATATTATGAAGGCGATAATTTTCACCTGCCATTTTTACATTTTATTTGCTAAAATACTGACTTCAATAATTTTCCTTACTTTGTAGGACACAATCTATAATACAAAAAATGGGTTTGTCTGTATTATGATAATTCCAATCTTCCCTTATGACATTTAACTCGCACATTTTACTGTCTGATCCTGATTATCGTATAATATTATTATTTATCATTCAGTCAATATACACCGTGAAATTTTAGTGGTTGTTTTCCCGCAGTAAAATTATTCTATCTTACTAGTACAAAAGATGTGTGCAGTTCTTTTTTGGTAAAATCACTAGATGCCGGTTTTACGAAAGGTTTAACCGTAACTCGAAAACACGTTCGAACCGCTTTATGACTTAGGGTGTAGAGCTTCTTCAGCATTAAGCATCGATTTCATGCGGCAAGCAGTACCTGAATACGTCACATCTTCAAAAACAACGATAGCTTCTCTCGTTTTCGAGTTGGAAAATTATTATTCTGAAAAATCTAAACAAAAATATTTTTTTTTTCGATGAATAATTTGCATGATTCGATAGTATTACTAAAGGCAAGTCGTTCTGCCACGGGAAAACAACCACTAAAATTTCACGGTGTATTTAATAGCATGAAGGATTTGGAGACCATGTCACCATGACAAAACCAAGAAAAAAAAAATTAATAGGAAAAAAACCTTTTTAAGAACAAGCTTTTATTGTTTGTTAACTTAAAGAACTAATAAGTTATTAATAATTTGAATTTGATAACAATTATTAGGTTGCGACTCACCACAGATCCATGTTTTTTTATGAATAAAAGCGTTTTACGTTTTACGTTTTTTTATATTTTGATGGAACATTAGAGAACACTTAACAAATATGTACTAACACCTTCATTGTATAGTTACATATTTTTATTTTGCAATCAAAGTGTAACACGCTTTTATTTATAAAAAAATTTGGGTCTGTGGTGAAATCGCTACCTAATTATTGTTATCAAATTTAAATTATATATCACTTTTTAGTTCTTTAAGTTAACAAACAATAAAAGCTTGTTCTTAAAAAGGTCTTTTTTCTATTAATTTTATTTTTATCTTTTAAGTAAGATGGCTAGTCCCATAGCCATCTTCCAGCTCCATCATCAGACCCTGATGGCTGCCATCTACCACCAATGTTCTCGTCAAGACGAATCAATCAAGCCCAAACTCGATGATGATCTGTTGTTTAACCATCGAGTTCCTATGGCCTCCTTCAGGCTCCATCATCAGATCAGCTCCACGTCAAGAAAATATTATATTGTCATCGGATTTACATAATATGCATGCAAAATTTCAGCTCAATTGGTAAACGGGAAGTGGCTCAAATTTAGCTCGCAATATTTCATTACAAACATCGGACAGGTGAAACTAAATAAAAGCTTGTATTAAACCAATCAAGGTAAATTATTTAGTCAACTTGATCATTATCATCAACCGCCCATAAAAGTTAATGAAAAAATAAGCATGTGTAGACAACAATTTCTTGTAAATGAAAATAAGTAATGTCAGGCGTCCAAACGAGTTCTAAATAAATGTGTGACAAAAGAAAAAAATAATTTATTCTTCAGATTGTCTATCATTACAGCTCGGGGGTTGTACGTAAATTACTTTTTGCTGAGCATTTTATTTGTAGAGCTGAAATGTGGATAACGCTCGCATTTTCAGTGCGAATTGTATAAAAATTTCCGAATTTTGATCTAACGTCTGCATTTTTCAAATGTATAAGTGCTAATCTAAACTAATTTCAAAATGGATTTGTCAGAACGTGTGAAGGGAGCTTTTCGCGATATAAAATTTCGCTTCAATCAGAATACATACGCCAATCTAATTGGACTCGTAAACTTTGTTCCTACTTTGGCTGGGTTTTCTTTGCTGAAAGATAAATTATCTGGTTAGTGACTTTATAAAATTTTAATGCGTTTACAACATTATGTACAGTCAGCCAAGAAAGTGGTCTACCACTTTTGACAAAAGATTCTGCGAGATGTAACTATCGCTAAGGTTGACAATAGTCACTGACACAATCTTATTGCCAGGGAAAATTGACCTTGTTGTTTCATGACATTCAAACGAATCTCAACCGTAGGGTGGTAGACCACATTTTTGGCTGACTACCTACCTACATCATTTTAAGGCCGGCAATGAGGTATTTTATTAAATACGTATAGTTTCCAAAACGTATTTTACATAATTTTTATGACGAGTTATTGTTCTATTTTAATCTTGTTAATCACTGTATAGTGATTATAATGAATAATCCCAATTGATTAAATCTGGGAAAAGAATTGTTGCTAGTTTGTTTAGTTAATGTTCGAATAATAGAGCTTTCTAAGCCTTGCATAATAATTACATTCACTACAAGTTTATTAAATGTAAACCGTAAATCGTTACACGCTTAGACAATAAAAAGTACACGGGATAATTAAGATGTCACTATTTGAGAAACTCTTCCTTTCATAGTCTGCCTTATGTAGTCATTTAAATACAAATAAAAATATCCCAACCGTTACAGTAACAATTAAATAATGTGGTTGATGTTTAGTAACCTGTTATGAACGTCCTAGGATTTGGTACATTGTTAAAATGTATGTGATTTTATGCGAGTATTTTTTGTGCCAAGATCACTAGCCTATACTTCCTAGTATAATGATTTGACAAAGTTCACTTATAGGATGCATATAACTTCAGTTTTATAAGTGCTAGCGCCCTCATTACAAAGTACATATGGAATCTTCAGATTTTTTATTACACTAATAACGTCCCCATTCCTCAATGTAAAAAAAAGTTATTCAAACTACGCACCATGAATCATGGAGCAATTCCTCAAATCCATGTTACAGCACCTCTCATCATCATGACCTTTCATGTTACTTATGTTACAGCGCCATTCTGGATTGTGCACCTATCCATGTTGGCCTACATCTACGGAGTGGGCAGCCTGGTCTACCAGATTCAATACGCCAAGAACGCCGAGGATTTCATCAAGAGTTACGTCAACGTTTCTCTTTTCATTTTGATCGCGAACAATAGTTACTGGTTCCTCATGAAAAGGTACTTTGTTGTTAATGAGATATTTTGTTATTACAGGTCAGTCTGCTAAGAGGCACCAAAAAATAATTAGATGATGACTAATATTAAGATTTGTTTGTTAAATTGCGTCAGGTATACTCTTAAATCTTGAGCATTAGTAAAACTATTAATTCGTTACGGTCCAATGAAATATTATTAAACGCTGCATAATTCTTTTTTGATTTATGCCTTTTGGGTTTTGGTTTACTTTTCGATGAGTTGGGCAGTATATGTTTTCTCTTCGATGAAGCATTTCCCATTTGATTTATAGGCCTCTGTTGAAGTCTACACTGGACTTAATAAGCAGAAGCGATGAACTAGCGCTCGTCAATCAGCAGTTCCGAGAGAAGCATGAGCGCTTTCTGAAGAGGATCAAGTACATATTGCTCGTCTTCTACGGGTTCAATCTCGGGAATGCCACCTTCGTGTACCTACCGCACCGCGTCGATGTCCTCAACAACTACGCCATGACACCTTGTTATGGCAAGTTTACCCAGTGCTTCTTCTATATTAATATTATAAAGGATTTGTATTTTTGGGTGTATGTTTGTAATGGATAAACTTAAAAACTGTTGTGCTGATTTCAAACATTCTTTCACCTTTAGTGAACCATAATCTCCCTAAGTAACAAAGGCAAAGCAAGGGCGGGTCGCTAATATAATAATAAAATTCAGGTCAATTTCGGTTATGGCCATCCAATTCCCATGAGTTAGCTTGTTACGGAACATTTTATAGTGCACAAGCGCGTGCGCAAACACAGTTGCAATCCCTCATATTTCATCCATTTTGAACTAGCACTATGTTAAAAAATTTATGGTGACTTATTAATACCTAGTACTTCTTGCTTTCAGGGATGGAGCCCTTGACATCGTCTCCCAATCGTGAAATCTGCCTGGTACTACTTTGCGCGCAAGAGTTATCTATAATGACAGTTGTACTAAACTACCAAGCTCTACTTCTCCTACTGATAGCGCAGACTGCGCTCCTGTATCATCTGCTTTCTGATGAGATCATGACTCTTAATAACTTCAACAAGGAAGACTTCTTTAATAACCCGGTAGCAAATGAAGTTCTCCAAATTGTAATAAAACGTCATTCTATGATTCTTAGTATCGTCGATAAGTTGAAGTGTTTATACAGCGTGAATATAGGAGTTAACTTTGGTACAAATGCTGTGTGCATGTTACTATTCTTCTATCTGCCCCTTCAGGAATGGTTGCAGTTCATGCCAATATTGGTGTACTGTTTCTTGGTATTTTTCCTGTACTGCTTCTTATGCCAGCGGTTGTCTAACGCCGCTGAAATGTTTGAAATTGCAGTCTATTCTTGTGGATGGGAGAACTTCGGCCTTAAGGAGAAGAAAGCTGTATACGTCATGCTGAGACAAGCCCAAAAACCTGTGGAGATCTTAGCTGCTGATATTGTTCCCGTAAATATTTCGACGTTTGCCACCACCTTGCAGGCGATGTTCAAATTCGTGACTGTTGTGAAGCTTTAATTGAAACAGTATTGAAAAGTAGTTGCATAGAAATATATTGCTTTTGTAGGAAATAAAATATTAGATGCTTGAAACTTATTTCATTCTACCACATAATTTTGAAGAATTAAAATAAAATGTGTACTTTACTTTATCAAGATTTGTAGTAATAGAATAAAAGTTTATTGGTATTATTCCTCGTCTCCTCCCATTTAGAGCGAATGAGATCTTGGAACTCGGCTTATAAATATTTGGTAAGTATGAGTAAGTAGGTACCTACTTAACATGTCGCATGCAAAGAAACGACTGGTTTCAGCCGTAAATAATTGACTTGTCTCTAGGATAATTTTCTTACACATTTTACAGTGTCTGACAGTCTGCCGTCGACATTCTAATATTTCATGTCGACCTTAACATACAAAATTAGTGTCGTATGTTGCGAAATAGCACAAAGACTGCGAGTGCGGAACGAAATAGCTAAATGACTAATGCAGTCTTAAGACCTGAACGTATCTCTTCCCCTTAAAAACTCTGATGAAAAAAAAAAACATTATTTGTTTAAAATAATGGATGATGATGATGAATAATGGAATGTGGATTCTGCGATACATGTTCTTGTTGTGGGTCTTGATAAAATATCAAAATGTTTGACCGGACCGAATAACCAACCAAACATCTGAAATTTAATTAAACTGTGTGGATGTGCGTGTTTTTTCTCATCAGTTACTTTATCTTACTAAGATTAAATGCAAATTTTAATTCTAGTTAAAATCTCAGGCATTTCCTAATTTAAAACATCTCCACTTACAACTAGTCCTAGCTACTTTCAATCAATAAGTAAATAATTAAAAAAAAACAATATTTAACCGAAATAATTGGACATACATACCTGCTATACCAGATAACCCATTTAATAATGCATGGACGTTCATAGATAATTTATTCTTAACAATATTAGCTATGATAAAGATAAGATCATTACTATGATAAAGATAAGATCAGTAAATAAAGGTATACCAGTAGCAATAAGTAAAATAATAAAAAAGCAATTTTCAACCGAAACATTTCAACTGTTATGATAAAATGAAGTTGATTTTTACAGACTTTAAAAAAAGGAAGCGGTTTTCAATGAGCGTGATAGGTATCTATGCCTTTTTCAGCTATCTGTGAAAACGCAGCCATTTTGCAATAGCTCAACCATCTGAGCGGGAAAGTGAAGTGTTTCCTTGCATCTTATCAATGCCACCGGCTTTGGTTTCACTTGAGCAAGGGTTCATTCAACGGTGAGTAATTGGAGTATCTGCGAGACAGATGAAGCCTCCACGCCGCTGCCGCAGTCGCGCGCCGGCCATATGCGCACACGCACGCACTGCCGCTGCCTCTAATAACATGCGTTTCACTCAAAACTAAACAAAAAACAACTTTAAACTTACTAATATAGATACCAAAGTTGCATCCAGTGAACTCCAACATGAAGCTCATAGTTTTTTGTTTGATGATCGTAGTGAATATTAGCAATAATGGAAAGGCTTCCTTGGAAAGCTTTACACCTACCAGCGCTACCATTATGTTTGAAGACACAACAAAGAATTCAGGTATAGATAAGACATCATTTTGTAATTTATCTACAAAAGCTAAATTATTTTAATAATATTATCTATCTTTATACGAAAATACTGAGGGTAAAGTAAGTGTTTTATTTTTGGATGAAGTGCATACTTAATTGCAAATCTGCGATCAAATATCTAACTACGGTTTCAGTAGGTAGGTATTTGGCTTATTTTCTCTACGTAGAGTACGGTCTGCACTATCTTTGACTCATAATTATTAAATAAACAAGAGGGCGCTACTAGGTTACAAAAATATACGAGTTCATGTACAAATTTATGGAAAAGATATAAATGAATATATTATAGTAGAATTTATAAAATGGACACTAGGTCATACATACCTGCTATACCAGGTGACCCAATAATAATGCATGTGGATAATTCATTCCTAACAATATAAGCTATAATAAAGATAAGACCATAAAATAAAGGTACTTATACCGTTCAAAACAACTAAAGTAACCGGGTCATTAGACCACGTATACTACCATAATATAATAAAGTATACTCGCATTATCTTGATTCTTATTAAAAGTTATATTTAAATTTTCATACATTTTAATTGTCACTAAAGGTCTAGGTCGAGTAGTCGACCATGCTCCACTTATTTGGGAATTAATTATGATAGAAAAGATCGTGGGTTTGCTCTCTCTTCAATTTGCTTGTCACTTTCGTGGCCGAAAGTGGAATGTTTCTGAATGTTTTGGTAGATATGAGAACAAGGAAAAGTTTTTAATTTGTCGCTTGAAATTTATTATTTATGCCTTAATGCAAATGTTCCGATATGTTTTAAGAATTTACCGAGAATGTGATAATTAATTAATAGCATTTCTGTATTTGGCAAACACCTTATTCAAATGGTTTATAGTAAGATATACAATTGCTATAAAGATGCGGTGAAACGATCACTACAACAAGTAAACAAACGATTGAAGTATTCATGTTCGATGTTAAAGAAAAAAAGGACTTCAATTAAGCTCTGTGACAGGTAAAAATACATGGAACTGGGCTCATTTGAGGTAATTCTCATTAAATGAACCAATCATAAAGAAGAAAATACAAAACAATACATTCTTATTACCTACATTTTCTTTCTAACACACTCAGTAAACATTAATCGTACTACTGCACTATCTTTTATAAAAATAGACCTTGTTGACGTTTACAAAGTATTAAAACAAATGTAGCAGAAATGCATTGCTCAAGCCTAACAACAATTTTCAGACAAATCGTGTTACCGTCCTTGCAAATTCAACGTGAAGCCAAGGAGGTGCAATTATGATTTCGTAATCGAGCCGACGATACTTGAAAACGGGCGGCCGGCGATAGCAATCAACGGGAAGACTCCTGGGCCGGCCATTAACGTGTGTGTGAACGATGTGATTGTGGTGGAAGTGAAGAACAAGGTGCCTGATCAAGACCTGGCGATCCACTGGCATGGAGTGGAGCACAAAGGGACTCCTCACATGGACGGAGTGCCGATGGTCACTCAGTGTCCTATAGCGTACGGCGCTACGTATAAGTACGCCTTCATCGCTTCTACACCTGGAACCTTCTTCTACCATTCGGATTCAGGTATTTTTTTTTATTTATCATACTAACGCTTTATAATCATTTCATATGTACCTGGTAACCAACTTACCGAATACGCAACTCATTAGTGGAACTTGGAAAAGATAATTATCTAATAGTTTAATACCTAGCATACGGTCGGAAATGTCGCACGTAGGAATAAAGTAGATGGGTAATGTAGTTTTGAATATTGTTGCATCATCAATATGTGTTTACTATATAATAAAATAGAATGATCTGTACTTGTAGTGTACCTTCCTGAAAGTATTTACTCATCTTTAATTAGTAGAGATTATACGATTTTCAAAACCGTAATTTATTCATGTACCAATTAGTTATTATAATAGATTAAACTAGAACATTTTCTATCTTCGGGCTATTTTAGAACAATAATAAGACATGAAAACCGGCCAATTACTCTTGATCTTGAAAATAATAGCATGTACCATTGCGAAATAAAATATTGGCCTTCCTACCCACGACAAGCTTTCCACACAATCTCGAGGACTTTACTCTAGTGGAAATATATAATATTTATAAACCGAGCGAGTAACTGTACTCACTACAGCTATCTAATTACACTGGCTATGATCGCAAAGATACATAACATTATCTATACATCTATAAAAGTAAATAAAATGGAAGTGTCTGTTTGTAATATTAAAATAACGACTTTTTACTAAATGGGTATGAATCCGGAATATCGGGTGTACCAATAACAAAAAAACAACTAAAAAAAATTTTGTATGTCTGTTTGTTCCGTCGTGTCTAATATCCGAAACGGCTGGACTAATTTCAAGGAGAATGTCACTAATTTGACAAGGTACATCATAGGCTATTTTGTTTTCCTTATTTCTACGCAGACGAAGTCCTGGGCAGCCGCTAGTCTCGCCTAGTAGTAGAGCTATATCATATAACAGTATTCTTTTTCATCAGCGTTCAGGTGAATGTCCCAGTCATGTTATGCTTTCGCTTGCGGTATGTGTTGTTTACAGTAGCTCTCCGGATTACTTTCCATGCCACTCGATTTCATTAAAACCATTGCCCCTTTTTGCCCCAAAGAAGGAAAACGGCACGTGTTACCATAATAAATTACCTTGGTTTCTCTGTTTACTTCTGGAGGTCAAACGGAAATCGTACCAATTTAATTGCCACACTGTCTTACCGGACTCGGACACAACTGAGATATTGGTATTCGACGACAAACACGGATGAAGAGTAAAAATATTTTCATCTCTTAATGCATTTTAACAATTTGAAACTGGAAAATTCACATTCATGCGCGCATAGATAGGGGGACACGAACCCACGATTTTGACCTATCACGGCTCACATCCAATTAGAAATCATTTCTTTTTGTTGACGAGAGAGGATTCTCTCCGGTTCGTGTGTCGGAGTATCCAATTAGAATTTTAGAACCATGCTCTAACTAAATCGATCCAAAAAAGTCCCCGTTCAACCGCAAATTAATGTCCATTCTTCTAATTTTAAATTAAGATGGCAGCTCTAAGGTACGTCGCCTTTCGAGCTGTCATTTTAATTTTTGTCATCTAAAACCACAAATAAAAAAGCATCTTTTTTGGTTGCCAGTATCTCATCAGAGCGACGGCGTCTACGGTTCCCTAGTCGTCAACCAGCCCCAGCCTTTGGAGCCTCATTCAGCTCTCTACGACTATGACAGGAGTAGCGAGAACACTCTGCTGATCGCTGCGACCTTCCCACGACTCCTGACTGCCAACCTTGAGGACTCCGGCGTGAAGCCGAACGCGCTCACGATCAACGGAGATGACGAAAGATTCAAGTGGGTATCATTAAGTGTTGCACATGCAATTGTGACAATGCAATGCTAGATTTTTTTGCAAAGGACTTTTTTGCGCTCAAAGGCAGCGCGGTGATTTAGCTAATGTGTACTGTTCATTGGTATCAAGTAATGTGCGTTAAATACATGTACCTTATAATATTTAGGTACAATCGTAATAAGATTGGCTCGGTGGAACAGTGGCTAGTGACTCAGGTTCATAACCTACGGTTCCAAGAGTCGTGGGTTCGATTCTTACTCGGGACAAATATTTGTGTGACGAACATCGGTGTTTGTTCCGTGTCTGGGTGTATTATTAAATATATTTAAGTTTATTTGTGTATCCACTGTTGATCATGATTTTCGTAACACAAGTGCTTCAGCTACTTACCACGGGATCAGATCAATGTATGTGATGTTGTGTAATATTTATTTATTTATTTATTTATTTATTATTTATTTGTTAAAGTAGAATGACATGACTTATTGAATAATACATTATTTTACAATATTAGATGCCTAGGACAATATTGTGTAGGGTACAAATCACACATGATATGAGCTCAAAAGTATTAGCAGAATGTTATCAATACGTTACTGTGCAATATCTCTTTATGAATGACTTACCTTAAATCCGGTTAGTTGATAAAAAATACTCGCCATAATCTCGTTTTCTACATGCATACGAAGTAAACTTGGTTTAAGCTTTTATATAATCATAAATATTAGCACGGTGTACATTAATTTACAAATAATGTACCTACAGACGCATGGTTAGAGAACGAAAAGAAAACAAATATATTCATAATAAACAAACGAATTTTCTTTAAAATAATAAAAAGTAGGTTAAATGATACTGCAACCCATCAATAATAAGAAATAAACTATTTACTATCATGCGTGCTAGTATCTAATAACTGAAAAATTATCAATTTTTTCTGAAATAAAAAGATACTGGAAACCACATCTAATGCATAAAGCGTTGCATCTAGGATCTTTTATTGTGCCTCTTTCAAAACCGTCTCGTTGAAGGTCGTTCTATAACGGGATCTTCTACTATTATCAAAAAAGAAGACTAATAGTGGAGCACCTTAAGGTTTATACCTCGGAATCCAGGGCCAGTCGATGAATCTTTATATCAAGTTTTGAAATGTGTTTAGAATAGTATATAAAAAAATGTTAAAAAAAATATTTTGTGCGATCTCAACTTTTTAATTATTATTTTCTATACATAGTATAAAATGAAGTTGCGAAGGGCGCCCAAAATGTGTTTGTTACCTAGGATCTCAAAAAGTACTATATCAATAACTATGCGGTTTTCAATAATGGAAAGAAGACATTCCAGAGATTCTATAGGTGTATAATTTAGGTGTACCTACTTAAGAAATTATTAGAGTAATCGTAACAGTTGTCAGACGGACGGAAGAAAAACGACTTCTTGACACGATCACGCTAGATTTCCGCAGAAATGAGGAATTTTCCCTTCGTAAAAAGTAGCCTGTGTCCGTGTCTTGAATCCTATTTTTAAATTAACCAAGTCTTATAAAAATCCGTTCAGACGTTAAGGCGTGAATGAGGTAAACTTTTAAAACGAATGATTAAAAATCACTAACTTTATTAGTTTTCTGCCTACTGCCTACGCCTTAAGTACGATAGCATGAATATTAATAGCCTATATCCTTTTCTAGGTCACTATCTATCTCCTAACTAAAATTCATCAAAATCCGTTCAGCCGTTTAAGCATGATAGAGCAAAACTCCCAGCAAAAAACAATAAAAAATCACAAATTCAATTCAGTTTTCTGCCTACTTCCTACCCCCTAAGTGCGATGACGTGATTATTTATAGCCTATAACCATTTCCAGATTATCATCTATCATCATACCAAATTTCATCAAAATCCGTTCATCGGTTTAGACGTCAAAGAGCAAAAGTCCTAACAAAAACGGCTAAAAATCACTAACCCAATTTAGTTATCTGCCTACTGCCTACCCCCTAAGAACGATGGCGTGATTATTTATAACCTATACCCATTTCCAGGTTATCATCTATCATCATACCAAATTTCATCAAAATCCGTTCAGCCGTTTAGACGTCAAAGAGCAAAAGTCCTAGCAAAATCGACTAAAAATCACTAACTCAATTTAGTTATCTGCCTACTGCCTACCCCCTAGGAACGATGGCGTGATTATTTATAACCTATAACCATTTCCAGGTTATCATCTATCATCATACCAAATTTCATCAAAATCCGTTCAGCCGTTTAGACGTCAAAGAGCAAAAGTCCTAGCAAAATCGACTAAAAATCACTAACTCAATTTAGTTATCTGCCTACAGCCTACCCCCTAGGAACGATGGCGTGATTATTTATAGCCTATAACCATTTCTAGGTTATCATCTATCATCATACCAAATTTCATCAAAATCCGTTCATCCGTTTAGACGTCAAAGAGCAAAAGTCCTAACAAAAACGGCTAAAAATCACTAACTCAATTTAGTTATCTGCCTACTGCCTACACCCTAAGTACGATGACGTGATTATTTATAGCCTGTAACCATTTTCAGGTTATCATCTATCATCATACCAAATTTCATCAAAATCCGTTCATCGGTTTAGACGTCAAAGAGCAAAAGTCCTAACAAAAACGGCTAAAAATCACTAACTCAATTTAGTTATCTGCCTACTGCCTACTCCCTAAGAACGATGGCGTGATTATTTATAACCTATAACCATTTCCAGGTTATCATCTATTATCATACCAAATTTCATCAAAATCTGTTCAGCCGTTTAGGCGTGAAAGAGTAACAGACAGACAGACAGACAGAGTTACTTTCGCATTTATAATATTAGTTAGGATAGTAAGGATGAATACACAAGATGCATTTACAATGCCGAGGGCAGAGATGGCGGTGGCGGGGGCTACGATCCGTCGTTGTGTCATATAGTTAATGGTAAAATTATTTTTGTAAATCATTATTTTTTGTAAAAATTTTATAAATTAACATTGAAATTACTCAGCAAACATAATTTATCACATAAACAATTGAAATTTCAACTATAAAAAATTTTTGTAAAAAAAAAACAAGATCGGCCATTTTATTTTTTTTAACTTTTTTCTTTAAGGTTTTAATAATGCAATCAAGCACTTCCTATACACATTCATTGACTGGCCCTGGATTCCGAGCTTTTACCATTTTCATGTTTTACGGAACTCCACTATAAGAACGTTTGAATTTTGGAACGAGAGACTTTCAGAATGGTGTTACTAAAAAAGTTGTGAATCTTTTGGCCTAGTTAAGTTTTTATTTTCCATTGCCGCCATTGATTTCAAAACATTGTAAAATGTAACTTATTTATTTTCAGGCAAAAGTACTATAATTTAGTTTTCTTGATATTTTTTTTTGTATTTAATACCAATTGTACATTAGGAGTAGGACGTGTTTGTCGCCAATTTTTTGCCATTTAGCTGGCATGCAACGGATCGCATTGACCATCAATCGTCATGGCGAAACTCAAGTTCAGCCCAGGTGCAACTACAGACATTGTGACAACTGTCAGACAGTTTTCTTGCAAAAGCCTTTTGAAATGAGGAAAATAAAATTAATAGATTGTTTCATAGAAAACTGAAATAGTCGTGTTACAGTTTATTTCAATTGTGTCAATTTGACTAATTTCAAGACAGATTCAAATTTTTGTAACGATAGTAGTGCGATACACACTAGACCTCTGTTAATACTACTCGTGAATTTTCGAACTCGAAAGTATAAATAAATATAAATCACTTGACCTATCGTTAAGCCAATAAAAAATAATTGATACTTTTCTATCCGTCATCGAGATGATATAATAAGTTATGGGAAATTCCGTAACTGAATCCATTCATGCACACATTTAATAGGTATTGTAATATTCCAAATTGATTTATTGTGGGCTTACTATTAAATAATCGACCGTTACTTTCACGAAGAAGAGTCGCAGACATAGGAAGCTTTTTTCATGTGACAAATTGTCAATATTTAATGTTACTTATTATTAATCATTATTATACTTAAAAAAATATTTATATCACATGTTACGTACCTGCATGATAGTCGTTTATGGACCGAACTGGACTTTCTTAGGCAGATTAATTAAACTCTTAACCAAGTTCGCCAGAAAGAGGGTTATTTTTTATAAGTTGAGTTGTTTTTCCACTCGAGTAAATATTATTATGCCGCAAATGCTTATGTCATATCGATGGCCCCACCGAATAAACGTGCAAGTGAAAAACGTCAATTTTACAGGAGAGAATAAAAACGTTTAATCCTTACTATCTCGGGTATTATTATAGGTAGATTAAAACAATGTACAATGAAATTAAAGATAAAAAAATAATCTTTTAGCTGATATAATTTATTTTAAGGAATAGTCGTTAATTTAGTCAATAATCAAGAAAATCCATATTATACAATTACTCGAGTGAAATTAGTGTAGTCAGTTGACTGTTATAGATCATTACACGTTTATTCGTGTGAATTTAAACGATGTTGATGAACGTAACGCAATTATACACTATTATTCTAGGGAAATCATGCGTCTTTTGATGGCGGCTGCAATTGTTTGCACGCTTGTATTACAGAAATATTTGGTGATCTATGGATGGTAATAAAAATTACATTTATATTCGTGTCATTAAGTTAGTTTTACAATGTGTTATGCATATTAACATTATGAATTCAAGCTATGTAATATTAAAATGTTGCATAATTTTTAAAGGGAAAATAAACAAAACTTCTGTTTTTATATATTATTTTTATTTATTATCATAATAATAACAATAAAACTATTTTTTATATCAGCCTTTGCCATTCATAGAGATATTTCTCATTACTGTAGAAATTGAGCAAAAATCAACAAAAAAACAAACGGCTTATCTTTTAAGCATTTTGAGAACTAAATAAATTCCAACATAATCTTTAATGAAATTGTCGTCATCTCAGCCCATTGCTGCCCACTGCTGAGCATAGGCCTCTTCCGAAGCTTTTCAACAAAACCCAGCGATTTTCACCAGGTCGTCGGTCCATCTGGTAGGTGGTCGTCCCACACTGCGCTTTCCAGTACGTGGCCTCCACTCCAGGACATTTCGGCCCAAACGACCGTCCAATCTTCGTGCTATGTGGCCGGCCCATTGCCACTTCAGTTTTCTAATCTGGTGGGTTATGTCAGCAAGTTTGGTTCTTCTACGGATCTTTTCATTTCTGATTCGATCACGTAGAGAAATGCCGAGCATAGCCCTCTCCATAGCTCTCTGCGCGACATTAAGCCTTCTAAAAAGATCTTTTGTGAAGCACCACGTCTCAGCGCCGTAAGTCATCACAGGTAACACACATTGGTTGTACACCTTTGTCTTGAGACACTGAGGTATTTTGGACGAGAACACGTTGTGCAGTTTCCCAAACGCTGCCCAGCCGATTTGCATCGGCCTGCTGACCTCTCTCTCTAAAGTTGATTTTCCTAAACCTGCCTGCCTGCCTGTCCGAGGTAGATATATCCACACACAATTTCGAGAGTAAAGTTTGTACGGTGGGTGCAACATTAAACATATTTTTTGTTTTATTCATGTTCATTCTTGTTGGGAAACTTCATCGAGGTCATCGAAAATTTGTCCTAGATCTTCCAGCGACTCGGCCATGACTACGATGTCATCAGCAAATCGAAGGTGAGTGATGTATTTCGCCATGCCAATAATATTGATACCAAGTCCTTGCCATTCCAGCAGCTTGAAGGAATCCTCCAGAGCAGCAGTAAACAGTTTCGGAGATATGACAACTACCTTTCGTACTCCTCTTTGTAAGGGGATTTCCTTCGTGCGATTTTCATGTACTCGGACTGACATGGTGGCGCTGTTATACAAACACTTCAACACTTCAATATACCGATAATCTACATGGCATCGCTGTGGGGATCTAAAAACCGCCCAAACGACGGAATCGAAGGCTTTTTCATAGTCTACGAACGCTAAGCATAGTGGCCGATTATACTCCTCCGTCTTCTGTATAATCTGCCGCAGCGTATGTAAGTGCTCTATGGTACTAAAGCCTTTTCGGAAACCGGCTTGTTCGGAAGGCTGGAAGTCATCAAGCCTGCAATCGAGACGATTCGTGATGACTCTAGAGCTTGTAGACATGGCTTAGCAGTGTTATGGGCCGGTAGTTCTTCAGTAAGGTTTTGTCACCTTTTTTGAAGAACAAGACCACAACACCCCTGTTCCATGCTTCTGGCGCTTTGCCGTCGAGCGGGGAGAAATAAAATAGCTTCTGAGGGACTTTTAGTATCGGTGTTCCACCCGCTTTCAGAAGCTCTGTAGTGATAACATCCTCACCCGGTGTCTGGTTTTTCTTAAGTTGTTTGAGAGCCATTCTTATCTCGTACAGGCTGATGTCCGGGATGTCTTCGGTATAGTGTCGGGTTAGCTTGGCTCTGGGGTCTGTCGCCACAATAGCTGGCTCAGCACAGACCGAGGTATATAACTGCCCATAGAACCTCTCTATCTCCCGTAGCACCTCTGACTTGTTTGACGTCACGCGTCTATCTTCAGTCTTCAGCTTTGTCAGTTGGCTTTGCCCAATAGACGCGTCTCTTGCAAACACTTTGGAGCCTTGGTTCCGCTTAATTGTCTCCTTAATACGCTGAGTATTAAAGGAGCGAAAATTATGTCGCAGAGACTTCCTAATCAGTCTATTCAGCTGGCTATATGACTCAGCTTCATCCGAAGTTTTCAGCGTCAAAACACGTCGACTAGCCTGATGAGGATAAGGTGTCGGGTATGGTCGGATAGTTTTTGAGGTCTTTTTTTACGCTGGCTTTTGAAAAACTTGGACCGTACCGTATGAACAATTTCAGTTTACAGCCTGCTATTTATATCTTCCACTGATGAACAGCTGTCCAGCCATTGTTCAAGTTCGACAGTTCAAGCTGAAAGTTCTCGGGGTTTTGGATATGTGCCTTCGATGGTCGGAGCGTAGACTTCACCAGACGCGTTCTTTCCAGTTTGACGTTGATATTCAATGTGCCTCTAACGATACGGTGATCACTTCCGGTTTTAATCCTGTTGATCACAGAGACGTCGTTGAAATGACGTCTCCTAATGTTCATGATGTAGTCTATCTCATTTTTAGTTCAGCCGTTCGGACCCAACCAGGTCTATTTTCTGTGCGGCGAATTTCGGAAGAATGAATTCTTCACAAAAAGTCCTTCTTTCTCCATAAAGTCAGCTAGCATCTGTCCCCTGAGATTCCGATGTTCATATCCAAATCGTCCCACTTTCAGCTCACCATCGCTTTTACGGCCCAGCTTTGCATTGAAGTCTCCCATTACAACAGTGAAATGTGTTTTGGAGTTATGTATGGCCCCTACTAATGTCCTCATACATAGCTTCCACTTCAACACTTGGTATTGTTACGACCACGAGAGACCGTGCAAGCGGAATTAGTCTTATCGTCGTATGGATAAGGTCTATATTCGCTTGCACGATACTACGTCACACACTCTGGTCGGTCGGAGCAAGCTCCAGCGAGTTCTAGAAATTTCGATCCCCGCGAGAATATTCTCGACGCCACGCGAAGAGCTGCGTCTCTGGGTATAAAAGCGGGATGTACGACGCGACGGGACAGTTCCGATTTGGAAAGCGAAGCGAATCAGTCTCCTGCGAACTAGAAGTGATCGAGTGCGTTACCTGCGAATAGTTTCAGTGAAATTCAGTGTTTTAGTGTGATTCAGTGTTTTAGTGTAATTTAGTGTTCCGTGTTTAGTGTTGTAATTAAGTTTTTTTTAATTGTGTTTTTAAGTGTTTAATTGTGTAATTGTTAGTCGATAAATAAATTAATTGTCTTTTGGTGACTTTTGGCGTATCTTGAATTAAACGTACCCCGTTCCCGCAACAATTGGTGTCAGAAGTGGGATTCAAGATGCCTCTTACACCACGAGAAGACAGTGAGGGTCGAGTAACAAGGAGTCAAACCGCGGCCCTGCAAGAGGGTGAAGGTACTTCAACGGAGGGATCGATTCAAACACCGATTGGGCCTGTGGAGCTTGCAGATTTATTTAAAATGCTGCAGACACAAGCCAGCCGTCAGGAGGAGCAAGCCCGTGAGCAAGCCCGCCGCCAGGAGGAGCAAGCCCGCCGCCAGGAGGAGCTAGCCCGACTTCAGGAAGCACAATTTGCTAAACTGAGGGAAGAACAAGCCCTTCGCCAGGAGGAGCAAGCCCGTCACCTGGAAGAGCTAAGCAAGAGTTTGTTGGGGGCTATTGAAAAGAAGCACGAAGTACTAGAAAAGCAGATTAATGCTCTCAAGGATGATGTGATGAAACATGAAGATCGATTCACCCAACATGAAGATCGATTCACCCAACATGAGGATCGATTGAGCCAGGTGGATGCTGAGATGCGACAGCTGCATACCAAAATGGCAAGAGTGGGGACCCGGGGTGCTACGGTAGTGTCGGATTCTCCGAAAATCGAAGTACCCCACTTCGATGGAACGACGTCTTGGGCAGCATTTTGGTACCAGTTCGAGACGGTGGCTAAAGGAAAGGGGTGGAACGAGGAAGAGTCCTTGATAGCTCTGACTCTAGCTCTTCGTGGAGATGCCCTGCTCACGTTGGAAAACCTGCCTTCGGATAACAGAACTTTAGGTGCTCTCCAAAGAGCACTAGAGGGCAGGTACAGCGACAGACACTTGGAACACGCGTATAGAGCACAACTCCGCGATCGACAGCAGAAGCCTGGTGAGAGTCTGCAGCAATGGGCAACGGAAATCGAAAGGCTAGTCAGACGGGCGTACGTGTCATGCCCGACAATGGTGGAATCAATGATCCCGCAAGCCTTCTGTGATGGAATTAGAGACGCAGACGTCAGACACACCGTGAAATTGAGCCATCATCAGACCTTACAGGAAGCTCTAGCCCATGCTTTGGAGGTGGAAGCCGTGCGTCAAGACGCTAGAACTCAACGACTTCGGGAGGTTGTGGTGAAGGAAAAACCTTCTTTGGGTCCGATGTGCTATGGCTGCGGCGAGAGGGGCCATATTCGGAGTAGTTGCTCCAAGCGAAGATGGCCACGTAGAACGACAGTAGCGTCCTCTACACAGGTGGACGCAGAAGAGCTGTCGTTAAACTAGAAGAAGCCAGGGCCGTGGGGCGGGCGCTGGCTGGTCAACATCGAGCCCCTACCGTCACTGTTTCACAGATTGGTAATGGGAACAACCTTACAGTGGTTGGACAGCTGAACAGCGTAACGTGTCATTTTACTATTGACACAGGTGCTTCAAGAACAATAGTGCGTCCGGAGCTATTGAAAAGGACTATTGTGTGGAATCAGAGACCATCCGTTCAGCTTCAAACAGCAACAGGCCAGCCAGTTACCGTCTTCGGTGAGACGATGGCGAAGTTAACCATTGGAGAACAGACCTTTGAATACGGTGTAATCGTAGCAGACATCACGGACGATTGCATCATCGGATTGGACTTTTTAAGAGACCAGAAGTGTGTGGTAGACGTCGCTAAAGGAGTACTTAGTTTTCCCGAACAAGAAGTATTCCTGGAGGGAGCGAGATCATGCGCAGTTTACTGCCTGAAAAATACGACCCTACCGCCGAGATCTGAAACTCTGGTCAATGTTAGATTCCCTTACACTGCGTGTCAAGGGCGAAGCGTCGTCATAGAAAACTGCGGCGACCATCCGAGTTGGATCACAGCAAGAACTCTGGCAATGACCGGAAAAGGAGCGCTGGTGCGAGTCATCAATCTTAGCAGAGATGAAGTACAGCTACGAAGAAACTGTGTCATCGGACGGTGCGATGCAGGTCAATCCATCAGAAGGCTGAAAAGGGCCCGGGAACCGGAATCCTGTCAACGAGATGACGTCACTCCGCTTCTAGCAAATTGTAAGGACAAGCTCTCTGAGCTGGAACTTCACCAAGCCAAAAGGTTGTTACTCGATTTCAACGACATATTTTCGAAGGGTGACCATGATTTGGGAAGGACAGGTCTCGTTAAACACAGAATAGACACGGGAGACGCGCCACCAATAAAGCAGCGGCCTAGACGCCTTCCATTTGCCAAAGAGAAGGAGGTAGCAGACATGGTTGCTGAGATGCAGAAGAACCGCATCATAGAACCTTCAACAAGCCCGTGGTCTTCGCCAGTAGTCCTGGTAAAGAAGAAGGACGGCAGCACCAGGTTTTGTGTGGACTACCGGTTGTTGAATAATGCAACGAAGAAGGACAGCTACCCCCTGCCCCGTATAGACGACACACTGGACATGTTGAGCGGCATGAAGTGGTTCTCAACAGTGGACCTTAAGAGTGGGTACTGGCAAGTTGACATCCATCCAGAAGACAAAGAGAAGACGGCATTTACGACCGGAACTAGGAATGGATTGTGGCAGTTCAACGTCATGCCCTTTGGTCTTTGCAACGCTCCGGCGACATTCGAGCGCTTGATGGAAAGGGTACTGGTTGGACTTCTGGTTGATGCATGCCTGGTCTATCTGGATGACATCATTGTCATGGGTCGAAATTTCACAGAGCATGTCAGTAACCTGAGGAAGGTTTTCACCAGAATACGAGAAGCAAACTTGAGACTCAGTCCAAAGAAATGCACGTTTTTCAAGGAGGAAGTCGCCTACTTAGGCCACATTATTTCATCGAAAGGTGTAAGGACTGACCCAGAAAAGATAAAAGCTGTTCAAGAATGGCCTATACCAGTGAACAAGACTGACGTAAGATCATTTTTGGGTTTATGCGCATACTACCGGCGCTTTGTCAAGAACTTTTCTGATATAGCGAAACCCCTTCATCGGCTCACGGAAGATAAACGAGTATTCGCCTGGGACTTGGAATGTGATCAAGCCTTCGTCAGATTAAAAGAACACCTCTGCACCAGTCCTATACTTGGCTACCCGAACAGAGAAGGAAGGTTTATCGTGGACACCGATGCCAGTAATACTGGCATAGGCGGAGTGCTGTCGCAAGAACAAGGTGAACGGGAAGTCGTGATCGCCTATTTCAGTAAGTCACTTTCAAAACCTGAAAGGAACTACTGTGTGACTCGTAAGGAACTGTTGGCTGTAGTGAAGGCTCTACAGCATTTCAACAAGTACCTCGTTGGAAGACAGTTTACCCTGCGGACAGATCATGCTGCGTTAAAATGGCTCTTGCAGTTTAAGAACCCTGAAGGACAAGTGGCGCGGTGGCTAGAGCAACTACAAGAGTACAATTTCACAACAGAACATCGGAGTGGTAGAACGCATTTGAATGCCGATGCCCTATCAAGGAGACCTTGTCCTGTGGCCTGCAGTCATTGTTCTAAGACGGAGACTAAAGAAGAAGTCCGGATGATTACCACCCAGGGACTTGATAACGAATGGAACGAAGACGCTATCAAAAAGGCTCAAAAAGAGGATAGTGACCTGAGGAAAATATTTGAATGGAAAGAGGTAGGTCAAAAACCTTCTTGGAGCCATGTAGCATCATCAAGCCCCATCACGAAAAGTTACTGGGCACAATGGGACAGTTTGGAGATTAAGGATGGAGTACTCTTCAGGAAATGGGAAACACCAAAAGGGGATCAAACGACACTACAGCTGATTGTACCCCGTAAACAGGTTGCTTCTCTACTGAGGTACATACACGATGGGGTATCCGGGGACATTTAGGCGTGAAGAAGACCCTAGAGAAGCTGAGACAGAGGTTCTACTGGATTCACTGTCGGGAGGACGTCGAAGACTGGTGCAAGAAATGTACGACTTGCGCATCAGTAAAGGGCCCACAAACCAGAAGTAAGGGCAAACTCAAGCTGTACAACGTCGGCGCTCCATGGGAAAGAATCGCAGTAGATGTAGCTGGCCCCTTTCCAGAATCCGATGAGGGAAACAAGTACATCATTGTGGTCCAAGATTACTTCACTAAGTGGCCTGAAGTCTTCGCTACGCCTAATCAAGAAGCAAAGACGGTCGCCAAGAAGTTAGTCCACGAGGTGATTTGCCGATTTGGTGTGCCTCTTGAGATACATTCTGACCAAGGAAGAAACTTTGAGTCAGCACTGTTCCAGGAGGTCTGTCAACTATTGGGTATGCATAAGACCCGTACTACACCAGCACACCCGCAATCCGATGGCATGGTCGAGAGATTCAACCAAACGTTGGAAAACCACTTGGCCAAAGTTGTGGACGAGCATCAACGAGACTGGGACCAGTACATACCGCTTTTCTTGCTGTCCTACCGATCTGCGATCCACGATAGCACCAGCGCAACCCCAGCAATGGTAAACTTCGGTCGAGAAATGCGGCTTCCGGTAGACGCGTTGACTGGGACACCGCCAGAAGCTCCGAAACCAGTAACCGAATATGCGGCTGACCTACAGAAGCGCCTGGATGAAGTACATGCTCTCGTTAGAGACTGCAGTCTAAAATCCAGCGAAAGAATGAAAACCCGTTACGACCGCAAAGCCAACACCGACGGTTTCGATGAAGGGAGTCTGGTTTGGTTACACAACCCACTCAGGAAGAAGGGCAAATCACCGAAGTTCCAGCCAAGGTGGGAAGGACCATACAAGATCATCACTAGGCTGAACGACTTAACCTATCGGATCAAACAAGGGACAAGAGGCAAACCGAAAATTGTTCACATTGATCGATTGGCTCGTTACCATGGGTCAAATGATGCTCGGGACGAGCATGACTAAGAGGGGGATAATGTTACGACCACGAGAGACCGTGCAAGCGGAATTAGTCTTATCGTCGTATGGATAAGGTCTATATTCGCTTGCACGATACTACGTCACACACTCTGGTCGGTCGGAGCAAGCTCCAGCGAGTTCTAGAAATTTCGATCCCCGCGAGAATATTCTCGACGCCACGCGAAGAGCTGCGTCTCTGGGTATAAAAGCGGGATGTACGACGCGACGGGACAGTTCCGATTTGGAAAGCGAAGCGAATCAGTCTCCTGCGAACTAGAAGTGATCGAGTGCGTTACCTGCGAATAGTTTCAGTGAAATTCAGTGTTTTAGTGTGATTCAGTGTTTTAGTGTAATTTAGTGTTCCGTGTTTAGTGTTGTAATTAAGTTTTTTTTAATTGTGTTTTTAAGTGTTTAATTGTGTAATTGTTAGTCGATAAATAAATTAATTGTCTTTTGGTGACTTTTGGCGTATCTTGAATTAAACGTACCCCGTTCCCGCAACAGTATTCTTACGCCGTAACCACACGGCTGGTGCTTGATTTATAGCAATAAATTATAAAACTTATCTATTATTACCCTGCGAGACCCGATTGCAAAAATTGATTGTCGTTTATATTTGGTTAAGGCACTTTTACTCTACTTTTTATTTTGTTAAGAATAATGGAATACTGGTGCTCGATTTATAGCAATAAATTATAAAACTTATCTATTATGGTAAGAAACAATGCAAAATTATTTGCTAAGTTACTTCTCGTGCAAGACACATTACTCAAAAAAGCACCAAAAAAATATACACGAATAAACGTGCAAACGCATATTGCCTATACTTAACAACAAAGAACAAACAATATCAAACGTTTTGCTGTTTATACACGTTTATTCTTGTGAAAGAGAGAAAGTATGAAGCATGTAATAGTCACTTAAAATAATATTCTTGTGACAAAAAAATATATTATTTCCGTGGAAAAAAGGTTTATAATGCAATTACAGGCTTGTTTATGATCAAAATTTCTAAAAAAAATTGGGGAGGTAGAGGAGAGGCTAATGTAACGAAATACCAAAAAAAAATTTTTTTGTGCAATGGCTATTACACGTTTATTCTGTGGGGCCATCGATATGTCTAAGAATTTTCTAACAATATGGTTTTTGTAAATTGTTAAAAATTTTAAAATTTTCGTTATGTATTTATTGTCTATGGTTAACGAGAGATCATTATAACGGAGTTCCGACTCAGTTTTTGAACAGTGTGGCAACATTATAACCGCATATCCGTTGTTTTCATACACATTACGGTTGGCCTTACCGCCAAATCGGTAGAATGCATCTAGCTACTCGAGTTTGCGCAAGACTCAAGTAAATAACTGGCAGTTTGAAGGCTATCGAGCGGTATGATGACCGTGAGATGCAGTGAGATTACGCATTAATGGACAGAGATCTTGTACGGGATGCTACTGTCAAGGTCGGTCAAGTTATCTTGCTTATAAATAGAACTCAGTAGATATAGAATTGTTATCGATACGACGATTTTATAATAAAATTATAGATAAAAAACAAAAACAAGTGTTAGGGCCTGAACTGCCCTATGCTACTCTATTCTATACGCGAGTCCATACAAAATTCCCCGAACGGTCCATTTTAGTCAAACTTGCACCCATGCAGTGTTAAGAATTAAAGGTTAAATGTTTCATGGTCTTATTCAGTTGTGCGTACAAAATTTCAGCAACAACACTGCGGTTGATTAATATTTTAGTATTGTCTATAATTTGCGCGAACACTAGGTATTTGAATACTGTTCTAATATAACTGTTTACAGACATCTCTGTCGTTTGACGTCCCGGGAGACCAACTACTGAGTTAATATTGGATTTTTTTGTTTCAGAATTTTTGTAATCCAAGGATTCGCGTATAGGCTTCGCCTTATCAATGCTGTAGCGATGGAATGCCCGGTGATGGTAAAAATTCAAGGGCACGAGATGGTGGTGATCGCCACCGATGGGAAACCCGTCAAACCTATAGTGGCTAGGAAGGTGCAACTTTACCCAGGTATTCAACTTTCGCATAACTCTTGAACTTATCAAAATCGTAACATAGTGTTACACAACATCTATCATCTTAGCATAATCGATTTGATCCCGAGGTTATGCACACATAATAATGTTATATACTTTAATAGATTGAAATAAAAAGGAATCCGAGTGACAATCGCTGATGTTGCACCTAGACAAAGATAAAACAGTTGAAGGCATGAACCTAAGTTTTAATATTAGGTACAAGAACATGACCCTGTAATAGTGTACATTATTCACGCTTATTATGACGCGTGATGCATCTTTATATTAATTTTTGCCTCAAATTGCTTTGTGCTTGAGGCCAAGTGATTAGTAAGTAGTTATATTCTTAAGCTAGAGATTATAGAGAAAACAATTTAAATAATTTTATCTCGAATTCAAGCAATTCGATCTTTGCACGCGATATTTTTGGCCGCTTTAATTTCTATCAAAGTAACAACTTTTTTATTGAAAAGAAAGTACGTAACAACACATTTGCTGTATCATTACCATACGTTTTTATTTTTCACTCTCACGTGTGTCAGAACGTTTTAAGACGTGACAATAAATTATAGTGTTCGTAAGTGAAATTACAATGAATCTGAAACGATTATGAAAACGAATATGGATGCTGACGCAAGCCATTTTATATAGAAATAGCGGCCGCCCACGACTTCGTCCGCGTGAAAATTAAAATAGCCTATTATGCACCTTTTAAAATTGTATTAGTGCAAGACCCGTTGAAATTGGTCGAGCCGTTTCTGAGATTAGCGGGAACAAACAGATAGGCAGGCAAAAATGTTTTAAGTTGATATTGGTAACCGATATAATAAAAATACCCATTTAGTAAAAAGTCGTTATTTTAATATTACAAACAGACAGTCCAATTTTATTTAGTACAACTAATAGATAAAGTACCAAGTAGTAGTAAGTAGTGCACAATACATGCTTCACGGTTCTGATCTTTACAACTTACCATCAACTTCATTCAAGCCACAAGTCAACGACATTATATGTTGTAAGTATTGTCACCATGTATTGTTTGTCACGAAAAGAAATCGTAATGTCCAAGATTTCTTTTTATAACAAACGACATTGTTTCTGATATAACTATATTATATATCTTATACAGGGTGTCCCAAAAAGTAGTGTCAAGCGGAAGTCCTGAGATAGAACACCCCGTGGGGCATCCGAAACACCCCCATGTATGTTCCGTGATTTTTTATAGTTTTCGAGTTATGATTATTTTTCTAAAATTTTGAGAACAACTGACCTAACCGACTAAAAATATTGTAGAGAAAAAAGTATTTGACTTTTTTGAGTAATTCTTTTTGCAAATCAATTTTCATGAGTTTTTCTTTAATGCCTAAAATATTTGTCTCCATAACTTATATGGAAAATATCAAAATTATGGTACAAACTGAAAAGTTACGTTCTGTAAATAATGTCTTACAATTTCAACGTTAAATTTAAAATAAAAGGAGATAGCTGCATGGCTCCTAAATAACTTTAATAACTGCGCTAGACTCTCAGCTTTCATAATCATTAATAAAAACTGGTACGTAATGGGCTACTTTTGCTGAAATCGGACTACAAAGACAGAGAGGTGGAAAAATCATAAAATTAGCCATTTGAATACGAAGTATTATTTGGAAATTTTATTATCCCGAAAGTTAGTCAGTTTGTTAACAAACCTAAATTTAATACAGGAGCACTCAGATGCAAACATTTGGATGATTTTTTTTTTGTTTAATTTAAGTTTCATTGCGCTAACACTGTTTTCACATGTAATACCTTTGTTACGACGAACTTGACGAACTTTGCTTTCTTTACGGACTTTAATAAACTTTTACTTATAAACTTTTTACAATAAATAATCAAAAACGATAACTGTTTTTTTTATAAATTTCCCATTTTTATACTTAACTAGCTGTGCCCGCGACTTCGTTCGCGTGAACTACAGGATTTTGATTTTTTTTAAACTTAAAAGTAGTCGTAGTCCCGTCAAAATCTTTTCTGCCACTTAAGAAGTTAGTCAACCGGAAGAAACATTTAAAACAAAATTATTTTGGTTTTTATCATCATCATCATCTGTTGTTTATCGTGTAGTAATAAATAAGTATATTACACAACATCACATTAATTGATCTGTGGGGCTACCATGAGTTAAAAACTTACGCGCTCGATATCGCCTACGTAAATATGTCTATGAAAAACTTGTACAGCGCCGCCTGGTGGTTACGCGAAGAACTACAATCGGCCATATGAAAAAAACAACTCGATAGGTTTTTAACGAACGTAAGTTTACGATAGCCAACTCATGGTAGGCCCTCTGATCCTGTGGTAAGAAGCTTTAGCACTTGTTTTTATCAGAACAGTGGTATACATTTAAATATTTAAATAGCACAACCAGACACGGAACAAACATCGATATTCATCGCAGAAATATTTGTGCTGAGTGGGAATAGAACCCAAGAAAAGAAAAAAAAAAAAAGAAAAGGCCAAGTGCAAGACGGACTCGCACAACGCAATTTATTTTTAAAGTTTACGCAATTCTCTGTACTTGACGTTGCTTTATTCTAAATTTTGAGAATCTGAGTACTTCGCAGATAGTAGTTCCCTTTGCGAGTGTCAAAAATTGGCAGCATAAATGAATGTTTCTCTTGATTGTGTTGGCTCAGGCGAAGGGACAGTAGACCTGAGTATTTGATGTAACTTTCAGTTTGATTTTTTTCGTATGGAAATTGACGATGATAAACGGATCCTATAACTATAAGGGGTTCGGTTATTCGACGTACGAAATCCTAAAATCTATGTTTATAGTGAACAGCTTCCTTATATTGAATAGATCATCTCCAAGTAATCCTAATTGTTCATCGATCAATGTGAAATAAAGGACGTCCTATTCCAAAGCCAGGTAGCAGTTTATAGTTAGAGAGGAAAAAAGCGTCCATGGCCGAGTGGTTTAGGTATTTGCTTGCTATGCAAGAGGTCGCCACTTCAAACCCTGCCACGTACCACTGTGTTTTTCAAATTTTAAATTCATACCTATGTACGATTATTCGACGCTTTTACTGTGTGCTTGAATCATGTTCTTTCTTAATCCCTGGCAAACCCCTCATTTTCTCTTTTCGAATTTTATGCTTTACCAAATTAAATATGCTTATGCTATACTTTTATATTGATTTTCATATTATTTTTTGAACTCAATATTGAATTTGTTCAATTTGATTGAATATTTAATACCCGGTTGGTGCATACAATGTATTAATCGCATTGTGATCATCTCATCCTTTTTTCTGATACCAAACCCTTGAGTATTAATATCAATGTATTTTTTGACAACCAACCTTCTTCAATTCGGCAATTATGGAAATTTGAATGCTCTCGTTAATTTGACAGCTTAAAAATATGTCAATTATATGAGACTATTTTGTTAGATTAAAATAGAAAAAAACCGGCCAAGTGCGAGTCGGGCTCGCGCACAAAGGGTTCCGTAGCAGCAAATATAATAAAAATCAACCTATCTCAAAAACTATAAGAGATACTTTGATCAAACCAAAAATCGTTGAAAGAGTTAATTAGCATGCATCACCTCTATTTTTTTTAGAATTTTATACCCCGTAGTTATAAAAATAGAGGGGGGGGGACAAACTTTTTACGACTTTGAGAGCTGATATGTCAAAAACCGATCACTTTAAGAAAAATGTTTTTTAGAAAACTTTATATCATTTTAAAAGACCTTTCCATTGATACCCCACACGGGTATGTACATCGAAAAAAAAAATTTCATCCCTCAGTTACATGTATGGGGGGCCCCACCCCCAATTCTTTTTTTTACTATTTAGTGTCATATTTTTGTAGCGGTTCATACAACACATATTCCCATCAAATTTCATCACTGTAGTACTTATAGTTTCCGAGTAAATCGGCTGTGACAGACGGACAGACGGACAGACGGACATGACGAAACTATAAGGGTTCCGTTTTTGCCATTTTGGCTACGGAACCCTAAAAAGGCAACAATTAGAATATTTTCGATACATGTTGTCGATTCAGAACCCTTCTGGTAATTTACGTAATTTAATGGCACTCGAAATTTATCAATTCCAAAAGACAAACTTCACATATTTGACGTATGGTATACCTACATACAAACTTTTCCACAATATAATATCGAAGTAATACGTAGAGCACAGTGCCATCTTTTGAACTACCAAAAAACTTATCACGTAGGTACTCATGTTATATCAAACTTGACAGCATTTATGGCATGCTGTACAAAGCACGACGCCATCTATGTGTAATTTTATGAACAATAGCTGACCCAACTGACTTCGTCCTGTCAAAACAAATTGTAAAAAATTGTTTGAAATTTGATCTTTTTTATTAAATTTGGGTTTTTCGTACGGATCCCTACTATTTTTGAAAATGTAATATAGCCTATAACCTTCCTCGATAAATGGACTATCCAACAGTGAAAGAATTTTTTAAATCGGACCAGCGGTTCCTGAGATTAGCGCGTTCAAACAAACAAACAAACAAACAAACAAACAAACAAACAAACTCTTCAGCTTTATAATATTAGTATAGATTAATTTTTTAAGTATCACAAATTAAACTTTCAAGTGGTTATTTCTTAGCATTTCTGGTATAATTTTGATTGTTAACAATCTTATTAACTTTAGAAGTAATAAAATGTCCAAATAATACTTCGTATTCAAATGGCAAATTTTATGATTTTTCCACCTCTCTGTCTTTGAAGTCCGATTTCAGCAAAAGTAGCCCTTTAAGTAAAAAATTAATTAAGTATAAAAATGGGAACTTTATTAAAAAAAAAGTTATCGTTTTTGATTATTTATTGTAAAAATTTATAAGTAAAAGTTTATTAAAGTCCGTAAAGAAAGCAAAGTTCGTCAAGTTCGTCGTAACAAAGGTATTACATGTGAAAACAGTGTTAGCGCAATGAAACTTAAATTAAACAAAAAAAAATCATCCAAATGTTTGCATCTGAGTGCTCCTGTATTAAATTTAGGTTTGTTAACAAACTGACTAACTTTCGGAATAATAAAATGTCCAAATAATACTTCGTATTCAAATGGCTAATTTTATGATTTTTCCACCTCTCTGTCTTTGTAGTCCGATTTCAGCAAAAGTAGCCCATTAAGTACCAGTTTTTATTAATGATTATGAAAGCTGAGAGTCTAGCGCAGTTTTTAAAGTTATTTAGGAGCCATGCAGCTACCTCCTTTTATTTTAAATTTAACGTTGAAATTGTAAGACATTATTTACAGAACGTAACTTTTCAGTTTGTACCATAATTTTGATATTTTTCATATAAGTTATGGAGACAAATATTTTAGGCATTAAAGAAAAACTCATGAAAATTGATTTGCAAAAAGAATTACTCAAAAAAGTCAAATACTTTTTTCTCTACAATATTTTTAGTCGGTTAGGTCAGTTGTTCTCAAAATTTTAGAAAAATAATCATAACTCGAAAACTATAAAAAATCACGGAACATACATGGGGGTGTTTCGGATGCCCCACGGGGTGTTCTATCTCAGGACTTCCGCTTGACACTACTTTTTGGGACACCCTGTATAATAATCTTATAAACGTACCTGATCTGACTGCCTCGTTGGTCTATTGGTAGCAAGCGCTGCGTAAGGACCGAAAGGTCCCCGGTTCGAGTCCGGGGTCGGGCAAAATTTGTGTGAATTTTTCTGTACTGAAATTACTCAGCCCGGAGTTAGGAAGTCGGCGGTTGAATGCCCGTGCCTCGGGAAGCACGTTAAGCCGGTGGTCCCGGTCTCTCATCGGTCATGTCGGTTTGCTGTCTCACCGAGATAGATATGAGAGTAAGGGAATAGAGAGTGCACTTGTGTTTGCGCGCACACTTGTGCACTATAATATGTCCTGCGCGATTGGCTGATCTCAATTGAGATGGGCCGCCAAGGGTGAAATCGGCCGGACGCCTTATTATTATACCTGATATAACTTACACTTGCACTAAGCACTTGTGCCATACTAGTGCACGCTAAGTATGTAATTAAGCTGGAAATAAAAAATGTGTTAAAGAGTTGAAAACTACTTAATATGGGTCTACATGCGATGAAAAGAGTAGCAAATACATAGCTACTTACTGCGTTAATAAGTTTTAATGGGGAAAAGCCTCTTGTTGGTGCAACGCGCTAATGAAAGACTAGTTGTCAAATTGCATCTTGTGAAATGGCATGTGATAAGCTTATGTATGTCACAGTACATTATATACCTACTCAGCTACTTCAGCGTCGTTTGTATGTACTAGGTACACACTACACATACATAATATTATTTAAAACCATGTTACATTCATGAATGTCAATTTACATAACACGCATCCAGAAAGGATAATTTGTCAAAATAGTGCTGTGTAATATGATCTTGGTCAAATAGGAGAAAATATTTTAATGATTAGTATGTTTAATCCCACTTGATAAATTGAATGTTATTATGGATGCAAAGAAAGTTGGCAGGTATTCTTAAAGGTTCGTAGATTTCTTTCTTTAAATATTGGGTAAATTATAAAATGGTTTTTCTAAATGCATTGGTGGGTCTATCTATTAGTGTTGCTTAGATGACTTACATTTCTTTTAAAATATGTCTACATCTGTTAAAGATCAAGAAACTACAAGAAACTTCGAAAAATATGCTAAAGTATTACTCAATAGTTGTCTTTTGGCTATCGTGCTATTTTAAATGAATGAATGTTATTTGGTGCTTGAAAAAAAGAAAATAATGATCTGAGGTCAAGTGTTTTCTCGTTTTTACTGACTCTGATGATGACCATAATAATTATTATAATGGGAAAGGTTATGTAACATGAACATGGAAACTCAAACGATTTCGTTTGTTAGATTTGATTGATTGACACAGTGAAGAGGGTTAACCTGTAATTTAGATTTTGTGTGTAGTACCTACGCAATTAATTCCGCTTGCACCAGCTATGTACTGATATAAATCTCTGAATTAGTCAGAGGAACTCAATGTGTATTAAAATAATAATATTTATGGAATATTCTCTCACAGAAAATGTACTTTTGTACTATACTACTACTACTAATACTATTACACAACATCACATACATTGATCTGATCCCGTGGTGAGTAGCTTAAGCACTTGTGTTACGGATATCTGTATACACAAATATACTGAAATATTGTTAATAACTCACCCCCCAGACACAGAAAAAACCGATGTTCGTTACACAAATATTTGTGCCAGATGGGAATCGAACCCACGACTCTTGGAACCGCGGCCAGGGTCACTGACCACTGTTCCACCGAGCTGAGATAACATAATTCCACCATAAGAGAAAGTAGTGTGAATCTTGATATTGAGGTAAAGCAATCGGTTGAGTCATCGATAAAAGTAACTTTATGTTGCAAAGAAAATCGGTAATTTCAGTAATAAATTACACAACCATATAACGCCATTTGAAACAAATATCACTTTCTATTTCTTTATGTGGTAGAATATAACGCCATTACTGTACCACGGTAATAATACAATACACGTACCATGATAGTACCCATACCCAGCATTGAAGCAAACGACGTATCACAGCGACACCGAAAGACCCCTTAGATCTATCAGTGATATATCTACTGATATTGATTTTCTAGAACATGCTACTCAAAATTGGTACATATTATTACTGAGTATCTATTAATAAAGTTGAAAGCCTGTAAGATATCATCATCATCATTACCATATCACTGTCCACTGCTGGACATAGCCCCCCAAATGCACATCATTCATTCATTCCCGTCTTTTTCGGCTACTCGCATCCTACTTCTACCAACCGCCCTGCATAGGTCGTCACTCTACCTGACCTGAGAGCCCGCATACTACGTTTGCCGAGACGCAGTATCCACTCTAGAACTCGTTTCCCGGCGACTGTCGGTTCTACGTCTGTTGTGGCCCACTGCCATTTCCATTAGCTTGCTAATCCGAAGAGCTATATGACACAACTTCAGTTTTTTATTATTAATCACTTAAAGCTCTTAACAACTTTCTTTAGTATAATTTATGAGGCGTTTTAAGTAAAAATCAAAACATAGTATACAGCAAAGTCGCTTCCCGCGTCTGTCTGTATGTATATGCTTAAATCTTTGAAACTACGCAACGGTTTTTGACAGGGTTCTTGTAATAGATAGAGGGATTCAAGAGGAAGGTTTTTATGTATAAGCCAAGCGAGGGTGGGTCACTAGTGTTTTATATAAGCAATACAATCAAACTCAATGATATGTTTCGTTCATAAATGCTTGTAATGAGCATGTTATCAGCGCATTTGGAAATTGGTTCACAAATTAGGAGCCAAAATCAAATAAAGCAACCAGTTTTCTAGCTTTTGCGGTGAGAGGCGAAAGGCTTTCTATGCCGCATCTACGTTGATTCAGAGTTTAAGGTCAGCCATAAAACAGGTTTCGTTTGTTTTCATTTCACTTTCTATCGAGGGCTGTACAACGGTACCTGCTATATCTAACGTTGCGGTATTCATCTTTACAACCGACATAATAAGAGCGAGAATTGGTTGATCATTTGCTTCTTTTGCCTCTGTTAATGCGGTTTTGAGTGCATCCGCAGAACCACGATGCTTTATGAGCCTTGCGTTCATGGAAAATTACCATTTCTATGCTTATGGAGATGGCGCTTTATAAAATGTTAAGATTTAACAGCACGTTACGTGTATCACTGACAGTTTGATGTTACAATACAAAGTGCAAGTGACTTTCATCTCGTTATCCGGACTGATCCGGTACCTTAAGCCGCCCAAGATCTATTGTTTTACGCATACATTTATTAATGTACACAGAATCTCTTATTTTATTTGCATATGGAGTAGATCGAGGTATACATATAAATTCTTCGTCGTAAAAAATATTGGTCAAAGTTAGACTGGTCTAGCGTCTTTTTAGGTATTCATATTCATCAGCGAATCAAGTTTTGTATATTTTGTATTTAAGAAAGTCTAAACGTCTAAGGTCCTTTTCTAAATTTATAAATGCCAGTTCTCACCAGGCAGATTGGAAAGCATTAATATAGTATTGCTAATCTAGCAGTTTCTGACTAAGTGAGGTTAGACGTGTGAAATTACTGTACAGCCAATTAAAAGCAGTTATGCTTATTTTTTACTTAATGGTCTGATACTTTTTTACATTTATGCTAAAAATAACTTTGGTATGCAAGCACTGTACGTAAAATTAACAAATTCATAAATGTAATGCACAATTATTCGTGATTTTTAAGTAACTAATTAAACGTTCCATTTTTTTCGAGATAATATCGGACATCGATTATTATCGGATGTGGGCGGCCAGCCTTAACTTCTACATTACACGACTTTTAATGTGTAGGGCGTTATAAGTGGAAAATAATGAACAATTTAGCACCTAGTTACACAAAATTGGTTATGAGTTAAGGTCGTTAAAGTATGTGTGTGATCTCCGCTTGTTATTAACAGAATACGTAACATAACGGGCGTTCCGCAGCTCATTAGCAAGAATGTCGGAGCCAAAGAAATTACTTCGGATATCCTAGTTACTAAATTAATTTTAATTAAATTTATGTGTTTGTTTATGCGTGTGTTATTTCAGTTCTGGGATCTGGTATCCGTAACACAAGTGCGTAAGCTACCTATCACGGCATCGGATCAACGTATGTCATTTTGCAATATTGCATTATATGCAAGCAAAGGGTTGCCTTAATTCGTTATATACTATTACGGCGCCATAGAGTCTTAGAACATGACACAAGCTAGGTTGATAGATCAGATTTTTCAATTGGCTGGTGCATTCGCAGGGTTCCATTTTGTTCGAAGCTGCTATTTATCTCTACTTATTTACCTATTTTATCATTCTACTTAGGTAACTTGACGATTGTTGGCGTGAAATTAGATCAATACCCCGATTGATCCGATTTCGTTAAATTGGATGATGAACATAAAAAGTCTGATAAATGTACTTATTTATGTAAAATAATTTAACGGATTAAACTGGCGTGTATTGTTATTCGAAACATATTATTTAGAGACCGACGTTCCGATCTCTGTACAGTCATGGATATGGGCTCTCAAATGTGACTTTCAAATGTGTAGTGTTCACGCTAATAATAGACAATACTATGACTGTATTTGTTTATTTTAAAGATTAAGGACTTTCCATATGAATTGTCTCGGCAAACGTAGTGTAGGACGCCCGCAGGCCAGGTGGTGTGACGATCTGCGCAGGACGGCTGGTAGGAGCTGGATGCGAGTGGCCGAGGATAGAAAGAAGTGGCGTGCATTTGGAGAGGCCTATGTCCAGCAGTGGAAAAGTATGGGCTGATGATGATGATGATGATATGAATTGTATTTACTAGTGTTTATAGCGCTAATAATAATGGAACAATGATTTCAGGTGAGCGCATGGACGTAGTAGTGCGTGCGACGCAGCCGACGGGCGGTTACTGGCTGGAGGCGCGCGCGGGCGGCGCGTGCGCAGGCCTCTCCGCCGGCGCCATGCTGCTCTACTCTGGGTTCAACTACACGTCCATGTTGCACCAGGACCAGGTATCAACTACACTAGGAGATTTAGTTTTTTCTTACTTACATACGATGATTGCTTGGAGTTGACTTGTCATCATCACCGGACTAGCGAGGGAGAGGATACGAAGATAACTTGGAGTAGCCTCATCATCATCGGGGAAGCGGATGGCTCTCAACCCTTAACTCCAGGAGAGTGCGTGGACATTTGACGATGTTTTTCAATTTCGATGTATAATGATAACTGGTGTGTTATATGGGTTTATGATTGAATTCTGATATTTCCCAAATGGGCATAAGAAGCTAGAGCATAAGTAATATAATTGTGAAAACAGAGGTCAACTGATATAAAAAAGAGGGTTAAAGTAAAGTTTTCAAGAGTTGGCTGAATAAGGCCTGACTATGAACTATTAATTGGTCTGGCTCCCCTATTAAACAGTAAGGGCAATGTATCAGCTGTAACGCTATAATACCTCGTTTTGTTGAATAAAGAAAAAGGCTTCGAGAAGCGAAAGCAACGCGTCTAGACTATAATTACCAAAATAGGTTTTAGTTTTTTTACAGAAATAAAATTATAATATTATTATGTTCCAAGAATGAAGTGGAAGCTGAAGAAGAGTTAGATCTGGGCGTTCCAGTGTCAGGGCAGATGCTGCAGTCCACACAAGCCGCTCCAGAGACCACTGTTCTGAAGAGTGTGTACCTCGGGATTGACAGAAACATTGTCGAGTTTAAGGAGAAAGATGTTGACTTTAGATATATCAGCGATGCGATCCCGAAGAAACCATTTTATCCGGCGTCTCTAGGTAAGTTATAGTATTTGTTCGTAGCCGATTGTTACTTACGTCAGGTGTTGAGTATGGTAGTGTACACAAGCGATTGAAAAGTGTTAAAAAACGAAAATTATTTGGCTTGAACGAAGTCACCAATCATAAAGTTACAACAAACAAGTTACAAGTTACGTGTGGATATTATGATTGTCATGTTAAGAATGAAGAAAGTATGAATTAACTTTATGTTAAAAACTTAATGTCTCACACCAAAGCAAAACCTGCTTATTCAAATAATTGCTCACGCGTTTGTTATTTGTTACGAACACTGGAAACTCATTCGTTTATAACGAATTAAAATTCGATTAAACCTCTTTTCCAGCACTAAAAGACACTGGCGTAGTCCAGATCAATGGCAAGAACTTCCTGTACCCCAACTCGCCCATGCTGCTGTTCCCTCGGGACGTCCGCGCGGACGCCACGTGTCGCGTCGGCGAGGAACAACTCCACCAGGAGCCGCAGTGCCTGCAGGTGTTGCAGCCGGACGGGGAAATGGTCGAGCTGGCACTGGTTAACGAAGGTACGTAGGTTCCCAGAGATCAGTGGGCTAGGGCGTGGTGACGCTGTCACTCGATCGGTCCTTGTCTGACAGGCGGGAACTATTGGTGTAAAGTATTCCTGCCGCCCACCTCATGAGAGGGGCTTGGAAGAGCCCGAAAAGGAATGCCGGTGGTGCAGCCGAACGAAAGCTACGCTATTTCCCGCCGCAGCGCCATAGGACCTTGTAGTTGCTCCGCGGACTTTTGGTGGGTATACCCCTGGATCACCTCAGCAGAAGTCCCAGTCTCCGGCAGTCGGTAGTCCCATACACGCTCCGGGCAAATTCCTGCCCGGAGTAAGGGTACGTCATGCATTTGTCCACGTCAAAAAAAAAGGTACGTAGGGTCCCAGCAGTACTGTGTGCAGTATACCAATTCATTACAGTGTGAGCAGCAATCGGAACACAAAATGGTAGAACTGGTGCTGGTTTTAGGAGGTACGTTCTTTGGGTTGTTGTGGTAGTTGTTGGTCGCCAGGGTACCAGTCTCCAGATTGACACTGGTTAACGAAGGTACGTAGATTCTCAGTAGTACATGGGCTACGTAGGGACCATGACGCTGTCAAGGTGACAGGACTCAAAAGAGTTTAGTAGATTTATAGGTACTAGGTAATTGCAGGACGTGCAGGCGTCGGAGCCTGAGGGTGAAATAGTGGAGCTGGCGCTGGTTAATAAGGTTCGGTTCCCAGTGATGCTGTGATAGTTGATATGTATCAGGATATACTGATGCACCAGTTAGCCGCCGGGAAGAACTCCAAGGTGTTTAGCACGTACATTGCATAATGGCATTTCAATGCGTGTAGGTTCTGCACGTATGAATAAAATCATCTTGTCCTTATTAGCATCAGTGATGTAACGTTAATGTTTTACTTGATTGATTCAATTTGAAAAAAATATTTTTAGACCCAACATTAGCCATGTTCACAACTTATACATCTAGAAATAACATTGATTATTTCTACATGACTTTCTCTTCTTCCTCACCATTCCGCGATGTTGCGTCTGGTGTGACGAATTTAATAACTTGCAGAAATGTTTTCTGCAGTGTAAGATAGTTTATCATCAAGTTTCGTAGTCCTTTGAAAAAGTTTTGTCTATTGTATATATTTCGTTATAATTTGTTAAGATAATATAATCAATTCGTGGGAATTGAAAAACAATTGTGTGTTCTTCATCATATAGCCGATTAAGGTTTATCACATAGAGATATCTTCCTACAACGAGGTTAACATTGCTGAGTAAACTCGTTAAAAATTTTTAATCCTTTAACTAGTGAAAGTTATCTTAATATAAATCTAATAATCATGTTATAATGTTTTAATTGTGGTTTTGATGTTTCCAGGTGCTGGCAGCAATGATTCGTATACCTTCCATATGCACGGTTATAGCGTTCAAATAATGTCAACTTGGCAAAATCCTGAGGGAAAAGCGATAACAAAGGATGAATTCCTGAGATTAGACAACGAGGGAAAACTATTGAGGTAGGTTATCTTAGATCGTCCCTTACTTGTCTGTATACCATTCAAAGAATTTCAACCAAAAATGAACAAGAATTGTGGTGAAATGTGTGGTTAAGGTGGTTTTTTGTAATGCTCGTCAACAAATTGAGTACTCTACACATATGTATTATAGTCCAAAATACTACTACTAAAACGTCTACTTAAAATTTATAATAATTAAATATTAAGGATTCACTTACACTTACATTTGAAATAGCTGAGGTGTTTAACAGCCTCAACCACTCAAAGGTTGCGTATAATCATAAATCACACCTTTCCTTCCAGGAACACACAAAACCCTCCACTCAAAGACACCTTCGTCGTACCAAACAAGGGGTACACGATCGTGAGGTTCCGGCCGGACCAGGGCGGCAGCTGGCTCCTGGAGTGCCGGTCCTGTTCCCTCTCTTCGCTCCCGGCGGCTGTACTCGTCAACGTCCCCCAAAAGATGCCCAAACCTATCCTCAGGTCGCTAGCCAAGTGCGGAAGCTACAGACCCCCGGATGTTCTCCTGAACTGAGTCGTAAGTTAGTACAAAGACACTAAGTCAGCATGTTTGCCGCTTGAATCTCAGATGAGTAAGGTTTTAGTAATTATTTTTTTATGATAGACTAATGAGTAACTTTCTGTATTGTTACTTATGGAGAATACAACGAGTGTGACTAAGAGAAATGCACGAGTGAATGAATAATGTGAAATTATTTTACAACAGATGTTGACAAATGTGTAGAGTTGTCGAAGTTTTTGATTTTTAAATCAATGTTGACTCATTCACGAGATTGCAGATAGATACATTTTTAAATAAGGTTTTATGTAACCTTGTGATTGTTCGTCAAGGTTGTTTCAATCAAATTAGAATGGATGCAGCCTCTAAAGGTCTCAATAAAAATAATGTGTCCAAAAATATAGCGAATGTTTTTGTTTAATTAATGCAAGAATTGAAATAGATTGCTATAAGATATTATAAGATACTCATAATTTATATGTATACAAAGTATCGATTGAAATTTTGATACGAATATAACTAGATATATCCAAGTACATATATCAATGACTCTGTATGGACATTAAAGGCGGGTGATAAAGACTTGTAAATATTGAACTAATGTAATTTATTAATAGTAAAATAAAATAAATTTAAACCAATATATCTTATTTATTTCACGTGTTAATATAACTTTTTATGAAGTCTAATTGTTTGGTGACATCGGTGTAGACTGTGGGTGCGCCTATTTCACCACAAGGGGACACGCCCCAAGAGACAACTCCTACTAAATATTCTTTACTTCTATGAACAATTTTGGCTTTTGTTCTTCGTGTTTCGGTAGTATTAGTAGTAATGGTAGTATTGCTTATTGGTTCACTGACAATGTTGCTATTGGTAGATTGTGATTCATTGTTTTGATTTTGGGTGTTGTAACTGAAAATCAGCGGTCCACCCGAATCCCCCACGCAGGCAGCTGTCCCCCCGTTTAACGGACCGGTGCAGATGTTTGATCGGTTATTTAGGGGATTCGTTTCTCTTGCACTTTTTAATAACACTTCTAGTTGACGGAAGCACTCTGCAAAAATAATAAGTAGTTATAATGCAAGTTATAAAACGTGTTTTACTTATCTATACAGATCATATCATAAGATATCCGATGATAAATATCATTCGATGAATATTTCGGATAAGTATTTTTTTTATATTACAATCATATAATAACAGCAAAATATACGAAAGTAACCTACATACTAAGTGTAAGACAGTAGTTGAGTGAATAACTGGACCAACAGATGTGAAACAAGCACACCGAAAACATTTACAGTTAGAACGGCTTTCATAAAAAGTGTGAACGACGCAAACCAATTAAATATACAAAAATAAGTAGGTAATTTTTTTACATTAGAAGAAGAATTTGTACTACTTATTATAGAACAATTTATCGGAGCAAGTGATTCAAAAGCGGTTCCTTTTCAGGTTCGAGATTATTTATCTACTATTTTGTTTCATTTCTAAAAAGTTTATGGGACAGAGTAACTGTAGCAATCATAATAGTAGGGACACATACAACATACATACAATCACGCCTTTTTCCCAGAGGGGTAGGCAGAGATCACTTCCAGCGATCCACTTTTCACCTCTGTGAGAAACGTGACGTGACGGGTTGTGAACCACGTCGCCGCCATTCTGCCTTGTGCATTGTTTTAACAAGGTCATTGCGTTCCCACGAGTAGCAAGGATATATGACGGGGGAAGTTAAAGGGGAGGAAGGAAGTAGGGACACTCACTTTCATAAGGCACGTAAGTAACCTTCAGCTCTTGTAACAGACTAGGCAGCCGTGGAATGAACGAGTTGGTATTCAATGCCCCCCACCCCGCCACCGCTAGAAATCCTCTCGCGAAATCCACATCTGGTAAAGGCAACCTGGCTGGGAGAACTGCATTTGTGAACACGAACGGTCTACGTGTTCTTAACATGGCTATGTCATTTGGTCCAATGCCCCTGAAAATGTATCATACAAATTTGTATTATGCTACTGAGGTCAGTTGGCAGGTACAATAGTTGTGTTGTACAGTCGCCGTCAGATATATCGTAGCAGACAAGGTGACCAAATACATCTGAACAATTTAAAATGTCAATAACTTCGATACACTACAAGTGACCATAAATATCTGAACATTCAGTACTTCATTAAGATCTGAGCAGATGCTTGTCATTAACGTCTAAACATACAACTTGCCAATAATATCTGAACACTCGTCACGTCAAGTGTCAATCTGAGCACTTACGGAAACATTGCAGTTGGAAGTGCCTTTACTATGTATACTACATAGGTATTTAAATAGGAACTCTTTGATAATTTATGTAATAAAATTACTCTGACAGTTTTGAAATGTCTATTGTCATCACAATCGAGTGTGAATCTGGGTGGGTGTGTATGGGTGTGCATGTGTGAGTGCTAGTTAAAATTAGTAAAACTCATTAAATTTAAGATTTGGCCGTATAGTTTTTATAGAGAAGATTAATGGTTCTATGTGGAGACGATTACAGGACATATTAAATGCAGAAAGAGGTTACACAAAATACTAAACCAATTTGATTTATATTGTTTTTAAAAAAATATATAGTAAAAATTAAAAATACTATAAATTACTAGGACTTCCGCCGTCTTGGCCCTAAAAACCTAATTAACAACACCAATGTCGATTATTTCGAACGAAGTCGACTGGCTTGATGGCGCATTTGGTAGTGACCCTATCCTATGCGCCAACAGACGTGGGTTCAATCCCCACCCAAGACAAACATTTATGTGATAAACATTTGTGTTTGTTCAGTGTCTGGGTGTATATATTTGTGTATCCACTGTTGATTCTGATATCCGTAACACAAGTGCTTTAGCTACTTACCATGGAGTTAGATCAATGTATGTGATGTTGTCAGATATTAAGTTATTTGTTAAAGATAAATCGTAAAAACTAAATAAATTTTAAATATTAGGCTAACTGTTTCATTTATTCTACTAGAGTGGTAGTCAGAAAAAAAGTATTTAGCAAAATAATTATAAATGCTTTGACTTTAAATTAGCTGAGTGCATATTTGCCAAAGATAAAGATATTTTTATTTTTAAACGGAATTAATATTTTTTACACAAATACATCATATAGTCTGCGGTGACCCTAATAGTTATTCCAATGCGAAAACCCAAAGATTTACAAAAATCATTCTTTTGAGACAAAAATCATTATAAATTACTAGCGGCCCGGTACGTGCTTCGCTACGTATAAAGTGAAATAAAATAAACAAATCGGAACATCAAATTCATTTATTTAATCAAAAAAATATTTTATTTAAAATCGAAATCAATTGCTAGCTATTTACAACACACTTAATCCAAAACATTTGGATAAACAATATTTTTTGTTTTTCCATTTTGAGCATAAATAAACAAACGGCTGGGGGTACCGACTCTGGAACAGGCAACATATAACTGGCCATGTGAAAAACAATGTTCCTCCAAATTCACACCACAAACGTGAAGTGTTTGACCTTGGGCCTTGTTGATGGACATCGCAAATGATAAACGCACAGGATATTGTAAACGTTTGAACTCAAAAGGCATATCAGTTGGAATCATAGGTATACGCGGTATCAAAACAACTTCTCCTTTTGATTTACCAGTTAAGATCGTAGCTTCAATCAAATTTGGCAATAACTTTTTCACTGCCAATCTTGTTCCGTTACACAGTTTTGGTGGATTAATATTTCGCAATAATATTTTTTTTTTAAATATACTTTATGCTTCAGATTGATACAAACATGGAATAATCCTGTTGAAGTATTTACCTTAAACGTCGGCATAAAATTATCTCTAATAATTTTAGTTGCACCAAAAGAAGTCATTTGAAATGCCGAATTGTATTGTTGAATATGACTCAGAAAGTGCTTCGACGCTTGCGATGTCCCAAAAATAAATGAATACAATGGTTCGGGTGGAGTTTCTAATGCTGGCAATCTCACTTTGCCATTAGCACAACACATGCCGGGCGTTTCACCTGGAAAGTTAGCCGCATCACAATGTGGACATATTGCGTCCATCATTCCAATGTATCCATACATACTATAATCAACAATCTGACTGTTGTAATTAAAAGCAGCACGCATCATTTCAGCCAAAACAGCACGACGTATTCGTGATGGCCGTGCAAGATTCAGTACAGGTACTGGGTTAACAAATCCATTGCGTGCATTACGTTCACGCTGCGATGCATTAGCTTGTGCGCGTTCATCTGCAGTCTGTGATCGTCTTAGTAATGCCACATCATTTGCATTACGCGTTCGCCGACCTATATTTGCTCGTCTGGCTGGTGGCATTTTTCCCGTATGCACATATGTTTTCGCTTAAAACTGGAAAAAAATTAGAACAAAAAAAACAAATTCCCAAGAAGCTGTCGCATATGATGCCATGTGAAATCATATACAGCAACTTAGAAAAGTACACATAAATTCAGGACTCACCGTTTGTATGAATGCACTGCAAATGCAATTATGTGAAAAAGAAATTTATCGCTGATAATATGATTTAATCAAACCACGTCCAAAATGAATTGACGGCATGAATGACATAACAACGTGCTTGTCCTGTCAACAAAACTTCAAAAAAGTTTCTGTGAAAAAACTTTCTATTGAATTCATTTATGACAAAAAATGTGACAAATGAGGAACCGCTCGACTAAAATAATAAACACAAAGAAATTTATCGCTGATAATATGCTTTAATCGAACCACGTCCAAAATGAACTGACGGCATGAATGACATAACAACGTGCTTGTCCTGTCAACAAAACTTCAAAAAAGTTTCTGTGAAAAAAGTTTCTATTGAATTCATTTATTACAAAAAATGTGACAAATGAGGAACGGCTCGACCGATTTTATGCAAACTTCACATAAACCATCTACTAAATATGCCGACCAAATCCTAAGCATTTGGTTTGGATAGGTGAGCCCGTTCTTGAGTTATGGAATTACAACGAAAAGTGGCATTGATTTTTATATATATAGATTACAGATGCTAAACTTTATTAAATTGATTTCTCAAACGATTGGCAACCTCGCATTGGTACTTCCATGTCAGTGATTTGACATACTGATTTAAAAAACAATGTGTTTATCTGCATAGATACACTTGACGTGACGAGTGTCCAGATATTATTGGCTAGTTGTATGTTTAGAAGTTAATGACAAGCATCTGCTCAGATCTTAATGAAGTACTGAATGTTCAGATATTTATGGTCACTTGTAGTGTATCGAAGTTATTGACATTTTAAATTGTTCAGATGTATTTGGTCACCATGTCTGCTACGATATATCTGACGGCGACTGTACCTACTACTTGGCTCATACGTTAATTAGAATAGAATAGAATATAATTTATTGGTCACATATACACATATTACAAGAAAAAATAAATTTAACATAAAATAATACAAATGAACACAACATAATATATAAAACGCATATTTCACATCAGTGACCAACAAGGTACGTGCCTCAGCATAGACTGCAGAAGCTCAACAAGAGCTCCTGCAGCACTGGTATTCTGGGCGTACCTTTTTGGTTGAGTGATGACACAGATATAATAAAACAAAACAAAAATAAAAGTATAGAATCATGAGCATTAAACTAAATAAAGGTAAAGTTAGGTAGGTTGTTTGATAAAGTTAATTGAGATTGATCCGTCCAAAATCTCTCCGTCTCTTACTAAGCAGAAATATTTTTATGAAAATATATGCTTACCCCATATAGTTGGGATGTTCGATCCTTTGTACGACGGGTTGAATTTGCACGTCTTTAGAGAACACATCTACGTTGTGCGCCCCCGCTACGGCGTCGACGTTGAGCCAGCGAACCAGCCAGGACTCGGTGACGCAGTGACCAGCAGTAAGCACCTGGGTCGCATAGGTTAATTAATAATACGTTAAGCCATTAGTCATGCGCGTGATCTCTATTAGTTCATATCGGATTGCCGTCTCACCGACCTACGAAAGCCCTAAGTTTTGATTAAGTTACACCAATGTTAACGAGCTGACTGGCTTGTCTTGTATTTGTTGAACAGTAAATAATAAATTTTATATTTCCTACACAATACCTCGTTAAATAATTTTTTTTGAAGAAAAAGATATTATACAAAAATCTTGTGTTTAAAATACATCTCGACACACTCACAAAACACCCAAATTTGCTGCGGTTCGACAAACATGAAGAAAGTTAAGGGGGGCTTTGCCCAGCTGTGGGACGTCACAGGTGAGATAAAAAAAGGTATCAGACATCATCACATATCACATCATCACACATCTGATTTCGTGCTAACAAATTATTGGTAAACTAGCTCACCCAGTTCTGGTTGAGTAAAGAGCCTCCGCAGAAGTGCGCCCGCACCCAGAGGAACCGAAGCTGCAGCGACACCATGTAGGGGTACCGGTGGGGGGCCGAAGTCACTCCTCCGATGAGCCGACCCTGCTCCTCCTTAGGAGCGTCCAGTGCTGGCGAAGCAGCTTGAACATCACAACAACCACGTTTGAAACTTTGGGGACTCTGATGATATGTAAAAACGCTGTTCTGCCACAGTAGTTATTGGCGATTGGGATAAGAATCTGCTCTATTACAACCTTTTATTTAGTTTCACCTGTCCCGATGTTTATAATGGAATATTTTTTAAAATTAAAATTAAAACAAACTAAAACTGACTATGAGCAAATTGACATCCCGTGACCACCAGTCCTGTTAGGAGCTCTATGCATCGAAATAATATTTTTAACGCGAGTTTAATCCGTTTAATTAAGTTATTACCTAAAAACTCGTTTTATTTTAATTCACTAAATGTGTTTAATTTGTTTTTTTAACTCTGAAAAATGTTGTTCTCGTTATGATTTATTTTATACTTTGTTTTATTATTAAATTATTTTTATTTCAAATTCTTTATTACATATTATAACACGTCTTACCCGTAAAGGACGACCATTTTGTGATTGAAAGAGTAAAGACTATTGTTTGGAGTAAGTTCATGGCTAGTATTTTTTCAAGTTATGAAACTCGCTATGTTTTTATAAAGTGGCACGAGATTCCGATTATCAGCATGAGCGTACATAGTTTCAGAAGTTCAGCACCAAAGGCTATTTTTGATAGACATTAAAAAGAGGTTCCCAGTTAGATCCGTAGAGTTTGACTGAACCAGGTGGGTCACGGTTTGCAGAAGAATATTTGTCACATTTTGGAGAAGCTCTGTAAATTTTAATACTGACTTCAAAAAAGGAAGTTCTCAATTGTACAATTGTTAATAAGAACAATCTTCATAAGCAACAAATTGACGTTACTTTTTGCTTTGAACGATTCATGTTTTCATTAACACTAAAAATATATATTTTTTTATTAAAGGAGAACCGCCTTCAGAAATCTGACGTACAAAAAACTACAAATAACATACTACATATACTGGAACTAGCTGTGCCCACGACTTCGTTCGCGTGGACTACAGGATTTTACATACAAAAGTTTTTTCCCAATTACTCCCGTTTCTGTGAGAATTTTTTTACCTACCTACTACCTGCATGCCAAATTTCCACCACCTATCTAACGTGGTTTAGATTTATTCATACAAACGTTTTTTCCCGCTAACTCCCGTTCCCGTGGAAATTTTGCAATATCCTGTTTCAACTGAGCTTTAAATTTACTAAGGTAGGGTACCTGCATGACAAATTGCAAGCGTATAACTGAATTATTTTAATACTGTATACATATTAAGACTACTAGTTATAATATCAGTAGCATCACAGGTGAGCTAAACTATTAGGTTGACCAGTCTAGGATCTGATGATGGGATCCAGGAGAAATCGAGGGCAACCCCTTAAATTTTATAGGCACATGTACCGCGTTTTACATATTTTCTGAAGTAATATTGGCATTTGCTTCTGGCAATCATAATGTTATGATGCTGAGCTGATGATGGAAGGTCAACTCCTTAATAATTGGGAGTAAAGGGATAATTCTTTCAAATCTGTGTACATATTGATACTACTAGTTATAATATCAGTAGAATTATAGGTGAGCTGAACTAATAGGGTGTAAAAAAATGTTACACTAAAAAGGATGAAAAAAAATTGTAAACAAAAAAAAACCGCCTTCAAAAACCCGACTCACTAAAAATTACAAAATAATATAATACGAACATTAATCTGGGTATGAATTTGATATGTTGTTGAAGGCGGTGCCACTTAAATTTTTGAGGAAAACTGCATGAAATATAAACGGCACCGCCTTCAACAACATATCAAATTCATACCCAGATTAATGTTCGTATTATATTATTTTGTAATTTTTAGTGAGTCGGGTTTTTGAAGGCGGTTTTTTTTTGTTTACAATTTTTCATAGATTTGATTCGTTTTTGAAGGCAGTACCGTCGGTACGAGTATAGGCAAGTAAGCACAGTGTGCTTGGTAGTTCTAAAAATTTGGTATGGCACAGCCTTCATTATGGATTGATTTATGAAAAAAAAAAATTTTTTCATTATCGTGTGAAGTAGTTTATCACGAAAAACGTTACTCTTTTATTCGGCAGTCGATTAAAGGTGGCCTTTTTGGGGTTCTATCTATGTACTGGTGTGCCTGGGTTGGTGTTGAAGCGCAAAATACTATACAGTTCCTTTCGCGTTTATAAAATTAGGAAGGATAGAGTTGAATGACTTATGATTTTCATAATGCTATGCTTTGCTATGAATATTAAGTTAATTAAATAGTGATTAAGCTATTTTACATGGGATCAGATCTACTTATGTATATATGTGATATTGTAGCGTGCAGCACCATTCACGCCAGGCTGATCTGTTAATAACAGATTTGCTAATCCATACAGAGCGCAACCAAATCGCATCGTAAAGTTTATTCAAATCGGTACAGCCGTGGAGGAGGAGCTTACAGTGCATGTTGCAACTTCTATGAGTACAATTGTTCCAGGATATTTTTTGCTTAGAGAAAATATGAAGTAAAATCACTTCAGGACTGACGATGTATGTATAATGTGTAATGTACTGCAAGCAAGTTAATGATGACGAGGCTACTCCAAGCCGTCATCGTATGTCAGTTACGAGAAAAATCTTGCAAACTAAAGTTTAACAGAATGGTTTATTAAAATTCGTACATACATAGGTACATAGTACCATACATATATGTATAGAATCGCACCTATTTTCCAGAGGAGTAGGCAGAGATCACTTCCTGCCATGTGCTACGGTCCTGGTACACCACTTTCGCTTCTTCTTCTCATTCAATGTTTCATATTCATTATACAATAAATTATTGAAAATTTGTTACTATTTTCCAATAAATGGTTAAACTTTAAAAAACGGTTGCTTATCCCTGACTATAAACTGACATAAGTTATTTATGCGCATTGATCTACAAATCCCTTCTCAAACTGCTTTGTGCTAAATATCTGCGCACACGACTATACGGGTTATTACAATTTCAGAATAGCTCATGCAATTATATTTATTGCGCAGTAAAACAGTATATTGTCCAAAACTAGATTAAACGCCCTACAAAGGGGTTTTGTTATACCGATAATGAATTGCATAGATTAGACAGGTATTGTTTGTTATTTTCAAAAGGTAGAGCGAATGATATAAACTTTATTTTCTGTAGGCACACAATTCAATGCCTTTATTTTGTGTAAGTATTATAAGTCTAGTATAAGTATTGCAAATGAAGAATATTTTGCTCGCTTGTACCTAAGTCTTTGTGTTCATGATGTAAAATAATGCGAACTATAGTCTTTTTCAGCTAAGATGATCCCTGTGACACTTCATTGTGTTCTGAATCACGCATTTTACGTTTGACAAACGAAAATAATTTTATCGCACACTTGTTTAATTTTATTGCGGCTTCATTAGGAAAAATATTAAATTAATAATTTTAAAAGTTTTAAAAGGGAAACGATATCGTTAAGTTTAATTTAAAGTAATAGAATTTTTTTTAAAATACCTATGCAGTTCGTATTACGTAGAATGGAACTTAGTCAGAGTTACTACGTTCCATTCTACGTATACGAACTGCATAGGTATTTTTTTAAATGTTCTATTACATTAAATTAAACTAAACCATACTGTTTGTCATTTAAAAGTATAAAAATATTTATTTTAATATTTTTCCTAATGACGCCGCAATAAAATGAAAAAAGTGTGCAATAAAATTATTTTCGTTTGTCAATCGTAAGATGCGTGATTCAGAACACAAGGATCATCTTAGCTGAAAAAGAGTATAGTACATAATACATATAAGTAGATAGGTACTATGAAGTTGCAAGTCCTGGTTGGTAGAACAAAAAAAATATTGTTTTTGAATTGATCCACTTTTAGCACTATTAGGTAAAAATACGTAAAAAAAGGAGGTAAAAGAACAATTTTGAAGTTAAAAAACAATAAAACAAACATCTCATAAACATTTTACAACACATTTATTCGCCATGACTACAATATTTTAACACTTCCATAATTAATCGTTTGGTAATATTATTGCAAGACTTACAGGAATAGTACCTAATAAAATGAAAAATAATAACACAATGAAGGCTTTCCTGAGGAAATCACATGAAGCAACTAGTCCAGAGCTATGTATAAAGCTAATAAAGAAGTAGGTAGAAGGTATAAGCACTAATTCAAAACCTTAATATCAAACATTCTAAGAACTATAAGACTTTTATACAAGTTCAGAATTATGTCATCTGTAAACACATACCTACCACAGGGGTATATTTTAATAAAAAATAAGTCCTGTGTCATTTTAAACGTAATCGTTTCTGCTTTTCAGTTGAATCGTGCAGTATACATAGGTATATATACGTAATGACATACTAAACATGTAAACAAAATATGTAGTAAAAAATAACAAGAATATACGTACAGTTCTATTTAAAAAAAGATTTATGGATCATTATATTATGTCCAAACCAAAATATATTCCCTAAGTAATAAACACCTAGAGACGTTATGAATTTTTGAACAGAATTCTAGGTTAGAAATCAATAGTAAAATAGCTCTAATCGTTCCTTTAAAATTCTTTTGATCCCACTGAAGAAAACGAAAAAAAAATCTAAAATATGTTCAAGCACTATCTAAATGTATGATGCCAATCAAAATATTTAGTTAAATCATACAATATTTTTACACCAGGTATTTGAAAACGATATTTTTATTCCCAGCGTATGTACGTAACATTAAAAACGAATTACCTATAACGGAAATAACTATAGGTACAATATAATAAGCTATAAACATACTTATATCATTATTTCCTTACGATACTATGCTCTGAAGCGTAAATATTAATTTAATATAAATTATATCAAACCGTTTCATAAATTGGAACAAACACATTTGTTAACTTACAATATATAATAAAATTAAATATAATATTGCGAAATTGTGTATTCACAAGGTTAAACCTAAAATTCCGCGACTTAAATCTATTAAGATCCGGTTTAGGTAATAATCACAGATTGTTCTTTTCAAGGCAAAAATGGGTAACGTACATACAAAACAATGTTTTAAACAATAAATCACACGTGGAAAAATACTATGTCAGTTGTTATTGGGGTTTTGAACTAGGTGTTCCCACAACAAAATCAGGAACCACAATATTTGTCTTAACTCTGTTTTTAAACTTACTTATTAAAATGATTATTCGATTTTTTTTTCTTTTTAATTTTTTAACGCAAAACAAACAAAACAGTTCGGTATTTACGAGTATTTTTCCCTAACTATGTGATTTATTATATACTGTCACCAACTATTTCTATGCGACATACCTTTCAACAACATATAAAAGTAAAAAAAAACAGGTGTCCCTGTGTTTATCTTGCAAATATTCATTTGACATTCAAAGTCTTAAAAATAATGTTAACCTATTATTATTTACAAAAATACAAAACAAGTAACAATAGTTAATTTAACAGTAGTTAAGTTTAGTAACCATAATCATTAATTTAAAATATTATTAGTAGTTATCAAAAATGGCAACTTGTATCATAATCCGCCACTGTAACTTTTCATATTAGTATGTTGTATATTACTCAATACAATTTTAATCAATGGTTACAATATATCAAAAGATTACGATAAATCATATTTGAAGACTTGAATCTGGAAACTTAAATGCGAACGAAATTTATCCCAAACCTTTCTATTTGAGCAAGTTTACCCATTAATAGTATGTAACGTCTATCTATTTTAGTAAACTAGACATTCGTATTATTTTAAACAACTAAGCGAGTAAATAAAGATTCAAATGAAGAAAACAAAACAATTTTCTCCCGAAAAGCTTATAATAATATTAATCTTGTCCAAACCGATTTTGGTTATGGCGGCCAATCTCAATGCCAATTTCCTGATTTCGGGCTGAGTCATTTTTTTACTGAAGAACTAACATAATTTTTGCCCTTACTGGTATTTTAATTCAGGACCTCTCGACCTATATCGACTAATAGGCCAACGAGGCAGCGAAAAACTTATACATTAGACTTGACTAAGTTATTTTCTAACTCCTGAATTAGTTTTTGTATGTATTTTAAACAGCACCTTCAATATTATAGTCGTTGAAATGGTCTTACTTTCAATGGATACTACAAAATATGGCATTTCGTATTGTAGCTCGGTTCGTAATCTTCATTCGGTTTGTAAAAACCAAAGCGATGTAGTCTTTGCCAAGGAACTACGGAGAAGTCTATCAATGATGTATGGGGTAGTACGATGGCGTGATCGCTGGCAGGTGGTGTCCGCATCTCGGGAAATCTGGGGGAACGGGCGGCAGGTCCCGTTGGGTCCCTATGTGGAGGATCAGGTTCATCCCTATCACTATGTGGAAGATGAAGTGACAATGGAACAGCCAATAACCTGAAAACAATGAAAATGTGTTCATATGAATAAATGTTCGACACTTGGAAAAAATAACTCAGAATTTGTTTATTTCCTTTTCATAGAGTAACTGATGGATGCTAGCTTGTTCCTTATAACATTTCTAAAGTGCTATGAAAATCAGATTCGATCTTGAGACTATCTAAATTGTCAGTGCACTGTACAGTACTTATTAAAGATTGTGGGTTTGACCATTCAAGTGAGTGCTCAGTTAAAAATATTTTTTTCTGCCTTTCAGAAGTATCCTTCATCATAATCTTACCTGGGTTATCAGCCTTGAGCCTTAACACGACGTATCCATTGTTGGGCACAGCCAAGGTGTCCTTGTAGGGAGGCAGGTTGTACTGACGATGCAGCAGACCCTTCCTGTCCAGGTCCAGGGCATGTTTCAGATTTATCTTCTTGATATTCTTGTCTGGAGATCGGCCCATACCAATAACGTTGTACGAAGTCCCGTGAAGGTGGAACGGATGAGATAAGTTTGGTGATTGTACTGGAATTGGAAAAGAAGTACATTAAATACATTACATTTGCTTTGCTACGGTACACTTGATCTGGGATACTAGTTTGAAAAAATTGTTTCTGATTTAGAATTTGATATGATTTTGTATTTGTAGCAGAAAGGGACAAATAAAGTGCAAGCTCCCTTAAAACCAATAATTTATCATCCCTTGAGTAAATGGAACTGTCTCTTACAACTACGTATATTATCCCCTCATCTATGTTAAGGTACCAACTACAAAACCTACTCCACTAATGAAAAAAAAAATCACTTCAGTGGAGTATCTACCTAAAAATAAGTTTTTCATCGTCTTCAGTAACAACGGTTCTGAAGTTTAAAAAGCAGTATTTTGTATTTGGGAATGTTTCTATAAATGCATTTCTTTTTTCATCATCGTTTGAAGCCTCACCTTCATCAACCAGCACAATTTCGACAATGGAATTGAGCGGCACATCGATCATGTGCGTGCAGCGGCAGTCAACGGGACAGTTGGCGGGACGGTTGTCCCCGTTGCAGAAGAGTTCCGGGGACAGCTCGTGCATTTGGGACAGAGGTGGGGACGGCGGCGCGCTGTACGATATCTCGTCCACCAAACTGATCACGTGGTCTCCACCCGGAGCAGCTGGAAAAAGGAAGATATAAAAGTTAAATATGGTCTTATACCTGAATACTTGTAGGTAGTAGGTTTGCAACACGACCTAAGTTACAAGTCAGTACGCTAGATCAAATTCAGTAGGTAGATTAGTCTAGACTACCAAAGTCTGAAGTATGCTGTTAGGGTACTATAGTCTAGTATTACTACTTATTATTATACCGTATACGCTGGGTATAGACGCAGTAAGATATTTAAGGGATTTAGACAATTTGAATTTGCATGAACTACAGAATATTATGTTAAGGTGTACTGACCTAAGAAGTTCCTGTAAGTATTTTCCTGGAAAAGATCCTTGGGCTTGTAAAAGTGGAATCTGAAAGGCAGGAAAATCTTCACGTCTGGTCTTTCCTGAAGAATGGCCTTGTCTACAGGCTTAGCTGACTTCAGGTTACTGACGCAGACGGCGTCGTTTCTCTTTACGTTACATATAGCATCCAGAGGATTCATCACCTGAAAATATAAGACGTTTTAAAATGCGTACAGAGAAAAAGATACTCTAAAAGAATTACCAAAGTAATAAATATGATTTGAAAAATGTTTAAAGAAAAATAATACACGGAAAATAATGAAGATAGCGTTCTGTGATTGTGTACACTATTTTCATAAATTATTTACATTACAAATTAATAATTATAAATATATCAAATTTTACAACCTGTTTACTGGTGCATTCCATGGCTACCCGCTACATGGGATCTCCTCTAACAATACCACGATATACCTTAATCTAGAATATGGAATCAATAAAACCGCTAAAATTACTCAAAAATATAATAATATACAAAGGTATAAAATGTGTGGGTTCTAGTTCTACTTTTGGTGCGATTATGTACTAATGTGGATGCATTATATATACATGAGGTAAATATCTTCTAACATTATAAAGGTACAATGCAGCGCTTTTGGGCACACTTATTTGAACTCTATCTGGAAAAAAATATTTGAAATACCTTTTAAAAATATATATATAATACTTTATTTAACTTTAGCGACAAATAATAAAATATTGTTATTTTTCATAATTTTTATTGATTGGTATAAAAATGTACAATTTCTTATAATAATCACCGTATCATAATTATTGTTTGTTATTCACTGCTAAGCTTTAGCAGTTATAGCAATACGCGTTTAGACAATCTATTATACACGTTTGATTGACTGTTGCAAATAAAGTAGAAGGTATTATGTGACATTTTCTTAGACTAGGACAAATTCGTGATAGTTATGCCAATGGTTCTGTACATAAATTAGGCAACATCATTTGTAGATTCATATAAAAACATTCTTACTTAAATTATAGTGGTAACGTGGAATGGTAACATTTCCTGTATGTCTATTTTCTACAAAATATTTATATACAGTCTTCAAAGTAAACTGAAAATGTCATATTGTGTTCGCGGAACTATAATAAATTCGTGTATTTACATGTATTGCAGTATTCAGTTATTTACATTTTCTAAATAAGTAATCTAATTTTGATAGCATGCAATGGGTTAGTAACTGGTTCAATCTTAAACATCTAAATATTAAGAAATCATTTAAATATATACACGTAATAAATATCCTTGGTGAAAATTAAAAATGGCAAGTTGTTAGTTACAGAACAGAAGTCCGTTAGAGAGACACCTTAGGGTGTGCCAAGACAAGTGGTGTAAGAGCCTCATAAGACACATATTTAGGGCGATATTATTAATATAATTACAAATATATCACCGAATATGGCATTATAATGATAATGGAGTAATCTCAAAAGAAAAAGGCATCACCGTTTAAATAAAATCACAAACCGTCATTAACTCCCTTTGAATCATTCGAATATAAAATAAACACAAACGACGAAATCGAGCACTTCGATATCGCCGATCACATCACACAAAACAAACATAAATTTACACTTAGTTAACATTATAAATCAACTACTGTACTTGTTTTTGCACATACAGAACTGAAAATGTTCTAGGAACCGATTTAGTGGAGTGGGATTGGCGGGAGGTGGTCTCCGCAGGTGGGGAAGTTGGGAGGGACGGGAGGGAGGTCGGCCTGGGTGCCGACTTGCAGCACCAGACTCATGCCGATGACGATGTGGAAGAGGAAGTGACAATGGAGGAGCCAGAAGCCAGGGTTGTTGGCTCTGAAACGAAGAATGACGTAGCCGTTGTTGGGAACGGCGATGGTGTCCTTGGCAGGGGGCAGGTCACCCTGCTTCAGATGACGTTCGAGCAGACCTCTCCTGTCAAGGTCGAGAGCGTGCTTCAAGTTGATCTTCTTAACGTTCTGGTCAGGCGATCGCCCAATACCGATAACGTTGTACGCGTAACCGTGCAAGTGGAACGGATGAGATAAGTTTGCAATTTGAACTGGAAAGTGAAAGAATACAACCATGAATAACATCCGTATTGTGGTTTAATTACAAATAATTAGCATAACGTGCAATAAGGCAATGTGTTATGTACCTTCGTCTACAAGTACAATCTCCACGACAGCGTTCAACGGTATATCCACTTTGTGAGTGCACATGCAGTTTTGTCCACAGTCCGCTGGTCTGTTGTCACCGTTGCAGAACTGTTCGGGGTTTACGTCGTCGTATTGACTGAGTAGAGGTGCAGGAGGAGCCATGTAAGATATTTCGTCAATCAAACTGATAACGTGATCGCCAGACGGTGCAACTGTGGAAGTATAACAAATAATGTTAATCTTGTACTTCCAAATGCAATCACAGTAATGAATTTAATTGCAAAAGTATCGAGAGCGGAATCTTACCTAAGTATCTGTTGTACGTGTTAGGTTGGAACAACATCTCCGGCCTATAGACGAAGAAACGGAAAGGCAAGAAGATTTTAACATCAGGTCTCTCCTGTAGGATGGCCGGGTCGATGTTTCTGGCGTTTTTGAGTTGGCTGACGCAAATAGCGTCGTTCCGTGGGGTATTACACCTTGCGTCCAATGGGTTCATCACCTGGATAGTTAGTGGGGAGAAAGGAACGTGCAATTACTAGTATACGTGCATATGCTACATCTAATCTACTTATATCTACTTCACTGCTTTAGAACTCTACCGAGTCTAAATTACGTGTCAAATTACTATTTATCTACAAAGATATTAATAAAATATCATTATATTACACGTTAAATAATTTAACGTAATTGTTCTACATTTCTGCTTTGATAAAGTTGCAAAATCATACCATAAACAGACTTCACCTTTAGAATCAGAAATATAATACATAATAAATGATATAAATGACTTATAAATAAATGTGGTATGTATTTAGCAAATTTACAAGTCTACATTTATAGTATTTACAAACGGTATTCAATAAAGACCTAACCCAATATACTTATAGAGTTGTTGTAGTAAATCTAATTGCAATTAATAGTTTATTATTAAAGTAATAAAGTAATTACTGCGAAATTTTACACGGCCGCGGTGCACCGTATTTAAGTTTGAGCAAGCAATTGCAACAAAGTCGACCGCCGTAGATTTTATCGAGGTTGTCGTGTCGGCACCAAGAATCTAGTCTGCAATATCCGCTAATTAATAACAGGCAACTACTGTCCTTAGTTTTGTATTCCAGTAATCCATGGACAAAACTTGCGCTTCCAATCACATGTAACCCTTTACTAGATGATCATGTATTTACAACTAGTTTTGAAGAGTTGAAAAATGATTTATCTATGGTACAGGAGGTATTTACACATTTGTGAATAGAACTTACGACTCCCTGTGGGACGCCGACGTCGTAGGTCGGTGCTTGAGACGACGGTTGGTAGGGTCCTCTGGCGTATCTGAGGATAGCCAACTGCTGTGCTCTTTTAATACCGCACTCTCCAAGACCACGGACTTGGATCCAGTATGCTCCGGGTACATTGTTAGCCTCAATAACGAAGTCGTAACGTTCACCTGAAAAGTGGAAAAATTTCTTCTAGATTCTTTTACCAAATTTCAATAATTACACTCTTTGAATCGGAAATGCGTGCATCAGTACGTTACTTAACTCTATTCGCCCGATTTGCTTTTAATGTGTTAGGAGATTTCATGAGTGCTTTGATTGTTACAGGCTTAATGAAGCCGATTTGTTAACTGCTCAATTAAGCAGTAAAAATCAACAAGTGTATTAAACAATGCACTGGTGAGAAACGAAGCGTAAGTAAGAAAAAGCCTTTGCAACCATAAGCAGGAAGTACGTACCTGAGAATGAGATAATAGTGTTGACTTGTACGGGTTGTACCGGTTCACCATCAGTAGCTATGACAGTCAGATTGTGGCCTTCGAAGGTGACCTGAGCGGGACACACGGACGCGAAGGCGTTGATCATTCTGAATCTGTATCTCCTTCCAGGTGTAATCGTGAAGACTTCCAAGGGTGTGTTGGTCATAAATCCGGTGTTGGGGTCTCTGAACTGTCCTTTGCCGTTGATGAGGACGGATTCGGGGTCCTGTCCGGTGTTGACGGCGAGACGACCGGGGTACCTCTCCGCGGCGTCTTCGTGCAGCCAATCGCTGATGAGCATGACGTGGGTGGTTAAGTCGTAGTCGTACAAGTGGCTGTTAGGGTCCTTGGACGGGGGCTGGCGGACGACGATGCTGCCGTACAAGCCGTCCAGTTTCTGCAGACCAGTGTGCGCGTGCCAGAAGTGTGTACCTGCGTTACCTTGCCATTGGTACCTGTAATAAATTTCATAAATCATTAAACGTGATGAGGATAATAGGTATCATCATTTGATTCCTTTTATGTTTTTTACAAACCTGAAAGTATTTCCTTGTTGAATGGGACATTGGGTAACGAAGGGCACACCGTCATAGTACTGAGTTCCTCTCTGCCAGATTCCGTGCCAGTGAATGGTCACTTCCATACCTTCCATATGGTTTTCTACATCGATAACCACTTTATCGTTCTCGCAAACTTGGATAGAAGGTCCGGGCAACATTCTGTTGGCGGTCAGGATACCTCGCTCGACTCCATCGGCCAAGACACACTGGCAGTGAGACCATACGACGTTGGTGGCATTGGGGGTGCATACTTGGCAGGCCCTGGAAACGAAAACAGACGATTGTGACTAAGTATTATAAGCGGCGGCTCTTCAGATCAACAACATTCGGACAGAAAAGTCAAAAATATCTGCATTGTAAAAAAAGGTTTGCAAGCTCAGGGTGACTATGACATAAAGTAGAAAGTAAGGAATTGGATTTTCCTATTAATTTGGCACAGTTACACCATCGTTTCCTAAGTCTATGCGTTTGCTATCATGAAACACCAATGTTTGCATAAGCTCTGTCGTCACCTATCAATTACGTGCCTCAACGGAATTTGGTTCAATTGGTGCACCACATTCGCTCGGCATTGAAAACTATGCAGTTAGCAGTTTGTGTGAAGCAAAGCGTAAATGTGCGAAGCGAAAATGTCGGTCGGCTCTTTCCCTAAGACCGCACGATTTTTCGTGAGACCCAAAAAACTTGAAATATGGGAATCGTGATCTAGATGACTCGAAGATTACGTGAATAGTTTGGTAAGAAATTACTTAAGAGTTTTTATGAGATTTCTTGGATGATAAGTATTTGTAAGAGTCCCTTTGTCGATGCAATCTGAATTATGATAAAATCCCATTGAATTCTTGAGGTAACTCTAAAGTTACCTAATAAATGGCCTATTATTCGTTCTTAGAAATTCCCAACCGTAATTTAGTGCGTACGATGTCATCGAATGATATGATGGAGGCGATTGCCTTGGTTTCCTTTTAGCGAAGACAATACAATTAAACGTATTTTGTATAATACATTGTAACTAGGTTTCAAATAGATTGCAACGGAAAAGGATTTGAGTACTTAACATTAAAATAAATGTCGGTTTTTTAAGAAATAATTAGTGTTAATTTTACACCTTGTAAAATATGCGAGTGATTTGTAATTGTAAAAGTGGCATTAAAATAGTTTCACGTTAGATAATGCGCCAATTAAAATATTTCACTTTCATAAGTGCACAAAGTGTTAACAAATTGCACTATATTGCACAAACGTGAAATGCGTAATGAATTCCGGCATATATTAAACTACTTGTTTACTTAAATAAAAGTCTGATTATGATTAAGACACACTAATCCACAGAATGCATCTCTAACGAATTCGCAAAAAAGTGGTATAGATTTATGTGATACTTACGCTCCCAATACCGTGTACAGCTCCAAAGTGAAGTGGTAGTAGCAGATCCTTGGGGGTTCGTTCTCCCTGCAGGCCCTGGCGCACTCATCAGGGGCGGACAGTGCCGGGTTCCTCCTAAGCTCAGCGGTGGCGCTGCTGGTGAAGTCCAGATGCTTCAGAGACGACTTTCCATTCGCGCTCCTCGCGATGGGAGGCAGGGGGTTGTTCCTGATGCCACCGCTGAGCGGACCGCTGCCGCTAGCCGAGGCGAAGGGGTTGGCCGATGGTCCAATGGTGCTGCCGATCCCTCCGAAGGTGCTGAAGGGGTCGTTGAGCGTCGGGTGAGTCTGTACTAGGCCGTGGGTGGACGAGAACGAGTTGCTGCTCGAGCTGTCTGGTCTGTACGGAGTAGCTGTTCCCGCTTGCCACCATGATGCTGATGTTGATTGGTCGTCGGCTGTACTTATGGCTTCTGTAAAAGAAAAAATAGATTTGGTCAGAAATTGCTCATAACACGAAACTTTTGTAGTTATCGAACTAATTTAAGAAAAAGGTAAGGATACTTATATCATATAATCCAAAAATAGGGAATTACCATAATTATATAAACATTGATCTGCGTGTCAATAGCGATATACTAATTTGGTTTCACGCGTCTATCAAGCGTCCATCTAACTTTACTGTGCCATACATTTCTAAGTTTCAGCTGTAATAAGATCAGCGATAGTTCAATAATTGCACTACCGTTCAAGAGCGTAAGTGAATCGATAAAAGTATATAAAAGAAAAAATCTACTATCTACTATGTTTTTAACTTTTTGGTTTTGATTGAGTCTACTTTTTCTATTTCGATTCCATTAAGATTTGAAAGTGAATGTGGCGTTCGTAATTAGATACCTAAATTCTTATTTGTGTCGATTTCAAATCGGTTTGGAAGTGTACAATTGTTTGCTGTAAATGCTGCAAAGTAAACGGCATACCGCCTCCGGACCTATCTTGGATCTCGGTCGTTTTCCCAAGCATTTGTCAGTAGTCTCGTAATGTATTCGGGTGATAAGTCCATTAGATAAAACGCTGACCAGTCGACAGGTGCGCTAATGTACATGCCTGACAAGCCGTTCGAAACATAGATTTATCAGAAATGCCGTAGAATTATAATAGGAGTACTGCCGAATCAATGAAGATAGTTTGTGCAAAAAAAAAAGATAAATTAAGCAACTGTGCATGTTCACAGAAATCAGACTGAAAAAACATAAGTAATTCTGGCAATTGATGATTGATTTGTATCGTTATTCTCATGTAAGTAATTTGAGGGTACAGTAGATTTTAATATTAAAAGGTTTTCTTCAACTTAGAGTAACACAGATTAACCAATCGCCGATATAACCTATTCCGCGCCAATTAGTACCACTTCTGTTATTTACTATTTAACGTCTCCGCATGCCCACAGCCCACAGCGTCACGACTGTTTCATAACTCTGACCAAAGGCACCGAAGTCCTTGAATTAAAAGGTATTTCGCTTCCTCGTTCGCGTTACTGTTTTCTCTAGATAGCAACATTAATTGACCATTATGCAGTCAGATATGATCGTCTTATGTATCAAGTTTCAACACAACTGTGAATTACATAAGATTTATCAGAAGAATTGGGCCGATTTACTTTAGGACTGAAATCCTTGAGAATATGATAACTTTTATTTCCTTATTGTTAAAATGTGCTGGTATCGGCGATCGGAGCCATGACCACGTCTATATTAAACAGCAATACTTTAAATTACTATTTGGTAACATTATTGTTGAAGGTAATAGGAATTTCATTGAGATTGTTGCATTGCTTGATCAAATTGAGTACTATGCAATAGTACGCGTCAAATATATGAATGAGTAATTACAAAAAAATACAATTGATTTCATATGACATTTCTCTTACAAAGAACCTAAGGTGTATAATTCAAAACGTTTGGAAGTCAATAGTACCTGACAAGATACTATTGACTTCCAAACTACTAAGATATATAGATACTACTTTCTCAGTTTCGGCCAAATTTTGATGCGTTGATCCAAAGCTTCATTGGGAAATAAATATTGGATCAATAAAAACTTTTACATATTGTACACCTACAGGTGTATTCATTACTGTAATCTTGTTCCACTTATAAGAACGCCCCGTATTTATAGAAACCGCTATATGGTTCCTTAAATTAGGTTTCTGGTTTCATAAATATCTTTTGCCCAACCATTATTTGGTTTAAATATTCCGCCCACCCAACCAGTACCTTAGGGCTAGTTGATTAGTTATTTATTAGATAGGGCAGCATAAATTGCCGCTACCTGGTCACAGATTACGAATTAGAGACAAGCAGTTACTGTGGTTACCATGTGGTTTTTGTAATGACTCAAGGAAAGTTACTTCCCGATTTCAGAACTCCTGAGAAGTGATTTTGCGTGCAACGTAATGTGCAACAATGGCCGGTAATCGTGGAAAAAATCGTTGAGACGAATTTTAAATCGGAAAAGCTTATTGCTCTTACGTCGTTCCGATGTGTGAACAATGCATGTGTGTCAGATTGATTTTTTGCTCTATGGTAACACGTGATATGGTAGTAGTAGCTTACGAGACTATATTATGTAGTTTCCTTAATTTAGAAACAGATACAAATACTTGTATAACACTCGTGAATTATCGTTTATTTGGCATACATTTATTAGATGTGTATGTTCGTATTTAATAGCTTCAATCAAGTTCTATGGCAAGACCGTCTAGACCTTGAATGAACAGTTATGCAGACGAAACAATACCTACCAATCCCAAACCGGTGTATTCATTCATTTGGCCATTTCGTAATCTCTACCAGGTATCAATGATTTTCATGCTAGCTTTTAAATGGTAGTTTTAATTTACAGTTACAACATGTCTGATGGATCCGCATTTATCACTCCCACCAATCAAATAATAACGGCTTAGTTAATTTGAGTGATTGATGTATAAACAGGCGTGCAAATACGCCAATGTAACTCCTATTAGCGCTTTCATTGTGAGCTTTAGAATTACACTGTATCATAATTTGTTGTGAGTTCTGGCTGCTATTGCTTCATTTTTTTATAAATAAAAATAAGCTCTTCTACGATAAATCATCACACTACTGATACATATTATTAAACACAGTCCACAGTCAGTATTTGTCCTTCTTTAAAATAAAATATTATGTTTGTTATAAAAATAAATATGTTTTGGTTACTTTGGGTTTTATTTTTAGAGCATGTTATTATTGAGTCAAGGATCCACTCAAAACGTTTTGCTATTTGTTCTGGCTATAAATTACTTGCGTTTCAATGTTCATCCAGGGTGAATAATTTGTAAGATAAAAAATCACTTAACTTTTTCAGAATTAAAGATAACTCGTAATCAAATTAGTTAATACGGCGTCGACGACTCTCCATTTTGTTTTATGCTGTGCCTTAACTACTTTTAGAATGAAATACGACGAAATCTCAAAAACAAAAGATGATTTAATTCTCTAGTATGTCATACATCTTTTAGGTTTTATCACATCTTTTAGGTTTTATCACGAATAAATCGATAATGATCAATTTCAATGAACTGAGACCTGAATGTAATTCTTTGTTTCATTAAGCAGGCAATGTAGGCGTTTATCTTTTAATAATTACAATTTTGAAGGCCATAATTTAATGATTTATCGTTATTAGGGCCAAATGATTACCTTTAGTAAAAAAGGCATTATGTGAAGGCCGGGTGTGAAAGTAAAATATCCTACGATATTAGACAATGGGAGTCGATATTATGAAATACTCTTTGATAAAAGCCTGTTAATGATGGCGTACTATGTTTGATGTATTGTTTATAAATTACGTACACGTTTTCAGAGATTCATTATTAAAAAAGTATTTTAAATATAAGCTATTAGTGGAGTCAACACTAAACGAAACTACAGGTTTGAATGAATAAACAAATATGTCAGACCATTCATAAATACTTGAATGTAAGTTAAAATTGCTTACATTTAATGGAGTTCAATATGTGAATAATTATGTAGTTTTAACTTGGAAAGGATATAAGTAATTAAGAACTACGTTGACTCACAGCTCGGTATTGCATTTCGAACATATTTCCTAGAATCATTTTTCTTTTTAGGTTTTTTCGTTTGACCGCCATTTAGCAGGGTGAGTAATCTTTGCTAAATCTGTCAAGCGATGTTAAGGCGAAGTGATCCGGACTGATTTGATAAGATTTAACAATTTTCGTTTACAATGACTAACATAATTTATTTTTATATTTCTCTTTTCATACATAATTTATTTGTATACGTCTTCTCTTTTTGTTATTGGTTATTAATAAATCTTATCTATTTTTTATATCAGATCAAATCATTTGAAGTAGAATCAAGTAGAAACCTCAATAGTAATGTTATTATTAGGCTATCGAATCATTCAGTCATCATTATATATTTTTAGTTCTCATGGAATATTAGCGTTTACGTTTGATTTTTAACCGACTTCAAAAAAAGGAGGAGGTTCTCAATTCGTCTGTATTTTTTTTATGTTTGTTACCTCAGAACTTCCGCCTGGGTGAACCGATTTGGATGTTTTTTGTTTCATTAGAAAGCTGATGCTTCCCGTTTGGTCCCATAATAATTAATCTCATAATTTGGTCCAGTTCTGACAATGGCATCAATGAATGACGGAATGTTAACTCTTTAATAGTTAGGAGTTAGAGGATAATTCTACTAGTTATAATATCAAATGTAACACTAAAAAGTATTTAATTTATTTTAATTTAATACTCAAGGATTTCATGCCATATTAAAGTCTAAGCTGTCAAACGATTGTTTAACAAGCGTTTAAGCGGAACTTCCCCTTAATAAACACCTTTAGCGGTTAGCTGAAATATGTGTTACACATTAGTGAGTGGCGGGCGTTTTTGCTATAAATTGACTGAGTCGTGTATATGGCTATGATATTTTTTTTATTCAACATCTGTGACTGGATTTTATTCCATTCATGATATAGTATGGCAATATAATTTGAACAATTTAAAACATTGCCGTAAATCAGAGATATCTGATACCACAAACCTTAAAAATGTATGTATTTTTAGGTATCGGGTATGTTGTTAAAAATGCCATGTATTGAGCAAATAATGCTGTTGTGTGCAAATCTACAAACAGGTAAAAACTTAGCAATACATAATAACGATGTACACTATAAAACTTATTAGTCCATTAAATCGCCTACTTCATGATACAACATCGTGCAAGCATAATCTCGGATTAATATCTATTACATTTTAATAGTTAAACGTACTTCCATCATTGAATAGATGAGCACAGTGAGGCTAATATGAGTAATGTAGGAAGCTATTATTGGTTGTAGAAGGCGGTTACCTAATGGCATTTTCTTTTAACGAAAGCGAAATGTTAGAAGCACTAGAATTTTACTTGTCTAAGACTAGCGTCTACAGCCTTAGCCGTTAGACCGGAAAACAGAGAAAGTGAAAAGTTACAAGTGCATTTTAAAACCTCCATCAATTCGGAGTGTCGGACGCTGCCTGGTCAAACAATGGAAAACATTTTTTACCCAATAACATCGTTACGTTTTAATACCATAGTTAATTTACTTCAAGCAGTTGTGTGAAGGATATTTGATGTGTACATGTTTCCTGAATCTAAGGTATTGTTTTTATATTCCAATTAGGCCTAAAATGATAATTATCTACATGGAAATTGTCTGAGTTGGTATTAAAACATTTAACATGTACAGAATTAAATGTACAAGTACGAAACTCAAAACGGATGCTTATCACTTATTAAACTGCGTAAAAGCATTTAAGTTCTGCCATTAATTATACAGGGTGTCCCAAAAAGTAGTGTCAAGCGGAAGTCCTGAGATAGAACACCCTGTGGGGCATCCGAAACACCCCCATGTATGTTCCGCGAATTTTTATAGTTTTCGAGTTATGATATATTTTCTAAAATTTTGAGAACAACTGACCTAACACACTAAAAATATTGTAGAGAAAAAAGTATTTGACTTTTTTGAGTAATTCTTTTTGCAAATCAATTTTCATGAGTTTTTCTTTAATGCCTAAAATAATTGTCTCCATAACTTATATGGAAATTATCAAAATGATGGTACAAACTGAATAGTTACGTTCTGTAAATAATGTCTTACAATTTCGACGTTAAATTTTAAATATTAGGAGGTAGCTGCATGGCTCCAATTTAACTTCAAAAACTGCGCCAGACTCTCAGCTTTCATAATCATCAATAAAAACTGGTACTTGATGGGCTACTTTTGGCTGAAATCGAACTTTAATGACAGAGAGGTGGAAAAATCATAAAATTTTCCATTTGATTCCGAAGTATTATTAGGACATTAAAAGTTAATAAGATTGTTTACAATCAAAATTATACTAGAAATGCTAAGAAATAACCACTTGAAAGTTTAATTTGTGATACTTAAAAAAATAATTAATTTAAAAAATGGGAACTTTATTGAAAAAAAAAGTTATTGTTTTTGATTATTTGTTGCAAAAACTTAATAAGTCAAAGTTTATTAAAGTCCGTAAAGAAAGCAAAGTTCGTTAAGTTCGTCGTAACAATGGTACTTATACGTATTGCATGTGAAAACAGTGTTAGCGCAATGAAACTTAAATTAAACAAAAAACAAGCATCCAAATGTTTGCATCTGAGCGCTCCCGTATTAAATTTAGGTTTGTTAATAAATTGACTAACTTTCGAAATAATAAAATGTCCAAATAATGCTTGCTCATCAAATGGCAAATTTTATGATTTTGCCACCTCTGTGTCTTTGTAGTACGATTTCAGCAAAAGTAGCCCATTAAGTACCAGTGTTTATTGATGATTATGAAAGCTGAGAGTCTGGCGCAGTTTTTGAAGTTACTTAGGAGCCATGCAGCTACCTCCTAATATTTAAAATTTAACGTCGAAATTGTAAGACATTATTTACAGAACGTAACTATTCAGTTTGTACCATAATTTTGATAATTTCCATATAAGTTATGGAGACAATTATTTTAGGCATTAAAGAAAAACTCATGAAAATTGATTTGCAAAAAGAATTACTCAAAAAAGTCAAATACTTTTTTCTCTACAATATTTTTAGTCGGTTAGGTCAGTTGTTTTCAAAATTTTAGAAAATAAATCATAACTCGAAAACTATAAAAAATCGCGGAACATACATGGGGGTGTTTCAGATGCCCCACGGGGTGTTCTATCTCAGGACTTCCGCTTGACACTACTTTTTGGGACACCCTGTATTATAAAACGCTTACGGCATGTAGTATATGTTTTTATGTTATGTTTACCTACCATAAGCATTTTTCCAAGTAATTTATCGATAAAAAAGACTTCGCTTGAAATGAGACCATCGACAAGAAAGTAGGTATGTCCGATGTGTAACTTCAAAGAAAAGTTGAAAGTGGAGTATTATTAGAAAAAAGTCCTGGTTTTCAAATAGAGCGTCGTATCAATGGATCATTGATCCTGATCCAGTTAGTTAGTAATACACTAGGCGCTCATAAATTATACATGTGAATGGCTTAATCGCACGGTCCGAGAGTGGAAGTATCATAGTTAAACATCGATTGCCGCAACCAGTTGTGTTATAATTTACAAGTAAACGGACCACGTGAAAAAGCTGCCGTCAAAAGCTTGTTTTCTTTATAAATGTGAACTTTTAATGCGAGGGAGAAGCTCGGGAAAACATGTGTGACGAGTTTGCGTTATAAGTTATTTTGAGTTTCTAAGTAATTTATGTTATTCGTATTAAGCAAGCTGGCTAGACGTATGTTAATGGTCGTATCATTGCTAGTACCAATTAAGTTGAATGATATTATGAAAGCAAGACGCAGTATGTAGAGTGCGGTACAAATGTCTATTCGACATGACGAAAAATCGTATATTCGACATGACGAAAAATCGTATATTCGACATGACGAAAAATCGTATAATCTTTACGAAGATATTTTCGCTCACAGCTTCGATGGCGTGAAGTTGATTATCGCGTAACACAAACATTATTCACATATTGTAATGTCGGTTAAATAGCATAAATCATTTCACAGTATTTAGACTTTCTTTGTACGCAATTTAATTTAGATTTATTCAGTAGCTTTTGCATGAAAGCGCGATAGAGAGACAGCTACTTTCTTATTTATAGTATTAGTAAGGATAATGCACTTTTCTGTTCGCCCACTCTCGAATTACCAGATCATTAGATAATGGCGGATATTTACTTAGCCTTCCAGTATAAATCAGGCCCGAATAGCGGCTAATACGCTAAAGAGCTCTATTAATATTCAGAACTAGGCATAACGAGGTATGTAATTACCATTCGTTACAAGCGGTGGGCTCCCGCGGTGCGCTATCATCGGATACTTTCACTGCTTCAGACCAGGCAATGCATTGTTTGAGCACTCTTTAGATAAACGAGTTTAAGATAAAGGTTTGATTGATTGCATGGATTTGTTTCCTTTTAAATATATACAAGATTAAATAGATCCAAGATCCGCACTGCTTTTACTGGCGAGAGTTGGATGTCGGATTCATTTAGACCGATTTGTCGGGCTTGACAGTGTCTATTGAAAGATTGCAATACCATTTTAAATGGTTGCTTCGGAAAATGATGATGCTACCTTAACATTATCGTATTTAAATAATGTGGAATTTTAGCCTTTACATTGCGATCTGTGAAGAATTTTATGAGATAAACTTTAGCACACATCTTTGTGTATAAATGTCCTCAACGAAAATGTAATGTTTTATTTTATTACAGCATGATTAATGCAAATAAATCTAATGCATCGTTTAGCATAGCGTAAAAGTAGAGAGAGGACATTAATATTAATAAAATTGCAACATTTAAACGACTCACGATTAAGTAGTGAAATTACATAATGGCAAACGAAATAATTACCTAATATAAGTCGTACGTACACAGATGATATTATCAACGTTTCCGACACCATCAGTGTCAGTTCGATTCAATTAAGACAGTTAGATATAACGCAACGATATCTCGAGTGATTTGTTTTAGCTACTACATAACGAGCCATATCGAAAGTTAAAAAGCGATATCTTAATTTATGCGTAATGCTCAGTTATGTAAACGGTTAATCACCGGTTTGATTTATACTTGTCAGCTTTACCGCTGGTGCTGGGTACCTTAACATTTTAAAGCCGAATCTTAATTGGGGCATATTTTATACATTAGTCATGAGTATAACTATGTAAATAAGTAAGAGCAACGAATATTTAAACAGTAAATGTATACATTTTCATGATTCGCAATACATGCAATGATAGAGCTAAAACATTAAATAGTAACTTTCATAAGATAAATCCAATAGTGAAAAGCTCCTGTAGCATAATAGTCACCATGCTACATATATGATAAAATGGCGTTTTTAAAGCAATTCGACCACCAAAACACGAAGTTACATTCGAGATAATCCAGACAATCTTTATGTCCGATCTCGTAAGTAAACGTTTGTAATCGACAGATATAATAAAAAGAGTGCACGAGTATTCTGTTGTTATGCAATTTTCTGCATACACAATTGAATACATGCTCTGAGAATTCTGAACTCTCCTCTAAATATTACCATAATATTCAAGACAACAATGTCCTTAACATAACCAATTATGGAATGCAGTTCCTTCTCACAGATTCCCACGATTAAGTTTACTTATAAACCTTGCTATTACGCTTTAATGGTTAATTAAGAATGTCACATGAAAATGCATAAAGTTGTGATAGTAACTAAGGTAATATAGTTTAATATCTTTAACATAATAAGTTATTTGAGAGTGGTGTAGCAAGAGTCTTGTAGTCTTTATGAATGTGTATTTGTTGTATAAGAGTTTTTACATACATACATACAATCACGCCTTTTTCCCAGAGGGGTAGGCAGAGATCACTACCAGCGATCCACTTTTCACTCCTGTGGGAAACGTGACGTGACGGGTTGTGGACCACGTCGCCGCCATTCTGCCTTGTGCATTGTTTTAACAAGGTCATTGCGTTCCCACGAGTAGCAAGGATATATGACGGGGGAAGGAAAAGGGGAGGAAGGATACTATCGCCTCGGATGATTCGGACTGAGTCGATAGTAGCTCGAGGAGCCGGGGTCGCTTACCCGTATACTGTTCACCAACCACCGGACAGATAGATGTGACTGGTATCCCCTTAAGAGTTTTTAACTTTAAATTTATTTCATTGACAGATTAAACCTATCATGTTCCTGTTGGTTAAGAGTAAATAAAAATAAATTAGTATTTTTTAGAAACAACGATAATTGAAGAAGATATCACATTTGTAAACTTCCCCCTAAAGTCTATGGGCGACTAAGAACATTTGTAATCAGGTGATCTGTCTGCTCTATCTACTCTGTGTCGTAAAAATTCTCACTTACATTAGTTATTTATGTTACTATCTGTTTCACATCGAGAATGCCCATTGAACGGACAAGACGAAGTGAAACTACCACCTATAATTTAAAGGGGATTGTACTCGTAGTTGGGTCACACGCAATCATGCTCTCTATGGCTAAGGTAATAAGGGCAGTACATTATTTATGCGTCCTTTACTCGGGGTCCTGAACATATAACCACATTACTCGTTCATTAGTTCATTGGTTCGACAACCAGCTTGTTCGCACGATGTTGCGGTTATACAGCCTATTCTATTTTGGACTTTAACCCTTCGTTATAGGGTCTGAAGTAGGCCACGAGTAGTAGTAAGAGTGTAAGGTAAATATACTCCACTGCAGTGATTTGCGTAATGTAGCGAAGACAACAATGTGCTCCGGTTGAGTAGAAATCGATAGTTCATTTACGTTTGCCCGTTAATTTTCTCGTTTGCCTATTAATCATCGGCTATTTCTATTTGCATGCCTGTATTTATAGAAATCTTGACGAATTGTCGTTTAGTTTTCTTGGAGAGGGTGTGATTAATGAAAAGTATTCGTATTCCAATTTTTTTTAAACTGTATAGTGATAATTCAATGCCAATTTTTGGATGGAATATTGTTTCCTTTATTTTTTGGCCAATTAAAATGTTTACTAAGAAGTATATTGTAGTATACGAAAATATATACTAATAAATATTATACAGTAGTGGTCCCGGCGAATTTCATACCGCCAATACTGATTCTTTTTCTATATTTTCTCATTGAAACCTTCCCTGGACTACGACGAACATTTTAAAACCAAAATTACCTAAATCGGTCCGGGCTTTCTCAAGTTTTAGTCAGACTAATGAACAGCAATTAATTTTTATTTATAAGAAAATTATAATCATAGTATTGTATCTGAACGAGATTCTCAAATTATTAAGATCTATTAATTATAAAGTGTAGTAAGAACCTTACGAAGGATTCCGAAGTTCAAAGTCGTATCAAGGACTATTAAATAATCATTATAATATGAAAAGAAACCAAACAAATATTAAACAATAGACACACAATACAGCGCTAACGATGTTGCTCATATTCGTAATATATAATAAGTGTACTGGGAAATATTTACAGTACAATGCAATGTTATGTAAAGACGCCAGTAATTAATAACGCAATAAATCATAGCAAAAAGAGTAAACGTAACATTATTATTACGAGGATGGCAACTGATAAAACGCGGTAGTTGATAGTCTGACTGTTATCTCAAACGTGTGATGAGTTTTTAATGAACTAACTAAGGTTCTAGAGTTCTGTAGCGCTACCATGAGTTTAAAAGTTACGGACTCGATATCGCCTACGTAATATGTCTATGAAAAACTTGTGCAGCGCCCCTGGTGGTTACACTAAGAACTAAAATCGAACGTATGAAAAAAAACAACTCGATAGGTTTTTAACCTACGTAAGTTTTCGATAGCCAACTCACTGTAGTGAGTTCAAAAGTTACGGACTCGATATCGCCTTCGTAAATACTCGTATGTCTATGAAAAACTTGTGCAGCGCTCCTGGTGGTTACGCTTAGAACTAAAATCGGTCGTATGAAAAAATAATAAATTCGATAGCCAACTCATGGTACCGCTACTGACTATAAAGCGAGAACTGGAACCCTTGTATGATCACTACGTTGACCATTTGCGTTCGTTTGTGCCCCTTGAATCTGACTAAGGCCAAATAGTTTAATGAACTTAGGATTTAATGTAATTTTAAGCTGAAAGTGAACTACCTCGATTGACCGAATTTACATACGTGGGTTTATTTTTATGATACTTTTACTTTCCGAATAAGTGGAAAGGCAACATAAACCACAAAAGTCATGGTCAATAAATTCATTTATCTATCTTTCCTATCATGGCCATGTTTCCGTATGCTTTGACCTACACTTGTCAAAAACTTGAGCAAAAGGTCAACTGACCTAGACGTAAACGTGGACGTATTTTATTAAATTCAATTATGTTAATATCATAGGAAATTATTAACTTTTGACATTGATTGTAATTTATATTCGATTTAGACAAAATAGAACACGTAAGATAAGTAATTACTTTAACTCAAAGATAACATTGATAGTTGAATATGGATACTTTCTTTGTGATCGATAAATTATACGTGTATAATCCCAAAGAAAGTAGATTGGTATCATTACCATCAATAGAAGTCTAAATTGTATTGAATTGAGAATTTATCGAAAATTCAATTATATTTTCTGCGTGCAATTCGTCATAATTAGCGCGTTTGTTCGGGCTCAGAGTGCGCTCCCACGGACTTTTGTAATAACCTTTTATGGTACAAGGACGATTATGGTAGAAATTCCATAACGGACAATGTTAAAATGTAAGTGGCAATTCCTGCATCAGCCATCTTTAGACAATTGTTTGAACAACATTATTCTTGAATTAGGGTAAACACTGATTGCGAAATTGCAAAATACAATGCCTCTGTTAAGATAGCCTAGCGACGTGGGTGGAGTAAGCGTTGGGTAATCAATTCATACACTATCATGGCTAGACTGTCTGCAGTCTTTTGAGCATAGCCCCTTAAACGTTAAGGCGGTGGTTCTGCACCTGATCTTTCACCAGTCTTGTCAGATTGCCGTCTACCCGAGCTAACAGAGCAAATGAACACCTAACGATTCGGAAAGTCGATTGGATAGTATTGACTACTATTTATTTAGTTCCTTCAATAATATTAACCAGAAATTAAATTTGATTCAATGGAAATTTTACTAAGTAGAATTATGTGTAACTTGCTAAATGCACTTATGGCACGTACCAGAGTAGCATTTTACCTTTCATATGATTGTCACGACTGTATCAAACTTGATTTTTACCTGTGAACAAGAAAATATAGTCATTAGTTACAATTACATATCATTTAGAAACAAGACCATAAAATACTAGAAAATGCTTTTAAATCCTATAGAAATAATAAAAATATTGCCAGCCGTCCTTTCCTAACAACATGACCTATGGACACAAATTACTCTTTACAAATATGTTTACTATATAAAGCTGAGCTAAATTATCTATGTGTAAAAACGGTAGATTGAAGCGAGTAATATTTCGCTGATGTTGGCTTACAACATTTGTGGTGAGCCCACCCAATCATACTTGAAGTTTAGGCAATACAAGTTAGTAACGTATGCCTGTATATATTTTAAAAGCCAGATCAAAATCACCCTTATCTCGAATATAACAGACGCAGAGACTTCTTTAAAATTATTTCAGATACTTATAGCAATAGACACCGACTAAACGAAATATAAAATCGAATTTAGTGTAAATAGAATGAACATAGATACAATTTTTTTAACAGGAATGACTGGTCGATGTTAGATTATTGCGGTTCGTGTAAATGGTTTGCGGTAGCATTTCCTGTACTAGAAATAATGACTATGCTATACTACCGAATAAAATCATGTCTCTATTGTCTTTATAAAAAAACTGACAAGGGCATTGCTAATGAAATAAATTGGCACTGGCCGCCCAAGGTACGTGTAAATCATGAAATTACGATAATTATCTTTCAAATTGTAGCTATATGTATAAGGTCATTTGCCTCAGTTATTTAACAATGTAGTTTTGGAGTCTAGACAATGAACCGACATTTTTCAGTTAAATTATAAATTCTCAGCTTATTGTATTTAGTAAATGATTGTGCACGTGTTAAGAAGTGATGCCATTTAATAAGCATTGTGTTGTTCCTTATGTGAACATTTCCTTTCTTAATATTTCACTGTAGAATATAAGCTAATCTTGCCGTAAACATTACTATTGGTAAATTACCTACATTATAAACAAATTGGTCGGTATGAGACTTAAGTATCAGATTAACAGAATTAAAGTTAAGATTATGTGCATAAATCTTTTCTACTAAGAAAATTTGTATGAAGACCCACATAAATTTTGTTTTAGCAATTATTACACTGGTTCTTTTTTTTCATTTTAGGCTTAAAATTAAGACTTTTAACACAAGCTAAAGATTTTTTCGCCGAAGACGTTCAAATTTCGCCTAATATATATATAGTAGAACACTCCAGTGAATAGAGAGCTATCGAAAAAAGTTAAATTATTTTCCTTCTTTGATACTGAAGGAACATCTTTTGAACAGTGTTGAGATAATGACATGGTTAAAACAAAACGGTTCTAGCTCTCAACAACATAGACTGAAGTCATCAACTCTGTCGCAAGTTGCAACAGCCTCTTGCCCTCCACCTTAATTCGGCCCACATTAGTTAGCTGGACGCACAGACAAAGAAATAGGTCTAATGTACGGTGATTGCGGACTGCAGTTAAAGTGCGTATCAACTATTGTTTTGAATTGGGAAACGCCGGGGATTTTGATATAGTGCACGCCTTTGACGGTGTAGCTTCTATGGTTGATGTCATTATTTTTAAAACATATTACGCTAACGAATGTCAAAATATAATTGGCACTATCAACAATATAATTTTTGGTTATTTGATTGCCTTTGAATTTTCTATGTTTACTCTAAATATTTATTTTCTGCTTCATTCGGCATTTGGGGAGGTTTATGTCTAGCAGTGGACAGGGATGGGCTGATGATGCTGATGATGATGAATCAGCGTTTTGCCATCTAAGTAGTTGGCTTACCTAATATTGCCTTATTATGTAGGTTAGTTACTACACAGTACAATCTGGGACAATAATTGTCACCTAATTGTCCTAAGATTTTCCTCTATAGTTGTTTAATAAATAAAATTCATCAGGCTGATATCGAGAAGTACCTGCATCTTGTCCGATACAGACCTTGACATCAGACAATTCCGATTTTTTCGTTCATGGCCACTCTTGTCACAGTTTTTGTCCAACTTTTCATTTAATTAATGGTTTATTTACTTACAAAATTAATTGTTAAAGCGACAGATAAACGTTGTTTTAACACCCATTCGCATAAATTAAGCAATAAAACTTATTCATTACAGGGAAATATAGGTCAGTTGAATTATTTTTGTGGCGAAATGGCAATTAAGTTTTTTGGCCTGTGCCAACGACGAAACTTGTTTTGTGGTCAAGTTACAAATGTTAGGTGAATAATATGTTTGACTGGTGTCTCTATCATTCATGAGAAAAACTATGTTGCAACTGTAATAATTTTCTTATTATTTTTATGATTTTTTACAAAATCTCATTAATCTAATGTTATTAGATTGAGTTGATTAGTAGAAATGAAAGGAGAGAAATGGTGATTATTTTATGAACAGAATGGTTATATGGAATGGTTCTTGTTCTAAATAAACGATTCAATTAATCGTTTATAAATGAGTTCTCTACATAAGTATAACTTGTGAGTGTGGTCAATCACTCACAGGTCAATTTAAAAAAATATATATTATTAAAATGAGATAAACATCTGGTAAAAAAGCTGGTTTTAATTGTTTTTCATGTGTTTTGGTGTTCACTTTCCATGGTAAATTGTAGTAGGGATAATATTTACAACGTGAATATCTATATAACTAAAAAAGTGTAGCGAATTGCTATACCGATATGCCTGGACACTGTTTAAGCTGAGGGGTAGGAGTAAATTATTTAATTTACGTTACTTGCTATCAAATACTTTAGCAGGTTATGATACAATAGAACGGATAACGCAAGAGCCATAAAGTTGTTCGACACTAAATCACAACAGACGTTTATGGTCAAGCTTTTGCTCCATATCGAATAATCCCAGCTTAAAGTAGCACGCTTAGCCAATAAAGCAATCAAATGTCCTTTCCAGAGACTGTTTATTTCAGTATACTATAGGTTATCGTTTCTATTAATTTTGATTTGCCAACTTCTATAGTAAAAGGCAAACTTTTTATCACGGTTTCATCTCCGATTTGAAATGCGGTACTTGTAAATTTTGTTGTTATCTGTAATAAGTATCGTGCTATGCTAATGGAAAAGATATCAAAAATCAAAATCTTGTGTTAAGCAACTTAATTTAAAATTAGGGCAACACTGAATGTAATACATTATTATGATCAAAACTGGTAATACCACAGAAAAAATTGTTTAAAGCTAAGTAGAACAGCTACATATGGTAGTTGTAAAACTTACATACATATTACATACTTGTTTACATAAATTAATGATTGAAAATCGAAAGTTCTCTTATTTGCAAATAAGTATGCGCAAGTATACGTCGCGATGTGAGATAAGATGGGGTTATTTATCAAATAAGACAGGTATTCTGCGAATTCACTGATTCGGCATGCCAAAAAAAGTCTTGAAGCCTTTCACCCTGTTAAGGCCTAGAGGCTTTTAGACTGGCGTTAAAAAAAAGTATGTTACCATGACATTGATTCAGCTCGACACAAATCACCTTGTCATTAAAAATCCGTCAACCAGCAAACGGTCATTTATTAATCTTAATAGAGACAGTCAAGGCGAGCCTATCTCAAATTAGCGTCAAAACGTTACTCCAGAATCGAAAATGGACGCAAATTGCAGTGGGGGCACGATAATAAAATAATGAGGGCCTGGTGTCTGTAACAACATAATAGCAAGGGCGTCGCCGCGTCGCCTGCGCTCGCTGTGTCCACCACTATTGCACCCGCGGGCCGCCAATTAGACCGCGTCATGCAAATACGGTGCAGGCTAATGCATATGCCGAAATCGACAGGATATGTATTGGGTGTGGAGTGGAAAAAATTCTAACTTTTTCGAACTTTATCCTGGGCAGATTTTAGTTAACTGACTTACGTTGAATTGTTCAATTCATCAGGATTTTCAGCCATGATTTGCAGTATGTTGCCAGTGCTGCCACATTAAAATGTTATTCCTCGATTATCATCTAATTTCGGGTCTGAATTATATTATAATTCTATGTTGAATTCTGCTCTTAGTACCTATGTTATTTTGAATCTACAAACGTGAAATTTTATTGTTTTGGCTAGACATTCTAATACTTACATCATGCAGGTTTGCAGGTACATTTTTGCATGAATCGCATACTGAATAGATTTGATATTAGTGTAAGTTTTGGTTTAGTTTACAATGTAATGGAATGTCAATGTCTATGAATTACTGCTTACAATTGAGTCCGTGTTCCAACATCGAGTGTTCGACGTTATCGAGTGGCGCTTAATCGGTTTCATAAATCGATTGTATCGACATGAATTGTATCAATGATCTGCCTTGACGCCGTATGCGGCAATCGATAGCTTTAGCCAAATCGAGTAAAAGTGTGTTAAACGTTATCGCGTGACATTAATACCACTATTCATGAAACGAGGAGGTAAATATGGCACTACTTAGTGGCCATATAACGACTATCTGATTAGGTATATTTGAGTATTTCTTAAAAGTGTACGGTTAGAAACTATTTAGGTTAATTTAAAATTGGATCAATTCACATTTATGCCCGGCTGGACGGGGACACGAACCCACGATCTTGAGGTTACGCGCCTCAGTAACTTGTTGTTCTGAAATATTCTCGTATATTATCCAAGTAAATAGTCCCGCCCTAGGTTGCATGCGTGCAACGCGCCGCTGGATCGCACTCGGAAATTGTCATAACGCAGTGCATGTCATAATGCTGTCAACACCGTGACGTCACGGTGACCGTGTACCGTTTGCGCCCTCGGTCGAAACACGCAACCCGCAAGTCGGTCAGCGAGCTGACTTTTTGTAAAAACTCTTTTGTAAGCATCTTTGATAACAGTTCAATCGATTTCACCGTTCATCTGGGTGGCATAGTTATAATTTGTCTCAGTTTTTATTTTTTTTACAGAAAAAAATTAACTGAGGTGATCATATAACCTTCTTAGACTAATATTTTCTACAACTGCGCGAACGCATCTTCCGAAACAAATAAAAGGGATTCTGACCTTAATAATGCAAGACATGTTGGTAAAGTTATAAAAAATGTTACGAAAAGTTAAAACGTTGCAAATAAAATACAATAGCAGACACAGTTAATGAGTGTGCGTAAGTATAAAATATGCATAATTTATATGCGTCGATGATGAGTTTAACCTAAATGCTCATCCAAAGTACACTTTAAGGAAACAATGTAGAAAAATTGAATCGCGTTGGGAAGAAGAAGCAATTTGCTTGAAGGTTGCATTATATTAGAAGCAATTATTACTACGTTTGTTAGGCTAAATCGGATGGGCGGATTGAAAAAAAATTAACAACTTATCAGTTTGACTAAATATTATCAGTATCAGTACAGTACCTAATATGACGAGTTCATTTTCAAGTTCGAAATTAATTTAATTGAAAAAATGCCCTACCTTTCTAAAATTTAAAATATTTTAATAGTATTTCAAAAGAAAGCCTGTGTACTTTCATTGCGAGCACTAGTAAAGCTATTCTATCAGATAAAATGATGTTAATCCGTCAAATCAATTCAAAGACTTCCTGCGTTTGTAAACTCTACACCACTGGAAACATGGAAACTCATAACATGGGTAAATATTTATCGACGCCTTACAAACCACACAATAACGCTTGTTACGAAAGGTTCACACATTATCATATAAAATAACAAAGCACATATAATTTGTGTACTGAAGGTCGCTAGCTGAGGCCACCCCAGCCAATTTAGTAGGTCATGAAATTGTTTTACTGGCAATAGTCTATTTTAGTTATTATATATTGCGTGTGTATTCGAATTCCTTTTTTAGCCAATAAAGCGTGGGATTGGCTGTTGTTTTCAATGCAATTATTATTTATTTCACGTGTAGAATTTTAGATAGATATTGGTTTTCCTTGTTGAAAGTAACTTGCTTATGAAGCCGAATATTCACATGTGAATTTGCATTATTATGCGATTTTACGTTCATTTATTATGCATAGAAACCTCGTGAAATAGGGCCTATGAATTGTGTCATTGAACAATTGTACTAGTAACAGATAAAGATTTTGCCGGAAACTAGAAACACGAAACCTTACTTTGAGGTAATATTTAAATTTTCGAAACGCAACGCGTACTATAAATCATTCCTTTTATTAAACTAATTAAACTATTCGTCGTAAAAGTGAGGAAATACGAAACGTTTAAAATGTTGTATGTTGTGATATTATAAATCATTGTGTAAAAACAACGTGTAGATCGTCGCAGATAGCTTTGTGTGTGTCACGTGACCGCATTGCGTGCGCGGGCGCACGTTAGGCTCGGAAGTGCAATTCCGCAATAAGGTACAGTTATTACAAGTTTCTCAAGCGGCATGGACTTAACGTGTGATAAATACAACCAATTACTTAATTATTGTTCTTAATTGATAGATTTTGCAATACCTACAATACTTGTATATTCGCAAACACTTGGACAATTAGATAAGACAAGTATTTTAGTTGGGTTAAGTAGTCGCGTGAGAAGATTCAGTATTTCGAGGGTCTAGTATCCCAGTCTATCTATTTTAGAATAGTCCTACTAGTCTTTCTATTCTCATAGAAGCAATAAGAAAAGAGAAAAGTTAACTTCGTTTATTAAAGATGAATGAGTGAAAATTGCGTCAGTGTCAATTTATTAAAAAACTATAAGCAACAAACACATCAAAGAAGCAGTGCATTAACCGTGGAAGTGTTTAGGAGCACATCATTACGTTAATGATGATTGACAGCGCAAGTCCTTGCTGTAGTGTCCTGCGTATTGCACTATACCACTGACTAAGCACGCCTAATATTGGCTCGACAACGCACCATCACTGCCCCCGTAGCGGGCCGGTCGGACACTGACTGTATCGTCCTTTTCCGCCGCGCGTGACGTATGCGCACGAGACAAGTTCGTGCTTGTCAATACACTACATCCCTTTCTTGTTTTAATTTAGAAGATGTGTCATAAAAACATGCAATGAAGTATTAGTTAGATATTTGAAAATAACTAATTTAGTTCACAAACAAATTATCTATTTGTTAAATTGAAGTGGACTCACCGAGTATTTCTCTTTCTCTAGTTTTACTTCACTTCTTCTCACAGTGTTGTTTAGTTTATTATAAATACATCGTGGGCTATTGCTTTTTCTACCGTATGAGGTACATGGTCATTAATAAACGCCAGCTTAGTTTCTTTGGCTGTGTTCTTAACATACACTTTATCCATTAGTTCAAAACAACATTCCGTGGAGTTTTTATTCCGCTATACATCCTTCTTACCTTCTCTTTTTTTTCTGTACGGTGTAACACATGTACATAATGTCCATCCAGCAACATTCACCCAAATCGCTCCAATATCATTCTCCTAACTCAGCTAACATTTAGCGCAATAATCGCGTGTACATCACCTGGTAATAAGCAATAACGTATCAATAAATCAATATTTTCTTCTACAACTTTGGATGATAAAGTTGTACGGAAAGCACAGTGAATCTTCATGGTCTTTCGAGCCGGATTAGTGCAATGGCATGGCTGCACGTATGAAAAGGGTGTTTATCAGCACGTATTGTGACATCATGAGATGAAAAATCCTTTGATCTATTTGAGATCCTATTCCTTTCAAATCTGTTTGAACTTGGGTGTGATTGTTAAAGTCTTCTTTAATCATCTTTGTTTCGCTAATAATGAGAAGTTCTAATTCCATCATATGATTTATAGTAGGGATCTCTATTTTCAGTACAATGCCTCTGTGTTTATCTGTTTTCATTGGAGTTTATGAGAAAAATGTGTAAAGGTTTTATGCTTTATACTTGTAATGCATTCTTCAAGGTTGATAATGTCATCTCCATTTAATTGTTCCGATGTAACTTGATTCCCGCATATGATACGTACTGTGCATGATTCGCATCACGAGTAAAGGTGTGTTTTTGTTACGTATAGTTGTGGCCATATAGGTTGGCACTTCATGATGGTCACTAACCTATTGTTTAGACACGTCATCTTTTACACAGAGACTGATCTGACGTAATATATTGGCTGTTGTAATGGACTTTAGATCGCGTTGTCATCATATTGATTGCATGCTTGTAGATCAGAGTGATCTATAGTCAGAAATGAGTCCTTCTGGATATTCATGGCTACATATTCCGAAACAGGCTGTATATTGATCACATTGATGCTGAATCGGTACGAGCTGGTAGATCTCGAAGTAGTCTCTTGCAATCAATGGACTTTTGATTTCAAAAATGAAAAATATGTTATATATTTTTTTTTTTTTATTTTTTGCCTTGATTTTAAAGATTATTCAGTTTCGGTCAGTGTGCTGTTGATCAGTAGTGACAGTTCATTGGCAGCTGGCCTGATATAATGTTCAATTCTTATATGAGTTGACCTGATATTATAAGATGATCCAAAATGAATGTCAGTTATCGTGTCCAGTTTTAGGTTTAGTATACCACCGTGGGCAATGAATTATGACATTATAAATTCATAAGTATTTCCCAATGTTTGATGCTTTTACTCATGGCATTGGTTATGCTTAATGCCATGCTACGCCATTTACTTCTATGGTCTACCAGACGCCGTCAAAATGGGCGCCGAGTGGTATATAAAGCCATCCATGTCCGACACGCGCAGAATGCGCATACGCGCTCTACGCTAACTTCACTTATGCATTTTCAGAAATACTTGACATACTTCTTCTACTACCAATACTTCGTCTCCTCACTAGAAACACTGCAAGTTCTTGATCCTAATAATCAATATCAAGCTCTACGCATATATAGTAATCGCCTAAGTGGTAATCTCGATTGAACATCGAACAACCTTTAGAAAGAACGGCAAGAAGGAGTCGAGCATATCAACAGCAACCTCAGAAGTCGCCTGTAATGCGCGTTTCACTCCCATCATACACCCAGGTTGTATTACTACTGGCACATTTGTGGATTTTTGTGATGCATTTTGAAACCAACCAATTGAATGGTCCAGCTGGGTTTTTTACCCAATTTGCTGGCATCATACAATACCCAACTTAAATTCAGTATTTAATTTTCGTTTTATTAAGTTATATATCTTCCTTGTCAATTAAATGACCAGATTTGCTCTGCTTCCGTCCAGATAGGGAATAGAATCTCCCATTTTTTTTCCCGTAGACTTCTAGTTGTTATTTCACAATTTCACTGTTTTTTTTTTTCTTAAGATCACAAGATCATATTCACAATATTTCCAATTTAATGGACATCTTAAGATCACAGTTTTTCCAATTTAATGGACGGCTTATGAACACAATATTTCCAATTTAATGGACATCTTAAGATCACAGTTTTTCCAATTTAATGGACGGCTTATGACCAAAATATTTTCAATTTAATGGACATCTTAAGATCACAGTTTTTCCAATTTAATGGACGGCTTATGACCACAATATTTCCAATATAATGGACATCTTAATATCACAGATTTTCCAATTTAATGGACGGCTTTTGACCACAATATTTCCAATCTAATAATGGGAACCATATTTGGAACCCATTTAGATGGCTGCTTTGCTGGCTCAATCATGTCACTATCAAGTAGTTTCTTGATTTTATTATTTTTGACTTTTTCCTTAAGAAGAATTGATTATTCACCGGCATGGTTAAGCTACAGGTCCAACAGTTTCATCAATCGCAATATCGATTAAGATATCTTCGATCTATCGAATTTGGGGAATTATATAATATCTACTTGATTTATTCCAACACCTATTTTTAATGCACTCTGTCGCTGTTTCCTTTCCTAGATATATTGAGTTTCCTTAACCTTATCCTGACTTCCCTCTCTTTCTATATCTTTAATTTCTTTTAATAATTCCTGACAATTACTTGTCCAATTCTGAAGTTCAAATCCTCCTTTGGCTCATTCATCTGTTCCTGTGTCCTGTGTTCCTGTGTCTCCTTGCTCTCAAACCTTGATATTAGATCATCCATATTATAAAAATAGGTAACAAACTTTTCAGCGCCTAGCGGATAATGTTCACCTTCGTCACAAGCTGACTGCTGCAATGTATGGGGAGGAAGTTACGCCAAAGGTGTCTCGATATTATATAATGATTAATTTCAGCACTCGTATCCTCCCTCCACAGTATCCCCTCGTCAGTATCAACGTTATTAACTTGTATCTGTCGATACATTTTGATAATATCTACTGTCAAGCATAAAGGTTTAACTGTCCAAGGGAAGACCGTGTACCTTAGCTCTTTCTGCAACGTTGGCCCTTCCAACAAGTTATCATTCAGCGATTTATTATTGTTTCCCTAGCATGACACATCAAAGACTGCTCTTATTTTCTATTGAATTTATTTCATAAAGGTTCTTCCGTAAGCACTTTTGAACCATTACAATTGAGTCAATTAAAATGGTTAATATTTATTTTGGAGCAAGCTACACCATCAACACAACGTTATACATAAATATTAAGTTTTTAAACAAGGTGAGTTCTGAACAATGTGTAATTTATAAGACACATATAATCTAGTTCACTGTTATTCCAGCTAATAAAGAAGTTTAGGTACTTAGCAACGCTTTTTCCTTATTTCTGTAATATCGGTCATAAGACCGAGAAGATAGGAAAGACCTGATATTATAATAATAATAATCAAAGACTCAGTAGTCTCGTGATGCAATCACTGATAATAATAATATTTTTTCCAAAAGTAAAGATACAATTGACTGTTGCAATTAGGTCGTTAATGGTCATAGTAAATTAATATACTCGCAGTTAACAGTCTTTGAATGTCTGCTTTCTACTAGGATTAATCTTGTATCGTAATCGGCAGCGAGTCCTCCTTTTATTAAAATGCTTCATATTTTATGTAGCTTATGTATTCAGCACATTGTTACAAACGGGTTTAATACGATTAAATATTTATCGCCAGATAAGAGAAATCATACCATGGTAAATTGTAACACTATTATTACCAACGATGCACAAACATTTGTTTGCATACACTAAGTATGTTAATTTAATAACCAGAAACTCAGCGAGTATAAATCTGCTCAAATTTGTCACCTATCCCCAATAACAAACTTTATATTATAAAGTTGTTTACAACTGTACAAAGTCTCCATATTTATTATTAATTATTTAAGTTGTTATTAGTATTTATGATTATAAGGTAGCTATCATTGTATGTACAATATTGAAGAAGACTATTTTGAACATATGCAACTAGCACCAGCGCTGTAGTGTGTGCATCCTTAAAGTTCAAGTACATTTAATAACAACTTAAAGTTCAATTTAAAGTGAATAAGGTTACTAAGTAACTAACATACACCTTGTTTACGTATATGTCTCTTGGTAACGTTAACAATGTGTGAAAAGTATTTTTCTTTTATTTTATGAAAATAGCACCCCGTTGTATAATTGTGTACAAAAAAATCATTGCAAAATAAGGAGTTTGCACATGGGGCACTATGTAACAATATTTACGGGGTATTATGAAATGGGGCAATATGTAATAATCAATTTAATGATTCAGATCTACATCAGCTGCTTGTGTGTTTTTATTTAACATAATATTGTCTATTTCATATCAATTGAATGATCGGATTACTTTTATCCGCTTTGACTAGCAATCTAGAATAATCAATTCAATGATTCAGATCAATATCATCTGCTTTTGCGTTTTTAGACATTTTCCATTAATTTCATTTCATTTCCTCGATAAATAATCTATCCGACACAACAAGATTTTCTCAATCCGAACCAGTAGTTCCCGAGAATAGCACGTTCAAACAAACAAACAAACTCTTCAGCTTCATAATAGTATGATAAGTATACCTAGGTATAATATTGTTTAAACAATATTATGAAAAATGTTCATAATACCAAACTCAATTTAATGATCAGGTTCTTGTCTGCTTACCTTTATTGTGGTTCCATCATATTAAATCTATTGAAAATATAAGAATTATCTGTAGAAGCAACAAAAAGAACAAAAGGTCCGCATATTCCTGAGCCGGTCGGCCGGCCGACCGAGGTGTTTTTCATTATATTAACTAATAATAAGTAAACACATTGAAAGACAACTACTTATTTTCATTTCAATTACATCAATTTCAATCAGTTCAATTTTAACTGCTTTAGATATGTAAATATTTATAGGTATATCCATAGTCATAGAAAGTCTTTTTCCCATCAATTAATGGAATAAATACATTTAAGTATACGTGAGTCCTGAAGATACCAATTTAATGGTCAACTTATTCAAATAGTATTTTATTTTTTGCTACGTTGCTACGTTCAGAGGCAACCAAGCATTAATCGTAGGTACCCTACGATACCTACCTCCCATACTTTAGCAGCATAGGAATATAATCGAATAAGGAACGTAGGTACCTATTTACATAACAAATTAAACATTTCAACATCAGAACGCATATCCAATACAGTCATTTATATATTTTCATATTCAAGTAATGCTATGTTACAATAATTCAATGTAAAAGTCATTTCATCTGGTAACTATACCGTTACGAAATACGCAAATGGCAATTTGCAGGATCAGTAGCGAGTGCATAACTACCCGCTGTTATTTTTATCATAGCAAAATGTTCTTAAAATATTCTACAATTGTAAGCTATGCACCGGTATTGGTATCTAGCAATAACTAACGTTTGAAACAACCGGACCGATGTAATGTAGATATCTACTATGAGAATAACTTATTTTGTGCACTTTATTTTGTCACATAGCTCTTCCTCTTCCTTTCTTTTTATGATTTTAATGATTGTACTTACGTTTGTCCTCATCGCCACATGTAGTGTCCTGCGTATTGCACTATACCACTGACTAAGCACGCCTAATATTGGCTCGACAACGCACCATCACTGCCCCCGTAGCGGGCCGGTCGGACACTGACTGTATCGTCCTTTTCCGCCGCGCGTGACGTATGCGCACGAGACAAGTTCGTGCTTGTCAATACACTACACTTGCAATTGATATGAGGCATAGAACACAATAGATCACTGTACGCGCCGCTAACAGGCGATCCATCAAAATGATCCGCCACTTGAGCCAAACAAAGTTGGCAATTTGGTTTGGCAACCCCCAGATGCGTTGCAACCGACGGGTTGCGATTAACAAGCCATCTTTTCTTTATAAAACCGGATAGCGATTTGTATTACTTAACCCGAAATAATGAACCGTTCACGCCCGACTTACTGCGCGCTAACTGAGGCTACTTTTTGTTTCAGACAAAGTGGCAATAAGATGGAGACGGGTGGCATCACACTAAGCCTTATAATAATAGGCGATGTTGTATTCGACATGTCAATTGATTCATTCAATATCGGTAAAGTTTTTTTATCTATCAGCTTGTCTTCCGTTATATAAAAGCTATTAGTTAGCGTGCCATTTAAACATAGATGTTAAATTAGCATTAACGATTTGGCAGAGGGTAAGTAACTCATTTATTAATATTAGCAATAGAACTGATACATAGATTTAAATGAAAGGCCTCATTGCGGCATAATAGGTCCATATTGTGCTAGTCATCAAGCTAACAGCGTGCATATCCCATGAATAATTGCGCAAACTATCCCTTTTACGTCCTGTAGGTACTTTGTGCCTCCGAACGGCACAATTGTCCTCACCCAACCGAATTGCAGCGAATTCCGAATTCCACGCAGTCATAGTGTTTGACTAGTCACTAGTCTACTAGTGACTAGTCACATTGACCGCGAGAGCGTCGCCCGGACGTGACTTGTGTATTCCGATGCCACAGTGTGGTTAACAAGCAGCGATTTTAAAACAAACAAATTGGTTGTACAAGATAAGAATGTAATTTTAACCGGTTGAAATAAATACGTGTCGGACATTGATTAATGACTCTTGTGAGCAGAACAAAGCACCGACGTCGATTCACTTTTGTAAATGTGTGGTGAAATGACGATTAGTTTTATTTCGTTGCGTATTAATGCTGTTTTAATATTATGTAGCTATACGTCATATTATGAAGATGAGTAGTTGCTAATATTGTTTGAAACTTTCTAAAAAAATCTTCTAACACTAGTTCCCTTCAAGTCAAGGAACGGTTTTATTAGAAACATTTAGTATTCAAAGATCATAAACAAGCATCGATGAAGTCATACAAGGTTTTATTAGCCGTAATGTATGCTCGTTCGCCTACAAACTCTCACCTAACATTACAAATGAATCCGCCGCAAATTCTACACTGTGCGTGTAGTTTGGTTTCCTATCGCGTCTAAAGCAATGAGTTTCTCTGTTCGATAGATACATTATTTTTGTATCTAGAACGACTTTCGATGAAAGTGGTGTTTTTACTCTTTTTCTTAGTATTCGCAATTCATCGATCGAGTGTCGTGTTAACTTCTTTTGGTTGTTTTGTGTGAATCTTTAATTAAAGCATTACCAACTTTCATTTAACTTACAATTGTGCTTTTTCGTATGTTGTTTATTTTTTCTAAGCACTTAAAAAATTTAACTGTTTTATTGTTTCAGACTTTAAATAATACTTGCTTATGTAATAATGATAAAAGCATAACCTAAATATTACTAAAAGCTTTTGTAAAGCCGGAATAAGCAAGTGGGACTCACGCTCTAAAGATTCCGTACTAAATATTTTGTAAATGATGCTCTAAGATATTTTATTGCAATACAACATTAAACGCAAACTGAACGGGGACAACAAAGTGTTCCTATGAGGGTTTATAATACCCCATTTGATATCCGGAAAGCAAATTAAAAGCTCTGACGATAAACATACCTGATAACATAATGACTGTACAACGGAACACATAGAGCTGCCTATTCTATGTTCTCGCATTTGAAATGAGAAGACAAAGATATGACAACATCCGTTCCCATGTCGATACCCCTCAACTAATTTGCATGGTGCCATTTCCCGGACTCTGCCGGTTTTCCTTCCTATTTTCTAGTAATAACCGACCGCTAGTTTTTCTTGTATGCCGATTATGCAACTTAAATAGCGACTTAAAGCTTGAAGCGAAGATATTATTAAAAGTCTGGTCTTATATTCGTAGTTGAAAGCTCTATAATGGATTTGATCGTTGATAGAAAACTGTAAATTGTATTACAGATAGAGTTTACTTTTGCTCAAAAAAACGTAGGTAGGTATGTACGTAACTAGGAATTGGATGAAATATCTTTAATAGTATACTTAATAAAATATTTCATAACACATAATTATACCTGACTACTGTATTTACACCTTGAATGAAACACTTTGAACGGTAATTCCACAAAATAGTATCTACAAACCTTTCCTTTTGCTATAATCCAGTATATTGGTAGCAAGCACCAGAGATAATCGCTTGCGAAGTACTAATAGTCTTATTACGATATTTCTAGCGTCTCATTACGTTTAACTGTTTCCGTTATATTAAATATTATTTGTTATTTTTATTATTAATAAATATTTGGTATGGCAATGCCTTTTCACTTTTAAGGATAACAAAATGTTGGGAGATCGCGGGGACTCTTCAGCAATAATATAATTAAACAAAAGGTTACATTCGATTCTGAGCTAAGTTGCTTCAACACTTATGTTACGGATATCAATGGTGGCATACAAAGATGAATCCTAATATCCTAATATGGTTTACTATGTATTTACTGGCAAGTCTGACTCTATATGGTTATTTGATGAATTGCGATAAAGTGGCATTTTTTGTTATTGCATCAGAAATAAAATCTTCAGAACATCAAAGATTGTATTTTTATTTGTTGTTTTAATGCTATTTAAAGCTCTAATGTAAATTTAAAAAATTGTAAAAGACCCCACCTCGGAGTGCTCATGAATATGTGTTTTTTCAATTTTAAAATCAAAGATCGTATTTCGCATTACCTAATGACCTCATAGTAAATTTAAGAGTATCTTTAGCAAATTTGTTTGAGTACTAACATTTCTAAAGCTTACTACAGCTGCCGTACAATAAAGTATCAATTATGCAATTGCTTGAACATAATACTGCTATTATAGGCTGTTTTAAGGTAATGTCTAGTTATTTATTATCAACCTTAACATCTTTCCTGTTTCAAGTGTATGATTTGCGAAGCTCTAACCGTTTCTAATTCACTGGTTAATAAAGCAAGTGAAATTCCACTTACCGAATACACAGAAACAGATTGGTACTACAAAATCTATTTATATTTTATTATGAGGGAAAAGGATACAGTTGTTTGAATATTTTAAATGAAAATCTAACTTTGGTTCGTTGCACTTTATAGCGCGTTATTAAAAATATTGGTATGCCTTTTGAATCTTAATCGCTGATATTTAAATAAATGTTGATAAACAGGAAATACTCTTATGCTTTTTTCGAAAATTGGAGCTATTGAATATCCACATATATATAAGAATCACTGTCACGACCATTTCAGTTTCGCATTGTAAAATTGATCAACCTTTTTTGATTTTAGCCTACTCTTTCAACGCTAAGAGGTACTCAAGCCGACTGCAATTGTTTTTTTAAACCTCGTACAAACAAGTATTGGAAAAGACGATACTGCAACATCCGAATGACATGATAAGTACCATGATGAAATGCCACACGGCTAGAATGACGTTGATGTGTGGTTCTAAACCCGTTGGTATTACAAGTAAAAGTGGTCCCCTGCCATCCATCAAGGGCTGACAAGTGACGAGACTCGGCTGATGGTAACAGTGGTGCCATCTGTTGAGAGAAGTTGAACTTTTTGCCCTTTGTCAGTTGCGATCGGGATTAGTTTCAAAAAAAATACCAATGGGTAACAAACAGGGCCCGTTTGTTACCCATTGGCATTTTTTTAAAACTAATATGACTGTAATTGCTATTACAACTAACCTAAGACTGTCAACTGGTTTTTATGGTTGCCATTTTTTCAAACACTCAGGATTCCTGTTTACATGTCTGAGAATTAGAAGGGCTTTACCAGCCCATCATCCCAGCCATCATCTTATTGGCGTATAGGTATTATAAAACAACATTGCCTATATGCCGTTAAATTGATCTTATACTAGTGGTCCCGGTGAATTTAATACCGCCTATAAGTACTTATGTTTTCTATATTTTTTCACAATTTAAACCATCCCTGGATTACAACGAACATTTCAAAACCAAAATTAGCAAAATCGGTTCAGGCGTTCTCGAGTTTTAGTCGGATAGTCAATAACATGCAAAAGCCCACCAGGGTATCTAAATCTATTGGACTTAATATAGTCTCTAATACCGATCTGGTACTAAATAATTGTACTTGATCCTACGAACTCGAGATCAAAGAGCAAGGACCGTATCTTAAACCGCTATTAGCTACCACCGTTCAAAATATAATTACAGTTCATGTTATAAGTTTACACTACTACACTATTCATATGCCTAATCAAGATGACTTTAAAGGCCATCCTTAGTCTGCCCTTTAGTAAAATATCATCAAACTAACCTTGAGCGTTTGTATCTATTACTAGTACCCATGTAAACATTACCGTCCTTTACATACAACTGTATAGGAGGCTAGCTTGCAAAGTCCTGCAACTTAAGACAATGGAGTCAGTACCTACTATTGTTAAAAGTCATTGTCCACTTTCGTGCTTACTTTCGCACCGTTTTCTGAATTAACGCCTGCATTTTTGAAACAGGTTACATAATAAAATAAATACACAATTTTTATGTATCCGAGTGGGAATTTCCCATGAAAACATGCCTGTTGACTCACAAAGGCAGTTGCAATAAAATTTTATTTTCAGTGAAAAGAAACACGTGATTTACTTTAACGTTAACAACTATCATTGCATGCGTAACAAGGCATTGTTACAAACCGCTTTCATTATGATATAATAATTGGTGCACTGACTCTTGATATTCTAACAATTTTCCCATCACTCGCCGTTCGTGAAAATCGCGGGGTGTTTCGTAAAACATAGAAAGTTGTCACCTGTCGTATTGTTGTGACAAGTTCACATTTGGTGGGACGTTTCGGAGACGGATCGCGGTACTTAGCGTCATGTGCATGTTGCAATGTTGGACATCAGTGACATTTACGTGACAAAACAGATACATTCGTAGCACGAAATGTGTGGGGTCATTGACCGCAGTAGCGGCGGAAAGATTAAAATCATTAGGTATAGCAGAATGCAGGCTTAAACAATTTTCAATTAACTTTTCAGTTTCCGCGTCATTGTTACACATGCATTTTGCATTAACTTTAGTGTTTAACTTCAAGGATGTCAGAAATAAACTCACTCTTTTCGATGTAGCATTATTGATGGAAGGACGATAATAATAAGCAAGCAATAAGCAGTTTTTTTGCTATTTTATGCATTTAATGTTAATATTATATTAGTTTATCTCCAAATTTCGGCGTATTACATTAGGGTATAATAGCGTTTTCATCCAAAAAAATATTACTTCAAAACTGTAAACAGCAATTAAATACCATTGGCGCAATTAAACAAAATTAATGCTTCCAGTGATAGTTTTACAATTAATATTAAGTGCCGCTACAGTTAATGTACTAAAACGAACAAAACTACAAACAATACAACGCCCAGTGGTAATAAATCCACACCGATCGGCACGATAATGTTGAAACGGATAAAATATCGGGCGGACAGTGGGCCGCGGTCACGTTCCGACTCCGTTCCGTTTCCATAATGAATCATAATTGTCGCCCACAGTTCGCGGCTAATTGAATCGTGATCCTTTACCTTGTTCCCACAGAAAAGGCATTTTTTATACATATCCTGGTGACGCGGTTTCGAACTTAGTTTTTTTCTTGGACTGATTCATGCATTCGTTTCGGTTGGTTCTTAACACATTTTGTCGCAAACTCTTCCTGTTTAGTCAGTTTTTTGTTATCTGAAAGGTCATGTTGAAATAATGGCTTGATAGCGAAAAAGTTATCGAGGACTTACATACATGATGTCTTCGGTCATTTTATGTTGCCTTCTTGCGATCACAAAAAAATTATGATAATAAATCACGCCATTCAGATAGAGTAACTGAGTTATATGCGACAAAGTAAATTCCTTAGCCCGTATCATACAAATTATTCGGACCATTATAAATCCATTATCAAATATTGACGCAGCGGCTGCAACCGCAAAAACTCATACCAAACCTGCAGAATGACAAATGCTTTATAATTTCCGGACCATTAAAGTGCTCTTACTGTGCAAGGCCAAACGTACAAACACGACAATGCATTCCAATACTCCTGTAGCGACAGTAAATTTAGCAACACTGCTAAAGTTGAAATTGCAACACAATGTTTTGTATGACAATATAAAATGCGGATCTAATCGATTGCGAATCACAAACTACGGAGACGGATATTGACAGCGCCCTTGTGATACGGTATTCATAGGTACTTGATCTGAATACAATCGGCGTTAAATTGTGTTGCATTTGTAATATTGCATAAAACTGGGTGAATTGTTTATTACTTGTCGTTCAATTGACTTTAATAGAAATGAGGTTTGAAGTTGATCGATTAGACTGGTCCTAATATAGTCATTTTGTAAGCTAAATGACAATTTCCTGATCGCCTATTTTTTACGCAGTAAAGTAAGGAATTGTGGTAAGTAATTAAAATAGGTATGGGCTTAACTAAAACTGTAAGCAAATATTTTGTAATAAAATATTGAAACTCTAATTTAATTTTACTTTTAGTCAAATAAAATGCATATAGCTAATTACATTTTGTCCTTGATTGAAGTTGCAATTGTAAAAAGTCCATATAAATAATCAAGCATTAAATCAAATGATTTTTTTTCCAAGAAAGAGTATAATTTTATTTGTTTATTAAAGGTCCAGCTTATTAAAGGCCTAAGGCAACATCAAATAATTATTATCATAGAGATCCTTTGGCGAAATGTCGCTTTCATTTCCTTAAACGGTTCTCGAAATAATGTGTTTCCAGCTGTACTTGTGTAAAATTAACTCCGTAGTAAATGTCTTGGTTATTTATTTTATTAGACAGCGTGGGAACTGCAATGTTTGTTGCAGCTGAGTGAATTAGATCATAGGACTGGTAAAGTGTACTGCATCCAACTCGGAATTGCATTGTTATTGCAGTCATGACGACGCATTATACATTATATGCACCGCTATTATGTAAAGCCGATGTTGTTTTTAAGCGTTGCTCATATTTTTTGCCGCGTCTTATGATATGATTCTGCAGAGATTGCCTGAGCTGTAACTGTTACTTGCATGTTATTACCATACTTTCATACATAAGTGGAAAAACGAATGCTATCGTTATGCAAAAGTGAGCACTGAGCAGGTAAGAATGAGTTGTAATAATATCGTATGACGAGCTCATAAAACTTACGGCGCGTCATAGGATGACGGTCTTTGTAGTGGATTAGTGTTTAAACTTTCTCCATTTGAAAACAAATCTGAGCAAATTGTAAAAAGTCTAGCTATTGAGTACCTTAACACACTTGTGGATATTTAAAAAAATCGAGGTGAAACCTTCACCAAATCGAAGGTAACCCTCGAGTTTACACTCGCTCGCACTCATTATGTCATATTATCTAAAAAACGACAAGCACAGCCGATCCAGTTATGAGTGAGGTCATAATCGGGCCCGAGTGAGGTCACTCGTGAATACGACTGCTGTGGTCACTTTATAAAGTCGGCAATTGGGACCACTTTCATTGTTATGCAAGTGCCCGTTGTTGGCAGATATGTAACATTATCTCGCATACCGGAGTGTGCTCGTAAAAGTTGTAAAACAACAATTTCGTAAACTGCCCGCGCTTTTGGATTTGTGTTTTGAAAGACAAGTTACAGTTTACTCAAGCAATAAATGAACAATAATAAGGTGTTGCCTAATGTGGGAAATGCTCATGCCTTCGCCGAGATGTTATCTTTCAAATGTGAATGCAAAACGTTTTCCTGACATTTTGAACATATGAATTCTGTTTAAGGCTGCGTGACTAGTTTTGTAAATACATACGACAGAACACCAGAAAATTGTTTAGTTTGAAATACAAAGCGTGAACGTTATGGGCGGCATTATTTGCAAATGTGGGAATTGTGATCAAATGAAACATATATGAAGTAACACAAAGAAACGCGTATGTAATTTTAATTATGTAAATGTTACACCCAACAAGGTTAACCAAAATATGGAAGCTTTAGTACCAAGGCAGTGGTACAAATGGTGGTGTTAGTGTCTTAATTGCGAATTATGCGCGATAATAAACCTCTCAGGTCCATGATTTACCGCGGACATTTGCTAAGATTAGGATAAAGCTATGAAACTGTAGATAAATCAACATTTTCTGCAATCACAAGACACCGGAATTCTTGGAAATTATAAAGTTCTCACTAAAATCTCTTTAAATCTAAGAATAGTATTGGAAATCTCAGGTATTTAAGTATTAACATTATTAAAAGAACATTTTAAAACTAGTGTTTCACTAGCACTTACTATTTGGTAAGTTCTACAGTAGTAAACATTCTTATTGCAAAGAAGTTTATTATTATACATATTTTATTTTCTAATACCAATTTACCTACTGTTTCTTTTGATACTCTCACCCAATAGATAACGTTGTAGTTATGTATCTACTCATAATTAATACATATAACCAAATCGATAACACCATAGATGAGTATTCAAATAAATAAAAAAATCCTGTCTCCTCTCTAAATAAAAGTCCAATTTATACTCAGAATCTCTAAATTCTCACGGTGCTTGACAAATGCTCTCATTGAAAGTCGAAGGTCCAGTGAAATGACAAGTGCGTAATACCAGTTGGTTATTTCCCAACCTTGCCACCGCTGCTCCAGTCTCAAACCCGTTGTGCAAGCCGTTGCACTCAACTGCACTACTTTGGCGAAAGTAAAAGTCTCCGTGGAGACCCGGTCTTGGACCGTGTCTGGTGGAGGCAATCGCGGGCGAGTTAGCGGGAGCGGGTTGTGGACCAATTAGTTAAAAAATTTAATTGGCATTGACATTTTATGAGTATCTGCTTAATCTTTAGTAACGCATATAGAGCTTTGACATAAGTGGTAAGGGACTTCGAAATGTAAAAATATAGAGATAGATAGAGATTCATAGTTGAAAATCCAAATAGATAAATATTAAATCCTAAATTGACTCTTATTGATTGATTTTCCATAGCATTTGATTTTGATATCCTTTAGTCCGTAGTTTTTAAGCTACTAAATCCAAAAATGTATTTAAAGTTTTTGTCCGTTGAACTGGTTAGGTAATTCATTCAGAATCACAAAACTTTCTTGATGAATTTTCCTTGAAATTGCTGGTTGTACACATGGTTTTATGTGCAATCAAAAATTGCATAGTGCTGTAGGCCCATAAATCCAAATGAGAACAATTACCATTTATGCAACATTAAGTGCAGTTGTCAAGATCAGAATCAGATCAATTTTTGAGAGTAATGCACTTTGAAAGTGGTCAACGAAAGTTGTTCACATAAGCTTAAGTTGCCGAACTTGAAGTGACCTTTTAACTTTACAACATTTTCTTTAGTCCTCACTCACACTGCCTTCAGGTGTGTTTTTTTCTATATGAAAAATATATAAATATATGTTTTAGTAATTAAGGAAACTATAGGTTTTTTTGTTAAAATTTCTGTTCAATTCAATAAAAAATCCAAATCCAAATATGAATTTTGCACAGCTATTGCTTTTAACGGTTCCAGCAGTCAAAATAGAAATCGAGCGGAAGAATGTATACTTATGAGAAGTGTGTTCTCCAACCTTGCGAGTTAGAAGCTAATTTCTCAAGTTGAACATGTAAGAAAGTTGCGAGTGAACAGGAAACATCGCCCCCAGCAGCCTCAGAGCCGTTGGTCAATGTCGTTCAACTTGTCTACCACAAGATTACTTGACGTACGTAATCCGCTAACTTCGTGCTTTTTATTACATTTACCTGCTGTACTTGAGAATTTGAGAGGCTCAAAATGTGTCTATTTATTTATTTATTTATTTGACAAACCAACATCTGTTTACATCATTTCATGATAAGTGATACATTAACATGATATTACAAAATTTAAATGCAACAGACAATTACAGGTAAGCTCCACATGTATTACATACTTACATAATATGAAAAAAAAAAAACAATACAAAACAAAACTTAAAATTAGGTACAACTATGATTTATGTAAATAATTAATTAATTAATTTAGTAGAAAAATTAGTAGTCTAGGAAAACTATATCGATACTGTCAGTAGTTTAAAGCATTAAAGCTTGCTACAACTGTTAAAAAGCTACCATAGCTGCTCTTAGTGTGCTGGGACGCACGTCCGGACGCATTTTTTCCAAAATGGCGTGGGTACGAATTCCCAAAAAGCAGTTTATCGAAATATATCTTGAGATTGATACACAATAATAGACTTTAGCCTTGTTTGTTGCAAGCGCCCACAAAATCACTTAAAGTTAGGACGAGCTGTTATTGCGACTGAATTATTCATAGATGAGAGATTGCTCTCTAACAATACTGTGTTGGCAATATAACACCCCCAGAGCCCATAAAGCCATCCTACGCTCAATCTATATTCGTTAGCAATTGAGGGTTTGGAGAGTGAAGAGTACTTTGCACACAGAGAGTACATACCTAACTAGCGTTTACAGTACGTTCATTTATGGATGTGATCACGATAATTAAATATTTAATGCAATTGTCTGATTGCGGATTAAGACAACAATTATTCGAATTTTTTATGTAAAAATGCTTATAATACAATGAATATTTTGAATATAAAACCATCGTGTGAATATTTATTCAAGATAATAAATTTGACAATATGGATAAACCCAAATAATACAGATGAGGTAGGCAGGTATAACAAAGAGTATAAAACAGATGGTAATTAATGATTAATGTGTCTGGTATAATAATACAGCAAATTAAACAATAGCAAATATGCTATTCATATTTAAGTCAGTAGGTGGACGTGAGCACTTAATCTGAGACCTAACAATTGGATACCTACTTTATAAATAAGACTTTATTATGACCTCGACTTACACGAACTTGAGTTTTTTCAACGAAAGTAATGGTCATGCTATCCTATAACAAAATTTGTTATCACTACATATAGAACGAAGTCGCTTTCTCGGTCCATATATCCCTATGTATGCTTAAATCTTAAAAACTGCGCAACGGATTTTGATGCGGTATTTTCAATAGAGGGTGAATTCCTCTAGAAAGTTTTGAAATAAGAAAGAAAGAAAACAATATTTTATTTAGTTACCAGCACAAATTGCATAAACACATAATTATTTTAAAAGAATACAAAAATAAACTACTTGTTTATTTTTTGATGAACTGGTAACTAAAAAGGCATTTGCTCAGCATGTGTCGCGGAGTCGGGGAGACATCGCGACGCTGTTCTTCCGCAGATGCCTAATTACACGAAGTTAGAAAGGTTTGCATGTAAAATTCACTCAAACCAAAGCAAGTGTCCCTCACACTAGTATGTTATACAATGTTAACTTCCAATGTTATCGAAAGGCATTGTCAGAATTACAACTCATTTACGATTCAAACTTTTCTATTTTGTTACAAATTATACCAATCCAAACATGGGTAGCTAAACCAGTATTTAAATTGCTTTGCATGTTAGCCCTTAATTATTTAGGTACTCGTGACTTATTACCGGATTAGTATCATTTTATGGATGTAGGCATTTATTTTTATTGCTTTTAAAACACATTAAAAACAGCCACTTGGTTACTGATAAATCGACCGAGTTGTGTTTCTAAATCGTCGTGGACTATTTTGTAAAATAAATTTAAGCGTTCTAAAAGATCGAGTAACTCCACTTATGCAGTATAAAATCTAAGTTCTCCAATTCAACGTTTCAAATTCAGACGATAAAAAACATTGTATAGGATAATTTCAAACGTCTTTAATTCATGTTCTAGAGATCATCCGAATTTCATGGGCTTATACTTTAGTCTTAAAGTTTAGTAATATTTACTAAGTAAGACTTAGTAAGACAGTCTACCTTACCTAAACCTAACTACTTTCAAAAAGTTCCCACCGCATTGATGGAACTGGCTCTGGCCGGCGCCGCCTCGCTAACTCCTGAGTGAGACATTATACCGGATTGATATCGCTTCCTGCGCGCGCGTCACTTTCAATTTTCTATATTTTCATGCAAAAACTGATCGCACTATCTGAGACAGGTACTTGAAATCAAAACGGACTCGAAAGTTGAGTTGGTGATTGATTGCTTTAAGGCGATGTTAGCCGGAGTAATTGGCTACCATATGATATAAAAATATAAAAATCCTGCTACATTTCTTTTATGCGTAGCCGAACACTATTGTTCATTTAAAACGCCCTTATTGACACGCCCCTTTTCCTTAACAGTAAGTATCTTGCAATAATTCGTTGTGATGTAAATTAAGTTTTCAAATAATAAAAAACATGTTATAGGTACATAATTATGTCAATAAATTAAATAATATAGTTTAATTTTCTTACAATCGTATATGATGTGTAACTTACGATTGTAAATCTCTCTTTTTTAACATTTTAACACTCAATAAAACTATTGTTTCTACACAATTTTCTGTATAATCCAAAGTGACAATAATTAATTATTAATTTGATTACTTTAGATCTGATAACATGATATTTAAGTGAATTGCTTACACAAAAAAGATATAGAAAATTATTTTAACTTTTATACGAACATATTTATGTTGTCTTGCTTATACACTTTCATACATGTATTGTTTGCTGTGTCTTTACATAAATGAATGCGTTCATTATTTTAAATATTATAACTAACTTTAATATTACTAAACCGATGTTAGTAAAAATAGTATACTAAAAGAAAAAAAAATATTCAGGACACCCATGATCATCATGGAGCTTGCAACAGTGCCGTAATATCGGGAGTTCATTACAACAAAACAACATGGTAAATAGGTATCCCGGACATTTTTAGTTATCTAATGTGTGAAACTGTGACAGGTTAAAATAAAACGGCATTTAAGCAGACTTCAGGGTGAGTGCGACAGGCTCAATATAGTCTATTGTGCCAGTCGACCACATGTGTGGATCTCACTACCGCTTACCATCGGGTGGAGTGAGGTCATCTTGTAAGCGTAGTGTAAAAAAAATCTACTGAATTATCGAGTCAAATCGTACTGCAATCGGTGTAGATGCGCTCTAAGGTTCCACTTTCATATGAGGCTCAGATCTTAGGAACCAGTCCTCGGTGGCTTCCTTACCTGGCCGTCGGTCTGTAACGAGACCGGTAATTAAACACTGTCGTCCTCTAATTATCGGATTGGCCGGATAATGGAACGAGTGTCAGGGCTCAGACAACATAATTAGCTAGGTATGTGACAAGCGGCCTCCGTTTTTCTGCTAAGTTTCTTTCTATTCGTCAGTGGGAGCGTGATTGGATGATTAATGGATTTGCGAAAACGTGTAACTTACCTGTGGGGCTACCATGAGTTTAAAACTTACGCACTCTATATCGCCTACGTAAATATGTCTATGAAAAACTTGTACAGCGCCGCTGGTGGTTACGCGAAGAACTAAAATCGGCCGTATGAAAAATACAACTCGATAGGTTTTTAACGTACGTAAGTTTTCGATAGCCAACTCATGGTAGGCCCTCTGGCCAATCAATTTACGGAGTACATTATTGGACAAACAATACTTGTAAATGATTCATATCTCAACCCGTTTTGTCCGTGTTCAAAATTATTGTAGGAATTCTAAGATTCAAGAAAAGTAGGAAAGTAAATGTCCTTTGTAAGAATAGAAGTTTTTTTTATACGATTAAGTCGCCAACTAAATGTTTGAAACATCGACGTAAGACTTTTACTAGAACTATATATATTTTTGATTGAAATAAAAAATGAGTTTGCAATAAAACTTTACTAATTTTATTGTTGAGTGTCACACAATACGTGTTGAAATGTTCACTGCATTGTGAGTATTAATAAAAATTGCCAATTATTTATAGCTTTTTAACGTTAAATAAAAATGATAGTATTGTAGGAACTGCTCTACTTTGAAATGTACCAGACGATTGTCGCCAATTAGGTATTATGTAACTAATTGAATCAAATCGTTTCACTTGCGAGAGGAGGTAGGTACGTTCGTTTTAATTAAATGTAATGGTTATAATTTGAAACAACTAAAAGTAGCATTTTCTGAAGTAAGAGTGTAATTACTTGCTGCTAATTAACGTTATTTGTTTACCTACTGTTTTTGGGATCAGTTGTTTTTTAGTGCTACTTACAAGCTTTAATGTAAATTGAATGTGTAAATTTAAATTTCTTTTTAAAATTGAGTCGAGTTGTTTTTGGTGAGATCAAAACACATCATATACAAGTAAGTTTATCAAGATTTAATAATTGTTTGTATTCTACGCACTTCGTCTTGCGACCTTATTCCAACGATCAGAGGTGCCCAAATCAACATGGTCTATTGTGCCTGTCGACCTCATATCGCACGCCCAGATCAACACTGCACTAAGTCGAAAAAGACCATTTTACAGAAATGAGGAAAAACCATTATCTCATGCTACGTAATAGTTATCGCCAATGTTTCGGGTATTTTATGTGTAAAATATAATCTTTAATAGCATTTTATAGTTTAGTTGATTAAAAATCCCTTAGTATAGTAAAAAATAAAATTTTTTGACTTAATACACTGTTAAGGCAGAAATTAATGACGAAAAAAAGGATTATTTCAAATTATGTGCTTTTTACTGAATGATTCTGAAATAATACACTATTATTCTACTGCTTTTTAATTGAAATTCAATGGATAATAGCGACTCATTTGATTAATTTTCAAGAAGAAGATTTAAATTAAATGATATTTTACTAGAATCAGTAGGTACATATATATTTTGAACGTAATAAATTCTAAAAACAAAACATTTTTATAAAATTTGGTAACAAAAAAAATATTTAACACTGTGCAGCTTACATATTCAAAGTATTACTTAAAATCTTTTCTTGTATTCTGAAATGTTTTAGCTATCTTAACTTCCAGCCAGGAGGGTTTCGTATACTCTTTTTAGTTAACTTGGGTTCGCTTTCTGGTCGAGAGGTGTCATTGGCAGAAGAAGTTGTGGTCATATTTGGTGTAGTAGTAGTTTGTTGCGAGTATATTGCGGAACCAACCCAGTGAAATCGCCGCACTCTGTTCAGGGTGCCCACTTTGCGGGAGGCTGTTCTGATGACACTCTCGATGTAATCCCGCCTGTTCAGGTCACGGTGAACATCAATGCCAAGGATGCTATCCTGTGTTGTTAAGGGGCTGCTCTGAAGAGTAGGATTGGAAAGGAAAGGAGAAACTTTACCAGAAAATACACACACTTGTGTCTTTTGTGTCTTCATGGTTCAAGATTGCGTGCACTCCATTCGGAAATGCGGTCCAAGACCCCGTTAAACTCGGCGAACGAAATAACGTGTGTGGACGACAGTGCTGTCATCCGCATAGCAATGGATATTGCCTAGTTACAATAATATGTTATTGCAGTAGTTACAAAGTCGGTGACAGGACAGAACCTTGAGGTAAACCACAATTTATAGGGTAGAAACAAGAAGTGCGTCCGTCTCAAAGGATACGAATCCTGCGACCTACCAAAAATCCCTCAATCTAATCGTATAAGCGAGGTGGCAGACCGTATGCCGGGAGCTTGGAGATGCGAACGATGTTATACACGGTCAAAAGTTTTAGCGATATTGAGGCTAACTGCCATAGATACACCATGCTTCTCCATAGCCTTCCCCCAGAGTTGATAAACGTACGCTAGAAGATCACCCGTGAACCGTTTTGGTCTAAAACCGTATTGTCGGCCATGGAGTAGCGACTGATCCTCTAGGTAGCCTATGAGCCGGGCGTTAATAATCCGCTTAAACACCTTACCCAGTACTGAGGTTATAGCTATGGGCCGATAGTAGGCAGGATCAGATGAGACCTGTCCCCTTTTTTTGGGAACAAGCTGAACATTTGCTACCTTCCAATGCCTGAGGTATAAGAGAGGTGGTACAGGCGTGTGAGCCCTGTAGACAACTCCGCTGCAAATATTTGAAGTACCAACGCTGTAATACCGTCTGGGCCACTAGATTGTTTTCTGTGCTTGCTTCCATTACCTTTTGAAGTAACTGGAGACCACAACCCTTCATTATCCGACGAATAAAAGATTCAAATTTAAATAATTCAACAACAGGGTATTATCTAAAAAAATATGTGCATCTCTTTGTTTATAAATAACTATTTGAAATGTGAATAATTTTCTATTAATTTATTAAATATATAACAATTCATAGTCAAAAGAAGTAGTTAAAATGATTATTTAAAGGAACTAGGACATCATTTACATCTACCATCAATAGTGCATCATTTCAAAGATTTTCACCTTTTTCGGACAATACCAAATTATTTTGGAATAATACAAATAATCTGACTTACCTTCGTCACAAATAGAGTATTATTTTGAAATAGTATCAAATAAGTCGCACAAGTGTCGTCACTAATACTGAATTAAAACTAAATATTATACTGTAATTTTCAACAACACCTCATTATCACGAAATAATTCACTATTCCATAAAAGATCTGCGGGCTGCTGGAAGTCACAACTGGAAATGATTCCGTGTTCGCGGCGTGACTCTGACAGCGCGTAATCACCAATAGAGAGTTAGCACACCATCTATTGATCATTTTTGGAAGCATAAATATGCCTGTCTTAGTGGTATGTGCGGAACATTTTCGGGTATTCAAATATATAAAAAAGTCGATTTTGAGATTTTTCGAGATAATACGGTGTTGATCTGGGTGTGCGATATGTGGATCTCAATACCGCTTACCATCAGGTGAAGTGAGGTCATCTTGTTAACCTAGTATAAAAAAAACATAATTTTCCTCAAAACCTTAATTGACAAATCAATAACATTAAGAAACCTACAAGGGTTTCCATCTATACAGTAACTGCAAAAAAATTGCAATAATGTCGCAATGCCTTTCGCGGTATTTAAAAATTAGCAAAACATCGTATCGCAACTAAATTCAGTTGGAGGACAACGGTATTTGCCTACTGGCACGCAGATTGATTGATGAATAGTGATGTAAAAGGTGCTCGAGGTAGGTTAAAACTCTATCAATTTTATTTTTTTCAAATTAGACGTGCAAGTTGACTCCAATTGATGCTAAGCGGCCTTGAGACCCACATATCAGGTCGACGGGCACAATAAACCCTATTGAACCTGTCGCCCTCACCCTGAAGGCCTGTATTATCAACCTAATAGAAGAGAATACTACCAAAATCCTTTAACGGGTGCTAGCTATATAAAGCAGTAGACACATTATTTCGCAACATTGTATAATAACAGTCGGCGCTATAGTATTAAACTAGATAAAATGTTGGCCTCCTCTGTACGACTTCTTGCACCAATTTGTCGATTGAGTAAACGTTTCGTCACTTAACGCTGAATTTGGCTACACAACTTTCGCTATTCCGTTGTTACGTACTCAAAATCGGAACACTGGAAATAGATTTAAAACGACAATCAATTTGCAGGTATACCTAAACAGTCTTATTTTGTTATGCAACTTACGATTTTTGGTTCCAGTCGACTCGTAATGTAGTCATGTTTTAGTATTTACCTGTAACATAAAAAGCAATGTATTAGTTATTGTTGTTATGTAAATAAATGGAATATGCATTTCTGCAACACGACTGAATAGGGTACCTAGGAAAATAAAATACAATAGAACCTTCTTTCTGTAAATAAAATAATTATTTGTACCACATTATTTTAATTGTTCATGTTACTTAGATATATAATTGAAATGTAAAAGCTGCTGGATGTCCAAATAAATAAATAAATAAATAAATACAGACTAGCTAGAAACTTTGACTGTGTTAATAGTAGTAAAGACGATGATAATATGATTCCTTTACTTTCTTGAAACAATGTACAATACTTGTGTACGTTTATATTATTCTCGTTTTTATAGGACGAGCATTTTCATCTCAAATAATACAAATTACTCAATACATTTATTATGTGCACGTAAGTAATCGTCGGGGCGAAGACATACAATGTCTAATTACCTTTGTACTTATATTGAAAAACTACATATTAGGTAATGTTGTTGCAAATTGTTGTTTGCTACGAACAATAGAATCACGTGTAGAAAATAATAATACAGCATTTAAGCCTGAGCGTGTTTACCAAGTTATAAATTTACCTACTGACTTTCACACTAGCCTGTTCCATAAACTATGAAAACTGGTTAAAATTACCAAATTGCCGTAACCACCGTTTGCGATCGTACGATTTCAACTCGAAGAAAAGTCGGAACTAATGCCCATCCCTAATGAATAATTTTATAATTAGCATTTCTCTTCTTATCGTTGACCAGCTTTTTTTTTTACTTTATAAACAAAGTTTCACTATTACTTGCTACTTAACTATCACATGTATAACACAAATTGATCTATATAAAAAGGTATTTTCATTTCACGATGTGGATTTATGAGTTTTATCTTAAATCATTTCTAAAATAATGAGGAGTGTTAATGTGTAAACTTACTTTTAAGTTTATGAATGAAATAATTGAAAAGTCGTGAAAAGGCAAATCCGCTGATAACACAAATAGATTAAAGTAATAACAGTATTCCACCATTACCGAAACAAGTGCCATGATAATGTTGGGCAATAGAAATTCTCGACCGATAGACCTTATACGCATGGGAACAAATGCAGTGACAACAGCTGTGCTCGACTTTGTGGCACGAAGGTCTAGGGCTGAACCTCAGAAAATATACAATATCCTTTTATAATATAGGCATTTTACTGAGAAAAGAAAGAGGCCATTTTTAAACCTATATGGAAATAATGTCTGCCACGATTAATGAAGACGACGAGAATTCTTACTCTTACCATAGACAAGTGTTTCGGGTTGAAAGCAAGTCGTTGTTACTCCATTTGCTTAATTTGATCTTTGATGTTTTACCAAGCAAATAACACCAAATTTTACACACGAAAACAATAAAAGTGATTATATTAGAGTATTAAAGCAGACTGACTGAGCGTTTCGTAAAACCTCGTAACCCGATAGCCGTAAACCGTCTTCCGAATTCATATCAAATAACTGAAAATGATTTTATTTCCGTGTTTTTTTTTATTTTCATAGATTTCAGTCTAGCACGTACCTACTAGTCTAGCATGTAGACTGAAGCGAACGGGCGATCGTAAAATTAATTTACAACATTGCTTTATAATCAATTAAAAATGTATGTTACTTGATTGAGCATGACTGAAGTTTATTGAGAGGTTTAAACCTATTCAGTTTACAGCGATTCAGTTAATTTTGATTGATTACATGTCGGATGCGTTGAACAAGAACAAGAAAATTAAGCTATGACGATACATAAAATAAAACATCTAAAATAAACCCGGGTACAGTGAGTGTTGTGTGTCGGACAAATTATGTAGGTAGCTGTACAAAATGACATTAGTGCTAGTTCGGGGGTGGATCTAGAAATTCACAACCGTTGTGGCAGACGAAGACGGGCGGCGCCAGTTCGCTCGCGACCATGATTGGTGCAACCCAGTCGAAACGTCGGGCAGTAAGTAGCTATGTAATTTGCTACTCCTAATAACGCGTGTAGACCCATAAAAACTCATATTTAGTGTAATGGAACGCGAAAGTCTACAATCTTATATGACGATTCATACTTTTTAGTTTGAGAAAAATCTTTGTGGCAACCCTATTTGACATATATCGAGCAATAAATACCGAATCACATTCTCGTTCAGAATTTAATGCATTCCGTTTATAACCTAGATGACGTTATGAAATAAAAATAACATTGTATCAACTTTGCGTCAAAATTGGATTACAAGTTATTAGGATTGAATACTTTAATAAAAATGATTGGCTTCGTACGTTTCTGTGAATTTAAATTTATGAGATTGTTGCTAGCGATAGTTTTAAAAGGATTTTATCTATACTATTCGTGACAGACACAAACTATTAGTATGCAGATTATCTTTACTGGTTGTCTGTTAGAGAAATAGGTAACTAAATTATTTATCGTAGCTATAATTTCAAATATCATTGTGCTATTTAATGTAGGTGGTAGTTGAAAATAAATTTTATTAATACTTTTTAGTAAGAGAGAAACTGAATAAAAATAAAATGGATATTATGCTCTTTCAACTATTTACAAGTAGTCCTTTTCTCAGTTTTTCTTAGTTTAAAGCTTAGCTTGAAAAAGGATCAATGAAGTCACATGTTTTTTTTTTCAGTTTGTTTAAGGCTTATCGAATAAAAGCCTGGCCGTTGACATTTAGCCGTGACGTCAGGTGTCGAAAGTTCGTCGACAGCTAAGAAGCGAACCATGACTGCGATGCCACGGTCAGCCCGCTCTTGACCTAGGCCAGGGATACCGAACCTTTGGCACGGTACAATTATTTTGGACAATCTATACTAATATTATAAAGCTGAAGAGTTTGTTTGTTTGAACGCGCTAATCTCAGAAACTACTGGTTCGAATTGAAAAAATCTTTTTGTGTTGTGTAGCTCATTTATCGAGGAAGGCTTTAGGCTATATAACATCACGCTGCGACCAATAGGAGCAAAGATACAATGTAAAATGTGTGAAAAACGGGGGGAAACGCGAACGAAGTCGCTGGCACCGCTAGTTCTTTATAAAGGTTAAAAATTAATTAGAAGTCAACGTGATGAGTGAATTAGTGTGACCTATTAAGTGATACCATCGATAGGAAATGTTTTGGTATGTCGAAAATATCTGAAAGCCTAGATGACGCTAAACTTGTATGACACCATTAAATATTATGTCTGTTTATGGGTGTAAGTCATCCGACCCCTCGCGGTAATGATAACAAGGCCTTACTATCATAATAAATATGTAAAGGTTGGCTAACCCTGACCTAGGCAGTGCATCGTGTCTCGGAATCGATTACTTGTCCAACGAATCGATTACGCATTGACGAATCAATAAATAACTTTCTTTAATTCGTGATGATTCAAAAAACAAACAGTGGTATTGGGATGTTTCTGTCATGCTGCTGCTAAGATTCTTATGGAGTAGGATATCCAATCCATGAGCAGATCGCGTTCTGATCCAAGTTTAATGTAGTAGTATTATAATGCGTGACAAACTATGGGTGAGGCAATTGCAGTAGTTATTATAATGATTAAGATATGTAACATGGAGTTCAATAAAAAAACCTGTTCTTGTTTTTCTTATCTAACGTTAAGACTGAGTAAATAATAGACATTATTATAACGTTGCCTACAGACTTAATTTTATAATACATTCTAGGTTTGACCTCCTAGACATTTTTTCTTGTCGGCGAAGTTAATTGAATAGACTTGTCTTATTTTTTTACTATCGCGTTCAGTCTCAAAATATATTGTGTGTTGATTCATACTTCCTTTTAGACATAAATAACTTTTCATTATATTTTTATTAGAACACGGATGTCACGTATTTCACTGTAATTTTTGCGTTACTGATTCAATTATCCTTCAATTTATGTTTCGGCAGTAACTTACGGCCGACGGCTTTTGTTAACTAATAAATAAATAAAAATAATTTATTTCCATATAGTGTAAATGTTAGTAACAGTTTTTGCGGCGACAGTCTTCAGGGGGCAACTAATTAGGCAATATGCTGATTTATTCAGACGTTTTATTTATTTATTATTTATAAGTACCTATTTTATGACCGATACATATTATTAGGTATAGTGCATGTGTGACGCATAAAGCATCAGAACTATTATTTGCTATTCTATGATGGACTATACATGATAATGTTTTACGTACAAGTGAGAGCCAACCGCTCCCGCGCAAGTCACGTGATGATGACAAGGTTAGTCCAAGCCATCATCGTAGTAAATTAGGAAAAAAAAAACAACACAAATTTATCTTATTTATCTGATAATAATATACCTCAAGTTGTCATACAAGACACCCTATTATGATATAAAAAAAAAACCTAAATAGGTATTTATCATGCAGGCTCTATTTACACCACGTTCTACGATAGTTGGCAGTAGTCAAATGTTATTCTATAGTTGGTAAGAAGTTTTATATTTTACATTGGCTAGCCAAAGTGAACCGAGAAGTCTTATTCCTGGAATCAAATACAGTGGTTAGGTTTAATGGAGCGTTAACAAAATCTTGAAAGGGAAATCCAACCGTCTAGCGGACGATACCTCTTAGAGAAAGTTTAAATTATACATTCTGAGTACAGGCCCCATTGACAAGATATTCTCAGGATATTTTAGTTGTATTTTATGTGTACTTAGTGCATTCACTTGAACTGACAATAGTCGAAAAGTCTTTTGTCTTGAACTTATATTTTTAACCTTTTCAGTTGTTACTACAATTAATAATTGTCTAATAATTACGTAAATTCAAAAACAAATTAAACTAAGATTAAAAAAAAAATTTCGACTAGTACGATTACTAGTTACTACGATACTGAATACAATATAAAACATTAAAAGATAAACGATTGCTTTTTTTATCCATTTGTTTGTATTAACTCATAAAGTGCAAAACAAGCAAAACGAAAAAAAATGCTTCTCTCACCACTCCCGAAATTGAATGCAGCTATTTAATTTACGAAACACAAAGAAAAAAGTCGAGATCGAAAGTGTAACAATAACGTGTTACAGTTAAAATGAAAAAAAAAAGCTGGATGACAGCTGCGTAACGCGTCACTCACGTCATACGACCACGTGGCCCGGGCGAAAGCTGTCTCAAGTTGCGTAATGTAATGCGTTTTTTGGATCAAACGGGGTGCCCGCATTCAAATTTGAAATCAGAACGTTAATTATGCGGCCGGACGTGTCATGACGTTGTGTAATGAGAGATAAGTTTTTTTTTATTAGCCGCCGTATAATGGCGGATGTGTTAGGGAAAATCCGGCAGGCTTCCGCCCCGAAGGAGGCACGGAAGGTAGGTGCGACCTACTTGGAAATGAATTGTTGAGTTAATGCGTTTAGGTATTGCGTCTGAAATCATCGAAACAAATAATAACCAGCATGTTTCTTAAGTAGAAGTAATCAAAAGGTTACAATTAGTCTCATAGTAAAATACCTTATTACCTACCTTTAGTAAAGCATTACAAATAGTCTAATATACATAATCGTCAAATTTGCTGAATCAATTTACCATTGTCAATTGTTATGTGTTAGACATAAACTACCTATAGATTATGTCAGCTTTGATTTAATAAATCTATCGAAAGATTCTTTCTAACCGGACGTATATCAAATTTCGCCGGCAGCGGTCGTGTGATTATACTGTCAAAGTTATGTCAAAATCGATCGACTTATTAAATCGATTTTAATGCTTTAGTGATGTTGATATTGATCTATGTGTGAATTGTTTTCCGGTCTTTACGGCTGTCAATCAAACATTGGAATTATGTTTTCGTTATGATCGAAGTTATTCCATGGTTTAAAAGCCAGGAAGTAAGCATAGATTTGGAATGGATAGTTTAAATAGGGTGTATAATAGTGGGACTTTATTATATCAGAACGTGAATTTTGTCATGCTCAAATGCATATTCCAACTTTTCTTCTAGTTGAAATTTTATATAAAAGAAAAGGTAGGTATACAGACTTTTTTGGAGAAGAAAGTATTATAAAGACTTCAATAGAAGAGAAAATATCGCGCCTACTGTTGAAATCTGAGAAGTTGTGTTGTTCGTGTTAACAGTCACGTTTATCGAGAGCTTGCCCCGATATTGTCAATAATAAAATGTGTATAGAATTTCGTAGATAATTATTATGGTCAACGCTTAAAGGAAATAATTCACGATTCTTGAAAGAAAAGTCTGTTGTAAAAGGCCAAAAGAAGAAAATTTATTTAACTTGATGCCGACGAATTTCGATTTGTTACGATTAAAAAATTAATGGAAGATTTGAATTTTAACTCACTAATACTATTATGGTATCTCTTATTGCGTAAGTAAAAGTTATATGATCAAAATAAAATATTATGCGTGTTTCTTGTTATCTGTCAACTCTGTCTAAGTTAGCACTTCGTTTCACTTGTCGAGTTGCGGGCAGAAAATAAATTGATTTGGTCATTTTTTCATTACTCTGACAGGTGAAAGGAACTAATATCTATGTTTATATTAATTATTAGGTATTTGCAAAAGGAAGAAGGATTCGGTGCGTATGTAGCAGTTAAGTAGAAGAAGTATTGGCCAGGCGCGTGGTTTTGTTACTTAGGTAGGTTTTCTCAGATAAGTTGAAAAATCAAACAATCAAATGTCTTATCTAACTTATTCACAGCCATTTTTTAAATAAACGAATCGACAAGGCTAAATGAAATAATTATGTCATTTAAAAAAAAGAAAAGGTTTCAGATTCATGATCGATATCTACATTCCCAATTTAATAAACTCCTGTGGATTTTATTGTAAAAATTACGGTCATAACTTCCCCTTCCTTATCAACGTGAACCTTACCAGGGTCACATACTTAGTAGTGCATGTTACATTCGTTTGGTAAAACCTTTGGAAACACAGCACCTGTATTATATCCGTGTAAAAAACTGCGCGCGCGCCTAAGAAATGAAGCATTGCGTAAGCGCTTGTATGGCCACGGTCTGATATATACAAGTACTTACCTAGGGTTGCCTAGGAACTAGATAGCAAATTTAATAATCATAATTTTACGGTACTGTTCATTTCTCTATGCTTTCAAAAAAGACAGAGTTGTAGGTAGGTACTCTGTGATTCGGGCAGTAAGTATTAAGTATATTTTCTACTTCAATATTTTGTTATATTGCTTACTCTTAACGAGCTAGTTTTTAAGTGATATCTTAAAAAATAATGTTATTAGTAACGTAACAATGAAGATTACTTAAAATAAGGTTATCACTCATACGTATCTTAGTACCACTACACAACTGACGTGACGAGTATGATCTTCAATTTTAAATCCTGTCTCAGGAAATCTCACACACTTTGTACGCAAAGAGGTCATGCCTTATCTATGCTATTCTTTAATTAAAATGCAAATGCACCTTTGCTAACGTTTATTAGCACTTGAAATAAATGGAATAATAAAAATGCTAATTAAATTGAGCGTTGATTTATAACTCTATTATCTTGTGTTGTGGTAATTAAGATTTTCCTACATGTTTCAAGCTTCGTCTTTGTATTTCGTGACCATAATTGTATCAGATCACGGATTTCGTATTTGAATTTTATGCTTACAAAATAATATTAAATTATATCAAAATCATGTGACCTAAGTGTGATAATAAGAAAATATCTACTTAACTTAAATAAAAAGGTTATATAATAACAATCATGAGGAGAATATATCCTCATTATTATGTGGATCTCACTACCATTTACCATCAGGTGGAGTGAGGTAATCTTGTTAGCCTTATATAAAAAAAGTTGAAACTAAAGAGACTATCATCCAGCGAAATTCTGTTTTCTACTGTGTTAATGAAATGGTACCTATAGTTAATTTTCGTAGTATAGTATAGTTATTTTCTTAAGCTGGCAACCCTGCATGCACGCATAGCCCCGGTTTCCGACCGGCTATTGTTCATTCAACGCATAGTATGTTTGCTATGATCATTCGCCGCACCGTTACCAGCATAGGTGTAATTATTTATATGCTCACATTACTTCAGATAACGTCTAAATATTTCCGAGGACTATTATGTCATGTGTCGAATAGGTGATCAAAATATTTACTTTTATTTATGTAACTGCTACCTGACTTTTGACTCTACAGCTAAATTATTTATACCATAGCTTTCACAAATTGATCTTAGTGGATTAATATCATAAATGTGACCTCTACGGGTTCAAACTAGTACCCGCGAAAGTGCAAATCATTAACATCAGATAGGAAGTATGTGAGCATAGATTTGGTTGTTCATACTTATTTTGAAAGGAAGGTCTTTTGATTGTACACATGTATACACCGTGAAATTTTAGTGGTTGTTTTCCCGCAGTAAAATGATTCTATCTTAGTAGTACAATAGATTTGTGCAGTTCTTTTTTGTTAAAATCAATAAATGCCGGTTTTACGAAAGGTTTAACCGAAACTCGAAAGCACGTTCGAACCGCTTAACGACTCAGGGTGTCTAGCTTCGATGCCCAAAGCTAAAGAGCTTTAAGCATCGATTTCATGCGGCAAGCAGTACCTGATTACGTCACATCTTATGAAAGAACGATAGCTTCTATCGTTTTCGAGTTATAAAAATTATTATTTTAAAAGTTTGAAAAAAAATTTTTATTTTTTTGAGGAATAATTTGCATGATTCCATAGTATTACTAAAGGCAAATCGTTCTGCCACGGGAAAACAGCCACTAAAATTTCACGGTGTATGAGGGAATTATTTAGTTTATGAATACAACAGGAAGACAAATAAATGCTGCCACTGAATATTACGCATATAAACGGTTGTCATCACTCAACATTGTGTACCTAAATCAGTTTAAAATTCAAAGATTCCTTATCAAAGGTGCGAATAATTGATGCTCGGTCCATTAGTTATAGAAAGCGGGGCATGATGAGTAAGTGCCACAAATTGTTAGAGCTGGGTGCGATATGCCAATTAAATTTCAATACCTGCGCGTAAAAACGCGGAAAATTTATTACTCTACCGGATTGTGAGTTGTAGGGTCCAATTAATAAATGTGTCGATCAAAGGAATGTAATGGAATCCACTTTTATAAAGAGACCCTCAGGATGACTTTAATCCACCTTCTTCTTCTTCTTATCGTATGTCGATACCAGGTTGTTCATCAAAACAACCTGGTATCAGAGTTTTTAAGCCGCCTGTAGGCCTCTGACATGTCTTCACACACCGTTGAAAAAATTCTCAGGTGTGCTGGTTTCCTCACGATGCAGATGTTTTTCTTCACCGTTAAAGCGTCGAATGATGGTACATATTAATTTCTCCACCTGATGGTATGCGATTTCTCTTACTACCCCAAAAATTTGAATGACGTAAACGAGAGTTGGCTGGCGGTGTAGCAGGTTGACCCAAGGTTTATAAAGATAAAAAAACGAATGCTGCATTATTTTTTCTCTTTCATAAATAGATCAGGTGTTTTAGTTTGTGCTTGGAATGACAAGGTTAGCTAGTAGAAACAATTTATGCAAATTATTCTAAAACTCATACTCACTTAAGTTTTTACTTATTACTAACTGCATGACACTTAAATAAAAATCGATCATTGTGTTGTTATAGTCCTTTGTTAATTTAAAGTAGGTACGTGTATTAGTGTAGTACCTAATCAGTCTAGAAAATGCTGGCTGCCTGCTTTGCCAGAGTATGAAACATACTTATATTAAATGACTATGGTGCTCTTTACCTTGAAAACTGAATTTAAAACCAGTTAGTCTGAATGCTGAGCTATTATCTAAAGCAATAGGTTGGTTTTTTGGGTCGATGGCAATTAACGTAAAATGCTATAATTTCTTTATTGGTTTTACGTAATCCACATGTTGCGTGACTAATAGGAGCATTTATTTTTTTACTCTGAGCAAAAATTATGCAATAGTTATTTTAGAATTTCAACGCAATTTCTTTGTTGAAGCCAAAGAATCAGAGCAAACATTACTAGAAAATAGTCAACTGAATTTAAAAACTAATTTACAGATCAGAAATTATAACAAACCGACGCAAACTGAATAGTAAATGTATTTCATTTAAATTTGCTAGTTGTTAATGTAAAAATCAAGATATTCATTTATAATTGCCTGATGCGTGACTTTATATTTTAACAAACCAAATGTAGGCCTTTGAGTAAAGGGAATTACGTACACGGAATCAGAATGAGCATTTCATCAATTTGTAATTTAAAATACGGAAACGATTAAGGTTAGATTTATCGGATTTTAGGTGAAACTCAGTGAAAACTGTTCGTGTGATTAGAATATTTACTATTAAAAGAAAGTGAAACGTTTCTGTTTGCTCGCAGCTACGCAATCAGCATCTACAGTGAACTCATTCGTTCGCGTAATGAAATAATTATAACGCTAAAATAGTTTGCTATTATGACTGTACAGTTTTGAAGAGGCTACCTTTGTGTAGCCTCTGTAAATGCGTCGATGGCCGAGTGGTTTAGGTCGTTGCTTGCCATGCGAGGTCGCCAGTTCCAACCCCGCCACGAACCACTGTTTTTCAAATTTAAAATTCATATATGCGATAAATCTACGCTTTAACAGTGATGGAAAACATTGTAAGGAAACCTGCACACCTACGAAAAAATACAGTCTTCTGTAAAAGCGTCGCTTTAAAGCGCGTTTAGTTTGTTTAAAAAAGGTTTAATTGTAGCTTTTAGTTACGACAACGATTATCCTAAAGACAGGCGTGATCGAACACTCTAATGAATCCCTAATACGTAGGTAAGTGTATGTGTTACGGACTTTGAAGATATAAAGTGGTAAGTACATAATATACACAGGTTTAGAAAAACATGCCCAGTGTCCAATCATTACAAAATGTAACTCTATGCATTGCATAAAACAAATAAGTACGTACTTATCTACGATGAGGGATTATTAAGTATTATGAAGCTGAATTCAAAATTATTGTTGTGCAAATTTTTTTATGTAATATTCCAGTTGAGGTGGAGTAGTATGTAATACGTAACGTGAGCGAATTGATTTTCTTAAAAAATGTTGCTGAACCAGATATTAGGTATATCGCAGTTACTATTTACAAACTATTATGGTAACTGGTTCCGCCCGGAAAATATCGCACCTCCCTTTTTTGTGACGTCAATCAATGTGGTAATTTGGGGTCGAAAAATGAATTTTGATTGTTCATTACAGCTCTAAAAACTGCACTAAAGTTACACCAATTAAAGACGGGTTTCAATTGCATGATTTGATTGCAAATGTATCACAATTTTACACATTGTTGGGCGCGTCTGATATGATATGTAGGTATGTAAAGCTCCATTTTGCAGCCATATCTGTATTAACTAGTACATGGATTTCATATTCGTTTAGTATGCAAAGTATTCTTAATAAGCGTGGTTTTAATGGCATTCACCCACGACTTTATAAATACTAACTGAGTCACCGTAGAAACCTTACATTATACGTTGCTAACTTCTTATTATTATAATCGCAGCTGCTTTAGATCTAGCGTTTTTCATTTCAAAGTACTTTCAATATTTTTTTTTATTTCAAATACTTCGTCGTAAAATGTAAACGTGCCATTTACTACTACCACTATGAAATTGTGGAATTATTACAAAAAGTTATGGCTTTAAGAAATCACTTTAGCGTCGGTTGTTTCTAAACATCAAATGACGCATTAATACAAGCCACAAACACTTCCATACATTACATCCAGAAACCAGGCCTAACGTTGTCATTACGAATCGTAATGACGAGTTTCATAAGTCGTTATTTAAAAAAAACAAATAACACAAGGAATGTGTTTATGGTAAATGAGGAGATTGCATGTTATAACACAGGTACGTACAATATATTGTTTGTTACATTTATATCACTACGTCACTATTCTATCTACATGTGTTTGAAAATACTTGCCATTTCACGTTAACTGACCTTAACATACTTTCCTTCGTTCATATGAAGGGTATTTCTTATAGGTAAATCTTTTTTTATATCTTTATGTAAAAGATATTTATGTCAAACACCTATGAAAAGTACTATAACAAGATTATACTTACTGATTTCAATAAAAACAAGTTATCATATTATAACTGATAGCGGCAACAAGTGGGTCAACTTAGTATGGATTTATACTAAGTTATGTACAATTACAGCCCGATTCCTAATTACAAGTTGGTGGTGCAATTAATAAATCGTCCAATTTTAGAGTTTCGACACCCTTCCCTTCCGTGTCTTGCATAATTTTAAACTAGTAAGTTCTCTTTACGTCTTTGTCAGGGCACATAAGTTGTTTATGCCTACTACGAGTTTATGTTGAATTTTGTAAGTCTCTAAAACAGACTAGTGCAAATCTTAAAAACCTTTCTAGTTTTATGGCTGGACATTTGTATCTTTTACTTTGTTAGCAACTTGATGATTAATTCACCATCGTCATCATGCTGAACATAGGCCTCTTCCAAAATTTTCTAGCGCGATCGGTCTATAGCCACCAGCATCTAACAAAATTTTGCGATTTTCCATGATTGATTAGTACTTTGGGTTTCTAGGTACTCGATAAGAATGCTCTCCGTCTGTTGATTGTTATCCTTTCTACTTCTAGTAACAGATATAACAATCTTAAAGTATTACCTAAAGAATTAGAATTTCTGAGAGCGGCAGTCTGGCAAAAAAAGTACTTCGCAATTCGCACTAAATGATCGATAAATAACATATCGCTTCTAAAGAACTTTGCGTCGATTGATATGGATTGCTTACGTGCATTGTCCGGTCAACTCGTGAATAATGCATTTAACATTGATTCTAAGCGACAGGACCTCCGTGAGGGAATTGAAAATTAGATGCTCTCTAATTTACGTGTGCGACGGACATTTTACACTTCACCGTTGTAAAACTTGGTTAAGTAGACAAGATCTATTGGAAATTCAGCTATTTGTACGTGACTCGAGTGATATTTTGATATTGAGAGAATTTCCAGACGTTCTAGTGATTATTATGAGTACTTTTTTATACAGGTTAAAGTTGATAAGTAATTATGTACATTCTTTAGGTACCATTAAATTTAGATTTTTATAGAAGCAAGTAGATTCAATTTGTTCTTATTATAGCGTTGTCTTGGAACAAAGACAGGAAAACCGAATGTATAACTAAAATCGCCTACTCATAGTTTCTGCAAAGTTTATACGTACGGTATCGTACGGTACAGTTAAGTTGATAAATTAAGTTTGGGAATGTAAATGGAATGGATTGTATACTTATTTATTATTCAATGGTATCTAATTTCAAATTATATAATTCGCTATCCAACTTTATCAAATCAAAACTAGCATAGTCACTACTACACCGGTGTACCTATATTAAGTAAAAGGGAAACTTTTAAGCGGTTAACAAGGTTTGAACTAGACAACTTTAAGAAATATCGAATCATATTATATGTGAATATGTCGAAATTAACGATTTAAAAGACACTTACTGCCTTTTAACCGGTCAATTATTTGATAACCTTGAACGAGAGAGTTAAAACCAATCTCCATTCTAAAACAAGTTTTACTGCAATTTGTAAGGTGAAATTAAATTGGTCACATATAATAATTTGCACTCAATACGACTAAATATGGGTACATATTTAAAATTGTGGGTCTGTGTCAAGTAAGAAGCAAACATGTGTAATTGTTATTATTTCTCTTTAAAGCAATAAAATACAGGCTCGTAAAGTTTGAGTTACTAAATCTTCTCTAAGTTAGCCAACAAATCTAACAGCAATAATTAAATAGGAAATTGAATATAGCTATATATATGTGTGTAGGTAATTATTTAACGCATCACGTAAACACTCGCTTTACAGGTTGTTATATGTTAGGAAAATGTCGTTAATGTTGCTTTCATCGGACGCTAAGCATTGTATAAGAAATGGTCAGGAAATCATTTTACTGGGTACTAATAAATGAGACCACTGTTTACTGTACCATACTACATGAACATAGAAATCGTAAACTCGATGGGAAATTTGAATACGTGTTATAATTAAATTAGACATACAACGCCTTTTGATTCTAAATAAAATTATAAAATACAGTACTTACCCATCCTGTAAAGAAATAGTTTAACAGAATTTAAACTTTTTGTACGTAGCTTTTCCCTATACACCGTGAAATTTGAGTGGTTGTTTTCCCGTGGCAGAACGATTTTCCTTTAGTAATACTATCGAATCATGCGAATTATTCTCTGAAAAAAAAAAATATTTTTTTCAAATTTTCAAAATAATAGTTTTCCAACTCGAAAACGAGAGAAGCTATCGTTGTTTTTTTTGATGTGACGTAATCAGGTACTCCTTGCCGCATGAAATCGATGCTTAAAGCTAAAGAAGCCCTACGCCGTAAGTAATAAAGTGGTTCAAACGTACTTTAAAGTTTCGGTTATACCTTTCGTAAAACCGGCATTTATTGATTTTAATAAAAAATAACTGCACAAATCTATTGTGCTACTAAGGTAGAATCATTTTCCTGCGGGAAAACAACCACTAAAATTTAACGGTGTATATTAATGCCATATCTCGTCAACTGTAAGTCAATTTATAAATTAGCGATACAATAAAACGAACCTTACATTAATTTTGTTGGTTAATGCATTATGACGAAACTTAGTTTCTAAATCACATGGCCGCTGTTTATGGTATAAATATTTTACGACCTGATAATTAAGCAATTGGGCAACAAACACTACTAATTATTATAATGGTTATTGCAGTCTAGTGATTTTCTCTAAAACACTTAATGATATTTCTATGAAATACTGGTGAGGTGTATTTATCGGAGATTAAATTGATTAAGCATTTTGTAACGAATGCGAAGAAACCGCGTGTCCGTGAAAGCTCCTGTGATAGGAGCCACTGGCGACAATTTTCCAGTAATTTCGTCGGAGATGCAATAGAAGTAATTATTTGGAAAACGCACAGAATTGTACCTACTGCACGCTAGCTGCAACCGGTCGGGCTCTCACTGATTACTTGAACTATTGATTAAGGCGAGGATGGCGTTTTTGCTTCGAAGTTGGCGGACGCCCGCTACTTTGCGTTTCGCTGCTATTTTTCTTGATAATGAGATAGTTGGAATACCTCCTTCGCAGGCACGTGTGGTTTCTCGTTATTATTCCCTTTAGAGCCGAACCCTGGTAAACTATGAAGTAGCTATTTGCGCTATGTTAACAAAACACGCCCAATTTATTCGCTGAACAGCATTTCATACTTTTTCTAGAAAATCTGAACATTCTCGTGTATTTTAGACTGTTCAGTATTTATAAATGGCATAGTATAAAACAAATTTATCTGGTATAGAAATCTAAAATTATAAACACAGATACGGTATTTCAAACATATTTTTATCTCGTAACATAAGTTTTAATGCTTGAAACGTCAAAATTACTCTAGTAAAAATTGTATGACATATTTATCAAATAGGTCATCTAGGATATCTATGTTCAAAGCAAATGTTTAGCAGTTCATTATAATTGATGTCCTCAGTGATTAAACATTAATCACGCTTATTATTTTGTAAGGTCACGTATAAATTACAATCAACTCGAACAACGACTACTGAATAGTAAGAGCGTAAATTCTTGACTGTAATATCAGCCTTGCTGATCGGAAACGGGAGTACGGAATCTAGAATAGTGGTGTATATTGTGAAATAAGAAAGACTACCGACAACATTCAGAATTAAATTACTTCGGAACGCCAGTAAGTATGCAATAAGGAATATTTACAGATTTTATTGCACCGCGATTTCTAGCGCGACGGATCGCTTTTAAATGACCCATTCGAATCGAGTTGGTTGCAAAATTAGGAGCCTTAGCGTCTGGCTCATCACGTTAGCCTAGACCAAAAGTAATCCTTATGTCACATACAGTATCGCCAGTTTGGTTGAGCCAAAACGTACTGAGGGCCTACCATGAGTTGGCTATCGTAAACTTACGTACGTTAAAAACCTATCGAGTTGTTTTTTTCATATGGCCGATTGTAGTTCTTCGCGTAACCACCAGGCGGCGCTGTACATGTTTTTCATAGACATTTTTACGTAGGCGATATCGAGCGCGTAAGTTTTAAACTCATGGTAGCCCCACTGGATCCAACTGTAAACTAGCTTAGATGTTTAAGTCACTAATATCGCCACTTCGATCTCACATAAAATACTAATAAATATTCTTATAACCAGATTCTTAGCTATAAATGTTCTCGTAACGAACATGTACCAACTCTCTGTGAACCTGTCAATAGTTATCGTGTCGTCTACGATTTTGATAGATGATTTTTTTAATTAGGTTAATATGTTAGCGTTTAATTTGTAATCATCATTTTAGGAGACGTTGGAGTCATTTATTTTGCAACCGCAAATGGCTAGGTCTAGTTAGCAGTAAGTGAATATTTAATGTTTGTATGTAGAACCCATTACGAATTTCGTTGGAACTACCGTTTTGAGTTTTTATTTTCAATGTTGTGGTTTTCATTACAACCACAAGAATCGTACCTTCTTTTATTTTTAGGATGTTGTTGAAGAAAATTTAAGTTATTTTTGTATAGACGACTTTTTATAAATCTCTTGTATTGAATTAATTGAATAGTCAGATAATCCTAATCCTAATAACCAATAATTACAACATTATCTTATTCAATAGTCAATATGTATGACAACATCTACGTAACTACTTTCGTAAGTATCTACAAATTATTAAATACATTAAAAAGTAATTTACAAGATATTTAATTACAAGTCGTTTTATCTTTTCCGAATTGCAATTAAACTGAACATTCATTCATATTCCGGTCAATTAACAGCCCTGCAGTGTTTCAATGAACTAACTGGGCTACGAGGGAACTGGTTATACGAAATTTTCACATGTTTTATGTGAGTACATGTGTATTGCAGGTGTATCTGACATTTGGAGTAAGGTTGGCATTAAACGCGTGTTCTGCCAATTGACACGTTATAATTATATCGGACCGATGTGAGAAATTTGAGAAAATTATAAATCGCGATCTGACCCGACTGGATTGATCGATCGATAACGCCGATTTATTGATTCAATGATAACATTGAATCAATAAAGGTATAAACCTTATGTTTGCTAATTAACGTCGAAGCTACTGTCACATTAAATTTTTTCCCCTGTACATTATTATTGCCTGCACATATGAGTAAACATAAAATGAATAACTCTCTTTAAATATCTCTCTCTAAAATCGCACATTGCTTGAATAAAATATCAATATGTTGACTAATTGCTCACTAAAACCATAAATTATACAGGATGTCAAACAACAACGACGGAACTGAAGAAATAAGCAGCATTTAGTAATTCATTGGCTTGCATTTGGCTAATGAGAAGGTGCGAATAGATAAAAACTCCAAAAATGTCCCCTTTGCAGAGATATATTAGATACCGCACTTTTTAAGGACGGATAACTCTCGAGGAATTAGTGATTGAACATATTTCAAACGTTTTGAGGAAACGAAATCAAGACATCGTACTTGGCGGTGCTTAAGTATAATTATGTATATCCTAAGTATACTTTAACGCAACACTAAAACAAAATTAAACTATAATTAAGTATAAACTAATTAACCAGTATTTCTACATTGAAGAATGCATTTATTACCTGAGATACGATTGTAAAATCCAACATAGGTTCATGCATTAAATTGTAAATGAGAAATGTTTACATATTGCAACCAAATTGTGAGATTGGTAATAGGCATATAAAAAATCGCAAACGAACTTACGACTAATTTTGAAATCATTAACTTAGTAGGTGTTGCAAAAGTCCGCAATTTTTGGAGCGTTTCAAAAATGATGTAAGTAGCTGCTTTTCAATTAAAAAAATATTTCAACAATACGTCGTTCTAAACGTTAAACGCATAGCTTTTAAATGACACCTTCATAATTTAATGATTAGATTATTTGCACTAACTAAAAAGAACATGTAGTTAAACACCTAGTTAAAACAAAATTCGTCTCTTTGTCAACGGTACATTCCATTATGACATTGTTAAAACTCGCTTTTTGATGTGAGTGGAAATAAAAAAGCTAAAACAATGATTGTGTCAAGGTGACTACACACCACAAATTATAATTATTCTCTCAAAATTGGGCCGTGTAACGGAGGCGCGCCAAGACCGGATGCAGTGGTTTGTATTAAATTCAGCTCAACTAAATTTAAGATGAAGAAAGTTAAACCTTACTTGGTCTTATATATTTTTTATTTTAATGATGGTAGTGGGTCAGCCGCGCACGTTTTTTGTTGCAAAAATCCAAGCCAAATTTATAGATGGAAAATGAAAAAATCTTAGTAATTCTTTATAGATATTAGGTTCTTTGAGTTGCGATTTCATTTATGTAATAGTGGCTCAAATATCCTATTTAGTTGCTTACTTTTTAATAACAAACTTAATCATAACATGTTGTCAATGACCCGATAAAAATAGCATTTCACGAGACGAGAAAAATCTAATAATTTAGCCTCTGCAGTACATAATTTAAATTACAAATGCATGTTAATTTGTATGTAGAGTGAAACATATTATGTAAAATGTATGATGATTATTGCATAATGTTTGAATATACAGAATGAATTTTATGAGAACATCGGACGGAAATCCCTTGATTGGTATAATTTTTTTGTTTGCTTTTAAACTTTCTACCTATTTAGCTACTAAATTATTTCGTTTTCTATTTAATTGGACATATATTCAGTCACAATTGTAGCTTAAATGCTTCAAATAAGTGAACTGCGGTATTCTTATAGGCGTTAACACCATCTACAAACTTATATAAAGTACTATTATATCGCAATAAATCCCGCAACCGCATAGATCTTTGATACCACAATGATACCTCTACGCAGATTGACGTATTAAAACGGTAAAAGCGATTCAATGAATAAATTTTAATAATCCAGTTCATTGATAAGCAGACATATTTATCTACCTCAATACAATTAATCACGAAGAACCACATAATTTCAATGTAAATATACGTGGCGCTATCATTTAAAATCTAATCAAATCGGTCAAGCTTCTATGTAAAGTGATTTATGAGCGTTCCTACACAAGTAGAACATCGAGCCAATAAGAGTCTCGGCATTAATGAGCCTTAGAAATTGTGTATACTCATGTAATTTCTTGATGATCATTATTAGTTTACTCTTTCCTTATTACCTGATGTGTGTAAATTGTTGGTAATGTTGTTACGCGATTGCGAACCTTATTATATGAATATGAGAATATAAATGTTTCAGACTTTGAATTGTAACGTTTTAGTTACGATAGAGGAAAGAAATATAGAACTGTACACGAAAAAGTACATAGTAATATGTACTAAATTATCGTGTCTAATCTTTTGTTTAAAACTTCAATCCATAAAGTGTGTTTTACTGGATTTCGACTTACCTTTTTTTCTTTTGGGCACCACTCTCACACCGATCGCATGTTCAGTCACAAGACACAAGGACAGAGCCAGTAAATAGTATTTCGCACTGCACCCCATGGTAACACAAAATGTCTGTTGCCTCTAAATAAAGAAAAAAAATTAATTAGGCACTGGAATCCGGAGCATTTGCTCGTGGTCCGGGTCGCGAGTCGCGCAGGGACGTGAGTTGTGCGATCGACGCACGCGCACGGCCGGGCAAGAGGACCGTCCGACTACCCTATATTTTGACTTATAGCAATTTGGCTTTGCGAATTCCAGTTGTATATAAAACCTTTCGCCGGCTCTTGGTGCGCGGTCATTGGTCGCGGCGCGCGGCGCGAAGGTGAAGGGAGCTGGAGGTGGCTCCCCCCCACGGCGGAGGGGGGCCAGGGTCGGCAGACACTTTTGCTGTCGGCGTCTCGGCAGCTCTCGTGCCCATGCTGTACCGTTGCGGTTACGTCACCGCCGCTGTTACACTTTTCATAGAGTTAGAGTTGACAGGTGGCTTTGGAAAAGTGGCGGCGGAATTTTTGTTATCAATTTAGACCCTCTTGTGTCTTAATGTGGAATCTAGAGATGACAAGATGGTACAAAATTTTATTAAACTTCATTTGGATAAGGGTTTTATGTCAGTTACAAATGAACTGCAGAAATGTATAACTTTTTACCAGACTGATACCAGCTCTTTAAGTGAAATTAACGAAAATTTTTTATCTGTTCTTGTAAGAGCTTTGAATGTGTATCCTAATCTCTGTAAGTGAGTAATAAAACGAAAAGTACCAATAATATTCAACAAATCCTTAATGTTTCTTAGTGGACGACTCTTGCGAAGAGGTAGAGAAGGCAGTAATCGCCCATAGGGCTTAGCTAAATCCTGACTGAAACAGATCAAAATACATTAAACATTTAGAGATTAAACCAGATTTAACTACTTTCTGAACCACTAATGGGTGTTGTCCACACAAACCCCCGTTGATGATGCATGAATACCTATCATTATAAAGAACATTACGAATCATCGGTTTTTACCAGTCGTTAAGACAACCTTTGTGTAGGACTGGATGTTAAAAAAAGTTTGGATAACACATCGGTATTTTTTAATAAATGCAGCCGTTTTGTACTTTCCCTGACGTAAAAGAAATAGCGATTAAAGTAATAGGAAGTGGGATTACTATGAGCCTTTGTATGCATTTAAAAATACGTAAGCGGTGAATCCTATTATCATCGTTTAATAGTTATGTGCACAATTATAATTACTATATTAGATAACACGAAAGTCGGCAATTGTTTAAAATTATGCGATTTTCTAGATACCCCACGCAACATAGAAACATATAATATTATAAATACATGACAATTATTTTGTCTGGTAGTAGTAGCCAGGGGTTGTTTAGCTTACTACTTGATTTTAAAAACCTAAGATCAAGTATTTTTTTTATTTATATAATCAGAAAAATATCAACTGCTGGAGCAGTGCCCTGGAAACTCGCACCCTTGTTCTGAAAATCGTATTTAAACAAGCGTTACCCACACATTATGCCTATATTAGCTACCTATATGTAGTCTTTTTTAAATTTAATAGGTAACATTTTCTTCCATATCATTACAGCCACTTGTCTCTGGAATTGATGAATGATCGAATAAGATTTCATTTTGAAATTTTATAATACGAAAGAGCTATTGTATAAGATAAGTTTGATATCTCAACGAACAGCCGTCTAATAACATTAAGTTCACGGTTCGTTGATCTGTTCAGACAAATAACGATTTAAGTGGACTCAAAGATACTTCAAAGGTGTTAAATTGCAGCTAGTTAACGAAATTATTTGATCTACGATAGCAATTCATTACAAGTATGATACCGACAAATTGCAGGTAGTAATGGGTCGAGTATAAGCATTTTAACGTTTTATGTAGCACGGAAGGGCTGGGGAATAAGTATTTGTAGGATATATCATAAAAAGCGTCGATGGCCGAGTGGTTAAGGTCGTTGCTTGCTTTGCGAGAGGTCGCCAGTTCAAACCCCGCCAGGTACCAATGTGTTTTTCAAATTTGAAATTCATATGTACCATCATTCGACGCTGAAGGAAAATATCGTGAGGAAACCAGCACACCTGAGAGATTTTTCAACGGTGTGTGAAGCCATGTCCGAGGCCTACGTGCGGCTTAAACTCTGACACCAGGTTATTCATCAACCACACAATAAGAAGAAGAGAAGAAGAAGGAGATATCATCGTTAATGTTCTCATGATTTACGGAAACTGGACGTTATCATTAAAATTTTGGAAATTAGTGAGTATAAGTCAAAAGTGTGGACGCTTTATTAATCTAATTTGAAAAGGAGGCACTAACAAGTCTTATCTAGACTAGTCTCCAGCTAATCGAGTTACAATAAAATCTAAAACTAATACCTAATAGGAAGGGCCCTTATTTAATAATCTTACTTTCATTTCTACCAACTCAGTTCACTTATAGTATCTACATTATTAATACGGAAAGAATGCTTGTCAAAATAGAATTGCTCCGATTTATTTGCTGGTCAACCGAAATGCCGCATTCCTACTTTAAACGCGGTTTGTGTAACATTGTAGATGTAGTTTCTGCTAAGTGTATTAATCCAACCTAATGTGTCATAAAGTGTCCGCGTTTTATTATTGTTTCGGAATTCTTGTTGCAAGCACATCAAGCATTACGATCTCAAGTTAATGTTATTACTTAATATTGTTGGTGCAAGTCTTTTATGTTTGCTCTTGGAGCATACGTCATGTCTATAATGTGTTGTTGCAGGTATATTTGATCAGCTTGATTAAGCTGCATTAAATGTTTAGATAATGTTCTAGCTTATTCACCCACCGCAGTATTGTGACGGGTTTTTCAAAAACAATCCTTATATCTTCCATAAAGTTCTTGAGGTATATTAGGTTTCTCTATAATAGGTATTAGACGATCGAATTGGGTGACTTGACCTTAAAAAGAGTCCCTGTTTAGTCGAATATATGTAAAATTTTAAGTCTATATCCGAATTCTATTGTATTTTGTGTTGCCTTTTTCCCAGACACTTCAATAATAATTGTTTTATATCTATATGAAACGGTCGTGTTTATTTCAGAAGATCCTATTTAATAAAAATCAATGTAAAGTATCATAGAATTTTGGGAATGACTAGTCGTATCAATTAGTTCTGCCAGATACTAGTTAATAATTTATTACTAGAATAGATAAACCTAACTGACCAACCCTAACCATAACTTCACCTTTGCTACTTTCATTACAACTATTATTAACACTAAGTGGCCCGAGGCAATAAAATTGGCTGACATGGAATTCGGTGATTTGTATGGTATTCCATTATTTGACCTTTGACCTGGGTGTAATAGCAAATAGCATAACAATCCCAATTCGCCAATGTCAGTTTACAATTTGCTACGTTTAGAGTACGGTAGCAGTTGCCTACTTAAATTGTGTCCGCGTGTACACATGCGTAAGAGAGAATGCTTTTAATATAAAATAAGTTAAACCCACCAAAAACATTCTGTAAAAAAACGATGGAGCTGCTTGCTCATCTGAGCGACAGTGTAGATATTTTCAAAGACTCACTTCAGCAGTTCAAATCGAAAGTCAATGAGTTGTTAAGAGAAGAGTAGTATATCTCAAGTAGTATGTGTTTGTGTTCGTGTAATCTAATACTTGTGTATATTTTTTTTTGTATTCTGTTTTTTCCAAATTAATTATTTAAAATATTTATCTTTATTGAAATATATTATATATACAATACATATCTGTAATAGGAGTTAGCGAATTTAATTTGTTAATTTAAAATTTAGTTATATTTTGTAAATGTTTACTTAATCCGTCCGTACTAATTTTCTGAGCATGATGTGGCTGCCTTCAATAGATTTTTACGTTTTTATATGTGTCACTATTGTATGTTAATTTTATGTTTTCTCTAATGTAAATGTCTCTGGCTGTCCAATTAAATAAATAAATAAAAATAAAATAAATAAATCTCTAAATAGTAATTAAATCTAGAAGAAGGCGGTATGTCGATTTTTTATGGTATGGTTGGGCTGTTGTGTTTTCTAATCAGGGTCACCAGGTACTCCAGATCTTCGATTATCGTAGTTTTTATAGTTTTCCCTTTATTTGGTTATTAAACCCTAATTTTGTATATGGGAAGTACTACATAGTTCTATTTTAATGATCATGATTAGGTGAGTGTATGAGTGTGTGTCATAAATGCGAAATTTTGCTTTCGCTTAACTTCGGAACTGTAAGTCCCACAGACTTGAAATTTTGGATTTTAAGTATGTTATCATAACTTACTGGATGATGAAAATTACTGCGTTCTGGTTTTATCCAGAAGTTCTTAAATAGGGGCCTGAAAATGTGGCGAAATGGTTCCAGTAAAGGATGGTACGGTGTTTGCTTCGTGCTCGACTTGGCGGCAGATATAAACGTTGTAAAAAAGCTTATGTAGCTTAGGAAACGCTAACTTAAATTAATAAATAAGAATACAGCACTTCATAACTCTGCTATATAGATATTTAGAAAAACCTTTACATAAAAAAGTTGGAGTTCATGCAGATTGCATATTAATAAAAGTAAGTAAGTAACAAAATTGCAAACTTTAGAGATATAGAGTCAGAGCCAGGTCATTAGGCGTCCGGCTATCAATGTGATCACCCACGTGACTTTTTACACAAGAGTTGAATACTCAAAAAGGTAACTAAATAAATGGGCACTACAAAGATTAGATTATGTTACGTATTCCAAATTTTCATGCCAGTTTTGAATTTAGAACCGTAATATTATTGTAGAGTTAAATTTATCCAATGTTAGGTTTTTTTTTCTACAGGATATCACGAGGCGTATGCACATAAATAGCCAAGAAAGTGAAGAAGCTCCAAAGTCACCCAAGTCACATACATGACGCGGTTCATAAACTATTATAACACAGATGTTTACAAAACAGCTGTTTCAACATTTGACTTTTCTTTTATTTATTTACAAATTACCTGTTTTTTGTTTGAGTATTATTTTAGTGTCGCTACAGATAATATACGAGTTAATGATAATTTATAATAATTTGTTTTAACAGTAACAGAGTTATATTTTGTTAGCTTAGTATAATTACCAGTTGGTTAGCAATTTTGTTTCATTAAGAGTGATAATTTTAGTAAATATTCATTTTTTTATTATATTGTATCTTTGTCAAATACCTTGTTCTAACCTGGAACTCAAACACAAGACCTTCCGGTCTTGTCGCGCTGCTAGCCACCAATTGATAAACGTGAAAGTTTGTATGTGTAGATGGATGTTTGTTACTCTTTCAAGCAAATACTGCACCGATAACGATGAAATTTGGTATGCAGATAGGTGAACACCGAGATTAACACATAGGCTACTTTTTATCCCGGAGTTCCCGCGGGTAGTTTGTAATAAAACTAAGAGTACGGATTAAACTAGCTTGTATTTGTTTAGAGAATCGACGTTTCGATTTACAGCGCTCGTGGTCACGGGCAATACCTACTCTTTCCGGGAGTCCAATACACGCAAGATTTATGCGTAAAATGAGTTTTATTTCAAATGTTTAGTGTTCGCGCAAATACCATACAATACTATCACATACATTGATTGTTCCGATTCCAAAGTTAGTTAAGTTATGTTTGCTTAAGCGCTTGTGTTACAGATTTATTTATTTATTTGGTACAGCAACAGAATACAAATCCAGGCTGATTCAAAAAATATTTTAGGTAAGATATTGTATACTGCTCGCTCGCGACCACGATTGGTGTAACCCAGTCGAAACGTCGGGCAGTAAGTAGCTATGTAATTTTGCTACTCCTAATATCGCGTGAAGACCCATAAAGACTTATTTCAGTGTAATGGAACGCGAAAGTTTAAAATCTTACATAAGATATTGTATAGTTCAAACAGTTTGTAAAAATATACATATCAGGAACCACAGTGGTATGCATAAATAAACTTAGATATTATAAATAAATAACACACCCAGATACGGGACAAACGCCGCTGTTCATCAGCCATATCTTTGTCCCCAGTAGGAATCGAACCTCTGGACGGAAGAGACTAGGGGAATTATCCCATGCGCTACTGAGCCAGTCAAAGCCAATAGAGTTCTACGTTTAATACAACATAGCCAGGAGTCAAGAAGTTGTGGTGGTACACCTCCGGGCCTCTCAAAACCACTTTAGCCCATTGGTCCATCCTGCCTCCCTTAATCTCTTAACAGTACTTGACCCTTTTGATCCCTCATCAGTAATGCTGAATTGACCCTGTTCTCTTAGCATGAGGGAAAAAGCATCTGTGTTTAAATTGTATAGAGCTCGGAGGTGGTTATCGTTTGATTTGTGATCAGACTTTTATAAGAAATTTAAGGCCTTAACGGCACATAAACAAAACACGACTAGGTCACAAGCAGAGCCTGACAGGTTTTAAAGAGAACAAGTTTTGAACACTGAATATTAAGTCCCGTTACGAAATACCGTAATGAAACGAATGCTTATGAGTGCAAGGGCTCGATAAAGCGATTTCTTATTTTTTTCTTTGACGTTGCAAGTTGTAACTACTGGAGGCTCGGGTGGCGTAATCTTGCTCTACATTTAGGTGTCAATACGTCAACCTTTAACATTGAGGGAAGGGACGAAATGTATAATTTTGTCTTTCGACATGTTATCATTTCAAAATACTAACTAGCAACGCCGGAAAATACTGTGTTATTTAAATTGACAAATCATAATCTTATTGCGAATAAATACTAACACGAACCGGTTTTGACTAATTTTCTAAAACTTGCTTTAATATATTTAACCCTACACTGCATGATATTTCTTTTTTCAATAAAAAAAATGTTATCAGTTCATACTTGTGGTCTAGAACCCGGGAAGTACGGGTAAAAAAATTAAAAAATAATATTAATGAAGAAAATTTAATTTTTTATTCAGTTCCATATATGGCACATCATGCAGTGGCCTACCTAATTTTGCTAATATATCTAGAGGTGGAGTGAGGAAGCAAAGTTCGATTCTGCATTTTTTAACCACAACAAACGACTTTCATTTGCAGCCAGGATTCTTGCATTACTGGCGCTTATAATACCCCCCCACATAGGAAAGTGCTCCACCCCATCACACCAAACCAGACCAGACCAGACGAGTGGGAAGAGTTGCTATATTGGCTTTCGCTATATTCTTGTGTCTATCAAATAATTTCCTGCAAGACGGCCAGCCTTTTATGTTGGATATTGTTGAACACACGTACATGGGCTCTTTGCCACTTCTAGCTTGAAGTCTTCTCTAGAATTACAGCGGCGTAGCACTTTGTTGAATCTCCCCAGCTCCTCGGTATAGCAACCAACTATTTATATGGTGATTTTATCTCTATATCTTCAGTATAAATATAGTGATGTTATCTAGGAAATGGTAAAGTCTCATATATCATTATTTTGTCTTCATCTCTATTTTATACTTCCCCAGGAATAAGTCGAGCAGGTCGACCGTCGACTCCACCTATGTACTGATTGTAGTTGGGTACAATTTTTGGGCAGTGAATATCTACAAAATTGTTTTTGTTTTTTTAAAAAACCTTTTTACTTTTAGAGTAGGCTCTTTTCCTAAAAAAGATGAAGACAACACCACAAGTTTGTGTCATACTACATTACGGTGATGATATCTGTGCCATTTACATTGCATACCTATTCCTCTGGATACCGTTTTTCCTTCTTGCCTAAATCAGACTTATTAGGTAGCCTCAGATCTGGATTATTCTCCATCTCAGAGTATATCTCGAAATTGTATGCTCATCCTTTATCATCGCACAGCATCAACAATTTATATTTATTAGGCTTTTTAGGTGGATTTTGGCGCAGGACATTAGAGACCTTAGTAGAGCACATCTGCTCATCCAAGAGCAGATTATCTGCTCATCCATGAGCAGATGTGCTCTACTAAGGTGATGCCAGAGTTGATATAGGCTACTGCATATCACCATCACAAGACCCTGATAATGGAGTTGCGGATTTGTACCTGATGGTAGATCAAAATAGGGCAACATCATCATCACTTTCAAGTGATGATGATGTTGCCATATGATGGTGCTGAAGCACCTAAAGAGTCTTGTTTATCTTCACTGCCTATTGGTACCATCAAATTATTTTTGATTTGAGCTATAGAAAAGATATTCTATAGCCATTACCTAAAATAAAACTAGAGCAGCATAAACATACCTAAAATCGGACCCTACTGCATGAAGTGACACATCTGGTACATAAGGTAATTCCGAAAATTAAGTATAAAAACACAGCCAAATAAAAAAAAAATGCTTGCATTTGTAAAGTTCACAGATATTTTGACATAAAAACAATTTATCCACTGTTGTATACCGTAAACAAGTATTATTTATTAAATTTTAAAAATTGAATACGCGTTGCGCGCGACAAAAGTTCAAAATTTTTATTTGAATGACCGACTGAGCGATTACTACTGCCATCTAATTTCAACAAATGCACTAAATGGACACCATGGATTGTCGTCACTTGCCTTGCATAATCATAGATGTCACTAAATGTTTCAAATCCGAAAAAAAATCAATTTTGTTGGTTGTCCCACATAAGGGACTGAATGCAGTGTAGGGTTAAGTGTTATTATATCTTACACACCATAAACCTTTTCACGTTATTATAATATACTATAATGTTCCATCATTATATATTTTTAAGGTTCAAAAACAGCAACACTTACACTAATACAGAACTTAACAAGTAGTCGTCCAGTAATCATCTCATTGGTTATTGATAAAATTATGTATATTAAATGCTAAATTAATTATATCATCGTCAAATGCCCATTATAAAAAAAATATTGCAAAGAACGTTTAATAGAAGCCGGTTTGTTGAATCCACACCACCCCAGTTTTAGCTTTTATTTCACTTTTAAGTCTAATTTCCTATGTTGACGTAAGAATTTATCTATTAGTGTCAAATATACACATACATTCCTAATGAATCTCGATCAGTGTGTTTGTTAATTACGAAATGAAAAATTATAAACCAGTAATAATGTTGCCCCGGTCCACCATCATTCATTACTACACTCATAACACGGACGAAAATTCGTTTGCTTATCTTAAGTGTTACAAACAAGTAATCTACTTTGCGTCAGTTAAGTAACAAAACTATGCAAGTCATAATAAATAAATTTTCATCGAAATATAATCTTAACTTATTATACAAATCATATTGATTGGTACCAAGGATCGAACTTAGCGTATACAAATGATACTTATACAAATGATTCTTATATCTTTGATCGAACCTGCACTTGGCTAGTTGACAAAAAACCTGCAAATGACCGGGATATTTACCATTGTGTTTTGTTTTAATGAGCTCCCGATATTTCTGCACTGTTGCAAGCGCCATGATCACAGGTGAACTTACCCGTGATCATGGCGCTTGGCGCTAAATATCCCGGACATTTGCAGTTTTTTATGTGTGTAACCATGATAGTTTAAAATTATGAAGTTGACTTAGGCCTTATACCCCTTGTTTAGGGTAAGCCCGTGCCCCGGCAGAGGGGACGTATATAGGCTGATGATGATGATAAAATAACTCGGTCAGATTTTAAGTTTAAAGTAAAGTTTTATCTTAGGTGTGTAGTCCAGAGTAGACAATAGAAAAAAGGGGACTTTACACCATCGTTTTGTTAAAAATATAAGTTACACACTTTTCAAACTTCGCAGACATCTATCAATTAGAAAATTACGACACATTGTTCTCACAGCTGTCTCACATCTGCATAATAATATGCACGATTATGTATGCTGTAACTTAAATTGAATTTTGTAATTTATCGTCGATAGCGACAGAAACTAGAAGCTGTGATAGATTACAATTAATTTTTCCCCTTTTACAAAGCAAGCTAATTGACAAGAACGGAGTGGATCATAATGAACTAGCTCTATGGAAATGAAAAGTTGTAACAATATGCCTCATGAATAATGATGCACGGTACCACTGAGAGTTAAGTTAGTGCCGCTTTTACATAATTACTTTGTGCTATAAATTTTCAACTAACAAGGCAGATATGTATTTTTAAAAGAAAGAGAAAAACGTAATGTCAGGGTTTTAATTTTCAGGAATATTATGAAAATAGTAACAGTGCTTGAATGCTCAAATAGCAAAAAAAGATCTGTTCATAATATTAATATGAACATTATGTTACAATTTAAGTATATTAACTCCTCCAACTGAACCTTTGTCAACTGATACCTATTTTTATGTTGGCACATAATATGATGTGCACCAGGGGACTTATTTCTATAGAAAAAAGTATCTTGGACCAGCAGATCCCAAAAATAAACCAAATTAAATATAGCTCAATACAATATTCTGCACTTAGGTAAAAGCAACTTGGGGTGAGAGCCATCTGCTCCCCCGCAAGTCCAGTGATGATGACGAGCTCCTTCAAGCCATCATAGAATGTCAGTTACGAAAAAAAGGTAGAAGCAATACTTAAGTTTCACTCCAAAGGTGTGAGCAACATAAAAGCTAAAAACTCAAAATTAAACTTGACGTGAAAAAGTAATGCTATTCAAATTTTCGCATACGTCCGTCGCACAATTAAAAATATCGTATTTTGAACAATGGCGCTTCCGCGATGGCTGGCGATAGCAGAGCGGTTATTAAAATGTGAAATTGCCCGGTCCCACTATCACTATAATGTGGGATGTTGAATTTCTTTCAACTATTGTTTTACTACAATTATTAGCGAGTGGACCTTTTGTTCCAATGTTTTCTGAAATTTAAATAGTACCTCGCGTTTGTATTGTACGTTTTGCTTATGACGAGCATTCAGTCGATGTGACTCTGAATGATCATTAATTATCACGGGATTATCCATTTTTTTCGAATTCTGGCTGAATGCATTTGCCATTAAATAATGCTTTAAAGTCCATTTGAAAAGAAAAGAAAGAAAAGAAAAAAAATTGTTTATTTGATCACCATTTATATTAAATTTTAATACTCCAAAACCATGACTCTTTCCGCATCATGTCATAGTCTTCTATTCACCCTTGTAAATGGCATCCTTGGCAAAAAAAAACTTTGAAATCTCTCAATAACTAAACTACTACAAGCATAACGTACTGTGGCATTAACATATTAATACATTTACAACTAGCACCGAGCACAATAAGAAAGGCCTAAATGTGTTAATTTAAATGCACATTCTCCTTTCTAATCAGCGGCTATTTATCTCTGAAACGATTTTCAAGTGAGTAAATACATAGTGGTCTTGGCGTGGCGGTAAAACGGTTAGTAACTGTTACCCAATTGCTGGGTGTTTCTGCTGTACTGGTAGCACTTATATGGGTGACCATTAAGTTTCAACGGTTTTGTGCTGGTTAAGAGTAAATGACAGAAAATAATATTGAGGAATATAATTGTTTAGAAATTATATTGTGTAAAGAGGCCACATTTAATAAGGTAAGCGTAAAGGCACCATCGATACAGATGCTTTCTAGTGTTGGTGCCACAGTATATACCGATTGTAAAGTCTGTCAACAATTTTAGGCAATTCTTTTTTGTTGTATGTTTTAGTTAATATTATATTTTGTGTATCTTGCCTTGTTGTTGTAATAAATATTTTTTATCTTTATCTTTATCTTTAAAAATGTGCCTGCTTGGAACCAGCTGTTTAGATCATCATCAAAACCAGGCGAATTTTGAAAGTAATAATAATTCATCGAGTGGACTAAGTTATTTGGTCACTCTTGAATCAATTAGGTTTCTAATGAATCAATATTCTATTGCTATCTAACAGCTAAAATTGTTATAATCCATAAAAACTCTAATAATCGCTTAGTATTAATTTATCCAGCGCAATACTCACGGTATCAATTTTGACCATCCTCAGTGTCCGATTATTAGCCGATGTCTACAATTAATCAAACAATTACCTTATCATAGAGGTACAAACATTATTAAAGAGCGATTTGCATGCACTTCAGGATGGATCTTAAGGAATGGTGTTAGGGTTCACAATCATATGCGTGGGCGTGGTTCCAGCATTGCGTGTGATAGTCGGGTGGTGCGCGGGCGCAGCGTTGGGCAACCAAAGGGAAGCGCTGTTAACACACCGAGACCTCACCCGTTTTCTTTGTAATTGCCAGAACTAGTTAGGTTCCGTATGTACTGATCAGATAATGATCATTTGATCGTGCCCGATGAACCGCACCGATTCGAAGCATGAGCCAACTCGTTTGACTACTGTAAGCTTGTGGAATGAAAGCATTGAGAATATAAAGAATAGAGTTCTTGAATACATTTTAGCTACATCTAAATAAATAAATAAGGTTTTAAGCCAGGTTTTTGATCAGTTTTATCTGACATCGTTGTGAACTAGATCAACAAATATTAGAGCAAATCCGTTCGACCGTAAGACCAGAAGTTAAAATTAATTAACTTGTTAAAATATACCGACCACTTAAAATACACTTACCACCGGCGCCTGGCCATACGAAATATGGGCAAGTATGTATGAATTAACTAACCAAAGGTTGCTTATCAGCTAATTTAAAATTTTAGCGATTACATTACTTCGTTATCAGAGCATAGTGTTGCGTTATCGAGACAGGCAGGGGTGGGGTGAATCGGACGCGCCCATTTACCGACTTCGAGGAAAACTGCATACGATCTCACCTGTCTACTGAACAATTGGATAATCGATCTATTATGCAGCTATTATACACAATTATGAAACTGTTTGAACGAAAGGTTTTTGTACGAATCGAGATACAACATTGTGTATTTTATTGAGTAATATATTCGATCAGGGTTGGTATCGGCTGAAAAGATTTTGAGTTACGATGTGGCTTTAAAATACATGTTGCAACTAAGTAAATATAAAAAAAAACGTGTGGCACTCGAGGACTGCCGCGGTATAGCTATTGCATAGCATCGTCCGATTTCGGAGCAGCTCGTCTCGATTCGTGCGAGTTTCGTAGAGTCGTACAATACGTCTAACCGCACGCTCACAAACACCGTGCCGAAGTCTACCAAACTGAAACGACGTTAGACGATTGTGAGGATTTTTTCGTTACGGAATTTCTTGGTTCGGTCGCCGCGCTCAAAGCCCGCGATAAAAGTTATGCAATAGCTTAATAAGTTTTATTTCACATTCAATTATAAGTATAGTCTGATCGGTGTGTGAGTCACATGCGTGACTGGGGCCTAACGATTATCCAGTATTTCAGGATATACATTCATCGTTTTTTTAGAGACTATCAGTTTTTACACCCAGTTAACTTTTTTGTCATCGAAAGCAATACCATCCTGCATCATGATCCGGGCAGTGACTGGATGGCTTTTTATAGGTGGTTAAGTTCATAATTTTTGCTGAAAGTCTGGAAGGAAAGATCTGCCAAGTCGTGTATTACCTTATAATTCATATAATTTCTAGTTTTTAGGCTGGACATGAACGGTCTTCAGAGTGAAAGCGTCATATCCAATAGGTACTATTGCACATGTCTTATCATATGTCTTATCATATCTCACATAACTTTATGACCGCTTACCATCCGGTGAAGTGTGGTCTACATCAAACTACTGTTCAAATTAGGAAAGGAACAACCCCTCCCAGTTGTTTCAAAGTAGTTTTAGAATAACTTAACCTTTACTAGAGTCCGATTTCTTCATCATGATTTCCAGGGCTGTTGTTCGATTTAAAACGTGGCTGGGGACACGCTGTGTCGAAAGCTTGGTCATGCTTTTAGTATCGTACTTAGTGAGTCATTCCATAAAGATAACATTTTACCCCACTACTGAGGCACGGGCCTACCCTTATCCAGGGCGATCAGGCCTAAGTCAACCACTCTGGCCAAGTGCGAGTTGGTCGGCTACACAACCTTAGAATTTATTCGTATTATGCAGGTTTCCCAAAAACATGTTTCCTTCACGAAAAAGTAGCGGTAGTGAGATCCAAATATGAGGTCAACAGGCACAATAGATCATATTGAGCCTGTCGAACTCACCCTGAAGGCCTGCTTAAATGCCGTTTCACGCCCCGCCTGAAAAGCCCGGGATCATAGGAGGGAGGGAAAGCAATGGGAGCCTTAATGGCACGGGGCAGAAAAGAGGAACCAAAACTCTTAGTCCGAGCTACCAGCGCCTGCATTGTATGTGGATGGCAACGCTGTCCAGCACGTGTCGTTCGGGAGTGGAAAGGGGAGGGAGGGGCTAGCTAAAATAGCTCTTCAGAGCATTACCCATTCTAGAGACGGTAGAGAACACTTAGACCGGCATTGTCTCTACGTAGTTCGCTCTAGGGTTTCGGATACCTCTACATCACCGACAATACGGATAGCACGTCGCTGCAACCTATCGATGGCGGGATATTTACCATAATCTCTTATTTGGATGAGTTTCAAATATTTGTAAATAAAACGTAAATGGTAGCAGTAATCATCTTCTCCGTTCAATTCCAAATCTTTCTTTGTTATAGAGTTAATAGATCGTAACTCTATAATGATGCTAAAATTTATTTTGAAAGTGATTAGGGATTACCCAATTACTAATACGAGGGAAAATACTGATTTAAACCAAAGTAACCTATTATTTTCTGAGTCTCAAATTTGTGGCATTATCTGACCGCAACGAATTATTTTAAACCTTTAAAATATGTGTTTTAAGGAAATTATATTAGCTCATTAAAACGGGCATTTCCATGTTTTTCATACTACAACTATCAATCAATGACCTAAGCATCTATTACAGAGGATTTACTACCTAATACTTAAATTAACTACCTAGTTAGTAGTTTACTCTAAATACCCTTCTTCTGGTGCAATCGCGTAAGAAAAGCCTTATAGCCCAAAAAAATACTTTTCACACGTAAATAAATAAAATTTTATTTTTCACTAGTGGTCCCGGCGAATTTCATACCGCCAATACTGATTCTTTTTCTATATTTTCATTTCATTTCATTGAAACCTTCCCTTCGTCGTAGACGAACATTTTAAAACCAAAATTACCTAAATCGGTCCGGGCATTCCCGAGTTTTTGTCAGACTAACGAACAGCAATTCATTTTTATTTATTAAATACTTAAATGAAACGACAAATAAGATTATTATCTAAATCATATAAACAACCTGATGTTTTAGTTGTCATACCCCTCGGGTATTTATTTGCATTGCACTTTGCCCAGGATTCGCGGCTACCATCTTCACGCCAGCCGTTGGGTAGTCTTACACACGACCCGGAAATAACCCTATTCTGGGTGAATGACGGTGCGTAAGGCATTTTACCGGGTTAAAATAGGAGCTTAAATTGTGATAAATTAAACACTATTAGTAATCATACTATTATAATCAATCAACATTGCTCAATCTGCTGCGATTGTTACAATTTGCATTTTATTATTTCCTCTGCTGGGCGTTTCGTTAAGAAATGTTAATTTATTGCTAGTTATGCATATCTTATACGACCTTACTTGGTCTTGTTTACTAATTACAAACGGATGTGGTCCCTTACCTGCTTTCAAAGGAGTCATTTCAAATTATTGTTGTCTGAAGGCTGCGGCTAAGGTACCTAGTGTTTAGGTCATTGTTTCAGAAACTTTTTTAATCATGACTTTATTTTTAATTTTTCGTGTATGACCAATTTTTAATATTAAAATTTGAATTAATAAAAATAATTGGCTGTATTAAAATAAGGATAGAATGTTACAGGTACATTCGGCAACGCTGGCGGTCGACCACCTATAAGGTGAAAATCGCTTGGCAATTTCGCGTCTGTCAGAGCAAGCCCCGCCCAATTATGGTCAAGGAGCTGGCAATAATTTATTGGTAGATATTTGAGGCATGCTGAAAACTTGTCCTGTACCTCTCCTATTATATCCCAACACAAACCCGCAGACCTGGCTGAGTACCGGGGCTAAACCATACCCCCAATTTTTTTTATTCAAAAATATATTTTATAATCCAAAAAAATATAATTTGCCAGTTAACCTGACAGGTAGAAGTTCCACCGAAATAATTTGTCTTAGTGAGTCTTATTTTTCAGTTATAAATAAAAAGATGAAAAATATTTTTGGGGGTTTGCTTTAGCCCCGCTACTGCAGTTTCGTGCTGGGATATAATACCTAGGAGAGGTACAGGATAAGTTTTCAGCTTGCCTCAAATACCTACCAAAAAATTCTTGCTAGCTCTCCTACTATTGGAACGTATTCAGAAACAAAGGGTCGAAGTGCTCTTCTATTGGCGGAAATAACTAGTGGGCGGGGCTAATGGCGTTTAAAGAAATCTGTTTGGAAAGTGTACTACCGCCAAAATTCCCAACTGTACAACTTTTTATAGGTTGGTGACTATAGGATAAAGAAATGAAATAAATCAATATAATGTTTAGACTATTAAATTACAGTTATCTTATAATACGTATGTCGTGAACACGACTTGAAAATAACGGAACGTGTTCAAAAGAATCCGGAACACAATTTTCTCTGTTCATATCCTTCCAAAGAACTTAAGGTCAAGCCGTCCGGTCTCCGAAACACTCTCATTGGTCACATGACTATTAAAATATATGGACTTCTATGTCATGGGCATTTTGATTGTGAGAAATGATATGGCTAACATGCTATAGCAATTAACATATTAACTAAGTAGCGTACCTAGTCCATTAATCAGTTACCCAATTAAATAGGCGGAGGTGAGTTTTAGTCATGTTTCCTATACTTTACGAAATGTAAACTTATTTATCATATTTAACTCTTAAATATTATAGTCTCTGGAAAATGGTATAGTAATTTTGTGGAAATGAGTGGAACGTTTCATTTCTTATTCATGTGTTTATTTTTACAAAACCATATTCTATATTACAATCATAAAACTCACAGTTTCCAACAACAACATAAAGTTTGAGAATCACATGTCATAATTGTTATCTTACATGCGCACGAGTCATTCCATTTTACCACTTGACTGACTGTAATGGTTGTATAAGATCGGCCGCCATCTCCCTGCTGACAATGCGTTTGGCAACCGAAGCGCTGTCCACTGGCGGCCGTTCAAGGTGAATGGCGGACTATTTGATCTCACGCCGCCGATAGTTCACTGCGGATCTTGATGTGGGTGTCCATTGATACACGATGCTTTTCGGACGTGATCTTTGATTCGATTACTAGGTCGATGATATAGCAATAGGGGTGGTCAGTCAGTCAGGTAAGGGTGGCGGAGGAAAATTGGTCAGCATGTGTAAATATATGTTCACAAACATTAATTAATTTAAAATTAACATTAATTGAATTGGTTTCTACAGTAAGAAAACGTTTACAAAGTTTAACTACAAATCACCAAAGGCACTGAATTCTTTCGTCTGATATTAAAAATACATTTCAAATCGTTTTCCGTGAAAACGAGCCGGGAAAAAAGCTCTGAATGTCGCGTCTCTACAGATTAAAATTTGTATACAGTATAGGTTTTGTCTGGAAAATGTATAAATTTATTTCAAATTACCTACTTATTAAACTAGTTTTTGATAAAGGTAGAGTTGACATTCTAATAAAAATAGGCTGACAGCTTTGTGGCTTTTAGCTTTTTATCTAAGTTCAAAGCATTTCCTTTAACAACGGAAACGCGCACCCATCGACACGGGGCCGAATGTCGTGCTCTTAATTTCGTTAAGGTTACCGACTCAATAGCGGTGGCAGCGAGCTAGAACAATGGGGGGGGGGGGGGGCAAAGGCCATAGGGGACCGGGCTAGTGATGTGACTGATGTTGATGTCGGATTCTAAGCCCTAATTGATAAAACGAAGCAAAGACACAACGCTATGTAAACTAGAAAGTGGTCTTTCATTATTTATGTATATTTATTTTACAAATGATTGGACAGTTACTCATGAACTTTTATGACGCCAACCTTCAATGGTAACACTATTTTACTTACTTAACCTGTAGATCCCATTTTTGGCTAACCGTTACTGTACCAGTATACGAGATTTTTGGTTTTACCCGAGGAAAATCCTCATGGATACCATAGCGCTGGGGCAACGCTGTGCTTATGCCGAACTTTTACCGGCTAAAACCTCCGGGATCTTCCTGTTTTACGCTGGTGGTAAGGGGACAGTGATATACTGATGCATTCTTCACTGTCTCCCCTGCGGTTTGGCTATTTGGCCTCACACAACGAGAGACACCTTAGAAAGATAAAAGGTGGCTCTACTGCGCGCGGGCCTGTGCAAAGCCGGTATCGGAGGTCCCCGCATCGATACCTGCAGACCTGTTGCCGCATGTGAGAAGACGACAAAATTGCCTTCTCACTAACAGCCTCTTTCTTCGAAGTGGAGTAGCGTCCACATCTGTCTCCCTGCTCCGCTCCGCTTCCTCTTTTTGCAGCATCATATCTTCACGCTTTTTCTCATCCTCCTTCAAGGTGACAGATAATGATAATAGGTAATTTACACTAAATATTTGTCTTTATGGGTCTACACGCGTTATTAGGAATAGCCAATACATAGCTACTTACTGCCCGACGTTTCGACTGGGTTTGGGGACCACCAATCGTGGTCGCGAGCGAACTGGCGCCGCCCGTCTTCGTCTGCCCTGTAATGTCTATAATAGGTAATTTACCTAGTTTCGTAGTAATCGTAGTACATATTATTAAGACAATACCAATTAATTTTCATCAAAAATTTGTATCGTTTTTGGTTTAAGAATTAAGTAGGCAAACCTAAAACGTAAATAAGTAAGTGTGATTAAAAATAAATAAGTGTGATTTTTGAACGAACGTTGAGATTTCGTTGATATTGAAAGGTTAAATGCGCATATTCCCTAATACGTCCCCGAGGTTGTGCATGTGTCGAGTCGTTAGGTTCTTTTCAACATGATTGATTGTGGCGATGGCTGCATACGTCATGTTCGTGAACAGGTGTCACCTTTGGCCTGCTCTAGATTGCTTCGCTCGATCTATCATTCTGTTTTCTATCTCAGTAAAACCAAAATGTTAAAAGTTCTGGTTTAAGCCATTTGGCTTCGTATCAAAATTTATTAAATTGGTAACTGTCAACTTTAGCCTTCCCGACTTCCCCTGCAAGCTGGAAACGTTGGATTTCTAAATAACTATGTTTATATTTCAATCATAGGCGAGTTTAATCCGTAAGATTAAGATTAAAATTCCCATAACTATCTCGTTAATAAGGAAATGACGATCTAGAATTCTAGATCGATAGGGATGGACAACCAAAGATGAAAAATAGGTAATTGAAAAAAAAATACAATAAGTAATACCTACAAGTCACATCACTAAACGAAACAATCAAATCGGATTAGCGATTGATTAACAAGAGCGAACGATTTGAGAATGACCTCATCACAGGCAGGGCGGAAAATGTCGACTACGAAATAACTATTCATTATGTTATTGTAGAGTTATCATGTCGGCACTCGATAGGGCGGGCCTGTTTGTTATCGATATGATTCGATTATGTAGGTCCGCAATCGTGACTTGATACCGCAGCTCATTGCATTTTTGACTTAGCTGGAACCTTGTAAGGGTACAATGTTTAAGCTCTATATATCTAATTTTGCTCTTTGATGCTATGTTTTACGTAATGCACTGTAGCTCATTCATTCATGATGGTCTGGAATAATGCAAACTTATCAGGTATACTCGAAGATTTGTAGTTCCCAGTGACGACAATATACCTAAAGCATGTGTGCTACAAATTATTGAGGATGATTCGTTTTGCATGAAGTTTACAACTAAGTATTTTATCCAGAGAGTATATAGAGACAGAAAGCATGCAGAATTGTAGACAAATCTCTAAGAATATTGGTTATTCAACTGTATTTTCAAGCATTGTCTGTGATGCTCTTACATAGTTTTACATTGCAAAATCATAGATCTTATGGCAATATTATTAAATCTTTTGAACTTTCGTTTGCTGGTAGGATTGAACTGTCCACGGATAGCTGACGGCTATTTCGAAACACTGCCTTACTTCCCAGACTATGACAAAACAAATTATCTAATGGCCGTTCGGAAATGATCACGATTCTCAGGTTATTGGATATCCAAATAGCTTGAGAACCATAAAATTAGACCATAATCGGTGAACTTAGATTGCGCCTGCGGCCGCCGTCTGCCGCCCATACGGTGGAGGGGTCAGGTGCTGGCATTTGCAAATATCGTGTGCCCCTGCCTTATCAGAAGGTGTGACCGTATTGTTCTAGCCAGGAATTAGTCACCAAGACTCGGTGTTAACATGGAAAAATATGATTGAACTATTTAACTGCCCAGTTGGTATATCTTTTAATATCTAATATCTGGGACATTTCCACACACGGTCATCTGACCCCAAACTAAGCAGAGCTTGTACTATGGACGTCAGAAACTTATATACATACATATATATTTTTAAATACTTACTTAAATACATAATCACACCCAGACACGGAACCAACACCGATGTTCATCACACAAATATTTTTCCCGAGTGGGAATCGAACCCACGACTCTTGGAACCGCCAGCCAGGGTCACTAACCACTGTTCTACCGAGCCAGTCATAAAAGTAACAAAGGAATCTTGGAGGTATCTCCTGTTTGTAACTAGTAAATTAAAATTATCTTTATCATTTAGCTTATAATGATAGTTTTGTACTTATGGTTTTTAGCTGAATAGTCTTAATTATTTTCTGGTTAGTGAACAGTTATTATGTAAATGCAGCATCGTATACCTACGATTCATTGAGTCCCGTTAGACTTTTTTAGTGGTTTGAACATTTTAGCCGGATCTGTCAAAAATAATATTAAAATGATGTAAATTATTATACCTACTTATCTTATTAAAATCTTAACGACAGCAAATTTATCTTATGAACCTACATACCTTTTAAAGAATGTACCTGTTACAGATATTTTTTTGCCAATATCATAAGATCTGCGTTCACTATTTTATTATTATAATCAATCTTGGATACAACAAAAAATAGATATAGTTAATGTCTAGTAATTACTCAAGCTTATTATCTACCTATTTCCTTAAGCTCATGTTGGGCGCAAACGCATTGTTGGTATTAACTGGTATGTTGCCGCGTTCTATGCGAATGTTGCGTGCGAAGTTTTGAATAACTAGGAATAGGAATTGAAACAAGCTGCAAATATAGTTGGAGGAAGTGTTCGAAAATACTTTTGACCTTGACTTATGTTAGATGTTATTAGTCGGTTGGGAAAAATGTTTTTCTTTTTTTATTTTATTGTCAGTTGTTACGTTGTTCTCTTTTACCGTAGTACCATATTCCAGTCACCAGTTTTTTCACGTTACTAAAATCGTTTTGTTTTCATGTGCAACAAACATCTATACAAGGTTCAATAATTGTATTGCCCTTAGTACGAACAAAACCCACCAGGAGGCCATTATTCTTTAAACTCTCTCTGTTCTTCCTAAATTACTTATTTGATAACATTCAATTTAGCTGTAGGTGTCCGCGATATACCAGGCTTAAGCATTCGGCTTGTGGCTGATGCTATCGGTTTGTAGGGCCACCCGTTGCGCAGGAGTGTTCTGTGGCCACTTCTACATTCATAAGATAATCATCACTTTCTCGGCTTTTCAGTATACAAGAGTGAGCGTTACATGACTTGGATTAAGTGACTTGCCTACCTCACGTGATTTGATCATTTCTTTTGAGATGTTTTGAATTTCTCGGGTAAATGCTCCGGCTTAGCCTTATTTTATTAATTCGTATTTATCAACTTAATGCGTTTGTAGTGAATGGTTATAATAATGGAATGGTTATAAGAAAAACATTTAAGGTTATTGTATTGTTACGACCACGAGAGACCGTGCAAGCGGAATTAGTCTTATCGTCGTATGGATAAGGTCTATATTCGCTTGCACGATACTACGCTACACACTCTGGTAGGTTGTAGCGAGCTCTAGAGTGTTCTAAAGTAATAATAATATTACGACCTTGAGAGACCGTGCAAGCGAAATGAGTCTTATCGTCGTATGGATAAGGTCTATATTCGCTTGCACGATACTACGTCACACACTCTGGTCGGTCGGAGCGAGCTCCAGCGAGTTCTAGAAATTTCGATCCCCGCGAGAAGATTCTCGACGCCACGCGAAGAGCTGCGTCCTCACTGGGTATAAAAGCGGGATGTACGACGCGACGGGACAGTTCCGATTTGGAAAGCGAAGCGAATCAGTCTCCTGCGAACTAGAAGTGATCGAGTGCGTTACCTGCGAATAGTTTCAGTGAAATTCAGTGTTTTAGTGTGATTCAGTGTTTTAGTGTAATTTAGGGTTCCGTGTTTAGTGTTGTAATTAAGTGTTTTTAATTGTGTTTTTAAGTGTTTAATTGTGTAATTGTTAGTCGATAAATAAATTAATTGTCTTTTGGTGACTTTTGGCGTATCTTGAATTAAACGTACCCCGTTCCCGCAACAATTGGTGTCAGAAGTGGGATTCAAGATGCCTCTTACACCACGAGAAGACAGTGAGGGTCGAGTAACAAGGAGTCAAACCGCGGCCCTGCAAGAGGGTGAAGGTACTTCAACGGAGGGATCGATTCAAACACCGATTGGGCCTGTGGAGCTTGTAGATTTATTTAAAATGCTGCAGACACAAGCCAGCCGTCAGGAGGAGCAAGCCCGTGAGCAAGCCCGCCGCCAGGAGGAGCAAGCCCGCCGCCAGGAGGAGCTAGCCCGACTTCAGGAAGCACAATTTGCTAAACTGAGGGAAGAACAAGCCCTTCGCCAGGAGGAGCAAGCCCGTCACCTGGAAGAGCTAAGCAAGAGTTTGTTGGGGGCTATTGAAAAGAAGCACGAAGTACTAGAAAAGCAGATTGATGCTCTCAAGGATGATGTGATGAAACATGAAGATCGATTCACCCAACATGAAGATCGATTCACCCAACATGAGGATCGATTGAGCCAGGTGGATGCTGAGATGCGACAGCTGCATACCAAAATGGCAAGAGTGGGGACCCGGGGTGCTACGGTAGTGTCGGATTCTCCGAAAATCGAAGTACCCCACTTCGATGGAACGACGTCTTGGGCAGCATTTTGGTACCAGTTCGAGACGGTGGCTAAAGGAAAGGGGTGGAACGAGGAAGAGTCCTTGATAGCTCTGACTCTGGCTCTTCGTGGAGATGCCCTGCTCACGTTGGAAAACCTGCCTTCGGATAACAGAACTTTAGGTGCTCTCCAAAGAGCACTAGAGGGCAGGTACAGCGACAAACACCTAGAACACGCATATAGAGCACAACTCCGCGATCGACAGCAGAAGCCTGGTGAGAGTCTGCAGCAATGGGCAACGGAAATCGAAAGGCTTGTCAGACGTGCATACGTGTCATGCCCGACAATGGTAGAATCAATGATCCCGCAAGCTTTCTGTGATGGAATTAGAAACGCAGACGTCAGACACACCGTGAAATTGAGCCATCATCAGACCTTACAGGAAGCTCTAGCCCATGCTTTGGAGGTGGAAGCCGTGCGTCAAGACGCTAGCACTCAACGACTTCGGGAGGTTGTGGTTAAGGAAAAACCTTCTTTGGGTCCGATGTGCTATGGCTGCGGCGAGAGGGGTCATATTCGGAGTAGTTGCCCCAGGCAAAGATGGCCGCATAGAACGACAGTAGCGTCCTCTACACAGGTGGACGCAGAAGAGCTGTCAGGAGCCAGGGCCGTGGGGCGGGCGCTGGCTGGCCAACATCGAGCCCCTACCGTCACTGTTTCACAGATTGGTAATGGGAACAATCTTACTGTGGTTGGACAGCTGAACAGCGTAACGTGTCATTTTACTATTGACACCGGTGCTTCAAGAACAATAGTGCGTCCGGAGCTATTGAAAAGGACTATTGTGTGGAATCAGAGACCATCCGTTCAGCTTCAAACAGCAACAGGCCAGCCAGTTACCGTCTTCGGTGAGACGATGGCGAACATAACCATTGGAGAACAAACCTTTGAATACGGCGTTCTCATAGCAGACATCACGGACGACTGCATCATCGGATTAGACTTTTTAAGAGACCAGAAGTGTGTGGTAGACGTCGCTAAAGGAGTACTTAGTTTCCCCGAACAAGAAGTATTCCTAGAGGGAGCGAGATCATGCGCAGTTTACTGCCTGCAAAATACGACCCTACCGCCGAGATCTGAAACTCTGGTCAAAGTTAGATTCCCTTACACTGCGTGTCAAGGGCGAAGCGTCGTCATAGAAAACTGCGGCGACCACCCGAGTTGGATCACAGCAAGAACTCTGGCAATGACCGGAAAAGGAGCGCTGGTGCGAGTCATCAATCTTAGCGAAGATGAAGTGCAGCTACGAAGAAACTGTGTCATCGGACGGTGCGATGCAGGTCAATCCATCAGAAGGCTGAAAAGGACCCGGGAACCGGAATCCTGTCAAGGAGATGACGTCACGCCGCTCCTAGCAAATTGTAAGGACAAACTCTCTGAGCGGGAACTTCAGCAAGCTAAAAGGTTGTTGCTAGATTTCAACGACATATTTTCGAAGGGTGACCATGATTTGGGAAGGACAGGTCTCGTTAAACACAGAATAGACACGGGAGACGCGTCACCAATAAAGCAGCGGCCTAGACGCCTTCCATTTGCCAAAGAGAAGGAGGTAGCAGACATGGTTGCCGAGATGCAGAAGAACCGCATCATAGAACCTTCAACAAGCCCGTGGTCTTCGCCAGTAGTCCTGGTAAAGAAGAAGGACGGCAGCACCAGGTTTTGTGTGGACTACCGGTTGTTGAATAATGCAACGAAGAAGGACAGCTACCCTCTGCCCCGTATAGACGACACACTGGACATGTTGAGCGGAATGAAGTGGTTCTCAACAGTGGACCTTAAGAGTGGTTACTGGCAAGTAGACATCCATCCAGAAGACAAAGAGAAGACGGCATTTACGACCGGAACTAGGAATGGATTGTGGCAGTTCAACGTCATGCCCTTTGGTCTTTGCAACGCTCCGGCGACATTCGAGCGATTGATGGAAAGGGTACTGGTTGGACTTTTGGGTGATGCATGCCTGGTCTATCTGGATGACATCATTGTCATGGGTCGAAATTTCACAGAGCATGTCAGTAACTTGAGGAAGGTTTTCACCAGAATACGAGAAGCAAACTTGAGACTCAGCCCAAAGAAATGCACGTTTTTCAAGGAGGAAGTCGCCTACTTAGGCCACATTATTTCATCGAAAGGTGTAAGGACTGACCCAGAGAAGATAAAAGCTGTCCAAGAATGGCCTATACCAGCTAACAAGACCGACGTGAGATCATTTTTGGGTTTATGCGCATACTACCGGCGCTTTGTAAAGAACTTCTCTGATATAGCGAAACCTCTTCATCGGCTCACGGAAGATAAACGAGTATTCGCCTGGGACTCGGAATGTGATCAAGCCTTCGTCAGATTAAAAGAACACCTCTGCACCAGTCCTATACTTGGCTACCCGAACAGAGAAGGAAGATTTATCGTGGACACCGATGCCAGCAATACTGGCATAGGCGGAGTTCTGTCGCAAGAGCAAGGTGAACGGGAAGTCGTGATCGCCTATTTCAGTAAGTCACTTTCAAAACCTGAAAGGAACTACTGTGTGACTCGTAAGGAACTGTTGGCGGTAGTGAAGACTCTACAGCATTTCAACAAGTACCTCGTTGGAAGACAGTTTACCCTGCGGACAGATCATGCTGCGTTAAAATGGCTCTTGCAGTTTAAGAACCCTGAAGGACAAGTGGCGCGGTGGTTAGAGCAGCTACAGGAGTACAACTTCACAACAGAACATCGGAGTGGTAGAACACATTTGAATGCCGATGCCCTATCAAGGAGACCTTGTCCTGTGGCCTGCAGTCATTGTTCTAAGACGGAGACTAAAGAAGAAGTCCGGATGATTACCACCCAGGGACTTGATAATGAATGGAGCGAAGAAGCTATCAAAAAGGCTCAAAAAGAGGATAGTGACCTGAGGAAAATATTTGAATGGAAAGAAGTAGGTCAGAAACCTTCTTGGAGCCATGTAGCATCATCAAGCCCCATCACGAAAAGTTACTGGGCACAATGGGACAGTTTGGAAATTAAGGATGGAGTACTCTTCAGGAAATGGGAAACACCAAAAGGGGATCAAACGACACTACAGCTGATTGTACCCCGTAAACAGGTTGCTTCTCTACTGAGGTACATACACGATGGGGTATCCGGGGGACATTTAGGCGTGAAGAAGACCCTAGAGAAGCTGAGACAGAGGTTCTACTGGATACACTGTCGGGAGGACGTCGAAGACTGGTGCAAGAAATGTACGACTTGCGCATCAGTAAAGGGCCCACAAACCAGAAGTAAGGGCAAACTCAAGCTGTACAACGTCGGCGCTCCTTGGGAAAGAATTGCAGTAGATGTAGCTGGCCCCTTTCCAGAATCCGATGAGGGAAACAAGTACATCATTGTGGTCCAAGATTACTTCACTAAGTGGCCTGAAGTCTTCGCTACGCCTAATCAAGAAGCAAAAACGGTCGCCAAGAAGTTGGTCCACGAGGTAATTTGCCGATTTGGTGTGCCTCTTGAAATACATTCAGACCAAGGAAGAAACTTTGAGTCAGCACTGTTCCAGGAGGTCTGTCAACTGTTGGGGATGCATAAGACCCGTACTACACCAGCACACCCGCAATCCGATGGCATGGTCGAGAGATTCAACCAAACGTTGGAAAACCACTTGGCCAAAGTTGTGGACGAGCATCAACGAGACTGGGACCAGTACATACCGCTTTTCTTGCTGTCCTACCGATCTGCGATCCACGATAGCACCAGCGCAACCCCAGCAATGGTAAACTTCGGTCGAGAAATGCGGCTTCCGGTAGACGCGTTGACTGGGACACCGCCAGAAGCTCCGAAACCAGTAACCGAATATGCGGCTGACCTACAAAAGCGCCTGGATGAAGTACATGCTCTCGTTAGAGACTGCAGTCTAAAATCCAGCGAAAGAATGAAAACCCGTTACGACCGCAAAGCCAACACCGACGGTTTCGATGAAGGGAGTCTGGTTTGGCTACACAACCCACTCAGGAAGAAGGGCAAATCACCGAAGTTCCAGCCAAGGTGGGAAGGACCATACAAGATCATCACTAGGCTGAACGACTTAACCTATCGGATCAAACAAGGGACAAGAAGCAAGCCGAAAATTGTTCACATTGATCGATTGGCTCGTTACCATGGGTCAAATGATGCTCGGGACGAGCATGACTAAGAGGGGGATAATGTTACGACCACGAGAGACCGTGCAAGCGGAATTAGTCTTATCGTCGTATGGATAAGGTCTATATTCGCTTGCACGATACTACGCTACACACTCTGGTAGGTTGTAGCGAGCTCTAGAGTGTTCTAAAGTAATAATAATATTACGACCTTGAGAGACCGTGCAGGCGAAATGAGTCTTATCGTCGTATGGATAAGGTCTATATTCGCTTGCACGATACTACGTCACACACTCTGGTCGGTCGGAGCGAGCTCCAGCGAGTTCTAGAAATTTCGATCCCCGCGAGAAGATTCTCGACGCCACGCGAAGAGCTGCGTCCTCACTGGGTATAAAAGCGGGATGTACGACGCGACGGGACAGTTCCGATTTGGAAAGCGAAGCGAATCAGTCTCCTGCGAACTAGAAGTGATCGAGTGCGTTACCTGCGAATAGTTTCAGTGAAATTCAGTGTTTTAGTGTGATTCAGTGTTTTAGTGTAATTTAGGGTTCCGTGTTTAGTGTTGTAATTAAGTGTTTTTAATTGTGTTTTTAAGTGTTTAATTGTGTAATTGTTAGTCGATAAATAAATTAATTGTCTTTTGGTGACTTTTGGCGTATCTTGAATTAAACGTACCCCGTTCCCGCAACAGTATTGATCAATTTATACAGCTTCCTTGATTACTTCAAAGTAAGCAAATTAGGTAGAAGTTCGATTGCTCACATTCATGTGTGCAGTATAATAGCTTCAATTCATTTCAAATTATGTAGTTGTTTTCAACTTTAGCTACCTATTTTTATCAGCCAGTTAGAGCAAAACTAAGATGCTATTTGGTAACCTTATTGGTTAAGTAATGTACTAAGATATTAAAAGCATAGTCAAAATGCTGTTAAAAATTCATTACAGGTAATTAGGAGGTATGTAATGGTTGTTGTTTATTGTTGCCTGGTCCGCCCACACATTTCATGCAAGCATTTACAAAGGTCATTTATGTAATTGTGATAATGATAAATGTTGAACATTTTATAGATCACCTGTTACTGAACCTTTCCGGTAAGGTCATTGCAAATGAATTCTGTGACGCTTTCCTCCAATACAGCGTTTCTTAGCCTTTGAATAGTATGTGACCATTCATTAAAACATCTGCTTTGTATCCGACCGTCAATTGTTTGGAGAGTATTAGTCCACTTAGTGTGCTATACGAAATACTAGTTGGGTCATCTAATTGCTGCGTCATTTTGTCAGGAAGCTTTTGGATTGCCGGGTGGGGACAACTCTTATACCATTTACAAATCGAATACTCAAGGAATATAAAGGGTTTTGACCAATGCCAAGTATCAGAGTCCACCAAAATTTGTCAAATAAAATCAATCATAATTAGTAGTTAGTAGCAACAATGGAGGCAGATTAAATAATTATGTGCCAGATTGAAGTTCATCACGATAAAGATTAATATTTTTATTGATGCAATAAACGCAAAAAAAAACATTTTAATTTCAAAACGTCATACGTTTTAACATACATGGAATTCGGTGAAGTCTTTAAATAAAACGCAATAAAAACGGTGTTAATTTAATAATCGTAAAACACCTGACGGTCAACCGAATCCTAGTATTTCAAAAGCTTTTTAAGTTCTACTTTCATTTTCGCCTTTAATCTTTGAAATCTGTAAGTATTGTAACATCCGAACTAATTACAAACTTTTTACTCAAACAAAGCCGTATTGTATGAGTTATGAGACTGCTCTCACACTATAGGTAAGGTATACCTACCAGTTATGTGTTTACCCATGCACGTCCAAAACTGATGTGTTATCACCTTTATAACGCATTAAACGTGTAATTGCGGAGTAAAACTGAATTGTATTATTAATTTTAATAGTAGCATTACCTTCTAAGATGAACAATGGATTAATAAAATAACACGGATTGTGAGTAAATGTCTCGCGAGTTTACGTTTTTGCAACAATCAACATTGTACGTAGTATAACATTTCCCTAGGTAGCATTGAAAAAGCTCGCTTAAAGTCGCTCAAATAGGCTCCAGCCAGAATACCAGCGCCACAGCGGCTTCATGTCGTTGTGGCATATGCTGAGGCTGGGACCTAGTTGACCACTGATAAATGTTGTGTTCCATGTTGTTTTCTTTGATGTGTTGTGGTCAATAAATATCTTTTATTATTATTAAAGTCTGCAATCAAATCTGTAACATAAAATTTCTATTAAATAATGGAAAATCTAAACATACCTATTTCAATGTCGTTCATTATGTTAGATATTAATCGTGTTTTCATATTTCGCCCACCATGTTTCAGAGTGCGGCCTACGCTCTAGAATTCGCTCGGAACCGTGTACCCGACAATGTTGCCAGGTAATAATTATTCCAATCTCTTTCGTGGGGCCAGAGATTTATCTCCAGCCTGTCTCAACAGGTTCTTTAGGGTCCCGCAAGGTAAAGCCAGGAAAATCTACTCGGCCAGCAATAATATTTTATCAGTGGGCTTTTGGCAGGAATAAAATTCAATTAAAAAGTCCGGAGAGGGGCAACAGTTTAATTTTATTTTCTACAAAACTTTGTTATCGGTTCGTCGGCGTCAGCGTATATTGTTATAATTCCTTGGTACATACATACATACATACATTAAATCACGCCCTTTTCCCAAAGGGGTAGGCAGAGATCACTTCCTGCCATGTGCTACGGTGCTGGCACACCACTTTCGCTTCATCCACATTCATCAACCTCTTCATGCACGATAACAATATACGATATGACAATTACAAATATTATATAAATCATCCCTCACCAACTTCTGATCTTCTGACCAATATTCCTATCCACTGCTAGTATTTCATTTGTCAATTCACCATGTTCGTCAGTGTTCCAATATGCGGAATCTTAGAAACGCAAGTCAGTCTCGCACTTGTTAAATTTTATTACCATAAAGCATACCCGATTGACCTTCCTTCACTGAATTCGATCACGTTACGCAACGGTTCCGAACAGATATCTGTGTGCTGTACCGATTGTCTTGTCTGTGGTGTTGAGAATAACATTTGATTTCTTACTTTTTTATTATTTTATGTTGACGCAGCATTTTGTCTGCTCTTTGCCTAATAGTTAGTTAAAGACAGGGGCGTAGCTACTGCCGTATCTGCCCTATCAATAAATAATACGAGCCCCCGGGCAGCGGGGGCCCCCCAAAGTGTGTAAGGAAAAAAATAAAAACTTTTTTATTATACAAAAATGACAAAATTATCCATTAATTATTATAAACCCCCATATAAGGGCCTCCAAACATTTTTTTTATACGGGGCCTCGACAAGCCACGCTACGCCACTGGTTAAAGAGAAGTTTAGACAGGGATGGATCGTATTAAGGATATTTTGAGCTTCAGCCCAAGGCGTCGAAGGTACAAGAAGCCCCAAGTACCGGGGTTCACCCTCTCAAAAATAGGTAGGATTAGCAAACGTGCCTAAGTATGCTCCCGTTCGATTTAGTTCAGGGCTCAGGAAGTGACGGTTCGCTTCTGTGTCCAAGTCCACCATGGTGAATACTCCACTATTTCTATCCAAACTCAGTGAAACACATTGTGCAGTGTACTTGTACACAGGTGCACCTGTATTTTATTTCTTTAATTTCAGAGCTTCAAATCCGAGATCAGAGAGATCAAATGAACTTTGAAGCTTTACCTAAGATAAAGTCAATATAAATAATATCATCACCAGCTTATAAGTTAGTCCACTGTTGGACATAGGCCTCCCCACGTCTTCGTTACTCCCGTCTATTCTCTAAAAATTATGTAAGATATACTATTATTTCCATTGAACAAACAGCCTTCACAATGATGAAGTTATCAGAATAGCACCCCCTGACTTTGTGCGTGAGTTACTTAATTAACCCAACTACATTAAATTACGCAAATGCGTATGTAAAACAATCATAAATACAAATACGACCTCTTTTAAACGAGTCTGTCATATAATTTGTATTTTTTTTTCGACCCTGACATGCAACTATTAACATACCGTTGCAGTAACTAAAGGAAATTAAGTGATTTATGTACTGAGCAATGTTACCACTCCCATGGAAATTAGTGACTTTGTGTCACAATATAGATCAACCCAACAGTGGGTAAATTTATGTTGCACTCCTTTCTATGCCAAAAGTGCAATAAATAAAATAATAAAGTACTGAGTAGGTACCATGAGTTGGCTATCGAAAGCTTACGTACGTTAAAAACCTATCGAGTTGTTTTTTTCATACGACCGATTGTAGTTCTTAGCGTAACCACCAGCGGGCGCTGTTCAAGTTTTTCATAGACATATTTACGTAGGCGATATCGAGTGCGTAACTTTTAAACTCATGGTAGCGCTACTGATTTTGTATATCTGTAGTATTGAAATGTAATAATGAGTTTTATCTTTTTAATTTCATAACCAATTTAACAAGGTTTTAAATGAAATATGTATGTTTTTGAATCAGTGTCGATCGGTTACAATTAAATCGAGAGAATAATAACTGTCTCTCTTAATACAATGCATTCACATTGCAACAAAACGTACAGAATCGAAGGCCTCATTTTTTTATTCATCATTGAACTATTCATCTTTTTCAAAGATTAATTAATCTGTGCATTACGTAATTCCAAGGTCACTGCAAAGATGGTTCACTGTCATATATTCTATTGTGTTAATGGTGAGTTACCTGAAATGGTGTGGGAGCCATTCGAGAGCATCGACCATGAAATGGAGGTAGTTAGCTCACTTGTGTAGCTCATTGAACAGATTCGATACCTGTCGGCGAAATGATTCATGAACTCTTTGATAATTATGCCTTGTTTAATATGTTTGATGGTTGAATTAATTATTTTTGTTAACCCTTAAATCATGTTAAGGCTTAATAACATAATGTCTTCATCCATGTGAAAAGGTCGTTCGGTCGTGGAAAAGGGCTTGTTCCTCACTTACTAGATACAGTGATGGCTTGGAGTAGGCGGGTGATGAGGACCGGACTGGATATGCAGGGGAATCCGCTCCCCTGCATATCCAGTCCGGTCCTGCTAATGCTAAAAAGCTGTCATGGAGTCTGGCTGTCGTGGAGTCATGGTTCAGCTCTACAGGCGTATGTTTGGGCAATTTCTATGAAATTATACTGTCATGGTTACACTACACACATTGGAAAACTGAAAGTGTCCGGGATATTTACCATGTTTACTTTGACAATTTGAGCGTCATCATGCTACTTGAAACAGTGCCGAAATATCGGGAACTCGATAAAATAAAGGAACATGGTAAATGTATCGGACTCTTTCAGTTTTTAACCGACTTAAAAAAGGAGGAGGTTCTCAATTCGTCTGTATTTTTAAGCTATTGCATAGCTTCTATCGCGGGCCTTGAGCGCGGGGACCTAATCCAGAAATTCCGTAACGAAAAAACCTCACGCTCCCCACTCGTCTAACGTCATTTCAGTTCGGCAGACTTCGACACGGCGTTGTGTACGTGCGATTAGACGTATTGTACGACTCTACGAAACTCGCACGAATCGAGACGAGCTGCTCCGAAATCGGACGATGCTATACAATAGCTTTACCGCGGCAGTACCCGAGTTCCACAAGTCTTTTATTATTTTTCTACTTTTTAAGAAGCCCGCGTATCGAGTCCGTATCGTTGGTTTCGGTCATACATTAGTCAATATTGGGACTTCTGATTTTATCAACCAGCTGTTTCTATCGGCTGCGATATTCAGTTGATTGGTGTAGTGTGGCGTTGGACGGTGAATCCAGCCTCTCTGAAATCTGATGTTACCATAGCTTTGAACTTCGGCCTATCGGTTAAGCAGCATTATTCACTTTTAAAAAAACACTCTTTACAAAGGTACATTTTAATTTTGTAAATGCAAGTAAAACTTTTATTTTTTTTCTTTCACCCAAAATTGATAATTTTGACCGCTTTGTTCGTACCAATGAGAAATTCACCACTTTTCAAAACGCATGCTGCGCGTCATAAAAACATGCAATAAAATGTACATCCGCACGGACACAAAACTGTTAGGGTTGGTCATGGTCATTGTTATCTCATCACTGAGATTTTTGTTGATGCACACGTTTGAGAGGCCTATGTCCAGCAGTGGACAGGAATGGGCTGATGATGATGATGATGATGATGATGACACGTTTTCTAGTATTATGATATCTCTAAAGAAAGGAATTGAGCTGTTGCCTCACTGGCTCATCATCAAGATTATCGGATGACAGAAATATGAAATTGAAACGTACAAAATAAAAAAATACTAATAATAATTCATGAAAACGTTCGAAAATTATTAAGTATGTTAAGTATCTGATGATTATATCTTGTCATCGGTATTTTTTTCAGAAAATTGAATGAGCGCTGTGTTTATTTCATAAATTGGCTGAATCACCACCGGCAACCCTGAGGCTGTGAACAAATTCATTACTCGCATTGTCTGCTCCGCGGTCGGGTAGACCGGATCGCTTCCAAAACTCACACGCAGCTTTCGCCGTTCACGTAACGATTGCTACATTTTACCAGATTCCGCCTTTGGGTCGGCCTTGATATGATTTTTATTTTTTAAATGCAGCATAAATATTTCAGGCTATTTTTAGTGGCGCTTTTTTTCGTCCAAGTACCTACTGGTTGTTGTCAACCGCGGTTCACAAGGTTTTTGGTAATGCTGCTATTTTAGGATCTGGTATCCTACCTACTTACTTTTACTTTTTTTTCTTTAATGCCATATTAATCAAGGGCTTATGGTCATATTTCAGTGACAAAGCTTTTACATTATAAAAGCTCTGCATTTTTAGGTCTAAATCATCGACATAGCTCATGGCATCAGCACACCGTACATCAGCCGTACCGACAACAGCTGGGGTAAACGAGTTCTAGAGAGAGATATTCAATTGCAAATCAATTATCTTTATAAATGCGCTTTGACGCGGGGAAGTGTATAAGCAAACATACACTTTTACTTTGACACACCATTCTGCGTTGTTGGTTAATCCTCGTTGAGATTGGTCAGCAAGTCAGATAAGATGACGTATCTACTCATAGTTTGATATGTGTCACTTCGATTCATTTCACAAGCCATGGACACATGTTCATGTAGGTGAGCTGAGGTTGCACAAATAATACATATTAACCTTTTTATTGGTACATAGACTCCATGATGAAAAGTACAGTAAAATTTTATGCCACAGACTCTATGTACCACCCTCCTAGGCTTTTGCCACCAATAAATAGGAAAAACCTGAGTGGACACCAATATTTAACGGGTGGAAAATTATAAAAGAGTACTTAGTAATCAATTATTTGGTACAAATCATTAAAATGATTGTAATTGGACTTAAAAGAGCACACAACAGAAATTCGTGAATATACAACTTAACCCCAGAGTAAAAAATATTAGCCAGGGAAGAGAGAAGAAAATGGCGCCGAGATCATTATTTCCTTTGATCAGATAAATACGAGAGCTAGTTCAGGCCCAGCTTAGAATACAATCGAAGGTACCTACTTTGTTTTAATGTCCAAGAATCAGACAATAAAGTTGTTTGGTTTCCCTAATAGTTGTGGTATTAACTTAATAGTTTACCTAACTACTAAATAACTGTAAGTAAAACTGGATCGTTGATTACCAATAAGCAATAAGCAACTTCAATTGAAACTCGGAGTCTGGCGATTAAAATGGTTGCCCAGTAATGGGGCATTTTACTTAATTGGCCTTGATACACTTCGCCGATGGTATTCATTGTCTGTCCGAATGCGAAATCATTCATTTTTGACGAAATAACGAAACAACTTGATTCACAGCTGCCGTGTCGGTCCGAAATAGATCTCTTTAGTCATGGTTTTGCAAGTGATGTCTTTTTGTAGACATTGGATCGGCCAGTGCGGTGATATTAATTGCATTACGTGGTGCGAAGTGAGGTTTCTTTTTGAAACTGGTTTCAATTTTAAAACTGACTTGGTTTGATATCACAAACAGTGATTGTTTAGAAATGTCTTTGTGCTAAGTTATTCCGCTGAAAACGCTTAAGAAAAAAAAAATTATTTAATAAATGCATTATATTTTAAGCCCTCATTTTCTTCCTAAGTATTTTATATCTATGTATAAAAGTATTGGAGGTCTAATTGTACATATTATTTTATAATATCATTATCTATGCTTACCGTATGCTTCATCTTTTCAATTTTTTTTTTATAAAAATTATATTAAACGCAAACTCGTCGACATTTGCATACTGCCTGTCCTAACATACGGTGCACAATCTTGGTCTCTCACCGAAAGTCAGAAGTCCAAACTCAAGGTTTGCCAAAGGGCTACGGAGCGGAGTATTTTAGGTAATAAGTTAGTTGATAAAATAAGAAATACCACCATCCGCTCCCAGACTAGTATAGCTGATGTTAGGGTCAAGACTGCGAAGTTGAAGTGGCAGTGGGCAGGGCATGTGTGCAGGATGAAAGACGACAGATGGGCCAAAATCGTTACACAATGGGTACCGGAAGACGGCTTTCACCGAAGAGGAAGGCCCAAGAAGAGATGGTGTGACGATTTGGTCCAGCTATCAAGGAATTGGCAAGCCCAAGCCTTGAATAGAGAGCTGTGGACAAGTTTGGAGGAGACCTTTGCCCAGCAGTGGGATGACAAGGGTTAATAAAAAAAAATAAAAAAAAACATTATGTGGTTTAATTCTATTGGAAATAATAGCATCTTAAAAGGGGATCTTTTTACACAATCATTTCTGTCTCGGATGAAGTATTATATCACTATACATTGACCTGGAAGTTGAACATTGAAATTTATTGGTGAGCGTTTAAGAGCGTGAAGCATGCGATACCCGCATACTTTGAATGACAGGCCAAACCACAGGCGGAACAAGTCACAAATAAATGAGCTGTTAAGATCAAAAGTCGTTTAAAAACGTTTCAACTATGAAACCGAGGTATGGGCTTAATCGAATTATTCAATCGATTGTCGATACACAGCCAGCGAGACACGACCTTGGAGAACTCGATTAATTAAAAATTTGGTTCACTTACTTTTACTTGTGTTGAAGTACTTGAACGTTTTTGGGTTTGACTAGTCAGATCGTGAATATTAAGACTTTCCGATAGATTTTATCGGAATTAAATAGATGCCTATTTATTCTTGAACGATAAGCGTCGATGGCCGAGTGGTTAAGGTCGTTGCTTGCCATGCGAGAGGTCGCCAGTTCAAACCCCGCCAGGTAACGATGTGTTTTTCAAATTTGAAATTCATATGTACCATCATTCGACGCTTTCACGGTGAAGAAAAACATCGTGAGGCACACCTGAGAGATTTTTCAACGGTGTGTGAAGCCATGTCAGAGGCCTACGGGCAGTTTAAACTCTCACACCAGGTTGTTCATCAACCATAAGATAAGAAGAAGAAGATTCTGGAACGATCCTTGACCAAGAGTTGTTTGTGGGTTGGATACTCCGGACAATATTTCTATGCTACCTTGTTAAAATATTTGTCTGTACCACTGTTATTGCTGATATCTGGAACACAAGTACTTTTTACTTAACCCGGAATTAGTTGAATGTACGAGATGTTATGTGCAATTTTTGTATTTACAATGTACGAATCACGTCATGATAGCATTCCAATAGCTCAGATATATCGTAATATTGATCACATTATTACCTATTTTGTAACACAACGTAATTTCATATGATTTGAATAACCATAGGCGGTAGTGATACATTTTCTTGTAATGGGAAATGTGACGTAAAATAACTCTACGGTTACTAACAAGCAATGTTGGCGTAAATAATGTATGGGCCTACACATTATGGCAACTTTGATTGATATTTACGGAACAATAACTAAATTTAATTATGCTTCTTGTGATTGATTTACCAGATATGATCTATTCTAAATATACTAGGTAGGTACAAAATATGTTTGAAAAAAATACTGAATCAGCCTACTTCTAATCTAGAGTATTATAATATGTTGTAAGTTTTACGCACCCACTCTAATCGATGTAGTATTTAGTTATACTAATATTTTTAAAGTATATTAGTATAGTAATGGGGTAAATTAGCTTCCATAGCTAGCTAGCTAGGCAACATGCATGCAATATTCCTAGAAATAATTATATTCCATTTTCAACAATATAATTAAATACAGTACGTTTAGAACACGCGAAGTATTTTTTTATATAGCCCGATGATAAGCGAACGTGAGGCACACATATGAGGTCCATAGGCACAATCGACCCCATTTAGCCATCTCCTAAGAGACCCGTTTCACGCCCTGTCTGAAGAGTCCATGTATAAAGGAGGGAGGAAAAACGTTTTATGGTTTTATGCTTGACGTAGAGTCGTACAATACGTCTTACCGCACGCACACAAACACCGTGCCGAAGTTTACCGAACTGAGACGACGTTAGACGATTGTGAGGTTTTTTTCGTTACGGAATTTCTTGGTTCGGTCGCCGCGCTCAAAGCCCGCGATAAAAGCTATGCAATAGCTTAAAAGTAAATTTCCATAAGCTTTTTCATTTCTTGCATTCCACAAGAACGTTTAAGGCATGATGTTCAATCCAATACTCAAAAATCAGCGCTAGTTTTTTATTAAAATAAATTACCAATAGATAAAGTGTCTCTTACAGCCTATTACAGTAACATTACCTATTTCAGAATCTGTATTCTACAGGCGTTAGGCGTGTCGAGTGGGCACTCTGTGTAACCAAATCCGACGCAGTGTTAAACGTCACGTAATTGGCTGCTTGATGCATGAGTGCACTTGCTCAGACATTACTCTGTAACTTACTAAGATAACTTTCAGTAGCGCTAAGACCGGAACGTTCGGACGGGTTTCAGAAAGATTACACGGTCGGATAAAACGATTTTTTTATTATTAAAATAGGCATTCGAATGTATGTAGTAATGATACTTTAAATTTAAATAGTAAACTATTAATTTTTAATAGTAATTCGAATGTATTTTTTATAAGTGCATGTAAACTTATAAAAAATGTATGGATGATTCGTCTCACCGGTTTGGAACGTCGATTTATTCGTGATGACTACGGCAAGAAATTCGATATTAAGTACTTATTTATGCTAAAGGAAATGATCGGTATTAAGAGTCAGTATGAGATCAGAGATGAGATCCAGTGAATGCGGTAATTTGATTATCAAAATAGAAACTTTATGTAATTACGTGTTCTATGTGTTAGTTTATATAAATATTTAAATAAAGTATTTACATGCCTACTCTAGAATGTAGAATATTGTATGTGATCATTCAAGTTTACTGGCAATGAAATGCTTAAAAACTTCAGGGTGCTGGCCTTCCTAATCTAATTACTCAAATGACAGATAAAGCTATTTATTTTACGCAACTTATCCGTCCAGATTGAATTATTAAATAAGTTTGTGGGTAATTTAAATAATGCTGGTTTTCTAACAGCATTTTGTAGTGTAGTTGAAGTTTAGTTGACTGGTAGAAAGTGTCCGGTCCACAAGGTCACCTTGAGGTCACCCGGATATTTGTTAATGCGTGTGTTGTAGTCTAAGAGCTGAACTTAATAAACAAAAAGTTTTTCACTCAAAAATATAATCATTTTACTAAGCGTTTGCATATAATGTAGCAGGTTAACATAAAAAATACATTAAAAACTTATTTTTTTCTCTTCTTCTTAGTTGTTTACTATAATATAGATATTAAATATTATTATGTAATAACATACCTACACTTTTTGTCGCAGAAGGTACTTAACATTACTTAAAAGTTAGCCATGATCAAACTGTACCAAAACTATCAGATACATTGCTGTTGATGCAACCATCTGAAAAAAAAAGTATTTTCAAAATAGTGGTTACATTAAAAAGTACTAAGTTACACATATTCGAAAACTGAATATGGCCGGCATATTTACCATGTATCTTTATATTATCGAGTCCGCAATATATCGGGACTATTGCACTTATTATGGACATACATATTAAGTTTTCTAATAAGTACACCTAATTACAACGTTTTAATAAATTTCTTTCACTTTACTTACATTAAAAATGAAACTGGCATCAAGGGAAAAATATCCATAAAGAGAGATATCCGTCGCCTGATAAGACATCAAAGAAGTGAAGTGTTGTATCTGGAAATGGGAAAAAATATTTAAGTTTCGAAAATTACTTTCTCTGAGGGTGAGGTGATTGCAGAGAGACCTGTCTCTCCTTTCTTGCAACACTGGCTAGGTTTATTAATTTAACTGTTGTTCTTGGTAGTTCTAGCTAGTGAATACTGTTTAGTTGAGTAATGTTTTGTTTGTGTCAACAACTAACAAAAGATTATTGTTATTAATAAAATTGGATCATATTTAATTGTCTGAATAAAGATTTTTATTATTACGGTAGTACTAAAAAAAATCAGAAAGCAAAGTAAACAGTAAACTTGTTTGAAAAAAAAGAATGGAACTCACCTCTGTCAGCTCTATTATTTTTTTGTGTTCAATGGGAATGTTGTGCAATGCCCGTCCTATTTTATTGGTCTGAAAATTCAAAGTTATGCAATTAGAAATATGGACTGCACGTAATAACGCATGCAGAAGGGATATCGAATCGGTCTTCTAGGCATACATTTAGTGTTCGTGGGTACATTTACGTGTGTAATAATGTAAAAAAAAAGATCCGATTTCTTTAATACTATTTTTAATAAGTAATACACAAAAAAGCATGCCTATAGCCTAATCAAGCCACTTTACGCAGCTGATTAAATTCAGAAAGTAGAAATAAGCATTTACCAAATTCGGACGCGTATCAATGCCTACAACCATTGCCACTTAATATTACTTACCGCGTTATTCAAAAGCCCTCCGGAGTATGCTAAAGTGAACATTTTAACATACTGATATATAGGCCAAAGGAAGAAATTCATGAATTCGTTAAAAGACATTCCCTGATAAAAGACGAGTCCATGGTACACAATATGGACTTCACTGATGATGGAATAGAAACTTTGCCCACATGTGACCAGCAATGTCGCTTGAAATATAGCGTTAATGTCTTGTTTGATTTCAAATATTTTTATATAAATTGTCTCAATATTCTTCAAATCAACAACCAGAGGTGTGGGTTTCACTTTCCAAATACTTTTCGTGTCTGTATAAGGTTCTCTTTCTTGGAGCATCTTTAAAACCTCTTCAATATAAGCCAATAGTGCAACTAGCATTAGTATACAGACGTTGTAGAACGTTACGACCAATGCTTGAATGAACTGGGGCAAGATGAACGTCATCATTATCAAGATCTTCTTCCACTGAGTCTCGGCTCTTGTTAGGTTAAATCCTGTTTGTACAAAAAGCAGGAACGTTGCACAGAATACGCAGAACGCCATGCGTATTCTTAAAGTTTCCAGCACATTATTCTCAACCGATGGCAATTCCACCCACGTGGACGCTATTGCGTTTAAACTCTTAACAATTTTGTGGCGGTAGTAATAAGCACAGGCGTAGCCGATGAAGCAAGTGACAGGAATTGAGAACATTTCTATAATATAGTTAGTGTAAGTTATCAATCCATAGGAATCTTTTGAATCCATCAATTGTTTTGTATGAAGAACTAAAAATGCGGTCATAAGTATTATGATGAAAATTGCATTCAAAAGTTTTATATAAACAGAGTGCGGTATTATAACGATGTTATGTTTAGTTTTGAAGTTAATGCTGTAAGGGAAGAGTCCCAGTAAAGATAAAGAGACATAAAACGGTTTGAATAATTGCAATAAAGTTAACTCGTGATTTTTGTTTGTGAAATACTTTCGGCAACTTGAAAGCATTTTTAATTTTACAATGTGCTATGTTTATCCGAAGATACGTGTTTGACTGATGGTCATTGGCAACTTATCGTTTGTAGCGAGTAAATCGCTTCGGTATTTATTCCATGTGTTCATGTTTAGCGATGAAAACTATAATTATACTGATACTAGCCCGACAGGAATGGCAAACCTTTTAAATAATATAAATAAGCGTTTCCCGTTAAAAGTGAAGGTAAATAATCATAACAAATGTTTGTATTTAATATGTTTTGTATGATTAGGTATAGAGCGAGAGAGAATTTTTTAGGATACTTTATGTATAAAGCGCGCTGTAGCGCGGTTTTCGTTTAATTACTATGTATAACTAGTTTTTTATTAAAATTCTAAATATCGTTTATATTTATAAAAACTAGTATAAACTTGTAAACTTACGAGATTATGCACAACATACATGCGTTGCGCAATAGTTAGCGAAATAATGCACCTTTTAACCCTTAAGGGTGGCTCTGCCGCCCATCACACTACCAATCAGAGCCATCCTAAAAAATGGTCTTGACAGACAGACAGACGGATATAAAAGTGATCCTATAAGGGTTCCGTTTTTTCCTTTTGAGGTACGGAATCCTAAATCAGATCTGGGAGCACGGTGCACTACCGTGCACCGTGCCAAATCGAGCAAAAAAGCAGCATGGCCGTACCATCTTTTTCTCGATATAAGTTTACAACATCTGGAATATAGTAAAAGAACGAAATAAATATGTGTCAAAGGCGTTCGCTTGGTGGTATTAATGAAGATGTTTCCAAATAATAGGTGCTCATTATGTACTTGTGGTACCAACTTTACTTTTACATTTTAATTTAGCCGTACGTTTTTATCTAATGTCTTTTTAAATGTTGTGGCATATTTGTCATACCTGAAGTTGATACTTCAGGTATGACAAATATGTCAAGAAGTGTTGATATATGACAAGATATTCTTAATTTTTTGAAGGAAACATATCAATATATCATCACTCGAACTCTGGAGCTTTCACACGTAAAATGTTTGCATTCATTTACACCAAATAACTGTATTGACATGTTTTAAAGAAAATAAAAATTAGTTTTAGTTTGCAGCTAGAGAACATTAAGCTACACATATATCAGGTTTTCTTTCTCAACCGGACCTTAGTTAAAATTAAAAGTATATGCCTAGAGGCACTCTCCGTCAGCCAACCACAAGGCTAAGTAAATTCGATCGAAAGTTTTTTTATGTCATTAGCTACATAATACCACTCTATAATAAACCATGTACGTATAATTTGGTCGGCTTAAGAAATCGTTATAACAAAAATAACTCTTACTTATAAGTGAATTGAGGAAACTGTTTCGATTTACTTAGTTTAGTCTAAAAGACATTACGGGTTGTCCTAACGTGATTTATCAAAGTCATAGTTAAATTTATGGCTCTTGTTAATATATGCTTACTTTGTTCGCAAATAAAGAACGTGACAATGGAGGGCAATTCATTTCTATTGACCTTGAGTTAACAACGACACTATAATTTATAAAATACCTTTGACCAATTTTCTTCCGACATATGCGTTAACGTATGGTTTGGGTTGAGATACTTATCGATCAATATGTTGCATTACACAATACAGAGGTTGGCAGTGAACTAGGTGAACTTAGAATAAATCCTAAATCTATGTTTTTAGGTTTTGATTAACGAATTAAAGGATATTATTGTTATTTTTTTCAAAGATTTAAGTTAGTTACAAAATGACTGGGGCAACAATTTGCCGTTGAACTAGAAGAATAAGTAAAGTATTTTTTTACTTCAAATAGGTGCCTACTGAAAAATGTTTAAGTCTTGACATGACTCATAGTCGAACACAGACACTTAAATATTTTACTACTTCAGTAAAAATATCCCAAATTCGATACACGTGCATTGAGTTATGCTTAAAATATGAAATATTTACCTATTGTATCACTGCAAGTTAGCAATCAGAAGTAGATAGGTGGTACTTATTGTTTTTTTTCCGAATCCGGTTAGATATATTTTACCGTGATTGATTTTGGTGCTCGCTTAGTCATATTAATTACTTCACCCGAATCATAACATATGCGTTTACACCTGAATTGTTTTAACATGCTTAACAATGATCTATAACTTATCAACGTCACGTCCGGTTCCGTCATGGAATAATTGACAGTGTCTATTGTTTTATTGATATTGAAGGTTTGGGAAACGATATACCTAATTGCTTAACGATTATGGGTTGTTGATAATCAGTTGTCTTGGTTGTTTTGAAATATTTTTGTTAATGGCATATTTCTTAACTGCCTCGTTGATCTATTGGTAGCAAATGCTGCGTAAGGACCGAGAGGTCCCCGGTTCGAGTCCGGGGTCGGGCAAAATTTGTGTGAGTTTTTCTGTAATGAAATTACTCTACTCAGCCCGGAGTTAGGAAGTTGGCGGTACAACGCCCGTGCCTCGGAAAGCACGTTAAGCGTGGTAGTCCTGCGCCCGATCTCTCATCGGTCATGTCGGATTGCCGCCTCACCGAATTATGAGAGTAAGGGAATAGAGAGTGCACTTGTGTTTACGTGCGCACACTTGTGCACTATAATATGTCCTACCCACTTGGGTGATCTTAATTGAGATCGGCCGCCATGGCTGAAATCGGTAGAACGCCTTATTATAATTATATTTAACTTTCGAACGTTCTGGTTTATTTTCAACCAACTTCAAAAGGGGGAGGTGCGCCTTCAAACAAATATCAAATTCCTATCCAGATAATTATAAATGTTCGTATTATATTATTTTGTAATTTTAAGTGTATTGGGTTTTTGAAGGAGGTATTTTTAAAAAATTTACCACCTTCTTTTTCGAAGGTTTTAATAATTTTATAGTATAAGTACCTACTAGGCGTCTAAGATGTTATGCTAGTACAGTTGAGCAGTCAAATTTAACCCTTAAATGCATGCTGTGTCCAAATGTTAACATACATACTTCTAACTTTAACTACTTACTTTAACACTAGATAGAGAACCAATGAAACAATTTTGGTTAATTCATGCATATATTTTTTATATTTCACAACATCATTGATCACACATTGATCTGATCCCGTGGTAAGTAGCTTAAGCACTTGTGTTACGGGTATCAGAATCAACAGTGGATACACAAATATACTTAAATGTGTTAAATAATACACCCAGACACGGAACAAACACCGATGCTCGTCACACAAATATTTGTCCCGATTGGAAATCAAACCCACGATTCTGCACAACGACGAACCGTAAGTAGTAAACCTGGGTCATTAACCACTGTTCTACCGAGCCAGTCAAACCATTTAAGGGTTGAATCGTCTGAATTTCTACTATTGATATTGTACTTCACAACTGACACCATTTCAATAGTTATCAAGCATTTTAGGAATTTAAATAAGGCATACTGCCTTGCCTTGCTTTCTCTTACTTAACTACTTAGGAACACTGATGTACCTATTAAACAAACTAAATCCATATGCCAGTTGTAGAAATATACCTTCAAAGAGTATAGGGTAAGTAGTAGTAGTAATCTTTAGTCAAGTAAGTGACTTTAAAAATACCTGGCAATTAGGAAACCGGTGGTATTTATAAAACACTCGTGCTTTTGCTTAGCCAGGCACTAGAGCCCTAGACGTTGCCACATGCCGCCATGTTGGCAGTTTTTGAAACTCATTAAACGGTTAATTCTTCCTGTCACACGTAGGATATTACGGAACAGCCAGGGTAATAGTCTAATGTGGAAACTGGAATTTGCTCGACAATGTTGTAATTTAATTTGCATATCCACTGGTTGGAATGACATGCAAAAATATACAGGGTTTCGGATAGTTGGAAATAAATAATTCTCGACTATTTTAATACTGAGCACTTGATTTTAATCGACTTCTTTGTCAGACTCGATTAATATACGGTGTACGATACACAAAATGTGTACCCAAACACGGGTGTTTTAATTTTCACCCTCATAGCTCCATAAGATCACATCTAAACTGACTTGACTAATGAAAGACTCAAGATCAATAACAGACAGAAAACTATCCCTTGCCTGGGGGGCAGCCTGAGTATTTTCTGCAAAGTCCCAAATGTATGAATATATCACGCGTCGTTCCTTAACAAGGCTTATCACGCATTTCGAAATGGATAGAACTTAAGACTAATTATCGATTACTATTGTAACGATAAGTACTAGATTGTTAAAGAATACTGGATATTAATCGAGTTAGTCGGTATGTATGAAATATAACGAGCAAAAATATTTTAAACCTACAAAGAAAACGTTGTTAGGTATTTACAGACATGAATGCAGTACATGTGTTCTATTATTCTGTATCTACATTTTTAATAACCCTGTGTGTAGTGTAGGTGCCAATTTCCGTAATTATTTTTATTGGCTCTACTCGTAATTGCGTTTCTCGCAACTCTTGCGCACAAAGCGGCCATTTTCTGTGATTTGATTCTGAACCAATCGTGTCGATGCCCTTTTACAGGGCTTAATTGATTGAGTACTTAATGGTCGCTAAAGCGTTCTGATTAGTAAAGGTTACGGGTACTCGATGTAGGTAAATAAGCATGTTATAGAATTAATGGTTCTACTCCATTCTATGTAACGATCCAGTCGGCAAATGCTCTATTGATGTTGGTTGTAGTCAAACTACGGGATAATTTAAAGTTAAATTGTGACTTTCCGTAGTAGTAAAATGTATTTCCTTTATTTTGGAATACTATTTATGTTCTTTGCATGTATATTTTGTTAGAAGTTTGTTTCACTTCTCTGCGGAAGACCCATAGCCAATGAATTTACTTAAATTCTTAGTGATAACTGGTATATCTATAAAACGATATATGAGGCCTGCGAAATGCTACTTCGCCCTTTTTTTTCAATTATTGAGCCTAAACTTAGAATAGAATAGAAAACATTTATTGATCATAAAATTAAAAATACAAAACTAAAACAAAACATAAGTACACATACAAATATATTTATGATCAAAAGGTTCTGCCTCAGCATGTGCCGTAGCAGCCGCAAGGACGCGACGGCGCTGATAACTTCGTCTACTATTGGACGTACATTTAAAATACAAAGCGTTTTATTCGGTGATAAATTCGATAGGTATAACAGTTTGTCAGTACTTAAGGATTATAAACCAGACGCAGAAATAAACACGCTTGATATTCACGGTACCTCATTCACTGGTATTCAAGTGCACTTCCTCACATCGCCACACGAACATGCATTAAAGAGTTTCCCACGAAATGCCAGAACTGCCGAAACTTGTTCGTTCTTACACATTAGACGTGGACGTGGCATTGTGTGTAAATACGATGCTATCAGGGAACGAGACTGTTGCATTCGGCACGTCAGCCGTCACACATCATTGTATTCAAATGGCCAAACTCCTCCTGATGTTGTTAAAGTCGCTTTTTTCAATTCTTGATTGAATAGATTATTGGACTGTTTAAAAGCTTTGTCGGCTCCGATGACGTAATGGTGGAGATCACCTAACTTTCTTCATACGAATATTATGCTTTAGTAATATTGCAGTGCATAAAGGAAGCCTTTGCCTAGCAGCGGGACATCAAAGGCTAAAAACAATGGAGTGATCCATAATGTAATTCTATTTATCTGACGTCTAGAAATCTAAATATCAACAGGGTATTTTACTACGGTGTTGATTTTAAAGGTTCTAGATCTAGGCAAAATGGAACCGTTTGGATCAGTTCATTTTAGTTTTCAGGGACTGCTTACAGAAATAAAAATTTGATTAAAGGGTACTAAATAAGTGTAAGCATATATCAACTCTTTGTTACGAACGCACAAAAATATGTGATTATTAATAGACAATTTTATGTTTTAGTGCATTTCATTTAATATTTAGCGCATAGACTAGGTGGAATGCATTTAATATATCCTATTAACTACAACATACGTTCTTGTGGTATACTACTTAAACGTAAGAACAATATTATCTTCAAACGCGTCGTTTCAAGTTATATCTTTAATCTTTAATATGTAATATTTTTGAAAAACTTAGCTCTAATATTCAACCTACACAATTATTACGCAACTCAGATCCTCTTCTTATAACGATATACTTTTTATGTAATCATATGAAAAAAATTACTTGTAATTACAGTTTTTGAACACAGCATTTAATTATCTTCGTATAACATTAAAATTTACGCAACATTTTAATGCAAGTGAGACTTTCAATAGGCTCAAATATTTTAATGTTACATTAATCATAACTGTATTTACTTTTCATTGTTGACGCAACAATGCTTATGTAAGTAAGTAAGTGCTATTAAAACACTATTTTACGACCTAGAGTCTAGCCTAGACTGTCAAGTGAAGCATAAGAAAATTTAAAATTGGTGTTGTAAAAGTATGCATATAATAGATACCTAAAACTAAGATTGCGGATTAAACTCGCGTGTATTACTATTCTAAACAAAATATCGCTACCTTAAATCTCAAATGGCGTAACCACCAATTTGGTCAAAATGACTTTTTAATGCAGTTATATTCAGTTTTTTTTTCTTTATCGATCTGTATATTTAAAATCCTCAAACTCGCAAAAAAAAGGTTATTACGACCCAATGTTTTTTATAGATTTGAACACTTTTCATAAGGTAAACAGGTCGTAAAAGGCTTAGTCTAATTTACTTGGTGGTTACGCCCATAGAAATTATTGTGACGTGAAAAAAATGTCAAAACAAAAGGGTGTAAGTGACATCATTTGCCGGCGTAACTCGTAAGACACGCTATTTTTCGAAATTGCAATACAAAAGAAAGGCGTTTACACCCAAATTCGCTGAACACATGATTGTCATTATTATTGTTAGTATTGATGCGCGGGGGGATTAAGATTGCGGAGACATTGGCTATTTATTGCTTTTCCTTGTTTCGGCATTTTAAATCAATGTCCAAACACAAATCAGAATCAAAGACCAATAACGCGCCAAAGTCAACGTAACGGTCACAAAAAATAATAAATACACGGAGGAACGTAATCTATGCGCATAAGTACGCAAATGGCTGAATACATCATAGATAAATGTATGGTGGATATACAGCAGCGGGGGTTACGAATGACAAATTTAATCGAGTTACGTATAAGTGAAGTTTCCTATGTACAAAAATTCTTCATCCTGTTATAAAACTTAGAAGGTGAGTATTACCCATTACATCACTATGAAAACGTGACATATGGCGTAACTTTGTAAAAAGCGTAATACAGAGTGGAAATTTAACGTTTTCTTTCATTATTAAGTTATTTTAAAGCACGAAAGACAATTACTTTCGGGAGATACGACCTTCACCTCTTAAAAATCATGTTTTTTATACATACTGCGTAACTTAGTGTCCAGTTGCTTTCTCTTAGTCCATAAATCGAAGTATAGTTAAAAAATGATTTGCCAAATTGTGTGCATATACTAGGGATTGTCAGCCATATATAGGTTAGTCTTATTTGTCTGAAGTAAAACTAAAATCAAGAGAAACTTTTCTTGTTTCGTATTCTTGGGAACACTTTGCCGAAAAAAATTCTAGCTCAAGGTTTAACAAGATACATGAGTAGGTAGGTAGGCAGGTATGAACCTAGCAAATTTCCTCAATATCATCGTTTTTGGAATAATTATAGTAGTGATGGTGTAATGGAAGAGAATATTAAATTGAAAACTAACAACAATATTCATGATACATTAGAAGACAATATTTAGATTTGAAAATTGGCTGTTCACCAAAACAATATAGAAATACATAATATACAACCTTTCTGTGTATCGATCGATAAACTCCATAATAATATGGAACCCTATCTTAGCCTAGTCTTTGGTCCCAATTTAAATGAAATTTGGTACAGATATAGTCCAGAGCCTGAGAAAGGACATAGGCTACTTTTTAATCGACTGCGCTATAAAGAAGTAATGTTTTACCCGTTAAACTCAACCCGGACGAAGTCGAGGGCCGAAAGCTAGTTTGAAATAAAACTAAGATTACGGATTGAACTCGCGTGTATTACTATTATATTCCAAACATAATATTTAGAGAGGGTCTCTAAATGTATCTGTTTTGTTAGTATTTATTTTACCGTCAGAATATTAATTACTCAGTCTAAAGAAAAGTTATACTTTCGGTTCCCGTCGTTCGAAATAACGCTTCTGCGCTAGTTATATCCTAACTGATTGCGATGATGGTTTGGAGCAGCCTTGTCAGCCCTAGGGAGTGAATTCGCGTTTATGACCTCGTTCATCACCAATATGTCAATGAAACACTTGTACCTAAGTACTTGTTAGTTTATTTTGTTTATTCCCGTACAATATCAAAATAGTTTTCGCCTATACAATACTAAGGTAACTAAGACCGTAGAAGAAGAAGAAGTATCCAGATCCTAGATTATCAATACTAATATTATAAAGAGGAATGATTTGTTTGTAGTGAATAGGCTCCGAAACTACTGGACCGATTTCAAAAATTCTTTCACCTTTGGAAAGCTACGTTATCTCCGAGTAACATGGGCTATATAAAAAATTAGGGATCCGTACTAAAACTCCAATAATGTAACCCAAGGTGTAAAAGCCCTGGTCTCAAGTTTAATACTACAGTTATCAGTCTAGGCGTTAAGGAGAACGGCGTTCATTTCCTATTACTGCTCCAATTCTGTAAAGATATCGGGGTGTTGACAAAATCTACAACACGCCACTGCTTCGGTTATGCAAAATACTCGTTATACTAGTGATGTTAGAATATTTAGTATCGACAAGGTGAATAATCAAGACTGCTACGGCCGATCCCTGAAATGATTGAATATTTGGCGACTACATGAACGATTTAGGAGGTTTTTTATTCAAAGTTGAATTTAGGTTTGTTTATACTTACATCATAATGAGAGTTTTTGTATTCTAACTTTGTTCACTAACTACTGTTCACATAAAAGAAAGGCAGCATAGTTGAATCATATTTATTTATTTTTTCGAATCGGCTGCTTGGTAATAGCTAAGTAGTACAGGACAGTACAAATTGGTCCTTTTGTATGCCTCTGGCTGTAACCGAAAACTGGTCCGTAACCAAAGTAAGGGCGATTCATATTTGCATTTACTCATTTTTTACTGACGAAAAAATCGTGGAAAGTTTTCAATTCTTCACAAACACTGTAAAATTTTAGTGGTTGTTTCCCCGCAGTAAAATAATTATTCTACCTAGTAGTTTAATATATTTGTGCAGTTTATTTTTATTGATATTAATAAATACTAGTTTTACGAAAGGTCTAAACGAAACTCGAAAGCACGTTCGAACTGCTTTATTATGTAGAGCGTAGAGCTTCTTAGCTTTAATCACCAATATCATGCGGTAAGCAGTACCTGGTTACGTTAAAAGAACTAAAACTTCTTACGCTTTTGAGATGGAGAATAAATATTTGGAAAAAATTTAAAAAACATGTTTTTTTAAGAAATAACTAGCATGATTCGAAAGTACCTACTACTTAAGGTGAATCTTTCTGCTGGTGGGAAAACAAACACTTAAATTTCACGCTGCATATTTTAATACTTATCCTAAGGAAACTTGTCTCCCAACACTACTATGTCCTACAGATAATTGAGTTATTTGCGCAACTCATGTAAGGTGGTCAGAAAATTTGAAAGTGCTAAGTATAGGAAGCTGATTGCGATTTGCACTTAAGGTCGACTTTGGCAAACCTGTTCGACCAATTAGACACTGAACTATATTAATATATAGAGGAAACACAATAACGTTTATATCATATAGCCTAAACTACAAATTCAATGTTATATGAAACTAGCTGTGCCAGCGACTTCGTTCGCGTTTCCCCCGTTTTTTACACATTTTCCATTGTGTCTTTGCTCCTATTGGTCGCAGCGTGATGTTATATAGCCTTAAGCCTTCCTCGATAAATGGTCTATACAACACAAAAAGATTTTTTCAAATCGAACCAGTAGTTCGTGAGATTAGCGCGTTCAAACAAACAAACAAACTCTTCAGCTTTATAATATTAGTATAGATATCTAAACGACCTTTATATTTTTCACAAAGGGCAACAATCACAAATAATGTTCCCATGTAGAATGATAAAAAGAAAATAAATAATAATTTATACATTTTACATAAATAACTAACCAACCAAATTACGTCTAAAGATCTCCGATTGGCCAAGGTTCAAATATCAAGATTTATCCAAAATAATTGTAAATAAATGTTAAAACATAATTTAAGCCTTTTACGGGTAGGTAGATGAGATATTTTAGGAACAGGTAAGTAGATATATTTATGGTACATAATTATATGTAACTATTTCGAAGGATTATCAAATGTAAATGGTGCGTAAGTAATGAAGCGTAAATAAAATGACAGTCAATTAACTAGGCATATGCAAATTTCTCCATATTAAGCATAATTTAATACATCTGTTAAAGTAATCCAGTTCAGTATTTGTTCAACGCCACCTTAATAAATAAGAATTTATTACATGGATACGAGAACGCAATAACGCAATTAATTTGAGTAATTACTTCTTGTACTTATTTATTACAAAACACAGCCAATTTTATACTGATTGCCACACTAATCAGTTCGTTTATTTGATAAAACTGTCAAGCGATTCAATTATTTCGTGTATGGTCTCGATCGTGTGCTAGAGTAGACTAGAATAATATTAGCCGAAAATGTACAGTATGTAATAACATGTGACAATTTGACGTGTAAGGAGAGGTACAGATATCTAATATTACTGGTTAACTTGGGACTAATTGGCGCGCATTCCGAGCACGATGAATGGCGGGCGTTCGATCATGCTGGTACTAAGCTACCCTCTACTGCAGTCAGTGGTTCGGTTGCCGAGGATCGTTCTAGTAAACTGGTAGTTAATATTTTATCTCTACTAATACTATAATCCTGTTTTAAAAAGATAAGAATAATCGCATTTTGAATTCATAATTATGTATTGATAAAAACATGGCAAGTTTTAATCCATGTGTAATCAATTTGAAGTTGATTCGAAGATCAAAATTATTACAAAATTAAGTGCTTCAATGATTGCAAAGTTTACCGAACATAACAAATTGCAAAGATTACCGAAGTATTACAAATTAAATTTTCATATTATCCATCATATCCATACCTGAAAAAAAACTATTCGAAACCTAGTCATTTCTGCCTAGTGAATGCAATGACGGGTTAACGGAAGATTATGTTATCTGTAACGGAAGCTGGGCAGGCCAGACGGTTGCATTTCTCAATAAGGACGTTGCCTTGGCAAGAACACTTGCAAATACTTAAATTTGCGTAACTGCCTGTACTCGGTCCAACGAACAGGTTAAGCATGAATGAAGTTCTAAGATGGTGCATGTATGATGCAATCAATGAATGAAGTTGAACTATCTGAACTTTAGGACGTATTTAGCTATTGAGAATGAAGTACGTATTATAATAATTAGTAAATGGTGCATTACTATTAATAAATGAAACCAGTGCTATTAATATCTAGGGGACTCGGTGAATTTCATACAGCCTTGTTGGTTTATTGGTGGCAAGCGTCGCGTAAGGACCGAGTGTTCACTGGTTTGAGTCCCGGTAACAGCCAATTTAGTGTGAGGTTTTTTATTAAGAAGTGAGTCGGCCCTGAATCAGGAACTGGGATGCACGTCCTTAGCTCGCCAAACACGTCAAGCCGGTGGTCCCGCACCTAATCTCTCATCGGTCATGTCGGATTGTCGTAGTTCGGTGAACAATTACGGAAACGTGAGAAAACAGAGTGTATTTGTATTTGCTCACACACTCGGGTGCTATAATACCTATTATGTCCTGCGCAGTTGGATTCCATTGAGATTGGCCACCATGGCCGAAATCCTCGGGGACCTTAATTTACTTTATGCATATTTATTTAACGTTTGTCTATAAACATTTGATGTTCAGCTGAAATTATATAAATGGCTTTGTAACAACATAAATTCGGAGCCAAAAAAATACTCATGTTCTAACGATTCGTTAATGTTGACGTTATTTCCTTGCTATTATTGGTATTAGTTGTTTTATGAAGCAGACTAATGTAAAACAAATGAATTACCTATACTTAAAGCAGTTATTACGCAAGCGGCGGAACAAATGTTAAATGATACAATAATGTTACGAGTACAAATGACTATGGCATGGACAATGCTACGGGTTTGCAGAGCGCTTAGGTCCTCAATGTGTCGTGTAATTTAGCCCTTTAGGATGAGGCTTTTACGAAGGTAAACGAAGAGATCACCATAATATATTTTACATCCTATGTTTCTTTCACACTGTAGTGACAAGATTACCTTTTGGGTGTGTTAAAGGCAGATTATTATTACTGAGAATACTTAGAAAACAATCGATTTTATTGATGTACTAGATGTACTTATGTTATATTTAGAACGACAGCCTTTTCTTTATTGATTTTTAATTTTTACAATTAGAAAACTGAAAGTGTCCGGGATATTTACCATGTTGTTTTGTTTTAATACATACATACATACAATCACGCCTTTTTCCCAGAGGGGTAGGCAGAGATCACTTTCAGCGATCCACTTTTCACCTCTGTGGGAAACGTGACGTGACGGGTTGTGGACCACGTCGCCGCCATTTTGCCTTGTGCATTGTTTTAACAAGGTCATTGCATTCCCACGAGTAGCAAGGATATATGACGGGGGAAGGAAAAGGGAAGGAAGGATACTATCGCCTCGGATGATTTGGACTGAGTCGATAGTAGCTCGAGGAGCCGGGGTCGCTTACCCGTATACCGTTCACCAACCACCGGACAGATAATTGTGCAGTCAGGGGATACCAGTTTGTTTTAATGAGCTCCCGATATTAGTTAGTGCCGAAATATCGGGAGCTCATTAAAATAAAACAACATGGTAAATATCCCGGACACTTTCAGTTTTCTAATGTGTGTAACCATGACAGTTTAAAATTATAATTTTTACAATTATAATCAAATGGTAAAATGGTAACATTTTACAGTATCGTAATTTTCAAATGTATTCAATTAATTGTGACATGAAACGTTGTAGTTTGTATGAAAGTAAAGTGATAGAAATAGAAAGTGGTAGTGTCTAACCAGATGGTAAATAAGATTGGGAACCTATGAATTCAGCAATAATTATATTAGGATAGACTTTTGAAACACTGAGACACTCAATATGATAAAAAAGGGATTTAGGTATCATCTAGAAAATTCTCCGATCATTCAGAGATTTGAGTGTGCTGTCTTAAATGAAGATATTTACATTTAAGATAATTTCATATAATTTAAATGATAATTTATTATCGAACGAGAAGGCCTTTAAATAAAACCATTAGCTTGCAACTCTTAGGTCGACATCATGCATAAAAACTATGTAACTAATGAATTTGAAAGTTCAAATTCTTGTTTAATATCTCTTAGGAAATATGTGTCGCTAGTCGGTAAGCATTAAATCTCAATTTATATTACATCAAAGTGGACTCGGCTTATTTAGAAGGCTAAAATAGTTTTTCTAAGGGCTACTAGTGAAGAAAGATCCCTATATAATTTATTGTCATAGTTCAATAAATGCTAAGATAAGCTTTAATTTCATTCCAAGGCAACCAGTACAAGGACTCTAGCTTATTGATAGGTTCTGCCCGGTCTTAAACGTGACAGAGATTTAATTAGAGATTATCTAATATCTAATGATACCACTGAATAGGTTATAAATTGATTGTAGCAAAATTCGAAACGGTTTATGGTTTCATAACTTTCTTATACCATGAAGCAAGTCCTGTAGTTGCGAATCGATCTACATTTTTTTTCAAATGGACATAGGTAATAAAACCCGGATTCTATTATCTATATCTAATACCTAGTAAAAATGTCGCAGTGACAGTTCATTGGCCCTACACGAAGGACTAATTATATAAACAACATATGTACCGGTATTCATATACCTATCTCAGGAGATATACGACAAATTACAAGGATATGAAAGACATTATAACAAATCGTTAAAATCTTAATAAACGTAAATGCTGATTATAGTTTCCAGCATTTAAGCTTAATATTGCACCAATCTACTTCCTCGTTGATATAATGATCATAATCGGACTATATTAGAGCTAGTTTTGCTAGAAATGTCTCAATACATAATTTCTATTTCTCAACTATGTATTATATCGTGACTTCCTGTGTATCTCTCTACAATGTAAATTTGTTCTAAGAGATCCAAAAGATTTTCTTTTAATCTATTTATGGTAGAATACTGATATCACAAATACGTCTAAAAGCCTTAGAAAACTGTAACTGCTCGGGATATTTACCATGTTGTTTTGTTTTAATGAGCTCCCGATATATCGGCACTGTTGCAACCGCCATGATCACGGGTGAACTGAAATATCAGGAGCTCATTAAAACAAAACAACATGGTAAATATCCCGGACAGTTACAGTTTTCTAATGTGTGTTACCATGACAGTTTAAAAAAAAAACGTTTTAAAGCCTTCAGACATAAACATAAATAAAAGTACGCACAGGTAAACAGGGTTAGAAAACACAATCAGATAATGTCAATTCAAACAATCCAAGTCACGAATTTAGTATCAGATTGTAAAAATCACCTTATTGTCTTTGTTAGAGAAATTAGCCAATTGTAAGTAAGTATCTACGACTTTTATGAAATAGTCATGGCGTAGTTGGCTAATGTTTAATTAGGACAACGATTGTTTTGTGCGCTAAATGGTGGTGCTATGTCACCCAAATTCCATTCACTTGGAAATGTTGGATGGTTTTGTAATTAAAAACTACTTTGCCATTGCAATTAACTATTGTTTGTTCACGATGTGGAATTCACCAAAACGGTTCCTCATGCCATCTCTAAGCCATGATTAAAGCAAAGTTTTGTCACCACATACTTTGCTTAGCTTAATGATTCAAAAATGTTCTTCTAGTTACAAGAACAATTCATTCTAAACCGTAATAACCTAAATGTACTCTTCAGATTGTAATTTAGCATTATCTTGTTTACTAGATAAGGCATGCTGAGATGTTTCCTTTTGCTTTATTTTAGTATTTTAAAACATTACGTAAAATTAATAAAGCAATAAACGTTTTTTTTATATTTTTTATTTTATGATAGGCTTGCTTACTAAATAATTCTAGAATTTTTACTCGGTACCTACCGACTACTATTCAGACTTCTGTCTTTTGCACTGGTCATGGATTTTATTCTTCATTACATTACAATATTGGTCCCGGGTTTGGAATGAACACTGATTTTGTCCATTGTTTGAATGCGTAGTATTAAGTATATTTACATATTCCATTGTTGAATTTCAGTTTCGTAACATATAGGTGTAAGCCCTTACCATAAAAATGTAAGTACAATACGTAAAGTATGTGATGTTGTTAAATATTTATTTATTTACCAGGTGGAAAGTTATATGAACGATACTTATTTACTTTAATATCGGAAGCATGCCGCCGGCATAATATGTTAAATGCATTGTGCTGTGATCTAACTCTGTCAAACCAGTTGACATGTGTAGTACTGTAGTGCAAGTTACTGTCTCCGCACAGTTTGCATTAGCATCTGTTAAACAGGACAACGTTTACATGTAACGAATACGAGCCTTTGTAAGCAGAATAACGATAGCCTTTTATTGGCACACATTATCAATTCAAGTACTTATTACTCGTCTACTACTATACTACTACGCCTATAGCGTGACGACTGGGTCAAAATTATATGATTCTATTTAGTACGTATGTTAGTTCATAGAAACATACTTAATTTAACAGTTCAATCTATAATTGAAACCTAAAAGCTTTGTTGTTGTGCAATCACTTACCTATCAATTTCCAAGTATAAAACCCATGAGATATTTAAGATTAAACAACAATTGCTGTATTTACCAGACTACGTTTAAACATTTTTAAACCAATGAGGATTCCAGGTTATTCATAACCGAAGTGGATTTTACGACAAAATAATTTGACAGACCCTTTGTAAATCTTCCAGTGTAAATAATATCTGTTAAAACAAAGCTTAGACCATTATTATAGAAGTGACATCAGCTCACGTCGTAGATAAGTGGCAATTTCTAATCGATGGCAGACGTGATCGAAATCCATACGCAAACGAAAGTGCTCGATATAACACACGTGGGATAGTCGAATCACTCTCTTGAATAGACCGTGAATTACGGTACATTACTCCTCGGGTTTTAAACATGGATCAAACGTAACTATGTATAAGCTTATTTGCTAGGATTTGAAGACAAAAATAAATATAAGATTGGCGAGATATTTACGAATATTGGTATACGTAATAAATAATATCTTAATCTAAAAATAAATCCACCCAGTCAGTTTCTTGCGTACGATGATTCAAGTACATAGATGATTAACTTTGTTTAGTCATAAAATTGTAAGAGAAATTGATTTAATTATTCTCTTACTTCAAAGAAGTTTTTACTTAAGTTAAAGTACGGTGACTTCTTAATTTTTGGTTTCATAGATTGTAAATCAAACTCAAAACTTATTTCAATTGTGATACTTTTACAGACCTGGTACGTATTAAGTAAGTTCTAACACCTGTCATAGTACGTTTGTATAACATAATGAGGATTAAACTTAGGGCGACTGCATTTCCTGCACAAAACACTTTGTCATCGCACTTTTTGTCAACTTGTAGATATGTGACGTCACACAGAAGTTTTTAGCTTTATGCAAAACAGAAAGTTCACATTACATTATTAAAACACAAATGCACACATTTTGTAATTCTTGATAAGTACCTATGGTGGTTTCCAAAAGTAATAATTTCAAATAAAAGCCCCGGACCATGAATAGTGCATCAGTGTTTGATGATTATAATGTGAGTTCAAAGATACTATACTATGGTCATAAAGTCAATAAAACTAGCATTAAGGATATTAGAGCATTACTCTATTCTGCATTCGGTATGTATCGTGATTAAGTTTTTGTGTCTCCGCAGGTACCTAAAACATATATGCATATGATAGGTAAATAATAGTGAATATTCTCTACAATATAATACATTTAGTTAAGCAAACTAAGTATAATTTAAGTACGCAGCGTCTTATATGGATTGAAATATTTTTATGATTGTAGCCATTGCGTTACCCCTGACGTAAGCTATACAAAATTATTTCAAAACACGGATGTCGGAAACAGCGGTATTAATAACATACGTCTGTAGGTAAGACCTATATTTTAGCACTGTTGTAATAAATACTACTCAGCGCTGAAATTCGTTGGTTTATTACTATGTATTTTAAGTGACTTGAAAAATGTTTATTGTTTAGCAATTGCGTATACTATGTAACGCATGTTTTTCGATTACAACAGTTTCGAAAAAATAATTTAGAGATGCACTAAATACTTGTATTCAATATTTAAATGGTAGGTACGTAAAAGTACCACATGACGTTTTCCCTTCTTATGAAATCGCTAAAAAGCCTTTTAGTCTTTGTCCTTTCTCAGTCTCTACAAGGACGTAGTGGTACATACGGATTAATAAAATTAGTACCGCCTACAACAAAATAGGATGACACCTAAATGAACCTTACGCGTTTATTTTATTGAAAAAGTATAATGCATCTGAATTGTATAAAATGATTATGTTAATATGCATAGCGACTTAGTAAGTGTGATCAAAGCACTGAAGCTATAATTCAAACGTCCGATGACAAGGTTATGAATCGTTCCAGTTATTCCGATTATGAAAGTCTCGTTATCCAACGTGGCAAGTGGCACCTGTCCGATTGTCCGGATAATTCGAGCACCTAGTAGATGGTTTGCGAAACAAATTGCAAATGTTGCGTTGTTGCTGACGCGTCGGGCGCAATGGTCGTTGCTGACAGGGAGTACGGTCAGTCGAGAAAGTGGTCAGTTTGGAGAAAATGTAATGACTAAAATAGTTCTATGGTTGAGTGCATTTTAAACAAATGCGCAATCATACCCTTTCAATTGTTTATATCTCACTTACGAATTCGATCTCTAACGACATTTAACTAGAACTCAGCACTCAATCTAAACTTATATTATCGTATTTATTTCGAATACAATTAAAAATTTAATGGAAACCCCAGTAAAATACTCTTCTGTACTGAAAAAGTAATATTATAAATACCTAAAATCTAATAAGGAAAAGCTAGCCGTCCTAGTGGTCTTCATATATTGTACGCGGAATTCCTGTAACGGTTACTCCGTATTGTGGAAGTTAAGGGACGAATGGATTAATTTCATCGAGTCAGACCACTTTATCGACCGACTGTACTATATTTGATAGACGAGAAATACTATCCGTCTTCGAATTAAATCATTCACGTAATTCTAAATAGTAAAAGGTATATTTCAGACCTAAATCAAATTATCTTAATAATATGTTACCAAATTTATATTAATAAATGGCAATTCTGACGTCCATTAACTAGAATCGTGATCAACTTGAACTTTCAGTTTCAGATCTGTTTGGTTTCTGCCGGTTAAAAGCACAACCCTATATTGAATATGATTAGTTAAAAATAAGTAAAGTACGCATACTAAGTAATATTACTCTGTTAAGTATTACAGATCATAATCACAATACTTAAACCAAATAAGTTCCATCTATCAAAACTTGAAGGTCAGCAGCCCACGGCATATATTGCGTTTTTGTGTAACAGGTGTATGATTTGTGAACGGCGGTGTATAATAAAACGGTTCTATCAAAGGTCTTTACAATACAATGCGCACTTACAGAAGAACATGGTCGCGATTAATAATATTATGGTATGTGAATAGAATTTATTGCCACTAAACAGACCGGTGTAGGTGGACTGTTGGCCAACAATAGCCGTGTAAGGGCGAACAGATAGGGAAGCGAAGTTCGATTGTATTGTTTCTGTCCAATTCGTGGACTGTTATTGCATCAGCCTCTCGATGTAGGCCTTTAGCGGCATTGTTGCTGTTTGATTGATCTCACTGCGGTTAAAGGGTGCACGCTGGCAATTAAAGCCACGTTCAACTAGCACTAGTTGACTGAAGACAAGTGAAACTTGTTAACTAGACAACGGGTACTTTGGGCGCTCGCAAGGAAAGATCTTTGTGCTGATACGCGATGCCTTGCGCTCTCCATATAAGGGTTTGATGTCTTGTAATCCAATTTAGCCACACTGTCAGGACCATTAAGCGGACCGAATGTTTTCTTATATTCCGCTATCCCACGTGTTACGATTGTTCCATGTATGTATCTTTCATTGTAGATTTTACACTGATTAGTGTCGATTGTGTATTGAACGGTAAAGATAACGATATAAGATATCTACGTACACAAAGTACGTAAATTAGACTATGATTAATCGATGTTTGAAAGAACGGAAGTTCTATTAATAATAATATGCTAATCTTAATCGCATATATCCTGGACATACCTAAATAAAAAAGCAACCCAATTAACTGCAACATACGTTACTCAATCATGGTCTAAGCATTACCATCAAAAGATATCATTTGATAACAATATTTTATCTCACAATAATCGCTAACTGCCTTAAATTAAGAGTGTTATTAATTAAAAAATTTCGCATTATAATTTCGAAAGAGCACTAATGATCGTGACGCCTACGGAGTAGTTCATTTGAGACAACCTTGGATTTGGATTAAATGCATTTGTCTTAAATAGCTGGACTCATGGATATGTCCGAGTACTTAAAGTAACAAGATTGTTTTACATAAACATTTTGAGTACATATGAATTTATTAAGAGCGGATTTTGTACATTGGGTGTAGGTAGGTTAACTGAGGCTTTAAAGAAGAATTTCAATATAAATGGGTTGCAGTAGAAAGTTATTGCAATTAGATAAAGTGGACATAAAGTAAGATTTCGGGGTTACTGATGTAGGCCTCCAATTTATCTTTGCATTGTCGTCTGAAGAAGATAGTAAGAATTGAAATTTGTTACAGAACATAGCTAGCGACAAGAATTGAAATTAGTTACAGAACATAGCTAGCTAAGGAATAAAAAAGATAATCATAAAATGTACTCATGATACAAAGGCAACAAACTATTTTGTAACAGGATATACAGTAAGCTGTATATCCTTTTACCAAATTGTAGTGTCTACGGATAGAGAGCGGAAATACACAAGCAATGTCGAAAACAAGCCTTATGAGCGGCCTTAGCTCCACAAAAATGAAAAGAACAATGCCCTAATACGATTATAATCATCTCGTCGTGGGAATACTACACTCGTGCGCGTACGCAGGTCAGTTGCTGTCAGCAAAACACATTATTACCACATAGTGTAGCGACACTGTCGCGCAAGGTCGACAGCGCCCTCTACAACTGTCACTTTGGTTAATGAGCGAAAAATACTTATTAAGGTCGCCACACATTTCCACTCGGAAAGGGATCGGTAATAAGTCCAGCCCCATATCGGTGTCCAAAAAGAAGAAGGTTCTAAATTTGGCTGTAATTATTTCAATAAAAAAAAAAATAATAGAAGTTACTTCTCAACTAGTATTATTTGCGAGAACACACATTTCTGACTGGCTCGGTGGACCAGTGGTTAGTGACCCTGGCTAGCGGTTCCAAGAGTCGTGGGTTCGATTCCCACTCGGGACAAATATTTGTGTGATGAACATCGGTGTTTGTTCCGTGTCTGGGTGTAATTATGTATTTAAGTATGTATTTAAAAATATCTATGTATGTATATCAGTCTCTGACGCCCATAGTACAAGCTCTGCTTAGTTTGGGGTCAGATGACCGTGTGTGGTAATGTCCCAGATATTTATTTATTTGAAATAAAACTATTTTTTCGGATTGAACTCGTTTATATTATGATTCTAAACATTTAATTTAGGGATCCGAAGTTTTGAGCTCTTTACAGCGCTCATGATCACACACAGACTCTAGTGTTTAGTCGTAAAATTAGTTAAATTAAAAACTTCTTGACTCTGTTTTTGTCTTTTTTAAACTCAATATTTAACAACGTTTTTAATCTTTGTTTTGAACACCTGTTATTCATCCTAATAGGAAAGCTAACGTAGGCACCTCATCCAAAAAAAATCCAAGAGTGATCAAAGAAGCAACAGAGTGAAAGCCAAGTGAGATTTCATTCGATTCTTACGACATCGTATCATGAAACAAATTGTGTTTTGATCTTGATCTAACTAAATATAGATCTTTATAATATACGAGAAGTAAAAATAGGTGTAAATTACCTATTTTCAGGCAGGCATTCAAAACCTTTGACTCAAATACTCGTATCGGTTGATACTAAAACTGTTTATGGACACAATCGATGAGGCTAAATCTACAGAACTAGATCATTTACTTCGTTTACATAGAATTAGATCAATTACTATTTTAATAAGCGGCCATAGTAATAAATCTTATAATAAGGTCGAAGCTATTGCAAGTTACTTTGAAAGTGATATCTAAACATAATCAATTATGATTTATTTAGCAGGTATCGAGAGGGACACATAGACAAACAAGAAATTCATACTTCAATAATATAGTACAACCAATTTCCGCTCATCACCATCATAAGCCATGCGAGAGCCCGGCCGGCCCAGGGGACGTATATGGGTTCACGAATGCATATAAAGTGATCATATCAACTTAACATTCAGAAATTAACCACGACGGCAATATAAATGAAATCGTCTGTTTGCGCGGTATTTTAATCAAATATCTTATAACATGATTTTTAAATAAAGGTGGATAGATATTAAACCAATTTATTGATATAATAACACAATCTGCTAAAGGACCATTTGTTTGACATAAACCAAATAAGTATCTACTCAAAAGTAAAACCATAATATGTCAACCTACAACTTTTTATCACATTAAATGAGTAATTATATGTAATATAGTATTGTCTTTTAATTATTTGCGCAACAACTACACATTTTTAATAAAACAAATTTTACATACTAAGCTCGCGTGTATTGTTATTCTAAACAATATATTATTTAGAGACCCGACATTTCGAGCTCTTTTCAGCGCTCGTGGTCACGGGCAAGACTGGAGATGACAGTGGTTTTAATAACAAAGTTAAATCACTACCGCTACCCTACACGCGAGTTTAATACGTAAAATTATTTGTATTTGTTGTTTTTAATGCTATTAAAATTCAATGTAAATTTTAAAATTTGAAATTCGCATTGATGACTCAACACCTGTGTAGCTCAGTTGGAAGAGCATCCGACGTGATATCGGAAGGTCCGGTAGTTCAAGTCCCCGTTCAGGCGGGGTCATGGTGCGACTTTTTTTCAAATTTTAAAATTTACTCAAAATTCTTTTCTTTCAAAATCAACTTCAAAATCTAGCAAATTCAAAATCTAACTTACATAATCACACTTGGCCAGATATGTTAAATTAAGTTCAACGATGAAGTATAACGTCAGGCCTTATCAGATTGCAAATCAATACATCACTAGACTTCATACCAATATGGCAGCTGCGGTACTGTTTTATAATCCACTGCACTTTTAGCACACGCAGTTTTCAGTCTTAATCTAATAAAAACACCAATGAAGGTCGATCGCATAAATATTTAGAACCTCATTCTCGATCCTAATTAAGAATTAAAGACAGTTATATTTTTGTGTTATTTTCTCGAAAAGGGCAAACAGATCAGGGTAGTACGTAAAGCTCTTGATGTCATGATTGAAAAGGTTTTTGTGTAACGTTTTAGATTGAACGGTACAAATACAGTAATTAAATCATTTAATCTAGATACCGTAATGAAGGTATAAGGTTTTATTTTTTTTAATATGGGAATTCTATCTTTTTTAATGTACTTTTTATCTTAGGAGAGCTTTATTGTTAGTGTACCTGATAATGGAAAATCCTACCGTCATAGTTATCAAATTTTATTAGCAGATCATATTTTATTTTTAATTTTTCTTCATAAAATATCGTATGAGAGTTTTACTAATTAATAAATATTTCAAAATACTCCCATTTTATGGTAATTGATAACAGTTGATGACACTAAACAAGATCCATTAACACACAAAAAAAAGAATAAATAATTTTGTGTCCTACAATACCTGTTAAAATATTACTACAACTTTGTTACTTAATTTAGAGTAGTTTCCTACTGTCATGAATAAATTAGGTATGTTTACCTAATAAGTTAAGCTAGAGAGTTATTTAATCAACGCTAGTCACCTACATTAGAATTAATACTCGAGTTGTTTTTGACACGATATTTATATCTCGCGGCAAGGTTTACAAACACTCCGTATAAGGAATGCGCTACTAAAATGTTGTTGACACAAAACTTCTGGTTTCATTATTTTGAAACACTGCTACCGTTTAATTTGAAAAGGCTCATTAAGAGATCGATGCAAGAATCTCTACATTACCGCATGTATTCATAACTTTCACAAAGTAGGCTTATCCTCGTAATATTACGATTAGGCATGATTTGTAGTCGAAGAAATTTTGCATTTGGAGAGGCCTATGTCCAGCAGTGGACAGAGATGGGCTGATGATGATGATGATGATAAATATTTTTAAAGGAATTTGTAAATCTTACAAAACATGTTTATTAGACACTCTCACAGTTAATGAAAACAACGTGTGGAAACGTCCACTCCATCTGTGCAGAACGAAGTCGATCAACCCGCACTTGGCCATCGAGGTTCAGTAAGACCTAATCGCCCTAGTTAGGAGCCGGACAAAAATGTTTGTATCGGGTCATTCTACCACTAGAGGTGTAACCTTCGGACAACGCCAGCGGCGTCATGGTAGTTGAAGACTAGCTCCGGGTCCCATGAAGCTGCCTTACGGCGATGAGATACAACCCGCCGTTTTAGTCGGTAGACCCCGCTCAGGAACCGCGGTCGGCACGGCATTAAGCATTTATTCGCTAGTCGCTGGGGAATCCGACATGCCACTGGTAGAGAACCCCATCTTCCTGTGAAGGTGCGTAAAGCATTTCAAAGCGTTAAGGCTTGAGACACGTTGAAGATGTAGGCAATAATAGGCTAAATCGAACTATGAGTATTTGCTATTTTACTTCCATCCATTCCGTCCATTTTTAGATTAAGTGCTACTTACGGTTTATCAATGAGAAATTTTAGTAAACGAAATACGTTTTTTGACTTATGCATAATGTATAAATTGTAACAAGGTCTTATAAATAGTTGGTCATGTTACTTACATAGAATTAAAGTTTAATTAAACAAGTGTTAAAGTATCACTAAACAACTTATTTAATTATGCTTCTTATCCACGCTTTTATTAAAGGGCATTGGGCAAGACCTCGAGACCGAAACAATTAGTACAGTACTGATTAGATTATAAGTAACTATTCAACGATAGAACTACGGTGGCTAATTAGGAAACACGAAAAGAGGTTAATAATACAATTTGGAAAAAAATATTTATATTTTTGGTTGTTCAAAAGGCTAATAACCTTACAAGTAATAACAAAGTATAAACATTAAAACTTAAAATGTCACATCTTAACTTTAATCTTTGCTAATGTAAATTTTATTATTGATTTGCAAATTTTTTTTTTATTACTCAGCATAATTTTGTTGGTAAGGTAATATACACCCATATGTTTATTCAAACATTATGCAGTTATAAATGAAATTTTGAATATTTATTTAAAGTAAAATGAATATCTGTATGGTGTCTTGATACATTTTATTAATATTCGAAATTAATATTTTCACACTCATTTGACTTATCATCAGATAAAATTCAAATTCAAATTATTATTATATATGTATTTTTAGAGTGAATAACTAACAAATTCTTACATTAATTAGCATATAATATTAAATATCTACAATTTATTATAACTAATTAATTAATATGAGTATCTATTTGATCTCTGAATAACATTTGCATGAGCATGCTGCAAAATGACTAATATACTATGTCGTTTTACCAAACTATTCAATAAACCGATTATATAATGGGATAAGACAAATAACACGAATCTGATATAAACCTACTTATTTCCATCAAAGTGGAATGATAAATTATGGAGCCGTCAGCAAGTTCGCTTAAGCATTATTAAGTTAGTATTAAGTGATACATAAGTTCTTATTAAGTTAGATTAAGTGACTAATCTCCGTTGAATTGGCTCTTTCTCTGTGCGGATTTGATGTTATTATTATGTAAATATAATCCTCCGAGAAGTGAAATCGTTAACTCGAACATCTTAGTACTTCTTTCGTAATATTATTAAATTAGTTACTGAACATAAATGTATTTTCTCCAGCTGAGTATTTGTACTCGGTCTTGTGTGTTATCTATCTATCTATACTATAATAAAAAAGTAGAGGTAAAAATTCTTGTACTTTTTTGAAAAATGCAAAAAAAATAAGTCAGGGATATGTTTTGAGAGTAGCAGAACACATCCCCATACTTAAAATAAAACCCAACTACGACAAAAAACGACGCTGAAAAAGTATAAAACAAGACTTTTAGAACACTGAACTGAACAAAGTTGCTTATGTAGTTCCAAGTAAATGGACACAGTAGACTCTACCAAAATGCTTATGTTGAAAATTGACAATAATGTCATACAATACTATTTTGAAGTATGCAATATTTACTATGTAGAGATAGGTTTTCATGTTTGGAAAACCGCAGTCACACGTTGTCAAAGTGCTACGGTAGGTAGGTACTTGTGTATGGAACGTGTGACTACGCCTTTCCAAACATGAAAACTTATCTCTACATAGTAAATATTGCATACTTCAAAATATATTGTATGACATTATTGTCAATTTTCAACATAAGCATTTTGGTAGAGTCTACTGTGTCCATTTACTTGGAACTACATAAGCAACTTTGTTAAGTTCAGTGTTCTAAAAACCCAACTACGACAAAAAACGACGCTGAAAAAGTATAAAACAAGACTTTTAGAACACTGAACTGAACAAAGTTGCTTATGTAGTTCCAACTATGTAGAGATAAGTTTTCATGTTTGGAAAACCGCAGTCACACGTTGTCAAAGTGCTACGGTAGGTAGGTACTTGTGTATGGAACGTGTGACTACGCCTTTCCAAACATGAAAACTTATCTCTACATAGTTGGAACTACATAAGCAACTTTGTTCAGTTCAGTGTTCTAAAAGTCTTGTTTTATACTTTTTCAGCGTCGTTTTTTGTCGTAGTTGGGTTTTAGTTTTTAACTTTTTATTATTTGTACTATTTTGGTGTTAAAGTGTATTTGTGGCGCATAATATTATCAAAAGTTAAATTGATGAACCAACATGTTTTATATTTTAAGGGGACGTAGTAAAGAAGCTATGAACGAAAAGATGTGAACTATATGCAATCAGTCCATGAATATACGTAAAGTCACATGCAAATGCTAGTAATATATATATATATATATTTAAAATGTACAAGTAAAACGCTTTCCAATAATACCAAACACGGCGTATTTATCTTAACTTTATTTTTTTACTCTGTATGTTTTGTCCGCTAGTGGGCGCTACATTAGATTTTGTGAAACCCTATATAGCCTATAACCAGCGGACAATTAAGACGCTTCTAATGATATGTCATTTGTCGAATTCTGACAAGCAATTTAGAAGTTATGTGGAAACAGATGAACATACATACATACATACATACATACATAGCCTGTCAAAATCATAACCCTCCTTTTGCTTTGCCGTAGTCGGGTAAAAATTGTGTCTCTGTCTGTTTGTTTGTTTGTTTCGACTGACCTCCTAAACGGCTGAACCAATTTAAATGAAAGTTTACACGAAGGTATTTTAAATTCCGGAAAAATGCATAGGATACTTTAAATCACTGACAATTAACTGGTTCCCGTGGGATATTCAAAAAACCTAAATAAATGACTGATCTCTGAAACTATTACACCGATTTAAATGAAATTTTGCATGGTGGAACCTTACATCTCCGGTCATGATCTTAAAAACGCTTAGTCACGGAAATTCTTATGGGATAGTTAAAAAACTAACATAAGTAGATCGCTTAAAAAAATGTTAAAAATATATCGGCCAAAATTAACCTTCTGTCTAGGACTACACGGATTACAAAATTGAAAAACGTCATTAGTAGGGGAGGTAAATGGCTAGATTTGCAGTTACTCGAACGACATGGAATCGGAATAGAAAGATTACGAAAAGTATATTACACTTTCTTTATAAGTGGGGGGACAGCGATTAATACAGGAGGGCTACCTGGTAACAAGCTGTTGAAAGAAAAAAGTTATTTGACCGTGTCAGTCATTCAAAGTGCATGTTAAATAATCATTAAAAAGTGACATTGTAACGATTTAGACCACAAAGTTATAATTAATCTTTGTGTCTATTGAAAAACACATAATCTTGAGATACTTTAGCGCGTTACATTTTTATGCAGAAGGTTCAAGTTGATATCGAAGTCCTGCTGTATAATAATCTGTAATTTTTTTTTCTTAACCTGTATCACCTCACTGCTGGGCAAAGTATCCTTCAAACTCATCTACTGCTCTCTGTCTAATGCTAGGACTTGCCAGTTCTTTGATACATGGACCAGATCGTCATACCATCTTTTCTTGGGTCTTCTTCGGCGAAAATCGTCTTCAGGCACGCAATGTGTAACAATTCTGGTCCATCTATTGTTTTTTATCCTCGCACATTTCATATCACATTCCCCGCCCATTGCTACATCAGTTTTGACCAACAACAATACCAGTACGGGAGTGGATGGTGGTATATTTTATTTTAACTTAATACCTATGATACTTCGCTTCATAGCTTTTTGTAAAACCTTGGACTTCTGATTTTCGGTGGGGGACCAAGATGTGTTAGGATAAGCAAGCAGTATGAAAACGTCGATGAGTTTGCGGTTCAGTGATATAAGAAGATCACCCTTCGTATACCCATTCATGGAAGCTTTTCCAGGCGTTGTCTGCTCTACGGATTATTTCTTTGTCCTGCCTGATTTCGAAGGAGACTGCCTAGCCCAAGTATATGCTCCTCTACATATTGCTTTACGTGTCTGTTGACTGCAATCCACTAAACCAGTGCTGCTGTTGGTCATGACCTTGGTTTTGGTCTTGATCTATTCATCGTCAGTCTAACATCAACGCTTTCTGCGCTCAGTTGTTCGAGTATGAACTCAAGTTCTGTCGATTGATACGTATTTCGACTAGGAAAATGCAAATGCAAAGCGAAAATTTATCAGTCGCCTATCCTCTACATCAATTCTTATTGTTGCCTAAGAATATCATAGTGACCTGAAGACTTTTTTGAGCGTGCTATTGAAACCTTTGGTGATAGGGAGTCACCCTGTTTAACTCTTTTTTGTAGTTTGAATGTCAGGAAATAAAATTAAAGAAAGTTATCGTATAAAAAGATTATTACTTATAAAATCACATAGATCATTAGAAAACTGGTCAAGTGCCCCTTGGATATTTGTTGTGTCAAAGGTTTTAGTAATTGTTGTTATAGGCGCGATTCTATGGTCACCCCATGGAAACCGTCAGAGATTATTAGTTTTTCATAATCCTGCCCAATTCTTTTAACAATGTCTTTGTAATTAGCATTAGCAACTATCCTATTTAAGATCACGCACCCTCTTCCTCCCGCATGAAGTGTACATATCCGGTAGAGGTACATGAAAGGGTGCAAGGAGTCTCCCATTTAAAAATCTTGCTAGACAGAGTCTGAGTCAGATCAAGACTCCAATAAAATAACTAATACTACAATAACTCCCGTTGGGCTCCCCAACTATCACGTTCTTAGCTGGCAAGTCATGTCAAATGGTGTCAGATTTGATATGACATGAGTGTTTAGTTCTTGGTTAGTTAAATAGATGTCACTATGCAGTATTATTTCGCAATATTGCTTCAAAGTAATTTAGAGGAAGATCCCAGAGCCGCCAGACATCACTTATTTTCTAATGGACAAAATATATACCATTGAGTAGTGGTGGGGTGTACTATCATCATATGACTAGTTGCTACCTTGACCAGACGGCCATTTTTCAGATATCAACCAATCAAGGTACATAGAAACACTGCTCACCTCACTTAAATTCTGATGGCTGATTTTAACATATATTTCACACAATATCATTAAAAATCAGGTTTCATTACTCCCAGACACATGCGGTCGGCGGTTTTACCTTACAGACGCTTTAAAGCTATGAAAAAAATTTTACTTTTACTTAATTTTACTTATTTTGCGATGCTTGATTTTTATATATGTTATTCAAACAACTATTTTAAAACGTTTTGCAAACGGACAGACCGATCTAAGGGGCCAAACATTCACCAGACCCAACTGTTTTTGATTTTTTTTTCAAATTGAATTTAGTTAAGTTTTTCTAATAAAATGGTTTGTAAGGAACAATTCTATAATTATTGCGGTCAGATGAGCACTTTTTAGTTGTTTGAATAACATTATATAAAAATCGAGTATCAGAAAATAAGTAAAAGTAAAATTTTTTTCATAGCTTTAAAGCGTCTGTAAGGTAAAACCGCCGACCGCATGTGTCTGGGAGTAATGAATCCTGATTTTTAATGATATTGTGTGAAATATATGTTAAAATCAGCCATCAGAATTTAAGTGAGGTGAGCAGTGTTTCTATGTACCTTGATTGGTTGATATCTGAAAAATGGCCGTCTGGTCAAGGTAGCAACTAGTCATATGATGATAGTACACCCCAACACTACTCAATCGTATATATTTTGTCCATTAGAAAATAAGTGATGTCTGGCAGCTCTGGGATCTTGGACCAATTCATTAGTTATATTTTATTAAACTTGCGCTTTACGTTATTATCTCATTGTTTCATTACGAATACAATACAATATACGAGAAATATACAAAAACAATGCGCAAAAGTGGCACATAACAAAGTAGCAAAGCAAATACTGATTAATTCGTCACATGGCGACACACATCGGATCGGTAGTTTGTATTTTTTACCTTTTTAAGTTATCCTGATATCAAACATCAATTTTGTGTACCAACTACATAGGTACAGTAAGCTGTTTGCACCCATTGAAACCTGTTCCTGTCAAATAAATTAAAGTTCTTATCGTGGTTTTAGTAATAAAATGTGAAAAATAATTTTGTGAGTCCTAGCTACCACTCTCCTCTCAGGCTAGATCATTCATCAAAAAAACATATTGTGCGAGTGAATTATCTTTTAGTTGGCCGATTTGTAATGAAAAATGTGATATGTTGTTTATCACCTATTAATCTGTATATAATTTCAGGTTCTTTAATGGATATTAATCTAATCAATTACTAAGTTTAATTATATTTTATTTTGTAATAGTTTTTTATAATTTATGTAGCTTTATTTATTTTTTACCTGTAATTTCTTTAAAAAAATGCGTCCTGAAATATAAAATGCAGACAAAAGTTACTATTCTACGCAGACGAAGTTGCGGGTACAGCTAGTCTTTAATATGATTGCGGAAAACAGGTCTGGGAAAGTATCAAACTGTTCTCCTACAGAAATTGGACGGCCGTCCCAAAGAAATATGGTTATAGTAAAATAATAGACTGTGGAGAGCAGTCATTATATGAAGCAGTTACGCCCAAATACTAAAACGAACACTCAATTCAATTATTTTTATCAAATTTCCTTTATTTACTCCGGTCTCGTCTAAAACTTCTCCATTAAATCTATGTTTACGTCCACAACTACCATTAGTTGGTAACAGGTAGCTTGATTCAATTTGATTTTGATTTTATTACATATAGCTGAAAGAATTTAAATGTTTGTTTGTTTTGGAACTTCAATAATACTTACCTATATACGAATACTAATATTACTAACACTACGCCACGCACCAGTTTTGAAATTCATTGTACGACTATTCGATGCTTTAATGGTGAAGGAAAACATCGTGAGGAAACCTGCACAACTACGAGGAAATTATCAGGTTGTGTAGTCAAAATGCAGGTGCACTTGGCCAGCGTGGTTGACTAAGGCCTTATCGCCCTAGTTTAGGGTAGGCTGCCCCAGCAGTGGGGACGCATATAGCCAAATATGATGATGCATTTGCGTGATAAAATGATGACCAACAGTGCAAGTAGCGACAGTCTTCAGGTCAGTTCAAGAAGAATGATAAATCGCGAAGCCTCTTCTAAGGCCAAATGGAATTACGTGTGGACTAGAGACGGAAAGATCTTTGCCCGGCGAGAAAACGGATCTCCACGACATCGTCTAAAGTCCGAGCTGGATTTGGGTAGGGTTTTTGAGCAGGAATAAGTTAGGACAAAAAAGCTATTCTGTTGTTTTATTATTTAGTTACGCAGTTGTTAGCCGCTTAGTATTTTATTTTATTGTGTTAAATTTTTGTTCTTTCTTTTCTTTATCGAATGTTAAAAATTGTTTTATTTTTTATCGTGTGCGTGTGTTACATGTCAAACCTTATTCGCAAAAGCTACTTCTAAAAATACATTACATAACAAACATCACCAGATTGAGTAAAAATAGTAATGGCTAACATTAAAAGTAAACGTTTGAGATTAGGGCTTCTAAATGCTCGGTCGTTGAATACCGGTCAGGATGAGCTATTGGTAGCGTTTGACCATTACAAGCCAGACGTATTGGCGGTAAATGAGACATGGTTGTCAGAACACGCAGAGTGTCTCGCTCCAACCATTCCGGATTACACTTTTGTTCATAAAGCGCGTAAGCAGGGGAGAGGTGGTGGCGTCGGTTTTTATATTAGGCGTGGTGTGGATTTCCGTGTACGAACACACCCGCTATCGCATTTAGAGACAGTTGTTCTCAGACAAATGGAGGTTTATTTACAACAAAATAATATCATACCAAAATTTCAATCAGGTTTTCGAAGAGGTCATGGAACTGAAACGGCTTTACTGCATGTAACTGATGAACTCACTGAAGCCTCAGATAGAGGGCTGTGTAGTATTGTAGTACTGCTCGATTACTCACGAGCATTTGATTGTTTGCATCCTGATTTATTAGTGGCCAAACTTTCACGATACGGGTTTTCTAAAGAGACGTGTCTATGGTTCAAAACCTTTTTAGACAATAGATCGCAGAGGGTTGTAACGGAGTCAGAGAATGGTGAAAAAAACTTATCTGAAATCGGTAAGCTTTCAAGAGGAGTGCCTCAAGGTTCGATCCTGAGTCCTATCCTATTTTCGATCTTCACAGCAGACTTACCTTCAACCATGCTTACATGTAAATACCATTTATATGCGGACGACACCCAAATGTATCATTCCTTCGAGAGTACCAATATTAAGCAAGCAGTAAAGCAAATCAATCAAGATCTAGACAGCGTATACAAATGGTCACAAAAAAATTATTTAGTTCTAAATCCTGCCAAATCTAAATACTTAATATGTGGTACAAAAGGTCAAATTAAGAAAGTAGTAGATAGCGACGAAAAAAATTAAAATTAATAATACAATAGTAGAGCACACTACGTCCGCTAGAAACTTAGGACTAATCTTGGACGGAGAGCAAAAATATGAAAAACACATAAATGATAAAATTAAAAATGCTTTCTTCAAATTAAAATCATTATATAAAATTAGACCCTATATTAAAGAAGAATTAAAAATACGATTGGTAGATACTCTTGTGTTGTCTCCATTCAACTATTGTGACTCGGTTTATGGTACACGACTAAATCAAAACTCTGAAAAAGCCATACAACGGGTACAGAATGCGTGTATTAGGTTTTGCTTTCGAGTTCCGAGGCGAGCGCATGTCACTCCGTTCATGAACGATAAAGGAATACTTAACATGAGCGCGAGGCGTGAGCTGCATTATGCCTGTCTCACTCAGAGAGTAATAAGGTTTGAAAGTCCAGAATACTTGTTTGAGAAACTGTCGTGGAAAAGAGATCTTCACAGAACAACCCTTCGTTCAGTCGAGTCAAACCTGCTTCGAATACCGCCTCACAAAACAGTACGGTATAGAGGATGTTTCAAGTTTAAAACCGCGAAGATTTGGAATGATCTGCCTCCACCGCTAAGAACCAAAATATCACCAGCTACTTTTAAGATAAGGTATAAGGCAGCTTTGCTAAAAAGACAAATTGCTGTTGAAAATTTGAGACATTCTTACCGCAAAATGATAGCCTTTAAAGATTTTTTTCATTATTAAAAAAGCTTTCTACTCACCAGTTTACTACCTTAGAAGTAGCAAAACACACACACACACACACACACACACACACACACACACAGTACACGTGCAAATAAGCACAATACTTTCACAGACACACGCACACTTATACAGTCATACTTTTTTCATATTTGTTTGTTCATGTTTGATTCTTCATATTTGTTTGTTCATATTTGTTTGTGTAGATTTATTATAAGATTTTATATTGTAAAATGTCAGCCAAGCTCACTAATTTAGCTCTCTCATAGCATCCCTGAGAGCCGGGGGAAGTTGAAAACCAGCGCGGGCACGGGGCCTCTCCCCGCGACCGCACGAGCTGAACCTCCTCCGTTTGTCTTGACAATTTGTCTTAATTTTATGTTGTAAGTTGTAAATGTTTTTTTATTGAGGCAATAAATGGTTTTTTATTTATTTATTATTTATAATATTTATTAGGTAGCGCAGTGTGGGACGGCCACCTACCAGATGGACTGACGACCTGGTGAAAATCGCTGGGTTTTGTTGGATGCAGGTGGCCGTAGACCGGTCGCGCTGGAAAGCTTTGGAAGAGGCCTATGCTCAGCAGTGGGCAGCAATCGGCTGAGATTTATTCAGTTTATCCTCTTTATTTTAGTTTAAACGTATTACACTATTGTACACACACACACTGCGTTTAATTGTGCAATTTTCACAAAGAATAGAAAATCCCATCGCATTCGATTTCTGAACAAAACCGCTAACATAACCTAGTTAAATCCAAGTGTCCATTAGACCCAACGAAAGTGAAATCTTTCGCAAGTCCAGTAATCATCGCGAGTACATCGGTTTCGATACGCCTAACAAAATAGCATACTTATAACTCTGTGAGATTATTATCACCGTAATATTTCACTACCTGGTGTTTGTAAGAAAATTGTTTACTTAGTTGATGGTTGTTACTTTCAATAGAATTAATAATTTACAGGCACGAGCCGTGGACGTAATAACTGATCCAATCAAAAACATAAATGTGAAATGAGAGCCAAGTTCAATATTATGATAATTGCCTTGGTTGTTGACTTCAACGACAAAAGAAGTGAGATCTAAATGGGTGCCAAGTTCAATGGTCAACCCTGAAATTTATTTATAAGTAACACTATAACATACCTATCATATCTTCTTATATCATAAGATAATGTATGGTGGTAGCCTATGAAGGTCTGTCTTGGCTAGTTTCTATAAACCTACCAACGTATTATTATGTTCGCTAGCTAGTTTCTACCAACAATCCAAATTTTCGGAATTATAAAATAAATACCGACAAATACCAAACTAACCAAGACAACTAACTAGACTACTAACTAACTAACTAAAGAAAACTAGCCAAGACAGACCTTAATAGGCTACCACCATACATTATCTTATGATATAAGAAGATATGATAGGTATGTTATAGTGTTACTTATAAATAAATTTCAGGGTTGACCATTGAACTTGGCACCCATTTAGATCTCACTTCTTTTGTCGTTGAAGTCAACAACCAAGGCAATTATCATAATATTGAACTTGGCTCTCATTTCACATTTATGTTTTTGATTGGATATCATTACTTTTTGTAGAAAAGTATATATCATCGTAACGCCGTAGGTCCTTTGAAAAGGACAAATTCAAAACTAAAACTAGACTTTATAAATATAAAACAATTGAATCAGTTACTGTATTTTCCTACGTTTACGGGGTATAACCCTAAGTAATAAATATGAAAACCGACTATAAGTACCTACTCTTAATTGTAAATAAGTAAGTATGTATACCTAAATATATACTTAGTGCTCTGCCTTTCCCGGTATATAGGCGTGATTAGGCACTAATTAGGTATTTATGTTAAGCGTTCATAATAGAACCTAACCGCAGCATGGTCTATTGTGCCTGTCGACCTCATATGTGGATCTCACTACCGCTTACCATCAGGTGGAGTGAGGTCATCTTGTTAGCCTCTTATAAAAATAAAAAAAAAATATTAAAAAATTGCCAGTTTTTTATTTTTTCCTTTGTATTCATGTAATTACCTATCTGCATACCAAATTTCAACTCTCTAGGTCATTTGGAACTGGGTTAGAATTTTGATCTGTCAGTCAGTCAATGATAAAAATGAGGATTTTTGGACATTAATATCTAAATAACTGTTTGAGATAAGCTTATGAAATTTAGAACACATATTTATCTCGCAAGTCACAATATATGAGCCAAATTTGATACGTTTATGTGAAATAGTTTTTGATTTATGAGGGGTTCAAAAGTGGTTCCAAATGGTTCGTGTAATATTACACACGGTGCGGCTCGCCAGTTCTGTTTCTTGAACTTGGCTTGACACGCTACCGCGTGTCTAGATCCGGAGAATTGGCTGCGAGTAATCCATCAAGTTTAATGAAGCAATGATACTTATGCACCGATATCATTTGGCAACTAGACGTTTGGTAAGAATATTTTAATTGATGCTTGTGAAGTATGCACACGCAATGGTTTATATTGAGAAGGAGAGAGATCAAAGAAAGAAAACCTGTATATTGAGCCACTAACCGCAGCCATTAAATGCGAGTTTTCTCACACGACCTAAAATATATTTTTACACATACAAATCAACAAATTAAAAATCTTAGCCATGTCTGTCTGTCTGTGTCTTAGATCCATATTAAATTATCGTGCCTAACGGTGTATCTAATTACAATACATACCACAATGTCAACAATACGTGTGATGTACTTTTTTTTTCCTAGCTGACTTACGATGATGGCTTTGTCATGGCCTTGTCATCATTACCGGGCTTGCGGGGGAGCGGATGGCTCTCACCCCTACAGTGTGATGTACTTGAAGCGCAATGAAGAATATGAATAAAAAGTGAAGATGTCCGATATTTACCATGTTGTTTTGTTTTAATGAGTACCCGATATTTCGGTACTGTTGCAAGCGCCATCATCACGGGTCAACTGTAGCCTTATAATTTTCAGTTTTCTGATGTGTGTAACCATGACAGTTTAAAAAAGAAAGTTGCTTTGAAATAAATGCGTGCTATTTTTTTCTTTTAGATACCAAGATTTACAAGTATGAAAAATAAATCAAGTGGTAGGTATAAGGTTGTACGCTGTTATTATAAGTTTTCAGGTGAGTGTTTCAAATACATTTTAAAATGCTTATTTAAGCCCTGTTTCTACATCGTTGAAATGTAGTCAGGCGCATTTCTAATCAAGCAATAAAATATAGAATTGAATAGAATTAAACCGGATTTATTTCCCTAAATAGGTATCAGAGGTAATGTATTCGCATATGTATTATATTAAGTACCTGAAACTACTAACGAGCATTTCATATTGCATCACTAGCACGGATTAAACGCAATAGTAGAGTTGTCTTAATATATCATGTGTTAAATCTACATAAGTGATAACCCTTGTTTTGTTACTTGTTTAGACGAAAAAAGAGTACTTACATTGTTAGGGTTTCGTAGCCAAAGGGTAAAAACGGATTTTTTCACCGTCTGTCTGTAAATACCGCTATAGCTAGAAGAACGTTTATTTTTTAACAAAATTATGAGTTTACAAATTATTTCAATACAAAACAAAGGAAAAACAATATTATAGCGAACTTCGTCCGCGTGGAAAAGAGTCTTTAGCCATATTTTTTTAATATTCCCGTGTCTACGAAATGCCCAGCAAGGACTGAATGACGCGTGGTAAGCCTGAGCGCTGACAAATAATAATATAATGAATGTGTTATTATGAATCAACCATAAAATATAGTCATATACTGTTGCGAAATATTTCTTAGAAAATTTTATCTACACTAATATTATAAAGAGGAAAGATTTGTATTTTTGTATTTTTGTATGTTTGTAATGAATAAACTCAAAAACTACTGGACCGATTGCAATAATTTTTTCACCATAAGAAAGCTGCATTATTCAGAAGTAACATAGGCTATATTATATTTTTTTTTAAATTAGGAATCCTTACTAAAACTCCAATAATGTAACCCAAGGTGTAAAAAAATGACCTGAAAAATTACTTACGTCGCATACGCTGCGAAAACTATTGATGATAGAATAAAATCATTTACTACGACTTTGCAGAACTCTCCAAAAAGTGTCACGACAGCATATGTCTAAATATAATAGTTATGTCTCAGTAAGCGGTTTTTTATTCTAAAAATTTAATTTATATGTCGCCGCTTGAAAAGGCTCTCTATTTATACCTTGGTATTAATCCTTATCAAAATAAATTTCTTTATATTCAAGACGGCTTCAGTACCTTTAAATAACTTTTTGAATTATTCAATTCGGACATTTCTTTCGGAAGATATCACGAATTTAAAAATGCAAGTATTAGAAAAATGTCGCGTGGTTGCCACTTTGATTTTAACTTGAAGGAATTTTGAATTCGCTTTAAATTCGTTTCGTAGGTAAATAAGTACCTGAATAAATATTATATTTTGATGTAATATTTTATATAGAGATAGAGGTATACCGAAGCGAAGCGAGGGCGGGTCGCTTTGTAGAATATTTTTGTTATACATGATTTCTATGTAAAATTTGTCGAGTAGTGTTTTTTTCTACAAGAAACATACTGATTTCATTTTTGGCATCAGTATCGGTCACTTATACAGAATTGACCTCTCTACAGATTAATAATAAGTATAGAAGATATTGGTATTGACCCTTACAGCGTGTTCACACCTAGGGATTTTTGGGCGATTTTACGGCGAGGCGATATGTGAAAGATATTTTTACTTGTTTTATTTTACCTTAGTCTTTAACCGCAATCAGTCCTGATGTTTATCGAATCGAGGCTCAAGATTGTGCGTGCTTACCTAGATATTCTCGAACCTTGAACAAATTACGTTTTGTCATAAACCGTTTCTAGTCAACAAAGTGCGTAAGTATGTACTTTAAGTATTAAATGTGGTTAATATTATTGCGTACTACGTTCCTTCGAAATAAAAAAAATCTTTTATTAGTATTAACTGCAAACGTTAATTAGTCAAATCTGCTAACAAGCTAAACCGACCGCTGCATAATTAAAAAAATAAGAAAACAAATTTTGTAACGACCCACATAGCTGTCCGTAAAACCACACTAAATGTTCACGTAGAGTTTTGCAAGGAGACAATTACTGACGGAGAAACAGGTAACTGTATCAAATACTTATTGCTGTAAGGGTTAGAACACATGAGCTCAATGGCATCATTTCGTAGTATCTTTCATTGATATAATCTATTGTTATATTTTTTTCATCCACTTTGTCGACTAGGTCTAAATCAAAACTTTATCACATCGATCTAACCAAGACTGCTTTTCATTGACATTATTTGTCATGGATATCAAAAGTTTATTTATTTGTGCTATTTTTATGTTTTTAATAAATGAAATAAATGAAAGCGTTACGAAAAAACACATTGAGAACAATAATACATATAAAATTTTGTATACATATTTGTAAAATCAATCGGGTCTATATTTTTAACATGTTTCATGAAAGAAGATTTTCAGTTTGTCCCCATTTATCTTGCGTTTAGCTGAACCAATTTTGATATTGTGTGCAGAAGAATATTTGTCATTTTTATTTTATAAATCTTTTCTATTTTTCACGATGTTATCATGTGTTCGCAGCCTTACTATGTAAAGAACTTATTCTGTAATAGCCCGCTTCATTACTACAACTGCACATTAAAAACGAATAGTTTGTACTCGTAATGGTATGCAAATACTGCTAAACGACGTTTTTAATGCTCCCCGTACATTAAAATGCAATGTTTACATAGTATACAAACAGACAGTTTACACGTTTATACTCTTATCGTAGTAATAACTTCTATATATATTGTAGAAGAGGTTCGATAACATTAGGTCTACGGGTGTCTAGGGTAACTACTAAGTATAAAGCAAGAAATCTGACATAGGCGAAACCAATTTTCTCCCATTTACAAGACTTTCAAGATGGTGACTTCATAGATATTAGTCCGTCACATGTCCACCCAGTTTGTACATTGCTAAAGGTATCTGCCGATATTCTGCAGTAAGAAAGCCAAAAAGAAAGAAAAAAAAGAGAAAGAAGAAAAAAGAAAGAGAGAAAAAAAATATTTATCCGACAGCATATTGAACATTTAGTAATTTCACAAATTATAACTTATCAATCCCAAGAGTATCATCGTAGACTTTAACCGCATTATTTAAATAATATCTATACCAACAGTTTAATAGTTAATCTACAATAGCCATTTAACTAGTAAAAAAACCGACGAAAGAATTTAACAGTCGTTAAACCTCTTAGATTATCTGAACAAACATTTACCAGATTACCATTAATAATTATTAAATGTAAGACGGGAAGAGGCCAATAGAACGGTTATGTAACGTTGTTAATTAGTTGATGTACGTACTTGATATTCAAAGGTTTCGTAACTTTCCAAGCCCTAGTTATGAGGCCAATAATAAAATGAAATAATTTGTTAACACATGTACGCATACGCTTCCGTAAAAAGATGCTTTCATAACTAGGTGATCAAGATAGACCAATCGTTGCGATTATGAAGAAAACTGTATCTCAATGGAACTGCGACACATCCGTTTTATTGGCAAATAAGAGTTTCATATTTAACTGAGCAGGTTTAACCAGTTTACGATTACCGTAAAGTCGGAAAGTGGTTTTGTATCCTCTAACATTAGTGTAAGTATGCCATTTCCTTTTCACATGACTATGGTTTATTTCTACTCATAAAGTCGACAACACAAACCTCCTTCGAAATTATGTAATTGGCCTACTATGATGATTTTGCACAGCATCGTTTTCACTGGGCGAAATGCCTGAGGCGCCACTTTCCTTATCTTTTACCGACGAAATAAAAAGACACAAATGTTATGCATGTGCAATATTATAACCGCGACCTACCCTAACGTCTCTGATTATGCCGGTTAAGCCGGTTAGAATAAAAAAAAGTTAGCAAAGATAATTACACTTTAGCAATACGTATAGTAAAACTAATAGCATTCGAAATGTAAAGAGTGACCTCATTTGAATAGACCTAGACTGGATGTAGCTCTCCACAGTCGACTCTACCCGAGTGAGGTCGTTCATCACGCAAAACCTTATAACTCAGTCGGTTATAAAGGAGGCATATGTCCATTAGACATGAGGAAACCTGGCACACCTATGAAGAAATTCTAAGGTTGTGTAGGACAGGCCTAGGTGGAGGAGCTTAATATCGGAGGCCAAGACTCATTTTGGGTCGCTGCGCCAACCTAGTAAGTAAGTAAGTAGTCAACCAACCCGCACTTGGCCAGCGTGATTGACTAAGGCCTTGTCACCCTAGACTTGGGTAGGCACGTACCCCAGCAGTGGGGACGTATATGGGCTGATGAAGAACTGTAGTTTTGGCGTGAAAGTGCGACAGACTACGAGATTGAGTAACTTTCGTATTTATAATGTTATATTATTACCAGTAAGAATATTGTAAGCATTTGAAATAAGTCAGTAACCAGATAGCTTAAATTATAGCGTTTCTCGGCTATTATTCCTGGGGTTATTTTCAGAAGTAGGTACTACCACTGTAAGAAAATTACTTAGACTTGTCAGAAACGTTTTACCCGCGTCTTATTGGCTTGGAAACAATGACTATCCTAACATAAAGCTCTCTAGCCCTAATATATGCCAATAGCCTTCACAGCAACTCATTATTGTAAACGGACCGTAAAATCGGAGCAGTGATAGCGGTATGCGGATCAATTAACTATAGTTAGGGACATGGCCAGTCGTGCCTCGGAATGTAGGTGCTCAATATCGTTGACCGAATACGTCACAAACAACGGTTGATTATGATCAATGAATTGATTTGTACGTCTGTTTACTCGTGTTAAACATAGCATTGATTTTCAGATTGCCGTAGTATCTTTGTGTACTCTTTTATATTGTGTGTATGTTTATGTAAACACGGACCACTGAAAAAGATTGTAAAAGAGCTATAAATAAACCTCAATCAAAATTAATTATAAGTTACTCCTAACCCCATTATAGTTTACCTACTAATACATAAGACTTGTAATTGATATCATGGGCACGGTAATATTACCTAGAATACTTCGCAGAGACCTGATTCTAAAATGTTAATATCCTAAACATTAGACTTTTTTCTTATACTGAAGTAATCTTTAATACAAGAAGATACGTCAAAACGTATCTGAGGTCTTAGACAAAGTAACAATATCAAAAAGAATAAAATGTATGGGATTGACAATAGATTGAAACACGTCTAATGTCAATCCGATACATTTTAATCTTTTCGAACTTCGTTATCGTTTTGATATTGTTACTTTGTCTAAGCCCACTGCTCTGTCTTGAGATACGTCAATTTATAATATAAGACAAAAGCCTAACGTGAAGGATATTTTCATAAATATTCTTAGCTCTACCTAGGCGGTCGATGAATAATCGTCACTGAGACTGGTCGCTGCATTATCTCGCACGGTCCGGTCCGAACGCACGACCTGCCACAGTATGCGAGTGCACCACTTTGTTGCCAATGCGCTAATTAACACGTTACAATACATACTCGAACATAATTATAATTATGTACTCACATACATAATATTACCAGTATAATTAACCTTATAGCCTCTTAAGACTAATCAGTAGCGATGTCGAACCGGGACCACCAACAGTTTTATTAATCTATCTAATACAACTTTATGCAGTGTTTAATATGTTGCTGACGTTCTGTTAGCTAGTATCTGATCATGTTAAAAATTTACAAGTGTTATGTTTATTTGTCAATTTAATCGTGTTGTTCATAAAGCTATTTATTGCTCTATTACATACTTGAGGAAACTACTACACAAAAAGTTCGGACCTCGTAAATGACACAAATAGCAACTGAACTTTGTGTGGTCGTACTAGAAGAGCAGAGCATATACAGAGCTTAAATGGCAACTGAACTTAGAATTCCGTACTTGCAGTGCATAGCATAATATATGCAGAGCTTAAACATATATTACTACATTGCGTTACAATTGTCGCATGCATAACCACCTTAACAAACAAATAACCGTCAACTATTTTTATTGTTCAACAATCTAACCACACTTGCCAATGTCGATGTTAAACAACGCAAGCGAATATTTATGCACGAGTTGCTAATGGCATGCGTAAAATGTGGACATTTTCCAACGAAATTGGGCGCAGTTTTGCCCTGCATATCTTAATGCTAAATAGTGCGTGGTAGATGGACATACCTACCTAGACCGTATAAAGTGCAATGTATTAATATATTACGAGCGTGCCAAATTAATAAAGATTTTATTCTGCACTGTACCTTAACCATATCGCATTCTTATTTCTCTAAAAGGATAATGCTTCAAAATAGTAGTTTTAAATACAAATTGAAAGACATTAAGAATGACCATTGGAACCGAAACAGGATTATTAAGTCTTAAAACAATATGAAGGTACATTCTATGGGAACAGGTGTTCCCATGTATGAAGGTTCATAACCTATCATCCTCCTTAATATACATACACCGTGTAGTGGTTGTTTTCCGCAGCAAAATGATTCTACCTTAGAAGCACAATAGATTTGTGCAGTTATTTCTTATTAAAATCAATTAATGGTTTTAATAAGAAATAACTGGTTAACAACCGGTTTTACGAAAGGTATAACCGAAACTTTAAAGTACCTACGTTCGAACCACTTTATTACCTAGGGCGTAGAGTTTCTTTAGCTTTAAGCATCGATTTCATGCGGCAAGCAGTACCTGACTAATCACATTTTAAAAAACAACGCTTCAATAGCTTCTCTCGTTTTCAAGTTGGAAAATTATTATTTTGAAAATTCAAAAAAAAATTTTTTTTTTAAATAATAATTTGCATGATTCGATAGTATTACTAAAGGCAAATCGTTCTGCCACGGGAAAACAACCACTCAAATTTCACGGTGTATAATCAGAAACTTTATGGTTTCTGTTACCACGGTTTATTTATTGGCACCCTGAAGAAGAAACTGAACCGTATTAATTATATTTGCTAATCTGTAGGACTTAATCTAGCCTTCTTAACCCCTAATCGCTCACAGCATATAGAATTTGTTTATTGGTTTTCGCCGGTATTACAACTAGATAAGGTTCAAAATCTGGTGGGAACTATTAGTCCTATATTTAAACAAAGTTTATCTATGAGGAATTCTGGGGCGGAGCTTATTCCCTTCTATAACTCTGTAAACACCGATAGGCTGACATTCGTCCACTGAGCTTGAATACTAGGCCTATATAGAAGCAAATAATTGATCATAATTACTAACCAAACAAATTACGTTATATGGAATGAAAATTTACACTTTAACGGTGAAGGAAAACATGGTGAGGAAACCTGCACACCTACGAAGAATCGCCCTAGTGGGTAGGCCCGTGCCGACATCATATTATGGTGTTAGTAAATTGGGTTCAAATTGCAATTTAACTTTATGAGCACTATAAATACTTACGTTAAACGCGGTGCAGTAGTTGACCACATGGATTTCTATTTTGTTATTTAAAAAAAGTCACAATGAGAAGGATATTAAGACATAAGAGCTTTAATTTAATTTTTTTCCGGTAAAATGACATGTAATTAAATGTTTGGAACTTGTTAAAATTAGTCATATATTTATGCTAGTGGGAGTAGACTAATTAAATAGCAAGTTAGTTTATTTTATTCTCAACTAGTAATTAACCCGCCCCACTTCCCGTCGGGTAAATTATTCATAAAAACTTTCCTCTTGAATCCCACTATCTATATTAAAAAAATATCAAAATCCGTTGCATAGTTTTAAAGATTTAAGCATACATGCCTACATGCAGACAGACACGGGAAGCTACTTAGCTTTATACTATGTAGTAATATTCTTAGGACAACCAATTTAAGAGTCATAGCTTGACGCTTAATAACTATCAATTTCTATGGTAAATGAACTATGTTGTGGCAAAAAAATATTTTTAATCAGATAATATAACATGGATGATGACCTTTAACTTTGCTTAAAGTCAGATCAAACTTTCACATTCAAAACATTGGGATCCTCTGATGTTTGGGTTTAATTAATACCCAATGAATGTTTTATATCGCTGTTAATGAATTTATTGCATAATGATCACTTCCTAAATTGGCTCAATAATTAGCAAAGCTTAATCTGTATGTAGTACTTGTTAAATATTGTATAATCGTTATTTTATCTCAATATTATGTATGCTACAATTAAGTACTGTAGAACAACATATAGATAGATGATTGCGAGACTATAAGACTACTGAATACCATTTTCATAAAGATAAAATGTGAGTACATATTATTATGTGTGTATTTATTTCGGTAATATTTGTGCACTTTCTATGAAGAGAGTCGTGAATAGGTATTTTTTTAAACTCTAATTAATTGTTTAGAATAAATATCTATGCTTGCGTGCTACTTAAGTCGAGACACGGAACCAACATAAAATTTTCATCAGATTACCATTATTGAGGTGGCAGGTAATGTCAAACAAAGTTAACATTATAATTTACATTGAAACTTCGGAAGTCGTAGGTCGGTGCTACATGGGTACGGATAATTAAATGATTATATTGGTTGGTAGTATTTAATACATTGTATATTAATAGTTTGTAACACGAGCCTTAAGATTCGTGCTGTTATTTGACTTCTAAAAGTATGAATTTTTTACCTTACTCATCATCATCAATTTTAAGAACCCCTAAGATGCAAAAGCCTTTACAGTTTGATATAGCTTACTTGTTTCATAATAAAGAATAAAATATGTTAAGTGTCTATCCAATAGCGAGTGGGTAAGTAAACTAAACAAACAAGGCAATAGTCATTCTCTTATTACATCGCCTTGTCGATTGCTCCAACTTACATATAAGAGACAATATTACAAAAGCAAACGACGTGTGTGGCCATTAGCCAACACTCTAGGAAGTGATACTTGCTCCAGAACTATCATTATTTGAATCGATTATCTTCCATCATAAACGCGAGCGCAACAAAGCATCATTTTCGTGACTGAACATTGCCAAATGGATTGAAACGGACAACACCCACCATGTCGTTAGGCTCGTACCAAAAATTGTACTAGTTAAGGAGAAGCTCGTTTATCCGTTGTCACAGAATTGCACAATGTTTCAATTAAACCTACTGCTGCCTACTCAAAAACTAGATTGTTACCTTACGGCAATGCAGTGGCCTAGCTAATATCCAATACGGATTGTTGCGTAAAGAATTTATAAGGTGTTATAGTTTTTGTGCTTTCAATGTTTGCTTACGTAAATAATTAAAAAATGTCGTTAAGCGACTTTTGGGCGCGAGACGTCATCTTAATTAGCAACAGGACATCATTGGCACAGGTTACATAATACTGTATCAGTGTATCACTATTATTTTTCTTAACTGACATACGATGATGGCTTAGGCTTGGTCATCATCACCAGACTTGCGGGGGAGCGGATGTCTCTCACCCCTTTAGTGTATCACTACTCTCAGCCCTATGAAACGGTAACTCGGAATGATTGACAACGATTCTATAACTTCTATAGTCCTACTGTACTTAGTGTGAAAAATAAATTTGTCTCTAGGTGTGATGGCAACCGAAGATATCTTTAACTCAACTGTACTGATGTTAGTACTAACAATAATATAAATTTTTATGTGAGGGCCTGGTGATCTATCACACAGGGAATACCCTAGTTTAGACACCAGTCTCTCACAAAGGTATGTTTATTTTACTGGTAAGAGCATCCATATTATATGTCTAAATGTGTATACCTTTGTGAAGAGAAAATAAAATATATTCGAATTTGAATATTTAAGACTTGTCTACGTAGGCATTGTTATATTCAAATTAAGAAGGTACACAAATAAATTTTTAATAGCAAATATTTATATATAGTACCTTTATCTTATTAAAAAAGGCATCAACAACTTCTTCTTCTTCTTCTTCTTATCGTATGGTTGATGAACAACCTGGTGTCAGAGTTTTAAACCGCCCGTAGGCCCCTGACATGGCTTCACACACCGTTGAAAAATCTCTCAGGTGTGCTGGTTTCCTCACGATGCTTTCCTTCACCATTAAAGCGTCGAATGATGGTGCACATGAATTTCAAATTTGAAAAACACATTGGTACCTGGCGGGGTTTGAACTGGCGACCTCTCGCATGGCAAGGAACGACCTTAACCACTCGGCCATCGACGCTTTTTTTTATCAACAACTGCATTTTATGTATTAGGACTGCTTTGGATTTTATTAATGTTAGACCTTAGAACAAAGCTCGATGTATTGTGTTATGTTCATTTAGTTTTGTCTATTTTTATGTTCATTTGCTGTTTTAATAATTTTGTGGGATAAAAAAGTAGGTGGGATGATGTGCACTCAATTTATAGATCTATGGTTGTTTCTCTGTGCTCAACATAATTTAAGCGCCTACTTTGAAGGTGTTAGCAAAACTAATGAACCCAGATTACACGATTAGGTAAACACGTTCGTTAATTTATTACTAAGGTAGACCTATTAAACAAACGATTTATTGATTCACATGTACGATACAAATACATGTCTAGCATAAACTTTTTTAATTTGAAAAAGACTAACTTAAACAATGTGTGACTGGGAATTAACTACAATCTTATGACTATCGCGGTCCTCTGTACTGCTAACTGCTGACACTAGTTATGAAATATAATATAAGGAGATGGAAATACTAAACATATAAATTAAAACTGAATGTATCATTGAAAACAACAAAAACTTTCTTACGACATAAACTACATCGGAGTAAACTCACAAATACAATTTTAACACGATTGTTATCGGTTAACTTAGAAAAATAAGTGCAGCCTTGAAGTGGCTAGATGTTAACAAAGTAATCGATAAGAGCTTGCATGATAAAGTAACAATAAGTGTCGTGACTGCTCCCGGTCAGCTCTGTCATGGCCGACTGGCCACTTACATCGAATAAAATAATACATTAAAAATGCCACAATTACTGAACAGCAGTTAAAACTAGGCAATGCTAAAGCTGGATGCATATGGATTCTGAAATCATCGATACTTTTTATCAAGACATAAAACCAGTTACTAGAAGGCTATGTAAAGTTTTATCTCATACACTTTCATGGACGTCTTACCACTACACAAGTCGTCCAGGTAACATTGTCGTGCACCATAGAGAAGAGGAAAAGAGATTTTTCCTACTTATGTAATGCCATTTTAAAATGTAAACATATATTTTTAATAATTATGATCAAAACTTAGTACAAAATTGTAAACAATCAATTTCTCGCCGAGAAACCACTCATTGTGCAGTACACCTAACAGTTAAATATTCGTCCTCGATTCTGTTTTAAATGTAACTAGATTGCTGATTTCCTTTGCCTCGGAGAAAGCTATACACTTAATACAATCTTGATTACCGGCTTTGTTTTTAACATTGAGATATCTTGGTTTATTTTTAAAAGTTATTTGTTTAAGCAATGGACTCTACATATTTGATTCAGTGGAGCAACTAGTGTAGGCAGAGGTGATTACGCAAGCCGCGAATATGGAATGAAAGTGGTAATTCAACTGTCACTGCGAAATTAGCGTGTTATCAATCCGATTGGCAATTTGCATCCGAGTTGATTGAAGCACAAACACCGAATCAGTTTTGTAAACAATTTTGGTCGCGAATTAACTAGGTTTATGTTCGTGTGTTCTAGACTTTTAGATTAATTATGTCTTACGCTTTTAATTTTAATGATGTATTCAGTTCTTTAAGAACAGGTTTTACATATAATAATATGTTTGATTTCGGCATTATTAAAGAGTTGTAAGATTATAGACTTTCGCGTTCCATTACACTAAAATTAGTCTTTAAGGTCGCGAGCGACCACGATTGGTGTAACCCAGTCGAAACGTCGGGGAGTAAGTAGCTATATAATTTGCTACTCCTAATATCGCGTGTAGACCCATAAAAACTAATTTTATTAAAGAGTTATCAGCAAGCGGTTCATCCAAGGCGGTATGCACAAACTTGAGCGTCATAAATCATGCTTCTCCGGTCACTTTGTCACAATAATAAAGGTTTCCTAATCTGATATGTCTATATGGCTCCAATGATGTGGACCGACCAGATCAAATCCAGCAAGTTGACCTTAAACAAATGCGTTTGCAAAGTTGCCCTGCGGGAGGAATGGCGCGTATACTGGGTCACTCAAAAACTGCGTAATGGTCACGACAACTCTAACATGCGTACACTTAAGAAAAAGAAACTAATATGTACCTATTTGTATTCATCATCATCATTCTCCTGCCCTTGTCCCACGCTAAGTGGGGTCAGCGCAACATGTGTATTACTATTAGTATTACTTACTATTAAAATAACCTTTCTTCTTTAGAAATTCCGACAGGGTGTGTTAGAGTATATGTATATGTGTAAACCTTAGTTTTTTCCTATATCTGTAGAACAAGTGCTTTGGCAACTGACTTTGGTATCGAAACAATGTGTGTGTTGCTGAGTACGTTATTGATTTATTTTATTTAATCATTTCTCATCGGTCTCATCTCAACGATCGACGAGTAGAACCCTGTAGTCTTTGATTGCATGGCGAGATCATGTTAAATGATTCCATTTTTAAGCCGCCCGTAGGCCTCTGAAACCAGGTTGTTCATCAACCATACAATAAGAAGGAGAAGAATTCCATTTTTGCCTATCAAGTTATGGAGCACTGATAACCACATCATAAAATTAATTATCTTAATTTACCTTAATAGGTCAAATTTTAAAGAAAGGTCAAATCAAAAGTACCCGGAATCGACGAGCGTGCATGAAGAGGTTAAGATGGATGTGGATGAAGCGAAAGTGGTATGCCAGGACCGTAGCACATGGCAGGAAGTGATCTCTGCCTACCCCTCTGGGAAAAAGGCGTGATTTTATGTATGTATGTACCTTAATTTGTGTTTGATGAACGGTAGAGTCTAGTCATGAGAAGACGACTGTCAACAGAAGAAAATCTTCGTTCCTTGAGCTTCATAAATGGATAAAAAACATAATATGTCTTCAAAATTAGGTTTACCTACATTGCAACTTGTCAATTCTTTCCTCTGTTAAATACGATATTATTATTGCGCCAGTAAATTACCTCTTTCAGTGGGCGTGTATTATAATACCCTTATTGGTTATCCACGCGAACGTGCTGCCACTAATGAAGAGATCACCTAACTTCGATGCCGCGAACAATACTGCGTGGGCGCATTATTATTATTAAACTGAACCTTGAACTCAATCGCACTATTGATTAAATATCGATTTTTGGCAACCACCATTATTAAGATAAGTGATTGAGATTAGACATTGCCGACGGCCTATGTCGAAACAAATATTTGTTGCTCGGGCAGGTAATTGATTTGAAATAAGCCAAAGAGGTGCTAATAACGTAAATTAAGTTTGACCAATTTATTACGCACTATATATTATAAAATAAAGGCAATTGTATTTACGTAACACGCTGGTTAAGAGATGTTATCATTTCATGAATACAAACTGTAACTACTTACTTAGCGTTAATATACTACAGATGTTTATATAATATTAAAACTTAATAAACTTATAGTTATACGTTACCTACTCTAAATCGTAATAATCTAATTCAATGAGAGCAAATATTTAGTAATTGAAAGAATAACATTAATTACCTCGAACTATCAAATCAACGCATTAGAAGTCATTTAAATAGAGCTTAGTGAGACACTTAAACGCTCTGGTATTTGAATTTAGACCATAAAATAATGCAATAAAAATAAATTATAGATAGTAAATGCAATAGGAATGCGATGTTGAAAGAGTAGGTAAGACATGTTTGAGCCACACACGCTTATGTCAATGTGGGAGAGTCGAATATAATTTGGTTAAGGGTCCGGTCACGACTGTACACTTGTTTGATACTCGATCGATTGCCAACGAAAGTAAATACATGATTGATGGCTCAAACTGGTCTTTGTTCTCTTGTGGGTGATACGAGGACGCCGTAGGCGATACTTACAACCTCGGCAATCTGAGGGCGTTTTGACAAAATATTTCGGTGTTTTGTGTTCATTGTTGCAATATCTCTCAGAGATATATGCATAAATATAGTCTAGCTGGCACGAATGAACACTATTTCAGAGTTGAGCCGTTTGGGGTAGACTTTGGGCCCGTGGGGAGCGCCGCCTGGCAGCGCATTGTGTTAAACATGACCTCGTCAAGCGGCTGATTGAGAGTTCAGTTAGGTAATCGGAGGGCGAGCTTGTTCCTGGGTCAGCGGATAAGCCTCGCCACCCATAGAGCAAACTTTGTCAGCCTCTTGGGCAAGATGCCTATGGACAACGATCTGGGACATATTTTTATTTATAACAATCTACTCACACCTTGTCTATGTTTTGTCCATAATAAAAAGCATATCATTTTCCAGATTGAGTATGATATGTAGTACTTAGGTAGATACTTACACTAATCATAGGCACTTCAAAATCTTGGTGAATTTTTTTTTCAATAACGTTAAAACGCTAAGATAGACAAAGATTTTATGCATACTACGTGTATCATTAACTCAGTGTTGTTAGGAAAATGCGCTAATTAAATAGTACATTGTATAATAATATGTATATCAAAGCAATGCGACAATCTAAGCAAAGAAACCAAAGGGTATCATTTACTGTTAAGATTAATTAGAATCTATGTAAGCGCAGATAAATGTATGTAAGTGGTAGTAATGAACTAGTGAATATTCATAATATTACCCCATAAAATTGCAATAGTCTGTTCTTGTAAAATTTATTGAACTCGTCTGTTCAAATATTAAACAACCTGTAAAACATTCATAATTTTATTAGTTAGAATAATGTAAGTAAAGTAGTAAATAACTACATTAAAATACCATAAAACATAATATATATTTACATAAATAGGAATCCAATTTCATTTTGATACCAACTGTTTTTGATAAACTGTATTCAGAAGTTTAGCCATTAATATATTAATATATTATATACGACTTCGATAGATTTGACTACGTAATAATCAAAGCCAGTATGCTATCTCGCATTGAAATAAAAAAAAATCACTGAGTAGCACTTTAGAATGAAGTCTTGTACTTACTTAATACAAAGACAGAACATGATGTTTGATCAAACTTACAACAAAAGTCTTAGTCATAATTTGTACCAACACCGTATTGTACTAATTATAGTGTATGAGTTACACTTAGCGTCTAATAGAACAGAAATTATAGTACAGGAGGTTATACAATTATTTCCCAATAGGCTCTGACGGAAACCAATGAATAATTTTACGACTTTTCCTTGAATATAAATTTTATGTTTATCTGCTTGACGTTATCCTGTTAGAGCCAATTTTCGTGCCATTAATTCATTATTTTATATCATTTTACTTTTACAATCCTTAAGAAATAGTGTATTATGTAAAAAGCTATCTCAATAAGTTAACACTGTAAAACAAATTACATATCTAAGATTCCATTTTATGTCGTAAGTACAAGAAAAGGCGTTATTGTAATTTTTTTCTTTTCTGTTATACGCAGTAACATTTCTGTAGTATACAAACAGCGAAGATTTACACACATGTACTTAAATATTTTTAATAAAACACTCAGTTACGGAACAAACACCGATGTTCGTCACACAAATATTTGTCCCGGGTGGGAATCGAACCCCTGGGACCCTACCAGCACCACCAACCACTATTACACCGGGCCAGTCCAATAGGACATACCGGCCAAAAATATGAATTGACCTCCGGCACTACAAAAGCTTAGATGGGCGCGTCCATAACGACAATAGGCTAATTAGTGCACTCCCATAGCTATAGCCATATATCAATCAAACAGGGTCAGTGTCACTAGTCGACCCGCTACTAGCCAACGAATAATATGAACTCGTAACATTCACCTTGTAATATATAAATGTGGACCAGATTATGAGTGTGCGCGGATTTGCCGGTCTCAAGGATTTTATAGATTAGAAGCTCACACTTTGTTTTCTGGCTTACATAGTTTTCAATAAAGCATTAGTTGACTAAGGCCTAATGTATGTACAACGATGTCGCGAACAACGAACGTCCTAGTTTATTGTAACTACTAATTGTAATTGTACGTCCCCAGCATTGGGACGTATGTGGACTGATGATGATTACATTAAACATTTATTAGTTTGGTTGATTAATAGCCAGCGCTGCGTAAAGACCGAGAGCTCCCTAATTTCAGAATGAAGTCGGGCCAAATTTGCGTGAATTTTGCTGTTAAGAAATTACTCAGCTTCAAGTCAAAATGTATATAAAATGTCCTGCATGGTTGGCTGATCTCGTAGTCAAAATAATTTTTGAAAATTGTTTTGGCTATAATAAAATTAACACTAGTTATGCAATTTAATATAAATTACATAACTACAATGAAACTCCGTCATAAAATTGTATGGAATGTAGGCGACATTAACTATATTATATATATACTCTGACATAACTGCTGTGGACATTATAAACTCGTAAGTAAATAATTGATTTAACCCATTTCCAAAATGTCTAGGAGCAAAAATTGTAAGCACAACAATATATAAACACGACTAATATATATTTTTTTATATGAGACTGTTATACTCTGATTACCTATCTACACTTTTAATTGAAACGTCGCGTTGTAAAAAATGCGGTATTATATAAAATATGCAATTAGCAGTTATGTAAGTTTAGCTCAACTCTACCGTACCGAAGTTATCTTAAATGCAAATCAGTATCGTGCGGTTTCTATATAAGTCTGTGGCCGATAGAAGCCCGTATAAACGAAATAAACTATATCTTTGAACTGATTTTTTTTATAATTGGATACGAAAGGTTTCGATATGCGTAATGATATTCTTAAAGGCACGATTTTGACTCCCGCAGAGGTCTTGAAATGAAGAATGGGCTTGGATACGAAAAAAAGTTCTCCAAAAACTTTCCATGTGACGTTCTTGTGAATTATCAGTGCTTTGCTCGGCGGAATGCTCAATCAAAGAAAATGTGCAGTTACCCTGAACATTTCCACACACGGTCATCTGACCCCAAACTAAGCAGAGCTTGTACTATGGGCATCAGAGACTGATATACATACATATATATTTTTAAATACATACTTAAATACATAATCACACCCAGACACGGAACAAACACCGATGTTCATCACACAAATATTTGTCCCGAGTAGGAATCGAACCCACGACTCTTGGAACCGCCAGCCAGGGTCACTAACCACTGTTCCACCGAGCCAGTCAAATTCCAGTTGCCAGTTCCATAGAGCTGCTCATTGACCTGTGAAAATTAATATGCTTAGGTCTACATTCACCCCAAGATAAGCAGTCAACTCTATTCAGATGTTATCAAAACATACCTACTGTCAGAAAGAATAAAGCCACTATTTGACCTTCAACTAAGCCTAACCACTTATAAATTCTTTCAGAGATATCTGCTAGAATGTTTGTCGCATGCCTAATTATGCACAAGGTCGTCCCCGATAAATTTCACTGATATGACATTTTATTTAATATAAAGTTTTTTGGAAAGTTTGTATTTATTATTAGTGACCCACCCTCGTTTCGCTTTGGCTATAATATACATATATATAAAACCTTCCTCTGAATTCACTCTATGAAAAGAAATGCATAATAATCTGTTGCGTAGATGCTCGCAAGTCCGCTGATGATGACGAGGCTACCCCAAGCCATTATCGTATGTAATAATAAATGAACACCAAAAAAAGAAGTGAGATGGGGTGGACAAAGAATACAAATATGTTTATTTTAAAATAAAGTACTTCATGCTTTAATAACATATTACCTACTACCACACTACTATATTACACCTTTCCAATCAAAGTAAGACAAAGCATAATTTGTATCCGCTAAATGTAATACGGAACTGTAATAACCAGTCAAGGACACGTAATAAATCATAGGTTTGGTTCAGATAAAAGCGGCCAACGCCCAGTCGGGCCGACCGAACCCCGTGACGGTTGGGAAATGCCGATTACAAGGTTCCCAACATGCTCAAGTATGTAATTTCATTTTAAAGTCTCTTTTATAGTTCTTCGGTTCGTCGGAACAGTGGTTAGTGACCCAGGTTGACTATCTACGGTTCCAAGAGTCGTAGGTTCGATTCCCACCCGACGAACATCGGTCTTTGTTACGTGTTTGGGTGTATTATTGAATAATATATTTATATATATTTGTGTACTCACTGTTGATTCTGATACCCGTAACACAAGTGCTTAAGCTACTTATCACGGGATCAGAACAATGTATGTAAATTTAAAAAAAATCTTTGTGTTTATTATGATAACTACTTTGACTTTCTTTTTAAACCGTGATTACTTACAATTCAGTATTGAAATCCATCTGGCCTTATAATATTTCATTATAATCTAGCATTATGAAATAGTTGTTGGTACCTAGAGGTCAATACTAGATAATCAACGTCAAGATGTTATCAAGTTATCATTGCAAGTAGTCATGCTGACTGGTATTGTTGATTCTGTATTCAAACCTCAATTGAAACCAAACTATCTATCAGAGTATCATGGTTTATAGGTTGAGAGTATTTAGTCTCTACCGCGAATGTGGAGTATCTATTTGAGCTCTATTTCTGAGGGTAGATTAGTAATAATAGATATTTTTGAAAAATTCTACAGGACCAAGCACCTATCTTGATCACGAGTTGATAGAAAAGTATGGCTAATTAAGTTACCATTATAATTATACTAGCTTCCCGGTACTACTCTGTCCGGGTCGGCCGGGTAGAGTCATTTACAGCATAAAAAATTGCTCTCATTTAGCGAAATCGGGCTAAAAGTAGCACGTGTAAAGGATATTCAGGCTTCAAAATACTTTGTGTAGTCGATTTAAATCAGTTTAGTACTTTTGGGGTAAACGTTTGGGGGTTTGGGGGGACATGGTTACTTTTGCATTTTTTATATTACTAAGGATTTAATCATGCAACCCAAATCTCCTAAAATGTCCTGTCAACCATTCATATCCAATCATTATCTCTTACAGTTTCCGTGGGATTATAAAAACAAGACGCTTACATGCAAAACTGGGTAATTGCATTGACACGTCACAATTCACAAATGAAACGATTAAGAAAAAATAAAAGACGTCAAAGTTAACTCGTAACAATTCTAATCGTCCATCTGAATGGTAGAATTACCCATTTAATGGGCGGAAACCGGTGAGCAATATTGGTTTAATCTCGCGCCGCCCAGGGCAACGCGGCCAATCCATAATTCTTAGTTTGACGTTAAATTTTGTAAAATAGATCGTTTATCAAACGGTCATAAATCATTATTGACCTTATTCAACTTGACGAAAGCGTTGTGAGTTCCTATTTGTGGGTACCTTTTTTAAGGAAACAGGATATGCTCTGTATGAACATTTAGAAATACTAATATTATAAATGCGAAAGTTTGTATGTGTGGATGGATATTTTTATGTTTGTTACTATTCCGTGTGAAAAATACTTAACGGATTTTGATGAATCTTAACAAGATTATATCTTACATCGCATAATAACGAAAAAAACTTTTAAAAAAAATGTATGTCATTGAAAAAAATAACGATCAACGCGAAAGAAGTAACGGGCAGACGTTACAACAATTTCAGCAGTGTTAGATTATGAAAGAAGTAAAATTGAGAGAGCGAATATTTTATCATAGATATTTAGGGGTGAGAGAGGATTAGGGGTGAGAGTCATCTGCAAGTCCGGTAATGATGACAAGGCTACTTCAAGCCATCATCGTATGACAGTTAGGAAAAAAACATAGTTACGTATCTATATAAGCAAGTAAAGTTTTCTCTATCTTTATTTAACCATAGTCCTTCCTTGTCGGAATTCAGGTTATCAACCTACCCCACCCTATGGCCTTTAATATTTCATCATTCAAAATGTTACTTCGCAGACAGCTGATCAGCGTGACATGAACTTATCAGATAGACATATGTGTTGAAATAGACGGCTGTATATTTCTAAAAATAACATATCACCATTATGTAACGCACTTTGTGGATACCTCATCATATTGGACTAATTTTCAAATCATTTTACTTGTAAATGCTTACCTGACATAATGGTTTATTATTTAATTTTAATTAATGATTCAAACCTATGATAGGATACAACTTAGGGCGCGATTATGGTGTAGTTCTCATTATCGTTTTGATATTGCTTTTTTGGTAAACGTATAAGTTAGTAATAAGCGAAGACGTAAGCTTTAAATACTCATATTTAAAAATAAATACTAACTTATTAAATACAGTAGGTTTTTACCATATGATAAAAAATATACAGGGTGTCCCAAAAAGTAGTGTCAAGCGGAAGACCTGAGATAGAACACCCCGTGGGGCATCCGAAACACCCCCATGTATGTTCCGCGATTTTTTATAGTTTTCGAGTTATGATTATTTTTCTAAAATTTTGAGAACAACTGATCTAACCGATTAAAAATATTACAGAGAAAAAAGTATTTGACTTTTTTGAGTAATTCTTTTTGCAAATCAGTTTTCATGAGTTTTTCTTTAATGCCTAAAATATTTGTCTCCATAACTTATATGGAAAATGTCAAAATTAGGGTACAAACTGAAAAGTTACGTTCTGTAAATAATGTCTTTCAATTTCCACGTTAAATTTAAAATATTAGGAGGTAGCTGCATGGCTCCTAAGTAACTTTAAAAACTGCGCTAGACTCTCAGCTTTCATAATCATTTATAAAAACTGGTACTTAATGGGCTACTTTTGCTGAAATCGGACTACAAAGACAGAGAGGTAGAAAAATCATAAAATTAGCCATTTCATGAACAAGCATTATTTGGACATTTTATTATTCCGAAAGTTAGTCAGTTTGTTAACAAACCTAAATTTAATACCTCCTGTATTTTCCTGTATTCATAATGCTAACGTTGAAAAAGTAAGACATTATTTACAGAACGTAACTTTTCAGTTTGTACCATAATTTTGATGATTTCCATATAAGTTATGGAGACAAATATTTTAGGCATTAAAGAAAAACTCATGAAAATTGATTTGCAAAAACAATTACTCAAAAAAGTCAAATACTTTTTTCTTTACAATATTTTTAGTCGGTTAGGTCAGTTGTTCTCAAAATTTTAGAAAAAATATCATAACTCGAAAACTATAAAAAATCGCGGAACATACATGGGGGTGTTTCGGATGCCCCACGGGGTGTTCTATCTCAGGACTTCCGCTTGACACTACTTTTTGGGACACCCTGTATAATCAAAGCCTTTCGATTTGAATTGATAGTTCATCAACTACATTTTAACACTAAGTGTGTTTGGTGAAGGATTGATTGAATCGATAATTTTGTAAGCAGTTTTTTTTTCGGGAGGACTTAGCTGTCAGCTTTAGGCGGCTTTTACAGCTTCACCGGACTGGCGGGGGAGCGGAAAGCTCACACCCCTAGTACATATTTTGTAAGCAGTGGTTAGCTTCATAACTTATGGTATAGGAATAGGAAAAGGTTACTTAGAAACAAAATAAAAATGTAACCTAACTCGTGCGTAAACAGCTTAAAACTTCAGCATAATATCTAAATAAAATACTTTTTTGGTTTTATATTATTTTAGGCCTTCAGGGTGAGTGCGACAGGCTCAATACGATCTATTGTGCCTGTCGACCTCATCTTTGGATCTCGCTACCGCTTACCATCAGGTGGAGAGAGGACATCTTGTTAGCCTTTTATAAAAAAAAATCTCTATACGTACGAACAAAAATATTACTGAAAGTTTCTACCGTTTCAAAAATAGTCACAGCCCGAGATTCAATGTTCCTTTAGTTTGAGATTATAAATCAAGCCTTAATGGGTCAAAGCGACCGGCCGTCTGTGCTTCAAGAGAATACTATCGGATATTCACGTTACTCTATTGTGTTAGCCATAGGGGTTATAATCGAGCAAAATTTCGAGCTAATGACTGGACAGTCAAAACAATTATCATACCAGTTTCTGGCGAGACATGCATTGGGTGCCTAGATAGGAACAATTTATATGTCCTAAATGCTCTGTTTAAGTACTGAAAATGTTGCATATTACGATTTAAAAAAATTCAGCATTAAAATGAATCATATTAACTTTAATTTCTTTATAATGTTATCATTAGTCTAAATAATTTAGTATCCTGTCTGCAATCGTTATTCATGCAAATTTATAGTACTTGATAAATGTAATACAATTATCACAATACAATAATTGTGATATTGATTTTGTTATTTTTTGTTGACATTTTATTTGTTGAATGTAAGCGTAAAATGAATAAAGTTTTTTTCTAGTAACATTTATCTACAAAAGTATCATACTAGAAAGAGTTATAATAAATAATAAATGAGATTATTAATTAGTGAACAGTGATGTTGATATCCAGTAAAAGTTCATTCAATAGTGAAATGGGTTCAACAAAGGACTTAACCAAGTCTAAATAATATAATATAAAGAATACCTTCCGATATAATAAAGTCGAATTCGCGAATAAGTGAAAGCTATTACTTATCTATGCAAGCTTTATAAGCTTTATTGCATCAAGTAACGAAAGCATAGCAAAAGGACCTGGTTTACTCGGCATCTTTCGTAACGCCGTCTATGTATTTAGCATAACGCCTGTCGGTGCGGAGTATGCAATTAATGGATTATTTTATATGAAACACTTGCGAGTGGTTTTACCAACTATACTACTAGACTAGTAGTAGTGATAGCCTTGTGCGTTTACACCACGGGAAACGAAACTCCGGTCACTGCTGATTAGTGGGTATAAAATATGGGTATTCAGGTCACAGTTTAGCCGATAGATACCTAGTAGTAGTTAGTATGTAGGGCAGTGGTATTCTCGCTTCTGACCCCTTTTGTACTAGTACATATAGGTACTACAACATGTCAAATACATGCATACATACATAAAATCACGCCTTTTTCCCAGAGGGGTAGGCACTAGGCAGAGATCACTTCCTGCCATGTGCTACGGTCCTGGCACACCACTCCTTCATCCACATCCATTAACTTCTTCTTCATAATGTTGAATACGGATTTTAAAATTAGGACATTGTTTTGTATTTCTGCAACAACATTCGCAAGGAATTTCCGTTTCTTTAAAAGTTTATCGAAAGCACTAATCCAGAATCATCGCATATACCACTAACTGCTATCACTATATCCCGGTGAAGTAAAATATTATCAAATATAGAATCAGTTATCGGTACAAAGAGCCACAGAGGTATTCCGTATTCCATTCTAAGTAAGCCGAATAAAATAATTGAGTCAAAATTGAGACCTGTGAATATTAATCAATCGAACCTTAGAACTATAATCGGTTAACAGCCGTTAACATTCATCATTCGATGCAATATCACGGAAGTTATGTAGATAGCAGATAGTTTCAATCTTTCATCCGAACCAGTTATAAGGTATTCCATCATTTGCAATGCTATCAAGCGGGCAGAAACACTGTATAAATTATTATGTTAGATTGTCAACCAGACTATCAATTTCAGGTTCCATAACCGGAGCAAGAAAAATGGTAGGGACCAGTAATCTGTTGATGTGTCCATACTTTGGTAGAGCTTCGAGAGGCTTCAATTAGAAATAGCTACGAGTAGTTTGATGGCTCACGTTGCCGGCCTACCTATCTGTAAATTTCTCCAAAACGTGTAGAGTATTTGAAATGAATATCAATTAACTACTAAAGTAAGTCGAAATTAAAGTATTGTTTAAAAGTCGTATTACGGTAGTCGAAAGTTAGCACAAAAATGATCTAGATTTCCAGTACATTGCATGTCCTTGATGATAATCGTTAATTTGTAGCAATCTGAAAGTGTTTGACGTAACGGCTGATTAATTTTATCAGTCGAAATAAAGATTATTGTTGCAATCTATAATTCTATTGTATTCAATATTAAGGAATTAATAATTATGTATTGCATTGTTCGTTCTCATTTTAAAATAATTTTGTCCATTTTCCCAAATAACAATCCATTTATAAAAAAATAAACCATGAAAATTTACTAAAGTATTTTCGTCGGCATGCAAACTATGCTAATCAGAACATCGGAAATAGACAAAACAGGTGTGCACGCGGAATGACTGACATTATCTCGGTTATCCGAAGCATCCGGCGGGTGTGCAAAAGCTGAATTTCTGACTAATCGTTTTTAGCTATCTGAACGCGAGTAAAAAGTCTTGGAAGGCCCAGTTCTATCGCATAAATCAGTGTTGTCGCGGCATACCAATTAGCGTGCGTTGACGCAAGCGCTCGGTTCCGCCTGTGATCGGCACGCGCGTCTAAGGGACACCGTGAGAAATTGTAAAGCTTTATCACTTATGACGACGCATTACCATTTATTTTTATGTTTTAAAGTTCGATCGTATTAAATTTATTGCCCACTGACCTCTAATTCAATATGTCTTGGGACCGAATTGTTGGATTACTTTCTTCCTATTTAATAATAACAAAAATTCAATCGTCATTTCATGTGACATATTATTACATACTTAACCTTCTAAAATCCGTCTATTTTGGCCATATCTTGACAAATATAAAAAAATATTTTTTTTTTAAATACGTCACGAGATTTTTGTTTTCAAGTAGCACTATCGCAATATTGCTAAGTAAAAACTGCCAATAGCTATCGATTAACTATTTCCGAAGATTTGCACTCCCAAGATTTTTACTTTTGGGTGACAAAAAATCACAGATCGCCTTTGTGCTATAGCTTAATAAAATCTAGCTCCGTATCGAGATCAATAATGAACCGGAACCAATAGAGGCAGCAGCGAATACTACGATGCAGCAGGTGTTGCGCAAGGCACGGTTTTTGCACCATTATTACTCTATTATTGTATAACCAACGCCGCGGTCGAACAGATTAGCTTACTTGTCGAGATCTTGACATGATTGCACAGTTTATTTTGGCATTGTCACGAGGAATTTGGGCCTTTAAAAGTACTACTTTAGTACTATGATTATTAGGACAATATTATCAGGTTAAGACTTTTTCTTTCACGTTTTGTTTGGTTACAATAATTAGTGTCTATCGAAATGTACTATTTACGATCATTTAATTATCAACCAGTCCACCAACCCGCAGTTGGCCAGCGTGGTTGACTAAGGCCTCATCGCCCTAGTTTAGGGTAGGCTCGTGCCTCGCCAGGGGGGACGTATACGGGCTGACGATGATGATGATTTATTTATGTTATACAAGCCATCTGCCGTAAGAATTGAAACATAATATTAATCAAGACTAACAACTTGTGACCAGTATGTTGTAGAGCGGTGACTTCAATCGAAATAATAATCAACACATAAAGTATAAACCACTCCCAAAATTGCTTCAGTGTCTAACTTTCAAGAGTAATGTGGTCCATAACCAGTAATTCAAAATTGAATAAAATAAACATTACACGCTTTTCGAGTCACCTCGCCTTTTGGCATTAAATTGAGGTCACAAATAAAAAATGGCCTGGAATTTAACACGAGACGTATATCATTATGTGAAATTATTCCTAATTACAGCCTTTTTATAAACAATAACATACCAAGTACTTATATCAAGAATGTTACATACATAAAAAGGTGTACCTATTTAGTTACACGCGATTGGACTTGTATGTACAGTAGTCGTAAGTAGTTACAATAACAACGTTACAATATAGTTTAGCCTCAACAAATTGATCACAAGTATAATAACACACAAATGTAACATGAAATAAACAAATCAAATTAATTGGAGCAAAGTACGTGACTTATTCCGTCCTACTTTACCGAGAAAACGCAAAAATCGCCAAAATTTTGTTAACTAAAAAGAAAATAAGTAAAGAACATAGATTGTCTCACGTAACCGTACGGTGCGCACTTTCCTCGTTTGAATATCAATAGATTAATCCGCAGAAGGCGTGCATAACACGGTGATGAGGTAGAAAGTGGACAATAGCCGCGAAGACTGCTCGCAGGTACTGAGAACATTTTGCACGACATAAAATATATCGTAATATTGGCAGTAAAAAGAAAAGAAATCAAAGCAAAACATTGACTCGCTCACAAGTAAAACACAAATAGAAACGCTTACACTCAGTTTCACAATTAATGTTATCATTGTACAAACAGAAAATAAGCTCCGATCGCTTACTGCGATCAATGAAATATTTAAAAATACGAGTAATATTCTTTTATCTAAAATATCACTGAGGAACTGAATGTATTTTTAATTTGTAGATATTTGATTAATTTTGCATAATTTATGTCATGACTAATTGACTAGCATGACTAGCAAAAAGAAACGCTGATCTTACAAAAATATTAAAAAAATCAATAGCATTATTTCTTCTCAATATCAGTTTATTTAAATAGTATAGCATAGTTAATATAGAGGAAGATCCCAGGGCCGCCAGACATCACTTATTTTCTAATGGACAAAATATATACGATTGAGTAGTGGTGGGGTGTACTATCATCATTATGACTAGTTGCTACCTTGACCAGACGGCCATTTTTCAGATATCAACCAATCAAGGTACATAGAAACACTGCTCACCTCACTTAAATTCTGATGGCTGATTTTAACATATATTTCACACAATATCATTAAAAATCAGGATTCATTACTCCCAGACACATGCAGTCGGCGGTTTTACCTTACAGACGCTTTAAAGCTATGAAAAAAATTTAACTTTTACTTATTTTCTGATGCCTGATTTTTATATATGTTATTCAAACAACTATTTTAAAACGTGTTGCAAGCGGACAGACCGATCCAAGGGGCCAAACATTCACCAGACCCAACTGTTTTAGATTTTTTTTAAAAATTGAATTTAGTTAAGTTTTTCTAATAAAATAGTTTGTAAGGTACAATTCTATAATTATTGCGGTCAGATGAGCACTTTTTAGTTGTTTGAATAACATATATAAAAATCAAGCATCAGAAAATAAGTAAAATTAATAATAATAATAATAATAAATTCATTTATTAAGACAACAGAGTCCATTAAATTGTTAGTAAACTTAACCTATGTTAGTTTTATATCACCAGCCCCACCCAGTGTTTTAGAATGGGGCAGTCCATTTTTTGCGCAATGACCTGTAGCACACTGTTGGCGCTAGCCCGAACCCTGCTCAACAGCGACGCAACTCGTTTGCGTCTTATGGCGTAAAAATCGTCTGTGCGCTCCTGAGCAAACATAAACGACGCACTGCAATAACGGGGTAGCGCCATCAGTGCCCTAAATACGTTATTATATTGAACCCTGAGAGCGTTGTGAGTCTTTTGGGTATAACTGACCCAGAGGCTACTGGTGTAAAATACCTGACAGAAAGCTTTAAACAGGGTCACTTTAACTTGTTTACTACACCTAGCAAACCTGCGCGCCAGCATATTACCTCTGACTGCCAACGCTCTCCGTTCACGTTCAATGTCCAGGTCATCTTTCAAATTACTCGTTACAATATGCCCCAGGTATTTAAATTTAGGGACCACATTTAATACGTTACCGTTGAGCAACACAGGAGGGGGGTTGATAGGCTTTTATCTTTACACTCAAATATCACTATTTCGCTCTTTTTCGAATTATAGATAAGTCCGTGCTCGGCAGCGTAGGTTTCACACACTCCCAACATCTTCCGCAAAGCACTGATCGAAGGGCTCAGCAGCACCATGTCATCGGCGTAACTGATATTATTTATACAAATGCCATCTATATAACAACCGGCATGCATGCTGCTAAGCCTCTCAATCAAGCCATTTACATATAAGCTAAAGAGGTTGGGAGACGTCAGCCCCCTGCCTCACTCCACATTGCAAACTGTAGGTGTCAGAGAAGGAGTTGCTCCATCTGACCCGATTGGTCTGATTGTTGTACCAATACTCAAGAAGACCCACGATGCCCCGAGGTAGCACAGTACTCTCCAGTTTGGACCATAGGAGGTTATATGACACCATATCAAAGGCCTTACTCAAATCAAGGAAGCACGCGTATACAGGAGTGGACCTATCAGTGTAGTACTTGACGGTGTGCTTGAGACACAGGATCGCTGATTCTGTAGATACCCCCTGCCTGAAACCAAACTGGAGGTCATGCAGGTCTAGGTGTTCCTGAGTGGCTGGTCAAGCAGCCCGTCAAGCACCTTAGCTGTTATAGTGGCAAGTGATATAGGTCTGTAATTATTGATGTCTGAGACATCTCCGGTTCTATTCTTGAGTATTGGTATCACTACAGTTTTCATCATATCTTGAGGTAGATATGAGTGTGTTATACATAAATTGTAAAGAAGCGAGAGCACTCTGGGTAAATGTACACCCGCAGCCTGGAAATGCTCTATACTGAGGCTATCATGCCCAGGGGATTTACCTCTAGTCATGTTACGTATAACGTTGTCAACAGCCTTAGCGGTAAATCTATAGCTGGGTTGATCGTTGACCACGGTATGTGACCTACGGGATACTTGAGGTGCACCCAGTGGTGATACTACTTTGAAGTGACTCATAAATGCATCTGCAATTAGCTTAGGTTCATTTATCCCATTTACATCACTAGGAAAACTAGGGCGGCCGTGGAGCTTATTTGTGGCGCTCCAGAGACCAGCAAAGTCGTTTGAGGCGCGGCGCTGTGCTATAATATCCATCTTAATTTGATCTTCATTATTGAGACACCATTTAAGTTTGCCTTTAAAGATTTTACGTGCCTCACACATCTCTCTGTATACAAAACCCTCTGCTGGTTTCCCATACAATACCCACAACTGAAATTTTGCCCTAGCCTCCCTATGTGCCTCTTTACGTGTGTGTTCCATCCGATTACACGACGACGACGACGACGACCGCCCGTCGGACAACTATGACTCAGCGCAGCACCCTCAGACAATATATTTATAATTTCTCTATATAAACTGTCTATAACCTGTCTATGTGTCTGATTAGTGCAGGTCCGGTCACAGCACTCCGACAACTCGGCCGGAAAATCGACATATTTAAGTTTCTCAGTACAATAATTATGATACAGTTCAGTTTGTTCGAGATCTCTTATTCCCCACAATATTTTATTGACTGAATCAGTGGTATGTACTGTTCCCGAGTCTGCTATGTTTATATCACAAATTACCTCTATAGGAAAGTGATCAGACCAATAGATGTCATTATGTATGGAGACACTGACAATGCATTTCCACGCTGATTCAGTCACTAAAATATGATCTAACCATCTAGTGGTCCCATGCGCATCGCTTAAGTAGGTATAACAAGCTGAATGTATGCCTAGTTTTTCAATATCTGCACAAATTAACTGTTGTTCCGAACAAAAACTTAAAAGTTCCTTACCGAAATGTCCAGTCGGGTGTGCATTAAAGTCACCCAAAACAAAGGCCGACTGCACACCACTATGCTCGAGAAGCGCACAAATCTCCCTAAACAATGACAGAATTCAGGCAGGTTATCATTTTCGTCTACCGGCATATATACACTTATGACTATGCTTTTATGCTGATTCTCACTTTCAACCTGAATGGCCGATAAACGCACATTATCACATTTTATCACTGACACTGACCGAAATGCACTTTTACGCCATAATAATGCGACGCCCCCAAACGGTCTTCCACGGAGAATACCTGCCGAAGTGTCCACAGCTGACGTTCCGGTATATCCAAACTCGTCGCTTATATTTCCCAACATATGTATATCATGCGGCATAAGCCAAGTTTCTTGAAGGGCAATTATGTCAGCATGTTTACACATCGATTTAACGCAATCTGCCGATCTTTTTACCGATTTACAATTGAAAGAAAACAATCTAAGCTTATTGTTGGTATTCATTTTGTTTCACTATTTGCACTCTTTGTGTTTACATTGTTACGCTTGAAGTTCACGAAACGGCGAAATGAAATCCCATCAGGCCATAGTCCCGTAAAATTAAGTAAAAGTAAAAATTTTTTCATAGCTTTAAAGCGTCTGTAAGGTAAAACCGCCGACCGCATGTGTCTGGGAGTAATGAATCCTGATTTTTAATGATATTGTGTGAAATATATGTTAAAATCAGCCATCAGAATTTAAGTGAGGTGAGCAGTGTTTCTATGTACCTTAATTGGTTGATATCTGAAAAATGGCCGTCTGGTCAAGGTAGCAACTAGTCATATGATGATAGTACTTACACCCCAACACTACTCAATCGTATATATTTTGTCCATTAGAAAATAAGTGATGTCTGGCAGCTCTGGGATCTTGGACCAATAGCTAAATGCGTAATGTGTGTTCACAATGGTACATCGTTACCGTCAAATTCCCATAAACATCAATCTTAGTAAAATAAAAAAAAACGTAATCTCATTTAGACTATCCAATAATCAGACACAATGAAAATGATGCATTCGCAAATAGCCCCAGACGATTTCGCAAATGCAATACCATCGATTAATCCCAACAACGGCAATAAATCGATCGATCGCTCCCCACAATTAATTCTTCGACGTTAAAATGTCATAATGAACTGCAAAATGATGAAATACTGGGGCTATCGTAAAGAAATTACGAGCAAGACGGTGATTGAGGCCACGAAAAAATGCTGGAAGTGGGCCATTTGCTTCCGGGCATTTGAGCGGTCACGATATGCAAGTTGCTGTTCTGCTGTCGTGCTATGCGAGACTACTATATACTCACGTGAATCGATAGTATCTCATTTTTGTCCTTGCTCCTAAATACTTCCTGAGCCCTTTGATTTTGAGGTTTCGGACCTCAAAAGGAGAACAGAATAACTATGTGACTACTTTGTCATCCGTCTTGTTCTGTCGTCAATAAAGAACGGTAAACTTGAAATTAATATCTGTTATTAAAATTGGTGGTGTCTTGAGCTATGAACGTAAAACTATGGAACTATTCTAAAGCATGTCAAAGTACAGACATTTAAGTTCATCATCAGCCCATATATGTCCCCACTGCTGGGGCACGGGCCTACCCTAAACTAGGGCGAAAAGGCCTGAGTCGACCACGCTGGCCAAGTGCGGGTTGGTCGACTACACAACCTTAGAATTTCTTCTTAGGTGTGCAGGTTTCTTCACGATTTTTTCCTTAACCATTAAAGCGTCGAATGACAGTACATGACATTTAAGTTAACAGTAAAAATTTACAAATTAAATTTATAACTTGAAGTTAGTTAGGCCTTGAATACTAAATATCATCTTTCACTTTCCAATGGAACTTCAACAACTGTGGCTACTAGACAACCGAGCTCTACAACAATAAAATCGATTGGTGTAAACAGCTCTCAGCTCTTGCAACACAAGACTGAGTCCTGTCGTTATGTCACCCTTTGTCTGCAGATCTACAGTATCTAGACCGGTGGAAACGACCGAGATTAACGACAACTATTATTTGGCGAGTTACTGCTATTTATGACAATTTCATGGACCGCGATTACGTATGCATCTGTGATGGCTGATACCAATCCTAGCCTAGGTTCTGCAATCCCTTTTGGTTGCATATCCTAGTTTAATTCACCAATAAAATTTACATCAGATTTATCACCTATTTGTTTGGTTTCGTTAGTGCGTGATTTTATAGTATTTTGAAGTCTAATAAAGAGATTGCGCAAACACTCCCGAATGAGGAGTTAAGTTTAATATTGATAGTTTGTAGGTATACTATATTAAATCATTACACCGTTTTTGCTTCGTTATTACGCGTTGATTCGCAGGTCAATTAATTATCAAAATCGAATATTTTTGGGTATCTGAAACTAGGGGTATTTACTAAATATTTGTCTTTATGGGTCTACACGCGTTAATAGGAGTAGCAAATTACATAGCTACTTACTGCCCGACGTTTCGACTGGGTTACACCAATCGTGGTCGCGAGCGAACTGGCGCTGCCCTGCGCTGCTGCTGTCGGGCAGTAAGTAGCTATGTTATTTGCTACTCCTATTAACGCGTGTAGACCCATAAAGACAAATATTTAGTGTAATGGAACGCGAAAGTCTAAAATCGTAGGGGTATTTATCCTCAGCAACAGCATGATCTCGAAAAAATAAATGTCTCATAGTTGTAGAAAGATTTACAAAGCATAATTAACACAAATAATAATATGTATGTATAGTGTCAATAAACAGTAAAATGATTCGTTGTAAGGAAACCGATTAATTTTACTAAGAATCTATTGAATATAATATAATCTGAACTCATGACCGAATTTCTATTTAAATCTAACAATTAATAGCCAACAATCGAAAATAGGTCAAGTAAGTATTATTTAAGTGTTTAGGTAGTATAGAATCTAGCACCCAAAACGCTTATTGGCACTATTTATACCCCACCCAGGTATTATTTCCATAGTAATGGGGTTATTATTATTTCAAAATTTGTTTTATGGCCATTATATACGATCACATTATAACACTTACAAACGCAGCCCTATATTAGCGAAGTGATACTGAATCTATTACAAAATTTTATTTCTCTTGAGAAAATAAACACCCTCTTATTTACTAGGTGGTAAGGGTTATTATCACATGATCAGTAGTACATGAAGTTTGTAGAACCAGACAGATAGGTGAGAAGGTGCGTTGACGCAGGTTGAACTGTCAATATGCTGATCTAGGTGATCATTATTATTGATTTATATCCTTGCCTTTTGTATAAATAAAAGACAATGTATCACTAAATTGTAATAAGGTAAAACACACGAACATAGAAAGAACTAGCTGGGCCAGCGACTTTATCCCGTTTTTTACACATTTTCCGTTGTTTCTTCTTATTGGTGGCAGCGTGATGTTATTTAGCCTAAAGCCTTCCGCGTTATATAGTCTATCCAACACAAAATATTTTTTTAAATTGAACCAGTACATAGTATCTGAGTTTAACACGTAGAAACAAACAAACTCTTCAGCTTTAAAAGCCCTTTGATATTTTTGATATTGTTATTAAGCTATGTGTATTTGTTTAGTTTGTGTTTTGTATATCAAACACACGGAGGACGAAGAATAAAGACGTTTTTTTATTGTATTATGAATACCATAAATGATATAAAACCTCAGAAAACTTGTGATAAGTTACTATTCATTCTATCCATATTAATAACAGTGAATTTAAATTCATTGCAGTATGCCTAGTTAGTCAAGATCTACATAATTGTGAATGGCAGAGCAAAAATAAATAACATTATCTATTGTACCAATCTATTGAATAGGTTTAAAATTACACTCAGTAAATATGATGTTTATCATCTAATTTAGAATCGAATTAAGCATGCAGTTTCCAAAAGTAAATAAACAATGTAGGAATACTTTATAATCCAGTAGTTTTTTTTAAATTAGTAAATGCCGGACAGATTTTATTCGAAATATTATACGTAGTGAGTTATATTTTTGCATCTACTTAAGTAACATATTTTAATCTTTAAAAACACTTAAGCATTTTCATATTATGCAACGAGCTTCTTCTTTCCGGATGTACATTATGTATATATAGTAGATATCTAAATCGTCAACTTAACTGCTCAGGGCTGAGAATTAAGTCGCTTTCTAATTCGTCCAGTCACATACTTAATTAAACATGACGCACGTCAATTTCGTTAAAGTATCAAACAAATGTCGATTATGAAATAGGGTTTGCTGGGGGAGATTGGACCAAATGCTAAGAATATTTTTTAAAATAGAGGTAGAGCTAGATAGATAGATATCCACATGAAACCCAAACTCTAAATACCTCCTCTACTACTACTCTACTGCAATTACCTACCACAGGTAACTCGTACCTGTAAGAATTTTTAATTCAAATGTTACCTACGATTTCCCACAGTAAAATACTATGACTTGTGTTTTAATTTTTTTTAATAAAATAATGTTCTTGTATCCTTTAGTTGTTAAGTAGATAAATACTAACTTTAACTCCTATTTGTAACATTTCGAAACGAACACATACTTATTCGTGCCATTTTTACCCTACGAATTCTTACACCTACTATGACTATTGCTGTTAAGTTGATTAATCAGAGTTTAATACTGTCAATCTTTCGCTTGTCTATTATATGAAGTGTTAATAATTAACATAATGTGTAACAGAGAGAGCGTATATAAGATATGTGACGGAACACCTACGAACAAGCTCAACTATGTTTATTAAGCAATCACTAGTTAAGTTAGTTACTATAATGTATTAATATTAACTTGGCACAGTTGTGCTAGAATAAATTCTACTTAAAACTGCGACATGTCTTGGTTACTTATAGTTTTGATCTATGGTTTATCTGAAAAGTGAAAATATACGAAACATTACACACACAATTATTCCATATTTTGTCCTTATTTAGATGGAAGGGATGTCCACGTACTTAGACGGGCAGGGCTTCACATAGTACCTTTGATGTTATCTGTGCAGTATACACTGTATTTTATTTGTTTACTTCATATAGGACGCCATCACACACGTTAACTAAATATACGCGAAAATTCTGCTAAATTCAAAATTCACTTTCTTAGAATCGATTCGTTTTAGTAGAATTTATAACTATCGCTTTAGTATCAATCGTACCACTGTTTATACTTAACAAACTTAAGCCCTTAGGCAAGTGCGGATTTATGGAAGGTTAATAATAGTCACCTTAATTTTATTGATTGAGTTCAGTTTCCACAAACTCCGAGTTTCTAATGTATTCATTACGACATTAATAGTATAAAAACTATGACAAACTTCTAAAGAATAGAACAAATAGGTTATGTTTATATGTTACCGTTGATTCCGCTTACTTGACATTTTTAGAATTACCTCAAGCATTTCCAAAGTTTATTTTGTGATAGTTTTTTTTTTTGTAGACATAAAGATTCCTTCGGATTAAAAGGGTCACTTTTGAAAATTTGCCTCAAAATTATTTCTTCCTTACTGTACGATTTAGTTCTATTTTTTATATTGACATTATACGTAGAGATTTTGTAATACTATTTTTTCAACTGTAAGTAATATGGAACATTTTGATACACAGCTAAATACGATAATAGCACAATTATTTGTCTCGAATATAATAATAATGGTCTCAATGATGTCTTAATTAAAACACATATAGGTTAATTTGTACACATTTAGTTTTTCTTTCACATCCAGTAAAAATAGGGAAGAAAGGTAACTTATTCAAACTACATTCCTAATTGGCAACTTTGTCAAAAGTCGAAATCTTTGAATCTACAGTAAGTTTGGGTGTTTTCGCAACATTCACCTTGCGCAGATCACAATACTCGGAGTTAGTTGGCTTAACGCTCTGTATCGCTTCATTGTTCGCGTTGCCAACATTATTTTATGCCACGGTACATTATCTATTGATAGTGTATAAATTATTGTCAAACAATTGTACTTTAACGGTCTACTGCCCAAGAGATTAATAAGAGAAAAAAATAGAATCTTGTTTCTTTCAATTCGTAATGTTACGACTATGTCCCGGGACAAAAATGGTTTTTTCCCCTAATTATATTTTGTATGGATAAAACTACATCATTCCAAGAATGTTCATATTCTTTTCCAAAAAAGATAATGTCGCTACCTTAAATCTCAAATGGCGTAACCGCCAATTTGGTCAAAATGACTTTTTAATGCAGTTTTATTTAGTTTTTTTTTCTCTATCGATCTGTATATTTAAAATCCTCAAATTCGCAAAAAAAAGGTTATTACGACCCAATGTTTTTTATAGATTTGAACACTTTACATAAGGTAAACAGGTCGTAAAAGGCTTAGTCTAATTTACTTGGTGTTTACGCCCCTAGAAATTATTGTGACGTGAAAAAAATGTCAAAAAAAAGGGTGTAAGTGACATAATTTTCTGGCGTAACTCGTAAGACACGCTATTTTTCGAAATTGCAATACAAAAGAAAGGCGTTTACACCCAACATCGCTGAACACATGATTGTCATTATTATTGTTAGTATTGATGCCCGGGGGAATTAAGATTGCGGAGACATTGGCTATTTATTGCTTTTCCTTGTTTCGGCATTTTAAATCAATATCCAAACACAAATCAGAATCAAAAACCAATAACGCGCCAAAGTCAACGTAACGGTCACAAAAAATAATAAATACACTGAGGAACGTAATCTATGCGCACAAGTACGCAAATGGCTGAATACATAGATAAATGTATGGTGAATACACATCAGCGGGGGTTTCAAATGACAAAATTAATCGATTTAGATACGTAAAAATCTTAGTGAAGTTTCCCATATTCCAAAATTTTTCATCCAATTCTAAAAATTACGCGTTGAGTCACTATGAAAAAGTGTCAAACGGCGTAACTTTGTAAAAGCGTAATACAGAGTGAATATTTCACGTTTTCTTTTATTATTAAATGAGTTTAAAGCACAAAAAACATTTTTTTATTGGAGATACGACCTTCACCTCTTAAAAATCGTGATTTTAATGGGGCGTAAACGCCTTTTTGTAATATTTTCACAAGTCGTAACCGACTTCTAGTTTCTTACATATAAGATTTAGGTACAAAGAGTTCCTACTGATGCCTTTATCTCAAAATTCTAAGAAATTTGATGTATAAAACATTTTCATTGTATTAAAATTGATAAAGTTATGAATTAAAAAAACATTTTTTTTTTGTTTTTCTGCTCTCCTGAAAAGTAGTGTTTTGGTGGTTACGCCATTTGAGATTTAAAGTATCGATGTGGACGCTTTTATACCTTACGCTAATTTAATAAATTGATTGTTTAACCTCATCAAACTATTATCAAAATACATAAACCCGACATTTAAAGCTCTATGAGGCCGCATCGCAAGACACAAAAAAAACGCAATTAGAAATAGTTATACACCGTGAAATTTGAGTGGTTGTTTTCCCGCAGCAAAATGATTCTACCTTAGTAGAACAATAGATTTGTGCAGTTATTTTTTATTAAAATTATAATTTTGAAAATTCGAAAAAAAAATTTTTTTTTTCGTGGAATAATTTGCATGATTTGAAAGTTTTACTGAAGGCAAATCGTTCTGCCACCGGAAAACAACCACTAAAATTTCACGGTGTATATCGAGATGTCGCATTAATAACATTAATGTAACATCCAAGCGGGTATGCTATGCTATGCGTGTCAGCAGGAGAGACAATCTTGATCAGGTTGTTCACGTTTTAAGGCCAACATTTTACTACGCATTGTTTTGTTAACACTGACCGTTATGGAAATGTTATTATAGCAGACATACTTCTCCCTACATTTTTACAACTTCATTGACGTTCGTTACAACACATACATACATTGATCTGATCCCGTGGTAAGTAGCCTAAGCATTTGTGTCAAAGATAACAGAATCAAAAGTGGATACACAAATGTACTTAAATGTATGTGTGTTTTAAATAAATAAAAAAAAAATTATAATAATTTCTTTTTTTTTGTCCCGGGTGCGAATCGAACCCACGACTCTTAGAACCGTAGATAGTGATCATAGGTCACTAACCAGTGTTCCACCGAGCCAGTCAAATTGATGTAAGCACATTTCTTTTTCCAGATCCATTTGGTCTATTAAGTCTCTCTATTTAAAATGTTACTTGCGATAAAGAGCGTTGAGAGCTTTAGTTGTGACGTAGTTCTTGATACTACTTACTCGTAGCTTTTAACCATGTATGTAAATGGATGTTTGGTTTTAGGAAAAGCTTAACTGAAACATAAATAACTACCACTCAGTTATCTATGAAAAAAACGCAACCACCTTTGTAGTTTCATCACTTGTTATCTTATGCTAATTCACAGCTTTGCTTTGAACTATAAAAAATAACTCACAGACGGGCACGGTTGAATAATTTTATTGTTTAATTTTCCCTGTAAGTACTGCTTAGCCTGAATCTCGTGTTAGCCTTGTGAGCACGTTATGAATGAATTATGTCTGTATAGTAATTCAAACAATACCCATATCTGTGTATGAATGAATGGGCTTAGCTGGGAGTGTGTCAAAACTAGGCCAGAGGTGAGGACTTGCGTAACATTGACATGAACTTTAAGACAACGACGTAGTAAACAATGTGTGGCTTTATGCTGGAAGGTACTTTAAGTAAGCTCTTTGACATGGTTAGAAGTCTTTAAGCGGGTGTGTTAATAAAATAGTAGCGTTGATATTTAAATGCCTAGTGCCTTTTTTTTTTAACCCGGTGAAATGCGTTGCGCACCTTCACCCTGAGAGGGGGTTCTCTCCGGGTGGTGTGTCGGACTCCCCAACGAGGGGAGAGATGGTAAATGCCAGCCGCGACTCCTGAGGGCCTACCATGAGTTGGCTATCGTAAACTTACGTACGTTAAAAACCTATCGAGTTGTTTTTTTCATATGGCCGATTGTAGTTCTTCGCGTAACCACCAGCCGGCGCTGTACATGTTTTTCATAGACATATTTACGTAGTCGATATCGAGCGCGTAAGTTTTAAACTCATGGTAGCCCCACTGGACGGACTGCAATGCCCAGGGGGTATACCGACTTAAACTACGGGGTGTACCTCGTCGCCTATTGGCGGTGTCGTGGTACCTGGCATAACCTCCACTCACGAAACCGCCGAAAAAAAAAATGCCTAGTACCTACGTCTTATCATAAGAGGACACTTATGGCTGTCTAATTAGATTCAACTTAAGTGATTTATTTATATTTTTCATAATATAAGTTTGTGCATGTTATGTTAACCTATACCTATACCTAACACAATAAGTGGTCGTCTTATCTCTGATTTAAAAAAGCAGGGTGGCATCTAGGGTGTTCACCCTTTTACGTGTCTTACCACACGTATCTATTTAGTACGTGAAATTACATATGCAGATTCTTATATTATTATCTTACTCACGATATAATATTGTATTCCGTAAAGGGTTAAGTAGCGCTACCATGAGTTTAAAAGTTACGGACTCGATATCGCCTACGTAAATAATATGTCTATGAAAAACTTGTGCAGCGCTCCTGCTGGTTACGCTAAGAACTAAAATCGGTCGTATGAAAAAAACAACTCGATAGGTTTTTAACGTACGTAAGTTTTCGATAGCCAACTCATGGTACCGCTACAGGATAACACGGTGACTAGCAAATAGGTCGAGCTTATGAATCGACCCGCAATTTGACGGACCGCCCAAGCCTGGAGCATGTTGTTCTAATTTGCACTTTATGACAATATAATAAGATGCCTGTCAATAGATCTTGATAGGTCGTGTCGAGTTGACAGCAGCCTTGGATAGTGGCCTTAGACCGGCATGCCTAAAATTCCTTGTCAGATGAATGGATTTAGCCCGAATTCATGACCATATTACTATAATTGCTAATGATATTATGTCTAGACAATTTCGTCTGTATGGGTATCAGATTATTGAGTTATGCGTTGTCGATGATAAATATATATGTATTTTAATAATTTGGTGTATTAAATAGGTTTTTATTATAATATAATATAAACTATAACTTTAAAGATGTTTACTAGCCATTTTAGCAAAAAGTAACTATAGCATTTTGTTAATGTTTTCCATAATTGCAACATGTTATCTTTATATTCACAAACATACCTAAACTAAATGAACTCGAATGTTCAGACTCTCGTATATTTCCCGTTAACAACCATTCGAATTGATGTTGATGATCCGAACAAGTCTTTATGCCCAGTAAATTGGCAGTGCAAACCGAAAACAATAAGATAAATAACATCTAATAGTATGTAAACCTAACGTTACATAATACGAGGAAACTGTAAAGGTTTGCAGTAACCACAAAACCTTAGCGTACCTAATAGGTAGGTTACATTAGGCTGAACCGCACTATCAATCATTCGTTGCTGGTTCATTTCCTAGATAAGTAATCTATCAGATCTTCGTGGTATGATCTGTGGCGCTACCATGAGTTTAAAAGTTACGGACTCGATATCGCCTACGTAAATAATATGTCTATGGAAAACTTATACAGCGCCCTTGGTGGTCACGCTAAGAACTAAAATCGGTCGTATGAAAAAAACAACTCTATAGGTTTTTAACGTACGTAAGTTTTCGATAGCCAACTCATGGTACCGCTACGGATCTTAAGCTAAAGGAAAAACCTTTACTTAGTGATTGTAGTAGTGTATGTGTAAGTGTTTCGTAGTTTTAACTCTTGGCAGTCTTTACTGAAAACGTGCTCTTATAAAAATAACTAAAATCAAATTCTGACATGTGTTTGCAACCCAAATATCTTGTTTATGTTTGAGTAGATACTACGTATAACTATCTTATACAGGGTGTAACAGGAGGGGTGGATCATCGTAAGTCAATCGATGGGGGACTTCAATACCTATCGATATAACCCCCATGTATGTTCAGCGATTTCCAATAGTTCCAAAGTTATTGAGATTTTTGTGAATTTTTTGTAAGAAGCCGGAATTCAGTATAAAATTCTTCACTGTAGCTTAACTACTGGACCTGCTTGCATGATTTTTTTTCTAGAAGTAGTTCAATAGTGGGTCTTTATAATTACGATACCGATTTGAGTCATAACCCTATCATATTGGAGTAAAAAAATAATTCTTCACAAAAGTTTCACGAATCGAATTGTGTCTACCAACTTTCAAAGCCTCCAGTGAAAAAAAAGTGCCTGTGTTTTTTTTCTAGAACTTATTTTAAAAACTACGTAGATTCATGGATAGTATACCCTGAAAATTTCATACCGCTACTGCCAGAGCATCAAAACGAAAAATGAACGCGAATGGCACAGGTGCCATAAATCAGTGTTTTTATTTTTCATGTAAAACTTTAATTTAAAAAATAAATCGATATGTTTCAGCAAATTTATGGTATGTTAGTAACATAAGTAGCAGTAATTTTACAGAATTGCAAATTAAAGGGGTGAAAATCTAACAAAGAAAATTTACATAATTTTTGTTAATAATTCTTTTTATAGTAAGTGTTCATAATGGGCATTATTATTGGCTATGCATAGCTTAGACCTTCTTAAAAAGCTTTTTTAGAGGTTGTGGAATGCTTCTTTTTTGTAAAATTTTTCAGGGGCCCAAATTGTGACCAGGCAAAATGTAGTAGTAGCATTTTGCAACATCCGAAAATCCTTTGTAAAAAGGTGTCGTACTCGTTTATGCATAGCCAATAATGGAGCCCATTATGAACACTTACTGTAAAAAAAATAATTAACAAAAATTATGTAAATTTTCTTTGTTTGATTTTCACCCCTTTAATTTGCAATTCTGTAAAATTACTGCTACTAATGTTACTAACATAGCATAAATTTGCTGAAACATATCGATTTATTTTTTAAATTAAAGATTTTCATGAAAAATTAAAACACTGATTTATGGCACCTGGGCCATTCGCGTTAAATTTTCGTTATGATGCTCTGGTAGTAGCGGTATGAAATTTTTAGGGTATACTATCCATGAATGTAGGTAGTTTTTAAAATAAGTTCTAGAAAAAAAACACAGGTACTTTTTTTTCACTGGAGGCTTTGAAAGTTGGTAGACACAATTCGATTCGTAAAACTTTTGTGAAGAATTATTTTTTTACTCCAATACGATAGGGTTATGACTCAAATCGGTATCGTAATTATGCAGACCCACTATTGAACTATTTCTAGAAAAAAAATCATGCAAGCAGGTCCAGTAGTTAAGCTACAGTGAAGACTTTTATACTGAATTCCGGCTTCTTACAAAAATTTCACAAAAATCTCAATAACTTTGGAACTATTGAAAATCGCTGAACATACATGGGGGTTATATCGATAGGTATTGAAGTCCCCCATCGATTGACTTACGATGATCCACCCCTCCTGTTACACCCTGTATAATACACCAACGCTATCTTTAAATTAAAAAAAAATATTTGAATAAAAAAACTTACTGTAAGATTTGACTGGCTCGGTGGAACAGTGGTTAGTGGCCCAGGTTCATTACCTACAGTTCCAAGAGTCGTGGGTTCGATACCCACTCGGGACAAATATTTGTGTGACGAACATCGGTGTTTGTTCCGTGTCTGGGTGTGTATTAAGTATATTTGTGTATCCACTGTTGATTCTGATATCTGTAACACAAGTGCTTAAGCTACTTACCACGGAATCAGATCAATGTATGTGATGTTGTGTAATATTTCAGTACATAGATATTATCATAATATTGTTAATTTTATATTCTTAAATCCGAGAAACTCATGTCTATCGTTTTCATTTTTAAAGATAACATGCCTAATGGGTTCAAAGGCTATCTAGATACGAAAGTTCTTCACTGACCAACACTATTGATAAAATTTACGAATAACTAACCCCAGATCTAACGCAAACAACAGTTTCAACTTCGCTGTTATGAATGCGTAAAAGTAAATATTGGTTACTTTACAACAAGACAGGGTCTTGTGGCGGCACGTTTGATATAATAGTTTTTGCTAAGGAACCTAATGCAATACTAAACCTAACTTTTACCACACGACCTTACGTTAACATTTTAGTAAACCGAAGGGATTTCTGTTGCTAAAGTACCTATATGATTATTACAATGTAAATATTAGACAATAAAATGCGAAGGTTTCATAATTATTGGAAACAATCTCAGAGTTTTTTTTTCTGGCTCACAAATTAAAATTATTCCCAAACTCTATGTAACCATAATTATATGTAGTTAGATAGCTTACAAAAATATATAACGCGCAAATTTAAAATAAAAATTAAATGATAAAAATAATTGGATCAGGCCAGCTTTAACTCTGGGAACTAATTATATTGACTGAATACAAGTAGGTATACATTAATATTAATATCTATGCTTATAAAGGTAACGTCAAAAAAAAAAGATACTGTCGACAGATTTTAACGGTCACGTTTCTAGCCTAGAGCAATTCTAGGAATAATTATATTTTGTAACATTATGTGATCAGAAATTGTGCAAAGCGGCAAATTAGTGCAAGTGCAGTTGAATACGAGTGCAATAGTGAAATGCGTTTACAACATTACCACCTATGTAAGACTTAATAATGCCTTACGAACGGAAATACGTTTAAGGAAAGTTGCTTAAACTGTTTGATCGTAAAAACAATATAAAAATAAAAAACACCTGTTCAGATTCCTTTTGAGTGGTGTAAACATTTTTTTTCCTAACTGACATACGATCATGTCTTGGAGTAGCCTCGTCATCACTGGTCTTGCGGGCGAACAGTGCGGAATCCCTAAGCGATGTGAACAATTTTAGAACGTGGACACTAAGCTTTTACCAACTTGGTTTTTAAGATTTTTTTTTAATTGTTTACACCTCTCAAAAGCTATCTGAATGGGCAGTCGTTTCACAGGTTTTTTTTTGGGTTAGGGGGCAACTCGTCCCAATCTGAAACTCGTCCCTGGGACCAGTTGCCACCTTTCATTTTTGTTAGTGGTCAACTCGTCCCAATCTAAAATTTGTTGGGACGAGATGCCACCTTTTAAATTTGATAGGGGGCAACTCGTCCCACGTTCGTTCTATATTTGGGAAGAGTGCGCCAATTAACATTCAATAGGGATTTATTGGGCTTTGAGTGTAGGCGGCTTGCACAAAACAAAATTAAAAACAAGACTAAGTTATTTATTCATTTATTTGACTTGTCAATTTTTCAATGCAGTGACCGACAGATATTTCTTTGTTGATTAATTTTGTGAGAACTCTCTTATTGCGCTTCAGTGTTTGGATGGTTTCTGCGGTTTTCTTCGAAAAATAAACATCATAATTATTTTTCGCTAAAAAATAATTTAAATCTTTTTGTATCTTTTTGCTCTTATGAGGACCACAAAGTTTGGTTTTGGTTTTACCATTTTATTTAAACGTGCATTTTATCCTCGATAGTATTCGTATTTTGTTTTTGTTGTTGGTTATAAAAACATGTATTAAACGTATTACATAATATATTTTTGAAAACGGCATCTTCCCGCATCCAAGTTTGTTCAAAGTGTGCATTGAATTGATCAGTCTGGGCATCTCTTTCACATTCCTGAAGTTTATATGCCCAGCCTGCATCTACATAATCTTCTGGGAGATGTGATAGATGGATAGACGATATACATCTTTTGATGTGGGACCGTAAGTGTTTGTGTTGTTTTAAATTTTGTTTTTTAAAATTTTGCCACAAAGTTGTTTTTAATTCATGACCCCACCTGATATCGGGAGGTCATGTCCTTCTAGTCCAGGCGGGGTCATGAATGTGATTTTTTTCAAATTTTAACATTGAGCTTTAATAGCATTAAAACAACAAATAAAAATATAATTGCCGAGTGCAACCATTCTGTATAACATTTCTGTAAATAAATATTTGCGAACTGATAGTGTTTGATCACTACCGGTGGTGACTAAACGCCTGGATAGCTCAGAGTTTAGAGCAACCGACGCGATATCGGGAGGTCCGGTGGTTCAAGTCCCCGTTTAGGCGGGGTCATTAATGCGCAATGTTCAAATTATAAATTTAAATTAAGCCTTAATAGCATTAAAAACACGAAATAAAAAAAATATCTGTTGGCTACTGCATTAAGAAATTGACCAGTTAAATAAATGTACGTATAACTTAGTCTTACACTAAAATTAGTCTTTATGGGTCTACACGCGATATTAGGAGTAGCAAATTACATAGCTACTTACTGCCCGACGTTTCGACTGGGTTACACCAATCGTGGTTGCGAGCGAACTCACGACCCATAAAGACTAATTTTAGTGTAATGGAATGCGAAAGTCTAAAATCTTACATAAGTTAGTCTTGTTTTTAATTTTGTTTTGTGCAAGCCGCCTACACTCAAAGCCCAATAAATCCCTATTAAATGTTAATTGGCGCACTCTTCCAAAATATAGAACGAACGTGGGACGAGTTGCCCCCTATCAAATTTAAAAGGTGGCATCTCGTCCCAACAAATTTTAGATTGGGACGAGTTGACCACTAACAAAAATGAAAGGTGGCAACTGGTCCCAGGGACGAGTTTCAGATTGGGACGAGTTGCCCCCTAACCCTTTTTTTTATATCTAAAAACATGTTGCCTCCGCGTCTCGGAAAACGTCAGACCAGGTGGAGTGACGGCACAGGACGGCTGATAGGAGCTTGATGGCTGGATGGCAGGTAGCCGAAGAGCCGAAGATAGCTCAGACTTCTGGAAACGGCTTATCCGAAACCAGAAGAACACAGGCACCTCAGACCCAAGGACGTTATTGCATTTGATCTTCAGGGAGTAGGTGTATAGAGGTTGGGGTACAAAAGATCCCTGAGACCGGATATACGGTCTCCGCGATAAGATAAGATAAGCCGAAGAAAAACGGGAGTGGCGAGTGTTAGGGGAGGAGGCCGATAATGATTATGAAAAAAAATTGTAGGTATTTCTGAAGTGGTTACCGACTACTGTTTCATATTTTATTTGACGTATCTCTCTCCTGTCTATACAATTTGTTGATAAATTTACTCATATCAAATTGTTTAATCATCAATGCAAATCAGAACCGGACCATCATTAATTTTCTAGTTGCAGGTAGTTTCTTATGGTCACTATCAAATGACTATTGATCCCGTCAAATACTATAGTACAATACTAACTTAAGTGTCACTAACTATTGTTAAATTACACAAAAATGACTATAGATGTAATTTTGATCGGAAATTTTGGAGGCAAAGCTATTAAACAAATTAGGTCTAAATAAATTAAGTTCTCTGGTCACTCGTCCATGCGTGAATGTAGCAATTGAGAAAGGCAAATGAAAAACTAACAAATTTACTACTTCGTTACGTTTTACAATGACACTTAGGCTAGGCTAAGTGTTACGAGACCGAAACTTTTTGGAAAAAAAAGCACTACGTTTCACGTTGACCTAAAATAATGTTCGTGTGATACAAAACCAAATTTTTAGTTGCGTATTTGAAATGAGCTTAATTTGATAGATGACTTTGTCATTATGAAATAAAAAAGTCTAATAATATAGCTTACTTAAAAATTTTCGAATAAACTAAAATATTGTTTTATTGTCGCAGAAGCAAAATACTTGTCAGCAAAAAGAAAATATCAGGTTTAACCTCTTAAGATAAATAAATATGGTTACCCACCTACCCTATTTGGGGATAATTAATGTAGGTATAATGTTCTTAACAGTTTAATAAAACAATTAAAATGCCTTAAAATTACTTTATTCTTAAATATATCACAACTGCGCGTAGTTGGTACAGCGTTAAATAATTATATAATTAGTTAACAATGTTTCATCAAAATACATTATCACCGAAAATATAGTTATTAATATTGACGATGAGAAAATGTATTTTGGTCGAGACTTACAAAATAAGAGAATTAAATATTTATTTACATAGTAATAATAGTATATAGCACTAAATATATTAACATATTCTAAAATGGTTTATTCTCCCGTCATCACTTCAAGGAATTCTGAAACAAATGTTATTAAGTGAGCATTGCGTTGTTTTGACAGACTTAGTACATGTAGGAAATATAGAGTCGCACACACAAACTGACTATAAATACAGCCGTGTATTAAAATGATAAAGAATTAACTTTGTCAGCGATATAACCAAAACCCCGGACTTAGAGGATAGACTTGAAAACAGCTAAGTGTTAGAAAACTGAAACTGTCCGGGATATTTACCATGAATGAGTTCATCCGTGATCATGGCGCTTGCAACAGTGCCGAAATATCGGGAGCTCATTAAAACAAAACAACATGGTAAATATCCCGGACAGTTTCAGTTTTCTAATGTGTGTGACCATGACAGTTTAAAATCATATATACAGCTAAGTGTTTTTATAAGCTACATACATAAAACCCAAAAATTGGTTCAGTTCTTTTTTACAACAGTTGTAAATGGTTTGAGGTGGGATATTTTAAATTTACACAAGCATTTTTGAATATTTACAAAAAAAACAGAAGAATCCTAGAAGCTCCGTGGAGCCGTTGATTATTTCTTGTTTTTCTCAATAGTTTTAAACGGGTTCTCGGACTTGTACAACTAATAACAACTAATTGTTACTGCTATTAGGTACTATCTCCCTATTGAAAGAAAAAGTGTCAAGTGCCATTTTGTATTTTTCCATACCTTCAAAGTCTACTGTGCCAGAGCCGTCAGAGTCAATTTCTTCAATCATGGTCTCCAAGTCATCAGCTGGAATGGTGCTGTCGAGTTCTTTGAAGATTTCCTTCAGGACGTCAGTCGTGATGTACCCGTTACCTAGGAAAAGGAAATAATGGAGATATTATCTATTCAATTAAAAAAAATATCATGGAGGAAATGCAAATAAAATTACCGTACCGTTAATATAAGTAGGTAAGTAGATATTTATGTTAAATTTAATGAAATAGATACATAAATATTTAAAAAAAAGATAGTGACATAGTATTATGATATGATGCTATATTGACTTCCTTTTAATTAAACAATATTTTTTTAAATAACGGGATTTTATTTTTGTCTTCGTAGATCTTTAAAAAAATATAAATTTAACCAATAAATGGTTATATTTTTTAATGAAGTGCCAGGATAAGTTTCTCACCTTCTTTGTCGTACAATCTAAAAGCTTCTTTTAACTCTTTGACCATGGCTTCGTCGTCCTCTTCCTCTTCTGTCAAGAACTTGGAAGCTAGCTGACAGAATTCAGGGAACTCCAACTCTCCAGACCCTGTGAATATTAATTTAGTCATATGACATGTTCATTCGATTCCACAGTAGTTTTGACGTCCTCCAATCTCCGTCCGAAGAAGTCAGGTGGTGGACCGACGGCTTAACGTATTTTTGGCTGTTACGAGGTTGAATAATCGTACGGGGTTTAACATCCCCAAATGCTTGTGTAATTTCTTAAAAGAAATTTCATAAATTTGGTCGACCGCGTTACCCGAACTTCTTAGTACTTATTTAGGTACGTGGCGCTTATCCCTAGTTGACTATAATTGATTATAGCATTTAAATCATACCAGTGTAGGTATGTTCAAATTTTCAAAGGATTCTACTACCGTCTAACCAAAGATTCCCGCCAATTTTGTCATTTAGTGACACGATGGTAACAGTACATAGTTACTATTTTTATGTTAATAATTTTTGTCCATAGTTGTACGTACTAACATGATAATATTCTTGATTCAATCAATAAATGTTAATACGGATTTAATTCAAAACAAGTTATTTTAATTTCACAATTTTATTGCGTGCGCGACTGTGAGTACTCAAAATGTCCAGATTTTCATTGCAATCATACAACAACTCTATTGTTCATAAATAGTACTAGCTAATTTCGCCTCAACACTACAAGCCTCAATAGCCGTGATCGTCTAGTGGTTAGGACCCTACGTTGTGGCCGTAGTAACCCAGGTTCGAATCCTGGTCACGGCAATGCATGTGCATTGTCACGGTGAGGTGTTACTTTTTTGGCTTGACTTTGATGTTTTCAATTAATTTCGTTAGTTTTTTTTATTTTTTTTAAATGAACTAGATATTTTGTCAATTTTTATATTTTCAGTTATGAATATTGAGAAACTAAATTATTCTTTGTAGTATTTACTTTGTTAAAAGAGCATTTCATTAGTGCCAATATTTATTTATGTTGATTATTTTGTAAATTAAAATAAAATATTATAAAAAAATAAGTACTGCTCTCACACGACATCTTTCTAAACACAATCTTATTAGGTAGTTTATAAATTCGACACGTGCTTATAAGCATGAGCAAAGCCGACATGGAATGTTAAATCACAGGGTACATAGATGGCGCTGTTGCAGTAAATAGTCCACCGCTCTAACATGATATTAATGGACGTGAAATGTAGGTATCACGTAGAGATTGGTAGAGATTTTGTGAATTGAACAGAATTTCTACAAAAAAGATAAATCTTTTACACCATCAAGGCTGTTTAATATATCGAGTTGAATTTATCTTTTTATTTATTTTAAACTTGTGAAAATATTTCATGGAACATGGGTAGGTATTGTTTAAAAAATACAATATTAAAACTGTTGACAAGAATGGCAAATAAAAGATAAAATATATAAAAAATGGCTGTTTATTTTTTTTCGATTATGTTTTTTTCATTTACATTAGTACAAAATAGCTATGTATTTGTAAAAATATTTGTATTAAACAGTTGGCAGTGTAGCGTAGCAGTCTTAGGAGATACAAGCTTGGCAAATACAACGGCAGTATAAACACTTCTATTAATGGATGTTCTAGATAAACGGATAACCCACTCTGGTAGTACAATTTTAGAACAAGATATATCTGGTCGGCGATCTGGAGATAACGGTTTCAAAGGAGAAGCAACCACCGAAAAACTGGCTTTTTCAAATGGATTATGAGTATTTTTGTTGACATGATTCATTTTGATCCATATCCTTTAAGATGTTCCAGATAAAGTTTATTTTTGGCGGCACTGATTAGAATTCCAATCTAAATTTAAACTTCAATCCACTTTGCTCTCGCTTATTATAATGTCATGACTAGTTTAGTTGAACTAGAAGCAGCTGAAGTTGACGGTTTGGTTTCGGGCGAAGAACCCTCTTTTTCTTTTTTTATTGCTGTCTCATTAGCTTCATCCTTTTCTTTAACAATATTAGCTGCCTTTACTGCTTCTTTTGTCTCTTTCTTCTCAACTTTTTTCTTTTCACGACGCATACCGCCAAAGAATGCCCCGATAACCTCTAAAACAAAACAAAAATATTCGTAATATTCACAAACTTAACATCGCTAATATTGCTCGATAAAATATTCAACTAATTTTATAGACCATCTTCAGTAAAGGTTAGCATTAGCTATTGGCACGGTGCCTTGGCAACCTTTTAACTATTCCGAAATTTTCAATTGCGTTAAGAGCTTTATTGAATGTTAAGGTAAAAGTGAGCTTAATTATTAACTGGTAAGAAGTTTTCATTGAATATTCAGGTTTTCGTTCATAAATTTCTGATATTAATAATATGTATTGTAAGTGTTTAATAAGTAAGTGATACATACCTTATTCTAGTTAATTTTCATCAGAATTGTATACCACCATAAATAAACAAATTATTTGTGAAAAATATCATGCTTAGGAATCATTTTTTTTTAATGAAAATAAATTAAACTGCAAACAACTTTTTTTTATTATTAGGTGAATCTTGAGTTGAATTAATAATATTAAGAACATCAAGCGAAATAAAATCGGTGCAATTGCAATGTTTCGAATGTGCTTTTGTTCATGGTCTTAAAATAAATGTTACAATTTTATTAATAAAGTAGTAGGTAAGCGTTCGTTGAGCTGATATATTCATTGAATTTTCCAAATCAAATTTAATTTTTTTGAAAAAAAAAAATCAAATCTGTTCATAAATTTCAGAGGTAACGAGTAATTTACAAAAATAATAAAAAAAAATAAAAAATGCGAGGACCACCCTGTTTCGTTAATTTTAAATTTTTATAATATCTACCGTCCAGATTAAGAGACTTTTTTTGGGAGTAAATTTCGCATTTCATTTGCTTGCGTCATCACAGTCATATCGAAGTGCAATGTGCACTCACCATCCTGGTCGACTTCATCGATGATCTCCTTCAGGGTCCCCTCGTCCAGCTCGTGCCCCAACATCTCCAGGATCGTGCCCACCATGTCTGTGCTGATGACACCCTTCTTCTCGTGGTCGAACGCGTCGAAGGCATTCTTGAGGACTGTTGGACAATAAAAAAAAATATAGCCCACCTTATTTTTACTGTGCCTCATTTTGGTCGCGTCGTTTTAGGTAAAAATAAATATTTGGTTATGGAACTGGAAGCAGTTGCTGTTAAAAAAAAGTTATTGTAGTTATCTTTTAGGACTAGCAAACCTAAGACCTTTTCCACACTGCGCGTAGTGTAAGTATAGAAATATTTTCGTGAACAAAATCTCGAGTCTTGTCCAGTTTTTTTAATTAATTAAAGGCAGATTAACGTTTCGATTTGTAAGATACAAAATGTGCAAAAACTGAAAGAACTAAGTCAAAATTTTTAAAATGTACCCACGTGTATTTCGGTAAGTAAATAATTTCGCCAAATGCGAAATATATGCATAATGCTTTTACTGCTAACAGTACCTAATGAAGATTTAAAATTGTCAAAAAGACTTCAAGTATGTATTTGTAAATTATTTTGCTGAATGTTTTGCATGTTTAGTATTTCAAAATTAAGTTTAACCATAACGGTTTTTCTATTAAACCACTTTTGGTATTACTTACAAAAAAAGTGGCTGGTAATGCATTTAACATTTATGTAAAGTTAAATACTGAATAAAGAATAGTAAGATGAAGAGGTCTTTTATTATTTTTTACGATAACTGAGAAAAAAGTTAAAAAAAAAAAACTTACGCTGCAGTTGATTTTTGTCAAGCTCATCCTGTGCACCATTTATGAAACAAACAAATAGACACTTATTATTCACTATTATACTTAAAAAGATCACAATGTACAAAATTGGCGACATATTGATCCAATGTTGATCCAATCCAATGATATGTTCAACCCACCATGTTCACTAGTTTCTTGTACCACTGTGTTCACAATATCAACAGATGCACTGATCAGTTCAGTCAGTCTCGGTTTGATCCAGATTTCTGGATGTACAGCGTTTTATATCACAAGATGATGTTTTCCGCCTAGACAAAATTTCTAAGGGCTGATCAACCTTTTTTTTAGTTTGGTAAAGTTCTGTCCGCCGCGGCCTTAGTTGGCAATCTATCTAACCACCAAACCAATTTTACTAAATATAGTTCTAATACTACAAAATTTTACTAACGCGAAAACACAAGTACTGAGACATGATAAAGGAAAACTTCCAGCTATAAAAGTTTTGTGTGATATAGTTTATCTAAGTCGTCTTATGAATAACATTGTTAATAATTTTAATTTAACTTGGAAAACATATGTTTCTCCTACTTATTTAATTGTACTTACCTTATTTTACCATAAGCTGCCATGGAAAGCTTGTTCTTAAGAATAGTTGTTTGATGCTAAGTAATTGTTCAATAATATGTAATCACTGACACGCGATACGTTTATAGGTACACAACACACAATAACATTTTTTACTTATTAAAATAATTTTAAATTTAAGCATTTTCTTAATATTGATTTGAAATGAATATTGCAAATTAATTAATATTTCGATCTATTTGGTACGAGAACATGATCCGTTTCTACCGTTAATGAACCGTGGATCGTAATTAATGGTGAGTTTGAGATCTATCGAGGTATCCGTATGGTAAAGCTTATAAATTGTACATGTTTTTTTCTGACTAAATTGCTTCATTTAATCTTTTCGTAAAAGAGTTACAAATGAGTACCAGGAACTCTGATATAACCATAACCATTATAAAATGTTTTGACTAAATACGTATGTTCCGTACTCAACTTCCTAATGAATATCAAAGCACAAAAACCTATTGAGCGTATAATGTCTACAATAAAATTATTGCAATGCAACAAATATTTTGACTCGCATACGCGATGGCACTGCTACATAAGTTATTAAGTGGTCTATTATGAGTATAATAGACCTTTTAATAACTTATGCAGCCAGGGGCGTGCAGTTTGGTAGTTTTTTTGTTATTAATAGAGTAAATTTATAACAAAAAACTACCAAACTGCAGGCCCCATGTGTGAAATTTTGAATACCTTGATTTGAAAGATTTCCTTTGTAATGTAATTATTATACTCAACGCTCTATGATCTACGACATGCTCTATTATAAACGACACTCAGACATATTTTATTATGAAGCAAATGCCTATGCCAAAACATATAATATTGACTGGCTCGGTGGAGCAGTGGTTAGTGGCCCAGGTTCACTTACAACGGTTACAAGAGCCGAGGGTTCGATTCCCGCATCCGGACAGATATTTGTGTGACGAACATCGGTGTTTGTTCCGTTTCTGGATGTATTATTAAATATATTTAAGTATTTTTGTGTAGGTATCCGCTGTTGAGTCTGATATCCCGACATTAGTGCTTAAGCTACATAGGTATCATGGGATCACATCGATAAATGTGTTGTTGTGCAATATATTTTTTTTTATACGTACCTACGTTTTTACATTCAAACAACATTGTTACGTACAAAATACATTGTAGTAATTAACCTACCGAAAATACGAACTATAACTGTTTATTTTTAATGAAGCGTGCGCTAATCACTGAATGCCAATCACGCGTAGCAAATTGAGTTTATTTATTGAACTAATTAGTTAAAACTGTTTATCACCACTGCACACATCACCGTGAGAATTCCTGCGCTCGTGACAGCCAATGATATTGACATGCGCTGAATTACTGCTAATAATAAATCTTTGATGACACCTAAACGGCTATAATGTGTTGCACCTACTTTATAGTATGGGGTGTTTGTCGATTGATTTCCTGGTGGCGTGACGTGAATGTTATCGGTCGGAGGTTATTAATTAGTTTGATTTAATGAATCGGTTTCAGGTTCAAGGCCAGTGAAGCAAAGAAAGAAGGTAAATAATGTACCGTACCCTGTAATAGTTTCTGAGTATCAGACCTGGTGTTTTGAAAGTTTCCCTCGTTACAAGGTCAATCGAATTATGTGTAAAAGTTTTTTTTAAAAAAAGCTCTTTTTTAACTTAAACACAGCTTACATTCATAAGTACTGATTTTACATATAAATGTATTGTTGTCTGCATTCATCAAAAGGTGGTTGAGCTAAGATCTAAAAAACAAAACATTACGATTCGTAAAAAATCCTACCTTTATAAAGACAACAAATGATGCCAAAGTGTAAAAATTTAAGAAGATTTATTTGGTATCATTAGATTCAATAATATTTAAATTAGGGTTTACACTAGATAAAAATGGTAGCAATTAAGTACACACCTACAATTTGAACAACGTTTCGATCGATTATACAAGCGCTTGATAGATTTTAGTAGTAGGTACTAGTAAACATTACCAAAGTTAAAAAAAAACCTTTCCTTTTTTATCAATTAAAAATCGATAATACCCAGAAAAAGTCAGCAACATCCTCCTTAATTGTCCAACATGCTAGCCTAGTCCTCCGCCGTGCCTCTGATCCTATTTCCGGGTTGTTATGGCGTCCCGTATCGGGCGGAAATAGTGCATCCCACGTACGTAATGGAATCACTCAAATGAGCCTCCACTACTCAGTCAGTCTTTGAACTTAGGCACATAGGTAACTTGTAAGTACCTTCATTGACTTCCTTAGTAAAAAAAAGTATGAGTTTGAAAGAAATAAATTAATGAAAAAAGGATTTGAGAGATTTTTTTTGTCAGATAACATGTTATGCTGCATTTGGCGATGGCAGTACATGCACTTAAGCTATTTAAGGATACATCAATTACGTAAAGACTATGCGTAAACTATGTCTAAAAACTAAGCCATTATTGTGATTTTTTAAAAAAATATTTGATTAATAGATAATCAAAAATCGAAAGAAATATGACATTTATCAACATCATGATGGGTAAATCTCTTGTAAAAGTTAGAAAGCCATTTTCCAAATTTTTTCCATTACAAATTTCAGTTTTGAGACAAATTGTTTCCTTCTTAAGAATGTTGTTAAAAGGGATTAGGATGCGGAAGATGCTATTCCTATAGTTAAGCAAAGCCTTTCTCAGTCTTAATCCATTTGTGTACTTAGTTTATTACATTTAAGTCGGCTTAGTGGATAATAATAAGAATGTATTAGAGATTCTTATAATAATTCCAAGGGTACCTAAATGTACGTCACTATTACTCCTCCCAGTCGCTACTTCCCACAATACAATCTAAACGCAGCTTTCAACATTAATCTGTTACGTGGACCCGCGAAAATTTACCAAAGCAGATTTTAATGACGATAATTCCGCTCCGGTGTAAATTTAGACCATAATATTGTTTAAACCACGCTAGCTCCATTAGTTCGCTCAACAGGAAACACTGTAAGCATCCTGCCTGGTGCTGTTTAAATTCAATTAATTATGGATACTGTTCATGAATATCCAGTGGCTTTATATAAGCCGACGGTTCATAATTTCAACTAAAAATTGACATACAATACTATCTTTTGGCAGAGCGTAGTAGAAGATTATTTAAAAATGACTTTAAAAAAGGCTCATACTCACGTCAACCTTTTTCTTCGAATCCCAAATGTGTAATTTGGGATTTGTCTTGCTCAAACTTTAAGAACGTCCATAGTTTAAAGATTATTTTTTAATCATTTTATAAACTCCTAAATAACACGAACGTTGAACCCGCGGAAACGAGAGATTTATGTTTTCAGTTTATAAGTAGTTTCAAATCTATTTAGAAAAATCTATTTAGTTATAAAACTATTAAGTTCCCCACATACAAATGGAAGTGAATCGGTTATCATCAAAATAAACTTTAGTAAACAATTTTCAGCTCTCGGAAACTACCGCAAAGTAATCTTGGTGGTAAAGTGTCTTGGAACTCTGAAACTGTCTCAAGCAGATAGACAAGAGATTATTTCACAAATGTTCATCACAAACTAAATCTGTACCTATTAAATTTATATTGCATCGGATTTGATTTGAGATAAAACTACTTTATCATCTGAAATTTGTTTCGAAATGGATTTGTTACCTCTTCACGCAATATCTACCTACTCAATATATTTTTAAAATTAGAAGCGGATAAAATAACTGTATCTTCTTAAGATATCTGTTTGAGAGTATGAAGAAAGATAATATGTATAATGTTATAACATTCATCTAGCCTAAATCCTAGCATGGATTACATGGTCAAACCTACTGGGCACAACGATAACTTGCTATTTTGTAACATAATAAATAAGCATGTTACTAACATTGCCATTTCATGACCAACATAATCAAACTAATCATAGGAGTAGTTTGTATACTCCTCAAGTGTCTAAATAGGTGGTCCAGCTTAAACTGATACGCTGAAGCGAAGTGGTGACATACGAGTTGTGTGCCTTAACATATTGGACGTCTAGTACAAATAGTGTATCTAGCTTCATGAATTCCGAGGAAAATTAGATACCTAGTTCCCATTTGTGTTACTCAGAAATTTCAGTCTTTGATTAAATTTAGACTGTAAGTAAATAAGTAGCGTTTGAACGAGTAAAATTAACAATAGGGTAGTTTCCTATTTTTTAATTATTACATAGATGGATGAACAACACAATTGCAAAGGTGCTGTCAAAAGAATGGTTTGATATTTGGAAAACTCCCGGAGATATTACAGTTTCAATAGCACATCATTTGGGCGAGCTCAAAACGCTTCATACAAATTTCGCATAGAGCTATGACGTCACCCCTCTGTATACGAGTATGAATATCGTTAGAGCTTTGTTCAGCAGCTATATCAAATGTTGCTTTTACGAATATGTTCTCATAGTGAAAGCTACTACTAATTTTGTAATTTATAAGATGGCATACTATTTTTATTGAATTTTCGCACTTTCAAAATGGACTTTCCCACCTAACTTCAAATGCCTATTATTGTCTCATTTCGTAAGAAATTTTAATTTTGATTTCACTTATGTTATTGATTTACCCATATGTAACTATTAATTGTGAAATTTTATGTAAAATCAGACTTAGGAAACTAGCCTATTGTCTGACAAGTGAATAATAGGTATGCGACTTTGTAAGTACATATTAAAATCCTTATAGGTTCTTACAATCCTGCATTGTAGCAGCTTTTAGTAATATTGTTATATTATTAAGTTTAGTATTGAATTAATCAATACGTACTTACACACTTTACGGATGTCTGTCTGTATATAAATATGATATAAAATAAGGAGATTAGAGAATGATATTTTTTGTATTTTTTTTTGTACGTACGGCAATCTGAGATACGGCATATCCGATCTAGAAGTGGTTTTCAGTAATAAATGTGTTTTAATAAGCTTTAATTAAGTGTTAAAGTTTGCTTCATGTCAATCGGTACATAATGAAAAATAATTTAAATAGATACGTGTCGTAAGTTACTTTTACTATACATTTAGGTATTTGGTTAAATATTGTCTATCCTTTCAACATCTTAATATAATAGGCAGCCTACAGAGTACAGAGTGTTGGTGACGTGGGATCGCATTCGTAATATTTATAGTCCATTTGCAAACGCGTTATAATTGCTCAGCGTAGAAATAGTCTAGCGTCTGGCGTCCCTCTGTCATTACCTGCTACAATGTTGACTATGCGGGCCGTGTGATATATGATATCGAAGTATCTTTGTTGTAGTCATGCTCTGCCATTTGGAAAAGCTACAGCTTTCAGCAAACGATTGCACGCTCTAGATTCTTGAGGATAGAGCATAATGAGAGATGATGTGTTTAATATTTCAATTTACTGAGTAAAAACAATTACGGAAGTGCTTCCCCTATTTGCTCTATGTCCCAAAATTAAAATATGGTATTTCAAAACAGCTACGCTAGCAGCTAGCTCAATACGATCTATTGTGCCTGTCGACCTCATATTTGGATCTCACTACCGCTTACCGGAGGAGTGAGGTCATCTTGTTAGCCTTTTATAATAAAAAAAAATAAAAAGCTAGTTAGATATTTTATTTAATAGCATTTCCTTTTTCAAAAAGTGTATTGTCGATTTTTGTAAGACAATTTTTAGTTCCCTGATCCCTAGTTAAGATTAGAAAAGTCTTAGTTAAATATTTTTTTTTTTTAATATAAATGTTGTGCAGACCTATAATTTAGAAGCATATACCTATATGTATCCTACAGCTATGAGGATAGACAAAAAAAATATCTAATTTTTGGAACTGATTTTCTCCTCCGTACATTGTTTGTTAGTACCTACCTATAAGTTAGTTCCGATCCCAAGATATGGTAATCGAAATTGCCATTGACTGTCTTTATTTTTGCTTAATTCAGAGTACACAACATAATAAAAATAGAAACTTAAAGTTTTAGAGGTCTTTAATCAAATCAGTTATATTAGTCTTTATGAAATAAGAATATGTGGTATTTCAGGTGGGAGACGTTTTGTCGACCGGTTGCTGTTACCACCATACAGTTGCGTAAAACCCGCCAAGTGACTCTGGCCTCTCTCGGTTAGGTCGCGTTCCGGGATCAGCACTGTACGAACCGGAGCCAGGGGGGACCATTGCTGCGGCAAGCGCCGGACCAGTGGAGTCTTAGCGGCGGCATTGTGCGGGCGGAGCGGGTCAGCCCGCCGGCCTGGGGGACCCGTAGAAACGGGGGCCCTTCCGTCCAGCGGACTGGCCAACTCGGACCCGCACAGCTCAATACCAATGCGAGACTCCACGCCTTGTCTCGTTGTTGCCGCGGCAGTGGTCTCCTCTTTAAGCGGGCTTTCAGGGTGAGTGCGACAGGCTCAATATGGTCTATTGCGCCTGTCGACCTCATATTTGGATCTCGCTACCGCTTTCCATCAGGCTGAGTGAGGTCATCTTGTTAGCTTATTATAAAAAAAAAAAAAAAAAATATGTTATTGAAGAGCTGTGCAATGAGTTTTGAAAATATTGCAGAAAATAAAAACCTTTTGACTTATGGAGAATGTTGGTTTATTTATAAATAGCTTAACAGGTAATTAATAATAACTTATTTTTTTAAATAATATAAATTATTGCCACGACTGGGGAGTCTGTAAGGAAGGTTGGTGAGAAAGATGTATGCTGAAACTTTTAGTCGTCACCGCCTGTCATGACCTCCATGAATTCTGTAGAAAAGAAAAAAAAGTATATTAATACAAATAATAAAACAGAAACAAAAAAAAGGGAAGGGTTTTTGCTTCTAATAGGTAATAATAACATCATGAAGAAACTTGTGGGTAGGTACCAAAACACATTTTTGTTTACCAATGTTGTTTCTCATTAGGTATTATTTATAATATGACATGTGTGAACTATAAATGTGTATTTATATGTACACTCCCAGACACGGGACAAACACTGGTGTTAATCACATAAGATATTTGATCCGGTGAGAATCGAACCCAAAACTCTTGGAGACAGGGGCACAAATCCACTCCGCCATCGAGTAAAAAAATATAAAACTACATTTATATTTTTCATAGTTCAAACAAAATTGCACCAAAAGTATTTGTTTCTTAATAGTAGTTTACGTATTAATACACGAATGGAAAATAATTTTATATGTTGCCATTTATATAAAATTTGCTTTTAATCATCTGAGTCAATATGTATGTGTTGTACGGATTAATTAGTAGATTTTACATTATTTACTTTAGGTTTCAAACTAATAACAACTGAACACACACACCTATATGATATATAGTAGAAAAATGGTGTGACTACATACACACTCTCGTAATTATCTTCATAATAACTAAATAAAAGTATCTTCTTCTTCTTATCGAATGGTTGATGAACAACATGGTGTCAGAGTTTTTAAACCGCCCGTAGGCCTCTGACATGGCTTTACACACCGTAGAAAAATCTCTCAGCTGTGCTGGTTTCCTCACGATGTTTTCCTTCACCGTTAAAGCGTCGAATGATGGTACATATGAATTTCAAATTTGAAACACATTGGTACCTGGCGGGGTTTGAACTGGCGTCCTCTCGCATGCCAAGCAACGACCTTAACCACTCGGCCATCGACACTTTTTTAAATAAAAGTTGATACTTTTATTTAACGTGGCATGATTGCCACGTATAATATACCTTTAACTTATAATATAAATCTCATCTCATCAAAGTATTTGTCAGATGGGAGTCAAACTTAGGTAGGTATAAAAGTGATAAATAGGACCCAATCATATCATCATTTACGCTTGCTAATCAAGACGCTGTATATTTTAACTTTTGATCTCGCATTCCGTAAGTGCAAGTTCCTCATCCATCATTATAAATGTATAAGCTTTTCGTGGAAACTAATTAGACTAGTGGGCTATGTGTATCTCTTAAGTCATAATGTGTTTGTTTCTTTAAAATTAAAACTAAAAAATATATTTCAGTCTGTGTCCATCCAGTCTGGGCTTATATCACAGGCCTTTGTACCGTATAATTTTACTGTAACTGTTAATGTAAACAGTTATATTGTTTTTGTTTATATAAGTGCAACTGAATAAATACTTTTCTATCTCGTATCTATCCTTCCCCTTAAAGAACTTATCATCCTGATTTATTTTATGGTGGGAACAAAATACCCAACTAAAACTGAGATATTTTCAGACATACCATCGAAGTCAACGGTGCCGGAGCCGTCGGAGTCAATTTCCTCAATCATCATGTCCAGTTCCTCAGCGCTGATCTTGTCATCTAACTCTCTCAGGATCTCTCTTAACACTGCTGTAGTGATGTAGCCGTTACCTGAAAAAAACATTTGTTTTAAGAAACAGGATTCACATTGATCTGATTCGGTTCCGAGGAAAGTTAAGAGTTCAGAATAAAGAGTTAAGCGTAAAGAGTTAAGCGCTTATATGAAAAAGATACTTGTTAAACAATTTAAGAATTTATTTGTTACTTTGCACTTAGTAGTAAGAAAATTTGCTTACATAGATGTACAACATAAATTTTACCACCACTGAAAATCGAACTCACGACTCTTTAGCGTCAGACCCAGAAGCATTACCCAATACCCAATCGAGTCAGTCAAAGTGTAAATACCTATATAAGTGTTTTTATATTTTATGGAAACCACCTATTCCTCATATTCTTTACCATAGAAAAGAGCGGAAAGCCAAGTTTATGTAGGTCACTTGAAGTAAAATTTATTTACGCAATATGAGTACGTTTTTATAAAGGGTTTTATTTTAGCATTTCGGTTTGACAACAAAAGGCAGTTAACACAACTCTTTAATACTAGACCATTAAAATATTATTTGATTACCGATCGTAGGATAGTGCCGTACTTGGAAAATATTGTTTAATTTCGCCAAGATTTCTGTAGGCGCCGTGGCTTAGTTGGTTAAAGCGCCTGTCTAGTAAACAGGAGATCGCGAGTTCGAATCTCGCCGGGGCCTCTGTGTTCCATCGATGCAGGATTCTTTTTGAAAATATTCAAAGGCATTGTTTTTTTTTTTCAAATTAGAATTTAAAAGCGACTTTAATACAAATTTCAGATACAACGGTCACAAGACCAAGCAAGCAATCTGATTGGCTTTGACCGTGATAGTATCTCAGTTTTAAAGTTTTAAAGCTGTTTCTATAGTAATATATTTATTTTGCCATACAATGCTCTCATACTGGTTGAACCGTAATCATGGCACTTGTAACAGTGCCTCAATAATAACTATGGGAACTCACCAAAAAAATAAAACATAGTTAATATCGTAAATAACAGTATAAATTTGTCTAATGTGTGTAACCATGATAGTTTCAAGCAAAGAATATACACCGTGAAATTTTCGTGGTTGTTTTCCCGTGGCAGAACGATTTGCCTATACTATCGAATCATGCAAATAATTCCTCAAAAACAAATTTTTTTTGTTCAAATTTTCAAAAATGTAATTTTCCAACTCGAAAGCTAGAGAAACTATCGTTCTTTTATAGGATGTGACGTAATCAGGTACTGCTTGCCGCATGAAATCGATGCTTAAAGCTGAAGAAGCTCGACACCCTAAGTTTATCTATGTAATAAATCTTCTTAAAATTTTGCATATACCTACAAGGTACGTTTCATTCCGGAAAAAGAAGAGCAATTTCAAATTAGTCGGTACATTCCAATAGATGGCGCTAAATGCGCAGGACACTAGATGGCGTTGAAGTAAATTAAATAACGCTATGGTAAGAAAAACCTGCTGCCTTGCGAATTTTAGGCTTCACTATAAATAGCCTAATTAGTTGGATTCTCCGACCAGTATCACGTACCTTCTTTGTCATACAATCGGAATGCCTCTTTGAGTTCTTGTTGCATCGCTTCAGCGTCCTCTTCAACCATGAACCTGGAGGCAAGTGTCACGAACTCTTCAAACTCAAGCTCACCAGACCCTGAAAGGAGTTAAGCTCTTAGGCTGGTTTTTGACTCGCGCTGACGACACGCTGATCTTCGGCGCCGATAGTGTTTTGTATAGGACATCAGCGCCGACCGGCCAGCGTTACTTGAAAATGGTCCCTTTATCCTTAGTCTCTATGTATAATGCATACTAGACCTTCAGTGCTGACGGTCAGCATCTCTTCAAGCTTCAGCAATCAGCCTTAGATACCATGGTAGTGAGGTGTTCACGCCTGACTTTAGGCCTTAACAAGATAAGTAAGTTAAGGGATTCGGAAGTGGTTAATACAGTACTTTGTACGTTTTTAGGGCTTTTCTGGATGAATTTTGTATTGCAAAAGCATTAGTAATACTCAAGAAAAAACAACCTATCAAGCGGTACATGTCCACTGACATGTGACATTTGTTTTGTTTCTTTCTTTTGCTTTGAAATAGTATTTTTTCTACGTTTGGTCTACGTGAACTTCTAGTATCCCACCGCAGTTGCAACGCATCATTTTACCAAGTTATAAGTGACATCTAACACTTGCTATGTAGTAGGTAGGTACGTCGGGACTTTTACATGGTGCTGAGAGACGATCGGTTTCTATTCTGTTGGGAAAACGAGACGCACGCGTCTTTCTTTCTGTTTCGAATTTCTTATCAGATATGTTGAATCCTGCATGCTATTTTTTCTATGAATGATGTGGAACAAAATATAGGTTTGAGTTCTGTTTTAAAGATCGGAAATTTAAGGACTCTAATGTTTTTTTTCTCTATACTTCTGTATAGAAAATATAGAGATTTAAAGTTCACGAAATTATGTTTTATCAACCCTATGAAGTTGAACTAAGCTCTTACTTCTTTTGAAATAAAAATACATAGTCAAATAGGATCACATTGAAGTAAAGTAAACACATTTATTTTTATCACGATTTTCTTACGTTTACATTGACGTAAATATAATCACGTCTTATCTACCGGCGTGCTCTACGTAATACTGATTAGCAATTACCAATATATTTTTGCTTTGGTAAATTCACGTAAAGATAATGCGGGCATTAAGGGGCTCTAAATGTTTACTATTGTGTCCAATTACGCGTTTAATCCTGCCGCCTTCTGGATTATCTCTTAAACACCAACAGCATCTTAGAGACAAAACTAAATAGATATTGATATAAATGAAAGTAAATATAATGAAAGGAATATTGAAACGTATTTGGACACAAATTATTTTTTGTAAGCTGTATATTTTACTTGGTGGATATTCTACGGTTTTGTACGGTTTAAGTAATTTTACAGTCACAGACAGTAAAATTTTATCCCCGAATTATGTTATAAGTTTGAGTTTAAGAATATAGTGCGTTGTCCAATGACGCCATGAACTTTTCAGTGTGAATTTATGAATATTAACTAGTAATCATATCCAAAGACAAGTGCCATAGTATAACAACACATCCAATAAGAGGTACTGTCTATTCACTAGTACGTGATTTTTTGCGAATAACTAAGTATAAATATGTTAATTTCTACTGGTCGGCCGAGGTATCGCTGGAAGGACAAAGTCGCCAAAGACCTGAAATCGCTGATCGTACTCGAGTGGGCGGAACTAGCACAAGACCGAAAGAATGGGCGTACTATGATGTCATAGGCCAAGATCCACTTCGGATCGCTAAGCCAGCAAAGTAAGTAATAACAGGTGATGTGTAATCACTGACCATTAACTATTTGATATCTACTCCCGTCCAATAGAAGGTAGAAGGTTCAGTCCAATTATTACGTTATTTAAATAAATAAAAAATATATATATACTTATTATACAACATCACATACATTGATCTGATCCCGTGGTAAGTAGCGTAAGCACTTGTGTTACGGAAATCAGAATCAATTGTGGATACACAAATAAACTTAAATATATTTAATAAATACACCCAGAAACGGAACAAACACCGATGTTCGACACACAAATATTTGTCCCGGGCGGGAATCGAACCCTCGAAGTTATGAACCTGAGTCACTAACCACTGTTCCACCGAGCCAGTCATTAATAAATTATCTTTAATTGTATTCTCTTTCTTTATTTCTTCTGTTGCGTCACTTAAAAGTTCTGCTAGAATATCAGCACCGTCGCGTCCTTGCGACTGCTACGGCACATGCTGAGGCACAATCTTATGATCATATTATATTGTATGTTTTTCTTTAATTCTGGTTTTGTTTTTTTAACTTTAGGATTAAATAATTTAATTCATGTCATTATCAGATTACAATGTGTGTAACCATGAAAGTTTAAAATTATAAATTGTTCTCTTTCTTTTTTCCTTTCTTTCTTATTCTATGTGACTGACCGTCTACGTCAACTTCAGCGATGATCTCCTGCAGGGTGTCGTCGCCGACCTGGTGGCCCAGCATGCCGAGGATGGTGCCCACCATCACCGTCCCAATACATCCCTTTTTCTCCTGGTCGAAGGCTTCGAACGCCTTCTTCAAGACTAAGAAGAGAGAGAAACAACATTGGATGATAAAATTATTAAGTAGCTTTAGGCAATCACATCTAGTGCAATATTCTTTTTCAGCTGAGAAACAACATTGGGTGATACAACTATTAAGAAGCTTTAGGAAATCACGTCTAGTGCAATATCAATATTGTTTTTCAGTTGAAATCATGCTGAAGGGTTTCAATGTGCAATGGGTTGAGTCCATTATAAAAACCCTAGAGCTAACCAACTAACATAATTCGTTCAAAGTACCTACTTACGTATAGACAGATAGACATGACGAATCTATAAGGTGCCCGTTGTTTGCCATTTGGATAGGGATTCTTACAAATGCATACTGAATAAAATTCAAGCTGACAGTGTGTAGATTCAATGTTAGGTAAAATCATAGTGATATTATGTAAGTGAAGTTAACACTCATTTAATGCCTAAGGTCGTCTTTAAGATTTCTACAAATCTATATCTATACTAATATCTATACTAATATTATAAAGAGGAAAGATTTGTATTTTTGTATGTTTGTTATGAATAAACTCAAAAACTACTGGACCGATTGCAATATTTTTTTCACCATTAGAAAGCTGCATTATTCAGAAGTAACATAGGCTATATTATATTTTTTCAAAAATTAGGGATCCTTACTAAAACTCCAATAATGTAACCCAAGGTGTAAAAAATAGACCCGAAAAATTCCTTACGTCGCCTGCGCTGCGAAAACTATTGAAGATGGAACAAAACCATTTACTAAGACTTTGTAGAACTCATCATTATCTACAAAAAGTGTCGCAACAGCATATGTCTAAATATTATAGTTATGTCACAGCAAGCGGTTTTTTATTCTAAAAATTTAATTTATATGCCGCCACTTGAAAGGGCTCTTTATTTGTACCTTGGTATTAATCCTTATCAAAATAAATTACTTTATATTCAAGACGGCTTCAATACCTTTTTATTACTTTTTGAATTATTCAATTCGGACATGTAATTCGGAAGATATCACGAGTTTAAAAATGCAAGTATTAGAAAAAAGTCGCGTGGTTGCCGCCACCGCGCTCAGCTAGCCAGCATGCGATGTAGGCTGCATGTAAGCGTCACTGGGGTACGGGGGAGTCAATGTAATATGTAATATAATAATATAAAGAGGAAAGGTTTGATTTTTTGTTTGTTTCGAATAGGCTCCGAAACTACTGCACCGATTTGAAAAAAATCTTTCACTGTTGGAAAGCTACACTATCCCTGAGTGTCATAGGCTTTTTTTAGATAAAAAAAAAATAGATTTCTCTTACGGGGTTAAAATAATACCTATATTACATAGAGATAGAGATATCCCCGAAGCGAAGCGAGGGCGGGTCGCTATGATAAATAAGTATATAACACAACATCACATTGTTGTGTAATTGTGTAATATACTTATTTATTACACGATAAAAGACAGATTATGGTGATAAATACCAAAATAATTTTGTTTTTAAGGTTTCTTCCGGTTGACTAACATCTTGAATGGCTGAAAAGATTTTGACGGGACTTTTATTGGCAGGTAGCTGATGTTATGGAGTAACTAAGACTACTTTTAAGTTAAAAATAAATCAAAATCCTGTAGTCCACGCGAACGAAGTCGCGGGCACAGCTATATATTATATAGAGATAGAGATATACCCGAAGCGAAGCGAGGGCGGGTCGCTAGTCCATTATTAAAAAGGTAATAAATTCAATAAAGTGTCTTATCTGAACGTTATCACACAATCAACCTAGTAAATTATAGAAATTATGTTAAAGTTTGTTATTTTTTATGTTTTAAGATTGAAAGAAGATCAGTGGAAAATAATAGACGAATACATAACTGATAATTACTTGTCATAAGGTAATCCACCTGATTAAATTGTTCTGTTTTTAAAACAGCGGTTTAAATATTCAAAAACAATGTTTAATTATACCATTCCGACTAAATTTGTATAATTTCCTTTTGTTCACTCGAGAAAGTTATCTTGCTCAACATTTCGACGATTAAAATTAATACAAGAACTCAGAGGTCAAAAGAATGAGGACTTGTCTGTTAAATATCACATCACAAGGGAACTTGTGTTTAAAAGAAATGTTTAAATATAAAAAGAAATCAAATTCTAAAATAAAAACTTAGGTAGAAACTTACTGTTAAGTTGATCCTTGTCAAGTTCGTCCTGTAACCCACACAAACAGAAACAAATTAATTCACTGTGAAAACATTTAACTTCCAAAGATAAAAAAGCACTAATACGAAAAAGGACATTCTTAAACTTTGACTTCCAAAAGTAACAAAGCACTATCACGAAATAGAACATTCTTAAACTTTGAATTTCCAAAGGTAACAAAACACTATCACGAACTATACCTAAATTCCATTTACACATCACAATAAACAAAAGAAAATCTCACCATTCTCACTGAGTATCTAAAGGAACTGTATGACTGAGTACGCGATGGTGAACCAAAGCACCAAGAACACAAGTCCTTTTAGCTGAATAGACTGCGCGACTGATCTGAGACGCGCGCCGATGTCACCCAGGTTGGCTCGTCTGCCTTAGGACTCGGGCTCATCTCCTGTTACACCGAGAATCACCACGCTCCACACCGCATCAAGCTTTTAACAGCGCCGCTGAGGCCACAATATCGCCACTGCCGGATGCATGCACATCACGACGGCAGGTGCCAGCTCCAAACGTATTTCATTATTTAATTAATACACCGTGGTAAACAATTTATCCCCCAATAAATAATTAAACATCTGGACGATTGCCACTGCTACAGTTTTCTAGAAACAATATTTACCTGACGGTTGTGAGATTTCGCACAACAATGTAAAGGTGTCGCTCGGTTATATTGCAGCTTTTCGTGCTTTTAAAGATTTATGGCCCCTCAGAGAGTCTATAAGATATGATCCGCAGTTATTATCTACATTGTTGAGTATACGTGACACTTTCATAAATAACTGGACCGTAAATGTATGACAATGGTGTATAATGGTGTACAATTGTTTTCTAAGGTGCATACAAAAATGTAAAATTAAAATGATTCATATTCCTTCATCTGAAAATCTGCAAATAACTGTCTTAAATATAGAGTTATTGTTTAAGAAATTTATTCAACAATAATACGATACCGCGAAGTACCTAAAAATTTGGGTCACGTTTGCAAAATCTATACTAATATTATAAAGCTGAAGAGTTTGTTTGTTTGTTTGTTTGTTTGTTTGTTTGATTGTTTGTTTGTTTGTTTGTTTGAACGCGCTAATCTCAGGAACTACTGGTTCGATTTGAAAAAATCTTTTTGCGTTGTATAGACCATTTATTGAGGAAGGCTTTAGGCTATATAACATCACGCTGCGACCAATAGGAGCAAAGATACAATGGAAAATGTGTAAAAAACGAGGGAAACGCGAACGAAGTCGCTGGCACAGCTAGTGTCAAATAAACTTAATTTAGTGAAACTATTCCATATCCAAATACCTTCAGTAATATTTAGTTTTATCGTTCAGAAATGATTTTTACATTACTTTCGCTTGCCAAAAAGCTTAATTGAGCTGAACAATCAGCGATAAATATAAAAATAAAATAACGATGACACAAATGCGTAACGTAAACCCTCAATTGTGAGATAACATAATGTTTCGATCTAAATGAGGGCTGACGCCTCGGGGACAGGTGCTCCAAAGAACAGTCAGATATTTGTTACGACGATGCTAAATCTAAAGAGTTATTATTGTTCTGGCGTTCCTGAGTAATAGAATACCAAAACGCTTTGAAATGTTCATGATAAATCGAAGATTTGATATACGCATAAAGTATGATATATGTTATTATTATGATTAAAGCGCGAAATGAGTTTGTCACGTCACATTTCGCGTTCTACCTACAAAATATTATTACTGCAATTATTTAATTGCAAGAGGTGAATATTATTAAGATCTTACTATGCTTACTTACTTTTTTAAATGTACAATGGCGAAGTTATGAACATAAAACATTACAGAAACAATATTCACCATAAGTTTTTTGTGTGTTAACTCGATAAATACACTAATTATACATTTCTAAACATGCTACGGAAACAATAATTGAATACGCTAACAAAGTAATTATTTACTTGCAAAATATGCCATTTAAGCGTTTCAATAGGGTTTTGAGCAGCCTGTAAATTGTTGACCCGTTCAAAACGGTACCGCGGTTATAACGTAAACATTTGGACGTAGATACATACATATAGTGTATATACATAATGTATACATAGTGTTTAAATGAGGGTTGGTGGGGCAGCTGTTCCCGATCTCAGACAGTGACATATTTGTTGCGTTTGCCGCTTTCCGACGCTGCCAACAGCAAACCGCGGGAGCCCAATATGACATAATGTAAACAGTTGTTTAAGGTAAACAACAGTAATACCCATCTCCATTTCTTCTTCTTAAGGAATACTTAGTTCAAATGAAGTTAATTAATTATTATCACTTACTTCACATACATTGTTCCGATTTCTGAGTAAGTTGCTTAAGCATTTGTATGTGGATGTCAGAAATAACAGTGATATTTGATTATACCACTATTATAAACATCGATGTTCATCACACAAATTATTGTCCCGAGTGGGAATCGAACCTACAATTATTTGCAAAAGGGACAGGGGCACTATCTCATGTGCCATCGAGCTAGTCATTAAGATAATAAACAGTACAAAACACACGCATTCTTTACTAATTAATGCACCTTTATTTATAAGGAGATATAACGAACTATGAATTGCAAACGGATTGTAACAATAGGTTGATAATTTTAGCATAGCGCCAAAATGTCAGGATACAGACATGTCATTATAAATTGTAACGATGCTTTTGTGTGGGTGAATTGTAAAGACTTTTACACACTATTTATAATTAAAAAGTCATATATTTCATGGGAAAAACAATTTTTTTGTAATGATAGGCGTATACCTACATATGCACACATGTATGTTTTGTACCAATTGAAAGTTTTAATTTTAACCTATTATGCGGATCATTTTCAAATGTACCTGGCTAGTTACCGAAAAACCTCTAAGTAAAACACGAAACATTTTTTCACATTTAGGTATAACAATTATTCTAAAATGAACATTATTGAACATTAGATAACACGAGATTTAATGCCAATGGAGTATATTTTAATCAGATTATCTGAATTAAATATCTATACAGTCATTACGAAACATTACCTACACAAGTATTAAATACTAATGTTATACAGTGTAGACCCGATCGGATTACACCCAGCGATTCGTTATCTCGTTACGCGATTATGTGTTAATTATCCAATCAACTAACATCAGGTGTCAATCATATTAGGGCTGTCACACAGTATTGTGAATCGACAGCAATGAAAGATGAAACCCTACGCAAATGAAATACTCCGTCATAATTATTGACAGAATCATTAGCTGGTTAGATTGGCGTAATTATTATGCATGATAATGCCAAGTTCAACCTTGTGACCTAGGGACTTTAAAATTATCAAGGCCAAAAAAAAACTTATCACCAATAGACCAATGCAACCATGACGCAAAAATAACAACACAATCAGTTTCGCTCTTATAATTTATCTAATTACGCATGAAAAAGAGATTAATTAAAGCAGAGCAGTTAATATCAGCGGCTCCGAGACTAAATAACTGTTTGTCATTCACGATTATTTCTATTATAAATAGGCACTTCAAAGCAATTTGCTAGCTCAAGCAGCTATACAACGCATTAATATTAAATCTTTTACCTCTTAGTTTAACTACAGAGTTAAAACTAGATTAAAATGGATCAGAGTCGTTTTAGATTGTCTTTTTATTGTTTATAGTCTTGTAGAGAAGTTTTTATGACGCTAATTGTATTGATACATAGATTGGTATCAATTTGTTTTTTAAAACAACAGATACACGCAGGAAAATAATTGGGAAATTTAATTTTTAGCATGCGTTAATTGTACATTGTTAATGATATTAAAATAAAGGTTTAAATATTACGAAGTTACTGTTTTATAAATAATCTTTGTTACAATCATTTTTAAAAGCAGCTGTTAACCATATTCACAATTTTATGGAGTTCCTGATTTCAGTTTGCTAATATGTGTAACCATAACAGTTTAAAGTTATATCTTAAAAGCAGCTAATTTCACAGCACTTCAAAGTTTCCCTATTAATGTCATAAGCTTCCATTTTCAAAGGCATAGAGCCGTTAGATCTAGAGCGTTCAACAAAGAACTTAAAATAAACACAAGTTTTCATTACGATCACTCGTAGAAGTTCGAACGAAGGGATACTCGGGTTGCGAAATAGGAACCTCGAACTCGAGACCTTTCTGGCAAACTTGTTAATTTCTTTCTCTTTACTATTGCTTGCAGTTGACGATACTATTTTTAAGAGCGGTCTTCAAAGTGGGCGGGGTATTTTTACTACAAAAGTAATCAGACTAGAAAAAATGTATTTCTAGTTTTGCACCTGCGGCTTTACCCACGCAGGCACTTCCTTTATAACTGTGAAATATGTTGACAGTTCCCATTTTCAACTGTTTTATATGAAATTCACGCGAGGATTCTGTGGGAAAATACTTTTTTCAGGCCCGGAAGTGAGCAGCTCTACATATCCTGGCTTTGAAATGTAGTCAGTCCAGCGGCTAATCCTTTAGCGGTGTCCAATAATCCGTTGCTGTGGTTAACAGGCTTTGAGGGAAAATCTTACCAGGAACCATATAGCAAAATAAAACTAAGGCACCTATTCGCAAAGTAACCAAGTAAATCCTGAACCATTTTGCGTATATTTTCTGTTTTTAACTCTCAATATTCCGTATTAGGGTTACGTACTATTTAACTATAATAGAAAATCACATTTATTGTATGTAAATACATACAATAGATCGAGCAAAAATCGCCCAAATTACATTTTTCGTATGGGAGTCGCCTTTTAGTTTTAATTTTATTATTATTTAATATTTTTTAAAAGGTTTTTTTTAAAAAGATTCAAATTAATATTCTGTGAAAATTTTTAGCGTGTTACCGTTATTAATATTGAGAAAATATATGAGAACAAACACGTTTATTGTACGGGGACCCCTCTTAATATTTTATCTTTTTTAATTTTGTGAAGTTATAGTGGCAACGGAAATCCATCATTTGTGATGATTTAAGCTTTCTAGCTATCACGGTTTATGAGATACAGTTCGGAGACAGACAGAAGGACGGCGGAGGCTTAGTAATAAGGCTCCATTTATACCTTTTCGGTACCCTAAAAATTATTTGTGATTATGTTTGTTGTGATATTTCAACTGTTATGGTGGAAGGCAAGACATACAACGTGTTTGTTAAACTTAACCTTTGATTATACAAATTTTCGATTATCCGGCCCCAGTCTAAATTATTCGGACATTCGGCGTTCTACTGTAAGTTATTAAATATTTTTAGGTATATTTGTGTATTTGTTACCGGAAATGTATGTAATCCGTCATTGTATACAATTCCTAGGAAATGTATGTAATTCCTAAAATCGCACGGAAATGTGTGAAATAAACTACACATTACATATTTCCTAGGAAATCTATACATTTCCTAAATAGCAATCGGAAATGTAAAAAAATTAAGATATTAGTGAGTACGCGACAGCAAGACGGAAGGTATTGCTTCGCCTGATCGGGGGATCGCGAAGTTCGTTGTAAATTTCCTCTTATTGGTGTAGTTTGGACTAAAACCGATGATGAACTCTATGGTATTGTTACCAAGAACGGTACCTTAAAACAATTATATTGTCGATCTCAGAATAATGAGTGTCCAAAGTTCTTCTTGATGCAAACGATGTACCGAGTACCGAGATTGCACTACGGTCAGTTGCCAACTTGTAATACACTGGAACCGGCCAGGGATTTAAGATTTTTTTTTGTTTTGCCTTTGCAATACAAGCTGTGCTACAGCATGATATCTGTGTTTTTAAAATAAGACACTTAAACACGCATCTAATGGTGCACGTAAAAGTAAAAAATAAATAAAGAGTCGTTAAAGTTGTCTCTATTTCTGAGCTGAGGTGTAAACTATGTGCTTTTATTTATTATACTTGATTGCAAGAGCGCGGGGCGCTGTAACAGGTAGGATTTTTAGTATACCATGCTGAGAAATCAAGTTAAGCGATGTTTCAGGATGCAGGTTACAGAGATCGGTGCTTTAATTAGAGTTGCAGCAAGACTAGTAGGAGGCTCTACATTAAACAATCTGTTCAAAATACCAGTCAACAGTGGCAAAATATAGAGTTTTTATTCGTGTATTTGTTTACCAGAAAGTCTTTCCTGCTTTTACAATCAAAAATATAATTAAAAGCACATAGTTTACACCCCAGCCCAGAATAGAGACAACTTGAACGATTCGTAATTTATTTTTGACTTTTACGTGCACTATTTAATATAGAGTTTAATAGTGTTTTTTACACTTTTTATAATTAGCTCACAGTATTAAAATACCTTTCTAACCAGTCCAAAATAAGGCTATGATACGATCATCCATCATAAAGTTCCAGTTCATATCTTTCGGCTCCATTATCAGATCAGCTTAACAGTACCATATTATTGTATTGTCATCAAAATCACATACGACTGTAAATTTTCATAACCCTCCGATCTTAAGAAGATGTTTCAATTTATTTTCTTACATACATACATTCATTCCAACCTAATAAAACCAGGTAATAAAAGCGGGATTTTTTAAAATTAATAACGTGTTTTACTATAGAAAGCATTTACTTTACACATTTCCTAATACGATTTAGAATACGAATACGAATAAGAACATCAAAATAGTGGACCAAACGGCATTTATGAACAAATTGTCAACCGATATTGACACATGGAGGTCAAAACCACTAAATGATGACCCTGACTCACTCTGGCAGTCAGCAAAAGAGCAAATAAAAGTCACCATACGCTTATCGCAGCCTATGCAACCTAAAGGAAAACATCAACACTGGATGTCAGATGACACCTGGTCCCTCGTAGAACACCGGCGTGAGATGAAAGCCAAGGGTGCATCTGTTCAGGATCTGAATTCGATGAGTGCTCAAATTCAATCTTCTTCTCGCAGGGATCGTAACAACCATCTCAAAAACATCTGTCTAGAGTTGGAAAAAAACGCAGAGCGCCACGAAACTAAAGATTTATTTAAAAAGATTCGTTGCATTACTCGTCAATTCAAACCCAAAACCTGACTCAAGCGGAGCGACTGTAACGGAAATCAACGATATCGTGGGTGTGTGGAGAGAATATTGCGAGCACCTTTTTACCGGCAGCAGCACATCATCGGGTAACATTAGTGGTTTCTTGGAGAGTACCCATAATGATAAAGAACCTTGTGTGCTGAAGGGTGAAATTCGAGCCGCAATTTATCACCTAAAGAAAAACAAAGCTGTAGGATGTGATGACATTCCGATAGAAATCTTCAAGGCAATGGGCGAATATGGAGTAGAAATGCTGCATGTAATCTGCAATCGTGTCTGGGAGACAGAAAAATGGCCAAAGGACTGGGCACACTCCGTGTTCGCACCACTACACAAGAAGGGATCAACAAAAAAATGTAGCAACTACAGACTTATAGCTTTGATTTCTCACGCCAGCAAAGTACTTCTCCATATAATCAACACCAGACTGCAAGCTTTTCTGAATCAGGAAATAGCCCAGGAGCAGGCAGGATTTGTCAAGGGTCGAGGAACAAGGGAGCAGATTTTAATTCTTCGACAAATTATCGAAAAGTCTAGAGAGTTCAACATCCCACTCTATATTTGCTTTGTTGACTTCCGAAAGGCTTTCGACACCGTGAAGTGGGACCAGCTCTGGGGCGTTCTATTTCATATGGGAGTACCTAACCACTTGATCCGCCTCATACGCCGACTCTACGAGGACGGAACTGCGACTGTTCGAATTGACGATGTCGACTCAAAAAGTTTCCAGACACACGCTGGTGTTCGGCAGGGGTGCATTCTCTCTCCACTGCTGTTCAATATTTATACAGAGTGTATTATGAGAATTGTTCTAGAGCAATGGGACAAGGGGATTTCAGTGGGAGGACGGAAAACATCGAACTTGAGATACGCTGATGACACAACTCTTCTCGCTCAAACAAAAGAAGATATGGAACAGTTGTTGGCACGCCTAGAGAACAAGCCTCTCCTTCGGACTCGCGATCAACAGAGATAAGACCAAAATGATGATCGTGGACCGAACGGAACTAAATCAACCTGATGTCTCCATGATTGGCAACTGTGAGGTTGTCCAAAGCTACGTGTACCTCGGCTCCACGATCACGAACAATGGGGGGTGTGAGGACGAGATCCGTAGGAGATGTGCTATCACAAGATCTGCCGTTGACAAGCTGAACAGAGTCTGGTCGAACCGCAACATCACTAAAGCCACCAAAGTTCGCCTGATGAGAAGCTTGGTCTTTCCAATTTTTCTTTATGGCGCAGAAACATGGACGGTGCGCCTAAAAGATCGACGCAAAATTGACGCACTTGAAATGTGGTGCTGGCGGCGACTACTGCGAGTTCCCTGGACTGCATTTCGGACCAATGTTTCGATCTTGGAAGAACTTAAAGTTAAGGAGAGATTATCGTCGACTGTGCAAATACGAATCCTCAAATACTTCGGGCACGTTACACGAAACCAAAACTCCATGGAACGTCTCGTTGTCCAGGGACGAGACACCTACACGCTGGACAGACCTTATAAAAGCTGCGACACAAACTACCATAGTCCAATGTTCCCGTAACGCTGAAGACCGTGGAAAGTGGAGGCGCATTGCGAGAGCTGCATTATCCACATTAGATACGTCTCAACATACAACCACGACCACTCTGTCAAGAGTGAACGACTGAAGAGAGAAGAGAGAGAGAATACGATTTAGGAATTTTATACAATTCCGAGGAAATGTACACATTTCCTAGGATATCTATGCATTGAATAGTTTTTCAAACAATATTTTATGCATTTCCTAAACAGTTTAGGAATTGTACACATTTCCTAGGAATCATACAATTCCTTGATTTCATACATTTCCGGTAACATATCCACTGTTGATTCTGATATCTTTAAAACAAGTGTTTAAGCTACTTACCACGGGAAGTTGTGTAATATTTATTTATTTGTATAATACAATGTATTAGATTGATGCGAAAAAATGTTAGTGGTAGGTTTCAGTCGGTTGGATTGTACGAGAAACTATATCATCAAAGAGGGGATTTGGAAAGTCAATACCCCGCTCATAACCACAACGTGCGTACACTTCCACATTGATCAGTCAGGGCTCGCTTGAGAGGATTGCAGCAATCGATCCAGTTAAGGACTAATTACATTGTTCTGGCGAATTTCAATCAATCGGCGCATGCGTCATCCAATCATTGCCAAAAGCTATGAGTTCCACGTAGATGAAATGCCATTTAAACATTTCGAATACTATTCCGCGAAATTATGCAATCGACAAAGTCTTATTAGAACATTATTTGGAAAACATGTGTGCGTATGTTGTATAACTTGCGAAATAAATAAAATACCTGTTGTAATCGTTTTAAACTTAACGGTAAACGAGGCGTAGTTAGGTCAATAAAGAAACCTCATCATGTCCATAATGATCAATGATAACTTTAATAAATACGTGTTGCTCTTTCAAAATTCGTAACTTGATGTTTTCGTTTTTTTATATTTATTTGGGTTTTTTATGACATAAAATACCAGTCCCTGAATTGAGCAGCTACTGCAGCCAGAATGTTAGCGCTGTATCAATAGGAAGCTCCTAAGCCGTACATCCTACGCCTAATCACTGTGGTTAGGTCACGTCGGATAGCCATAAGCGGCTTACTAGCGTGCAACTGTGTCAAACAATAATCCCTATATTGTCGGTTGGTGTCTATGGAAATTGTAGTATTTAATGGAAAGGTAATTATACAAGTTTATTGCACACATCGATTTGATTCCGAGTAAAGCAGCATTTGTAATTGATTGTTTCGCAAATGAATAGAATACCAAATGGAATGTAAACTCATTATAAAGATATTAACTATCGTGTGTCATGGGCAGCCTACTGACGAATAAATATCTTATCTTATCTTAACGCGGGGACCGTATAACCGGTTCACGTCGACCCTCAGGGATCTTTTGTGTTTCCCCTACCTTAATACACCTACTCCCTGAAGATCAAATGCATTAATGCAATAACGTCCTTGGGTCTGAGGTGCCTGTATTCTTCTGGTTTCGGATAAGCCGTTCCCAGAAGTCTGAGCCTGTGTCTGGCCAGTGAGTGACATTCACATAAAATATGCTTCATGTCTTCCATTTCTTCCTTGCAAGCTCTACAATCGCTGTTTGAAGACAGTCTCATTTTCATCAGTAATGAGTTGGTGACGTAGTGCCCTGTTAGCGCTCCCATGAGTAGACGACTTTGAAGTCTGCTTCCACCCATCATGGTTTTGTACCACGTTTTTGGATTGTCTCCAATAAAGCTCTTGGAGTGAACCATACCTGGTCTATTCTTCCAATGCTTCCAACGCTCATTATCAACATGTTCCTTAAATGCCATGTTGATGGTGCTTAACGCTAGCCCAACAAATGGCTCTGGTCCAATATGATTTGCTTCTGAGCCTCTTCTCGCAAGTTCATCTGCCTTTTCATTTCCCTTATACCCTTCATGGCCTGGTATCCATATTAGCCTCACCTTGTTTTGCCTCCCTAGGTTATTAAGTACCGTTATGGCATTGGCGACAAGTTTAGAGTCTAATTTGGGGTTTCTTAATGCCCTAAGGGCCGCTTGACTGTCACTGAGAATGTATAAATAAATAGAACGAATAAATAAATATAACACACACATTGATCCAAATTACATCAGACAGAAATCATCATACGGAATCAACAGTGGTTTTAACATAATATAAATAAATATAAATATTTCTCAACATACAATCTGATCCCATGGTAAGTAGCTTATGCACTTGTGTTACGAAAATCAGAAACGACAGTGGATACCCAAATATACTTAAATATATTTAATAACACACCCAGACACGGAACAAACACCGATGTTCGTCACACAAATATTTGTCCCGAGTGGGAATCGAACCCACGACTGTAGGTAGTAAACCTGGGTCACTAACCACTGTTCCACCGAGCCAGTCAGTATACTTGAATATATTAATAAAACACAAAGACGTGGAAAATTAACCGATATTCACCCATATAATGGTCACGAGTAGGCATCGAGACCACAGTACTCTTGGCGCATGAGATATTGGCTCTATCCAGCCTGTCATCGATCATCTATCCTCATAAACTAAAAAAAAAGGGACTTTGCTAGCCAACCTCGGTTCAGATAAAAAAAGACGTGTGGCACTCGGGGACTGCCGCGGTATAGCTATTGCATAGCATCGTCCGATTTCGGAGCAGCTCGTCTCGATTCGTGCGAGTTTCGTAGAGTCGTACAATACGTCTAACCGCACGCACACAAACACCGTGCCGAAGTCTACCAAACTGAAACGACGTTAGACGATTGTGAGGTTTTTTTCGTTACGGAATTTCTTGGTTCGGTCGCCGCGCTCAAAGCCCGCGATAAAAGCTATGCAATAGCTTAAAAACAGGGAGTTTACTAGCCAACCTCGGTTCAGATATAAAAAAAGTAGTCTCTACCAAACTACGATGAAATAACACCCTACATTTTTGTGATACCACAAACGTTATAAAATAAATTCAAAGCGGCTTTGTAGTAAAATAATCTTTATTTCTTCCTTTTTAATTGAGTGTCAATTAAAATAAATCCGATACACACCAGAGTAAAAACGCACAGAGAAAAATGCATAGACGTCGCGCGTGCGCCCTGTTGGCAGCGCCAGCCACCAGTCCAATTAATGTTTCATCTTCGCTCAGTAATCACTGGTACAGGTGTTCCCCAATTAATACTGCGAATAAAACAAACGTACATATTTATAGCTCGTCTAATGTCGCACGTCTTGTGATTTCAAACGTTATGATGAGATAATAACCGCTGGATTCGCTTTCAATGCAGTAAGCGTAAATGTGTCATGCTTGACGCAACTGCTGTCATCTTTACAAGGCGGCGTCATTCAAGGATATCCTCTTTTAAAGGTACCTATAAGTTTGATTAAAAATTATACATATAACGCTTTGGGTAAATTATATATAAAAAACCTCCTTAATGAATCCCTCTGATGTATCTATAAAAAACCGTAGCAAAATCCGTTACATAGTTTTAAAGATCTAAACATACATAGAGACGGATAGACGGACCCGATTATATTTTTTTACTATGTAATGATGGCGTAGTTTATATATCTATAAGGCAAATAAAAATAAATCGCGGAAATTTGCACACAGGTAACTTCCGGTCCACAGCACTAAGATGTGTTTGTTATAATATTTAGGACTAGGTTTGTGCTGCTAATAATAAAAGTTTTGTTATTTTACAAAAATAATACGGCGATATTAAGAACGCAAGGTGAACTATGTAGTTTGAAATTTTGAATATGACTCAGTAAAATAACGTATTACAAGTAAATACTTATGTATTAAAAAGTAAAGATCTGATCGGTTTCGAATTAATTACTTATTAGTTTAACATTACAAAATTTGAAGAAACAGAAAAATCTTGTTGGCAAGTTGACGGTGAAATATTTGAAAATTGTTTTGAAACAAAAAAATGAATTGTTTATTTAGAACTTAATTCCTTTTGTACTATATTCGTTTTTTTACTACGTAGCGACGGAGAAGTGATTGACCTTCCTGGAAAATCTCTGAAATCTGCTGAATAATAAAGTCACAGTGACATTGTGATGGCAGAAAAATCAACTGTTGCTTTTCAACTGCGAACGCTGTGAAGTCAGAACCTTCAATCAAGATTAACCTTTTAGTGATTTGAGAATGTACTTGGTTTAGGGGTGTCATTTGCTTGACTTGCTCGATGGAATAGTGGTTAGTGATTCTGGGCGTAGGGTTGCAAACGTGGGTTCGATTCCCACCCGGGACAAATATGTGTGTGACGAAAATCGGTGTTATTTTCATGTCTGGGTGTATTGGGTTATTAAAGTATATTTGTGCATCCACTGTGTATGATTCTAATATGCTGCTTAAGCTACTTACCACATAATCAGTTCAATGTATGTGAAGTTGTGTAATATTTATTTATTTGCTCCTCCGCAAGCCCAAGTGATGATAACAAGCCTACTTCAAGGCATATTTAGTCGTATTCAGTAAGGAAAAAATAACAGTTGAAAAATGTCACGAAGTAAAAATATCACTAATATTTCATGAACAAGTTAAATAACGAGGTCCGGTTTATTCGTTATTCTCAACCGACCAAAGTGTCTTAATATTTTTTATTTCATATGTCATTTGAGCAGGTTATGTCCAGTAGTGGACTGCGATGGGCTGATGATGATGATGTCATTATCTCTTGCAGTTGATTTTTGAATTAAAAATAGAAGTGATGAAAACCATACGTTGCAACTAGTTGATTTGACCATTTAAAGGTGACGAAATCAATAGCCGTGCCAACCCTAGCAATGTCACTGCCAAGACCATTGTCTACGGAAGACAAGGGCTGCCAATCGCGTTCTAGCTGGTTTCGACCTATTGTTAGCGTCGAAAAGAACTCCTACAACTAATGTTTACATTGATGATCTACATTTGCCGTTTCAAGGCCGGGCCATTTAGTGAAATGGAAATTTATTTATCAGCTCGATGCCAAATCGAACTGATAAATAAAAGACTACGAAATGAAGATTTCGGCTATGATCTAGAAAGTCATAAGATATTGATTATAAGCCCCTCTGATTAACTGTATGTATAGTGTTTATATTTTTATTTCTGACTTCCTCGTTCTCTCGTTTTGACTGCCTAGACGTTGGTCTATTGGTTGCGCTGTAACTGGAGGTCCCCGGTTCGGTTTTTTTTTGAAGATATTACTCAGCCCGGAGTTAGAAAGTTGGCGGTTGCACGCAAACGCAAACTGACGCATAATTAAATAAACGAATTGTCATATAATTAATAACTCCGCATTAGTAACCAGATAATCGACAGAAATAACGCGCGCGTGAGCTGAAAGTAGTCTAGATTTATAATAGACCTATTTTACAAGACCTGCCTGTGACGTCAATATTTCGACCGATGATAATGACCGATGAAGCTGGTAATTATAATTACAGCCCATTTCGACTTATTGTTAGAACATCGATTCAATTAATCCGAGTCGATTTCTATCAAGGCCAGCGGATATTAATTGGTGTATATTTGATTGGCATACAAAAAGAGATGATTGTATAAATGTATTTTAATGGCATAATTAACATGCGCCAATACATAAGGAGCGCTAAGAAAGTACCAGTATACTGTTAACTACTTATAAAAACATTAGTTATCGAAAAAGTTAAAATTTTTGAAATCCAATTTATTTGCGAAAGTTAATTTTGTTTAATGATATTAAAATACCTGCAGTTCGTGCCTTTTGTAATTTTCCAGTCCATTAAATTGCTGCAAGCTTTTAAACGCTCCACGTCTTTGATTTCATAATTTAATTTAATTGTAGCGTGGAACTGTAGCTTTATTTTAATTTTATATGATGTTTTAACTAGAGCTTAACGCAGCCAGGGGGTTCGGTAAGTTTGCTATCATTACTGCATCACTTTTTTTACACAAATATATTATAAAAAGGTTAGCTATAAATAATTATAATACAAAATAATAAATAAATATCTGGGACTTCTCCACACAATAGGTAGTTAGTAGTGGACTGGCTCACTGAAACAGTGGTTAGTAACCCAAGGTTGCAAAAGTCGTGGGTTCGATTCCCGTTCGGGACAAATATTCGTGTGACGAACATCGGTGTTTGTTCCGTATCTGGGTGTGTTATTAAATATCTTTAAGTACATTTGTGTATCCACTGATGATTCTGATATCCGTAATACAAGTGCTAAAGCTACCTACCACGGGATCTGATTAATGTATATGATGTTGTGTAATATTTATTTTATTTTGTTACGATTTAAAACAAATTAGGTAACTGATATGTCGTTTCCAAAATATCACCGCATCGACTACAATCACACAACCATCATAACATAACGTCAAAAATGTTTGAAAACAAATTTCAAAAGTAACACGTGAAAAAGTAGAATCTACGAATTATAATACTTTTTAAAATACGCTATAAAGTTCATTCGTGAGTTTGTCGTGCTATAAAAATAGGTCCAAAGAGTAAGACGTTGCAGTTGGCAGTGTTACACACTACCCTGAGCTTTTACATACACAGATCAAACAAGCTTAGTAACTTGAAGCGTCACGGTACAAAGGTCTGCAGCCGATTGTCAGGCACCAAAATAGACGCCAATAGCCAAGACAATGAGGGCGTCAAACAGCTGTACGGGATTGATTCACGACGGCCGGGCGCGCGACCCGTCGCAACTGACGTATATCCACGTCACTGGTAGGCCGGGAATGCAGGAACATTTAGAACATGGAGGTCGGAAGATGGTAGTTATGGCTGACGCGTCACGGTTAGGAATGCAGGTTCATTTAGAACATGGAGGTCGGGAAAGGGTGTAGGATGATTAGATGAAGAATTATTTTTTTACTGACTCGGTGGAACAGAACAGAACATAAAATGGTCTCAATAAATAATAAAAACCAGATGTTTATTCCAAAAAACGTTTTAATATACTATATTACCTATATCTCGCATAATAATGACGTTATACTCTATCTAAAATCCAAAATCTACAAATAAATCATTTTTATCGAAATGTCCAGACACGATATTATTCTAAGTACTAAATACTAAGTATAAGATATATTTGATCCGAAATGCTTCTTTATTTTAGGCTAACATACGAAATGCTACTGTCTTCACTGCACCCATCGCAGAACCACGACAGCTTAGACACCTCTGAGCTCATCGACACGACCGAATCAGATTTATCAAAATGATTCCTCAATCGCCATTCAGCTAACTGGGCATCTGTCGGTTGCATCGCTGATACATAAGTAGGAGTACTACTCTTAGTACTTCGGACTGAAATCGATCTACAAAAATTATTACCTTCCGACTTATCACCTAAAACAGTGAAAATTCTTGGGTCCTCTATATTCAGCTTTTCATCACTCGTCAGACTACTCCGTAACGGTACTTTAGGAGGTAACACTAGTGCATCTACACTTCTATGCTTAACGAACACTAGCCGTTTGCTACCTTTCAAAAGAGATGGATTTTTGCGAACTATCGCATAGACGCACAATGCTCCAAACAAAAGACAGACTAACCCTGTAGCAATATATAGGATGGAAGACTCAAATAGCACGAATTCAGTGCTGTCATTGTCGAATGATGCAGTGTAACGCACACAGGTATCTGGCTCTACTTCATGCGATAGAAGATTTAACATACAGAACGTGTATTCAGTGTTTATTAAGACGTTGTATACTCGTAAGAAGTCAGGCATTTCGCTAACGCAGTACGCTTCATTTGGACATGCAGACTGATGCCATATCAGCCCGTATCCTGCTGCTGCAGCGGAGGATCCAATTTGTATCACTGAATATTCTTTAGAACTTTTTATGTGAAAGTCAAGGCTAAGCCACTTACTTTTCGCAAGTTCAATTGTACCACGTTTTGAAGTCGGAATTGACGGATCATTTTCGAAGTGACTGACTTGATCCACTTGGCAACTAAATTGTGCTGCTGGTGCTACTATTCTTAATGCAGAATTATTTGATGGGTGGCTACCGTGAAAACATGGTCTGTTGATCATGAAAGGTTGTGATGGCGGATGTCTGCTTTTTGGTATAAAAATTACTTCAACTTCTTCTTGGTCTTGCATACAATACTCTTCTAATTTTGAAACGGGTTTGCCACGTATATGATCCGGTAGATAACAAGCAGGATCAACCAGAAGCATGCCGCTTCTCGATAGTAGGATCAAGTCTTGTTGAGAACAATCACATTTCCAATGGTTATCTTGTAAATGTATTCTTGGTTTCGGATGTTCTATACTGAGAAGAGGTGCAAATAAACCTTCTGGAATGTTGACAAGATAGTTGTCATTTAAAAATAAAACTTCAATACTTTTCAAAGAATCGAATGCTCCAGCAGCTATTGAAGTTATTTTGCATGAGTTAAGATATAAAACCTTGCATGACTTTAAACCCTTGAATGTCTCTGCATTTATAACACTTCCAAAATCATTGAGAGATAGAAAAACATTTTCCAATTTATTCAAATTTGTGCCACCTGTAATGAATACAGGATCCCATACTCCACAATTCATCACGCTTAATATTTCTAAAGTATCATCAACCGCTCTGAGTGCATTTTTTTCTATGTTTAGAATAGACGAATCTTTGATCGACAATACTTCAAGACTGCTCAGGCCAACAAAAGTATCAGAATGCCAAGATGTTATAGTTATTTCTTCTAATACAAGTTTCCGTAATTCACTAGCAAATTGACCCAAAAATGCAGTGGCTGGAATGTGACGCAAATTGCCACCCACAATGCAAAGTCTGTCGATGTTAGGTGGCATTCTGCTAAACCAGTTTAACGGTAAACTTTCATTTGGAAACTGCACAGAAACTAGTGTCACGATAATTCTGTCACAACTCAGTCCGATTTCCTGCAACAAAATAGATAGCATCAGTACAATAAGCTTTAACTATCGAATAAATTACAAATGGTAACACGGCACTTATCCTCCATGGTACCAAAAGAATTGCAAATTGATCACCTATGTAAGAAACATCGATCTCTAAAATAAAAACAGCCAATTACCAAAACAGTAGACATAAGATCCTGTTCGTAGGCTCTGTTGAAGACTGCTCGTTCGCATCTGACTCTACAATTGGTGGCTGAGCACGTTCTGTTATTTTTTGGATATGATCGGGATATGGCCATGATTACTATCAGGACAAAGCTGGCCACAGTAAGAGTCCCAAAGATCGACTGGACCATTAAACGCAGCCACCCGCGACTGCATGATGAATTTCTGAAGAGTCAAAGAAAATATTCATTGTTACGGTTATAGTCCTGCGTACACTAGAGTGTTGCTCACTAATTTAATTTATTATAATTGAATAAAATTAATATATAATATACTTATATAGATACCTTAATACTCGCGCCATAATCCGTTAGAATTATTGTTTTTCTTTTGCAAATTCGTTATATGTAACTGAATCAATATTTTTGTTGATTTTTTTCCGAAATACTTCCCTGCTACCATTAGTTTTCCTCGGAAGAGGCCCCGGTAAAGTTGCTGATGAAAACTTTATGGTTAAGACTTGCTTATAAGAGAGCTAATCACATAATTTTCTGGCGTACCTATTAAGTTTAATCTTTTTCTAATATATAATAAAGAAAGAAAATGTGATTCGTAAAAGTTAATATGACATACTCTCATGCTATTTTAGAATACCTACACTACAATAGTATGCAAGTATTTCTTACCTTACAATCGAATTTATCGTGTGATTTGGTTTGGAGAAAAACTTTGCTTTAACCACTTGCATTATTACAAACCACCAACAACTTAAAATGGGTCAATATGGTTTTCTAAAAAAAAATAAGTGTAGGTATTCAAATCTTATCAAGGCATTGTTTATTTTGAATTCTGACGACGATATGTTAAATGTATGTGCAACAGAATATTTGATGTAATTTAGCAATGCATTTAAATAATGTGTACTAAAATTAAATTAATAATGAATATCCAAAAAGTTGTGTACAATGCAGAAATAAAATCAATTCAAATCACAAACTAGAAGAATGCTGTGCCGCTTTTACATCAGCTCGTTGTAGTCACTAATTTTGTAAGTCGTCTGCAATGCACGCAAATACTGTTAGCCCTTCAACTACCTCTAAAATTCACCCCTAACTTCCTCAATCTACGCAGTAACTAAAACTACAGAGCCGATCGAAACCACAACTTCACCAGGCACTGACCGCTAGCCGTCCAATAGCCAATTTAACGAACTAAACGTAATACTTCATACCTGTAATCTACGCCGATAAGCGTTGACAATAACGGCAGTATCGAGCCATTAGCGCCGTGTAGGGATTAACTGAACAAACAAACAGATTGTCACGTACCCTCGAGCTTTCACGGGCAAGGACAGTTTGTATGCATGATTTATAGCACTTTGATGACATGTGATTCTCATAGAGGTAACGAGGACAATCATGTATCATAGTCATTTTTCTTTAAAGTCAAAAAAGGAATGAACTGGTAAAACATTTTCCTTAATACACAGATAGCCAGCGATTAAGCTAAGGCATAATCGCGAATCTGAATAATCGTACAGTAATGTATTTACACAGTTATGATTCAAAAAAAAAAAAATTTATTTTTTGTAAAATAAAAATATGATATGTTAATAGTATATTCAGATAAGTATTGTCCACTCGTCTAAAAGCATTATTACCTATATCAAACATTGTTTTATAACGTTCATAAATGTTACACACTCATGGAAAATCATTATCTGCTTAGTAATGACAGACTTACTATGTATATACCACACTATTTGCTCATTTGTAACATTTTTCTGTAATATGAACGTGTCAACTAGTAGATTCTTCAATCGATTGAGGGGTCAAGGTTAAACTCGTAAAGTACAAAGGGATTTGACCTCTGCGAAACACAATTTGTCTCCTTCTAACCGACACTTTTTGTACCTTCCAAAGTATTAAAATTTGACGCTAATGTTTAAGTCTGGTATGATTGATTGTAGTACTTTGTCATAAGTAATGGCCCAGATTACTGACGTAGGTCGCCACCCTAAAATTCGTAAATACTTACGTTTACGGTAATGATTTTAATACCTATTTATTTTAGCTTTTACGTTATTTATGGGTACTTATAAAATAGTTAATCTTTTAGCGTTTCAAGAAGTGAAGCTGAAAAAGATTCTCTGAATATAAGATAAGCGGTACAAATTAAACTTAGTGATAAAAAACATTTGCCATTCTAGATAATAGTTTACATCATAGATACATTTTTGTCGTATAAAATAATGATTTAAAATTTCAGGAATTCGGAAAAAAAAACCCGCCTGTGCCAAAAGCAGGTTATTCGTTGAAACTTCCACTTTCAGCGAACAAATTGTGTACGTACTCACAATAAACAGAAAGCCAACGATTCAAGAGAAACCTTGTTCCTACAGAGCCGCACTAAAGATGGAAACTTGCGATGTCCGAGAACACTTTGTGGTAAGTAACTCGAGTGGGGTGGACACGGATACCCGGCAACTCTACTATGAAGCTAATACAAGTGCAGGGCCGTACTGAGTAGTATCGAGGCCTCTTAAGAATTTATTTATTTATTAATTATGGTACACAAACAGAAAACTGTCATTAAACTGCTGGAAGATTGAACACACATTGCTTTACTACTCAAATACAGAATTAATTGGTATAGTATCAGTCCTATCATGTCAACATGATATTCAGAGGTATCACTGTTTATACACATACATACATACATACATACAATCACGCCTTTTTCCCAGAGGGGTAGGCAGAGATCACTTCCAGTGATCCACTTTTCACCTCTGTAGGAAACGTGACGTGACGGGTTGTGGTCCACGTCGCCGCCATTCTGCCTTGTGCATTGTTTTAACAAGGTCATTGCGTTCCCACGAGTAGCAAGGATATTTGACGGGGGAAGGAAAAGGGGAGGAAGGATACTATCGCCTCGGATGACTTGGACAGAGTCGATCACTGTTTATTTTTTTTTGATATCGTTTACTTCCACTTTCGTCAGGCGGCAAGCTATGAGATCCCATGTTATTAGATGAAATAATCTAGTTAGAGTAGCTAACCCATATTAATTGAGTAATATTTTCTATTTTAACACTTAGGTGTACGAGCCATCCTGATGATGATAAGCCATCACCATAGTCAGTCCGGAAAAAATGTAATGGTACTATATCTTTCTCCTAAGAAGGTCTAGTATCAAATATCAACTCAAGTAGATATGTGATACACAGAAACTTATCATTTCATACGTAGCATGGCGCACCATTCGGATTTCCGATACGAGTACAAGTTGGAACAGATAATCCGTCTACTATATCAGTGTCAGGGAGACATGAGAAATTCACCATGCGATGCAGTATCCCGGTCTTGTGCTCAGTGTAGTGCATAAGTCGTCTAATATTTACATAGATGTCAGCAACGTAATATGGTTTGGTATCGAGTTGAGAATGGAGCACTGAGAATTTTTAAGCGTCTCGAAAAATTTGTAGGAGGTTCTTAATTCGGCTATAATGTCACTTCAGTGTAATAACAAAAAAATGTGTTTAATTCCTTATTTGTGAACATTTTAGTTCTAAATTTGATAGTCTGTTTTAGAACCTAGGAGTCTTGAATAACAGTTTACAAGAAAACATCTTGATTAAATTTATTTTGAATACATTTTGTTAATATTTTTTTACAAAAACAATGTTACAAAATATAATATAAAAAACAAATATTTTACACTTTTTACCGATAACCCTTTTATTTGTTTGTTTGAACAAGTACTGTGTCTACTAACTGCATAAAACTGAACGTACCAATCTAACACTAAAAAAACAAATAAATTTGATTGGACTCGCGCCCCGCGGGTTCCCGATTAGCTTATATGCAAATTTTGTTTGTTCAAAAGTACATACAAAGTATAAAACTTGAACCGTCACTTTTGCTATTACCGGACAGACCTACCTATCTTCTATCTTCGCAAAGTATGGGATTTCTAGCAAATCATAGCTGAAGTACTCTGCAGTAAGTGCATAATTTTCTGAATGTATTAAAATTTTAAAATGCCCTTCTCTGTGTGTGCTGTTTAATAAGCTTGATTTTTTACAGCTTGACTTTGTACCGACCAACCAAAATACCAATCAATTCCTCCAAAAAATAAAACGCTACTTTTAAGGCTTCTGTGAAACCTTTCAAAAACCCCCCGAAGGTACCTCAATTCGTCTCTGATTCAAAATCAAAAATCAAAATCAAAAATGTCTTTATTCATATAGGCAATTACATGCACTTATAAATCGTCATAATACTAATAATAAGATTCTACCACCGGTTCGGAACGCCGATTCTACCGAGAAGACTCCGGCAAGAAACTCGATAGTTGCTCTTTTTAACGACAATCATGTTACAAAATGTAAATGAGCCAAGTCATACAGTCTGGGTGTGCCATAGCAAAAAGTACCAGTTCAATATTTACTACCTTAAAAAATAGCGATAATTAAAATAAAAAGCAACAGAGCAAAGATAAAAATGTTCAGAATACCATAACAAATCCAGTCTGCATGACAAAGCTTACATAGGTAGAATTTTATTAATTACAGCCATTGCCTTATTAAAAATAAGACTAATATAATAATAGGAACAAAAAGTTCATGATAAATGTCAAAATTAATAACAATAGAATGTCATCATATTTAATGTCAAAAATTTAATTTAAACTATTAGTCCATGCATATTTATCATTGAGATAATCTTCTACTTTATAGTAGCCTTTTTTAAGAAGACCATTCTTAATACATGATTTGAATTGCTGTATAGGTAGTTTAGTAACATAATCAGGTAATTTATTGAACATTTTTACACCTAGTCCAACAAAGGAGCTATTAACTTTACTTAGTCTGTTTATGTTTATTTCTTGTATTGAATTGGTGATTATCAGATTTTTTAGGAATGTATTGTATATTTTTATACACATACATTAAGCAGTCAAGAATGTATTGGGAGGCCACTGTGAGAATATTATACTCTTTGAACCGATCTCTGAGAGAATCACGTCGTTTGAGATTATATATGGCTCTTACTGCTCTTTTTTGCAATACAAATATACTATAGATATCAGCAGCTGATCCCCATAAAAGCAAACCATAGGACAAAACGCTGTGAAAGTAACTGAAATAAACTAATCTTGCCGTTTCAACATCAGTTAATTGTCGAATTTTTCTAACAGCATATGCCGCAGAGCTAAGTCTTCCTGCCAGGGTACCAATATGGGGTCCCCATTGCAATTTAGAATCTAGAGTGATTCCAAGGAACACCGTTGAGTTTAGGACTTCAATGGGTTCATTGTTCATTTTGATAATGGTGCTGACTTGTCTTACATTGGGCATTGAAAACTTGACACATTTAGTTTTTTTGGCATTCAACATTAGATTGTTAGTAGTAAACCAGTGCAGAACTCGTGAGAGAGCCCTGTTTACGTCGTCAACATTTTCTTGCTGTCTGTCCATCTTAAATAGAAGTGATGTATCATCTGCAAACAAAACTATCTCACATGTGTCTTTGGTAAAGAAAGGGAGATCGTTAATATAAATGATAAATAATAGAGGCCCCAATATCGAGCCCTGGGGCACTCCCATAACTAATGGGGCGCCAGAAGAACTAGTCCCATTTACATTAACTTTTTGGGTCCTGCCTGTCAGGTATGATTGAATTAGACCAAGTGCGTTACCCGAGATGCCATAATGGCGTAATTTAAGTAGCAGGGTTTGATGGTTAACACAATCAAACGCCTTGGATAGGTCGCAGAAAATGCCTATGGCATCCTGCTTATTTTCCCATGTATCAAAAATATGTTTAATAAGAGCTACTCCAGCATCTGTTGTGGATTTCCCTTTAGAGAATCCATATTGATTGCTATGTAATAAATTGTTTAAATTAAAATGGCTTAGCAGTTGACTAAATACAACTTTTTCAAAAATTTTACTAAATGCTGGTAGTAAGGATATAGGTCTGAAATTAGATGGGTCACTATCATCACCTGATTTAAACAAAGGAATGATTTTGCTTAACTTCATCAAATCAGGAAAACAGCCTTCATTAACACATTTGTTGAATGTTTTTGCTAAAAGTGGAGCAACTGTGTATATTATATTTTTTAGTATGTCCACTGAGAGTCCCCATAAGTCCTCTGACTTTTTTAAGTTAAGTTCTTTAAAGGTTTTCACAACTACTTGCGCATTGATGTAGTCAAACTTGAAGGAAGACGCGCATTCACTTACATGAGTCTTTAAAAGCGATTGAGCAAGAATCGGACTAGAAGACAAACTACTTGTCGTTGTAACAGCTATATTTGAGAAATATGATTGAAATGCATTAGCTATATCAGCATCAGAATCTAATATTACATCATCTACTTTAAGAGAAATCTTGTGATTTTGAGTATTGTTTTTACAAGTCTCTTTATTAATGATTTGCCAGATGGCCTTGCTTTTGTTAGTAGCATTGTGTATTTTATTTTTCAGATAGAGCGATTTAGCTACTGCACACGATTTTTTAAAAATTTTAGAATAGTTTCTAATATAATCTGTAAGGGCCGGGTCTTTAGAGTTGGCTTTGAGATCATACAGTTCAAAAAGTCTCCGTCTACTTGTATATATCCCTGTTGTAGCCCAATTACTAAATTTTATTTTAGAGTTATTAATTTTAATTTCTTTTTTGGTAAATATTCCCGTTAAACTCTTTTTCTACAACATTAAACAATTTCTTATATAATTCATTACTGTTAAGGTTTGCTTGAAAGTCCATTACAGAAACTTTATAGCTAATATTATTTTTAAACTTTTCTATTCGACTTGTAGTTATTGGTCTGCATGTTATGATAGATGGCATTGGAGTCCAATGATGCTCAAAAGCTGCCATTTGACCACAGTGGTCAGAGTTAATAAAATTAACTATAGATTTATTTTCTACAGAACAGTTACAAAAAATATTATCTATACATGTGGCCGAGGTAGGAGTGATGCGAGTTGGTTCATTAAAAATGTGAGATAAATTAAACGATTTAAAAAGATTTATGAACCTTAAGGAGTTCAACGAATTTTCTAGGATATTTATATTAAAGTCCCCACATACAATCACCTGTTTATTGCTGGCACATGCTTTCTTTAAAGCTTCCTCCATAGGGGCCTCAAATAGGAAATAATTAGCTAATGGTGGCCTATATACACAAATTATAATATATTGTTCTATTTCAACACAAGACAGCTCAATTGTCCTTTCCATGGACAATGAGACAATGTCTCGACGCTCTTTATATTTAAGGGATTTTTTTAATAAAATGAGTGACCCCCCTCTTATTAGAGATCTTCTAGTAAAATAACTACTTAGTATATAATCATTAATACTAATAATCAATTCATGTTGTCTCAACCAATGTTCAGTGAGACATAACACATGGACATTCTTTTCATTTAAAAACAATTCTAATTCTAATTCTTTGCCGGATAGACCCTGTATATTTTGATGAATAATAATAAGATTGGTAGGTTTTTCCTTTGTCATGGAATGGCTAGAGACGTCCTCTATTGTCTTATAATTAAATTTAAATTATTTGGAACGAATTCCAAAGTCTTAATAAATAAATTATTTATATTATATGCTAACAATGCTGTTAGCTGTTTTTTAATTTTTGCAGGCAAATAAAAGGTTTTACCAGTCAATAAAAACTTATTATCTATAAATTTGTTTGTGTCAAAAAACACAAATTTGTCGCTATGACTATATGATAAATTATACATTTGTGTATTCAATATGTGAATACTGTTATTTTGTTCGTATGTGTAACATTTTGAGAATGGAATAGCACACATAATCACCTTTTTAACATTTAGTGCCAGAAGTTTAGAAAAAGCGAACAGTATATCTTTTTTACAAAGATTTTGGCCATTACCTATCATAAGTATAATTATGGAGTTATCATTATAATTGGAATTCTCAATATGTTGAGTAATTTTGTGCAATGAACTATGAGGGTAACAATGGTTTATGACACTATAATTAATTAATTGATTACTTAATAATGTACCATAACCAACCCCTAATTGGTCTGAGAAAAGTAATACACTGTCTCTTTGTTTTGTTTTAGTATTATTAGAGACAGATGTGCATGTGGTTATGACACTGTTTTCTTTTCCATTTTCCTTACAAATAATTGACTGGTCAGATGGACCCGACTCTAATACACAACTATTTTGTTGAATGAGCACATTTGCTGCTAATATGTGCTCATGGATTTGTGCCTGAGCAGACTTATATTTGTCAGTCAAACTTTCAAGATTGTTGTGCAACCGTGAAATATTTGCATTCAACTCTGCTGTGTCAATGTCATACTTACATCTACATTCATCTAATTTTTTACTATATAATTCTAGGCTATCTACCAAATCTGCCCGTTGTTTCCTCAAGACCACATTTTTTTTAAAACATTTCTGACGTTTAATTAATTTGTCAGTTTTTTAATAAAGTTATTAATTTTAATATATTTCCTTAATTTATTCCTACTACTTAATCTAGGCACACTAATCACTAAACCTGAACAATCTGCATCAGGAGGGTTACAGACTGTGTGGGCTGCCGGAGACCCAACCAACTCTTCATATAGGCTCTGTGTATGAGTCATCTCTTGACTCCGGATGTCCTCTTCATACTGCTGTATGGTCCTGTTGGCATCACGGAGATCCACCTCGAGGTCGTGGATGCGCTCCAGGGTCCGCTCATACTCATCACTGCACTGGTCAAAGTTCCTGACCGTGCCAAGGAGCTGGTCCCGGTGATCCGCTACATCCACCAATTGCTCATGCAGTTTTGAGAGTTCACTCTTTAGCTGTTTGTTACAGTTGAGAATCTTTAAAGATTCCTCCTCATTGTCTTCCCGCTCCCGAAGAAGTTGCTGGTTTTCTTTCTTTAGTTGTTCAATTTCTTTAAGAGCCCGTCTTAATTTCAACTCCAAATCTTGAGTAGTGGCCTTTCGGGTCAACATTTTAGTTTCCTCTGTATGTTATCTTTCCTGAAATTGTTAGATTTAAATAAGTTATAAACTAAGCTTAAGAAGTAAGTTATAAAATGTGTACCTAACCTATATTAAAGATTAAATTACACAAAAGGTATGCTTAAGGCAAGTTACTTTATGACTTATGGTCTTAATTTCGAGACTAGTTGTATTGAGGTCGTGTAGTAGGTGTATGTGTAAGGCAGGGAGTTGGTTAATCTCAACTTTTATTGACTTTCGTCAAGTAAAGAGAGGTACAACAATGCCGGTGTCTTGATATTAGGCGAATCTCGCGTATGGGCGAAAAACACAATATCACTTGTCTGTAGTGTGTAGGTCTGTTATTAAATGTTGTGTATAACAGGTCAAATGGAATAAAAAACAAGTACTCCCCCGGTTTGAGTGTGTAGAAGTCCGCTGTTGGGCCACTGGATCGCCGTTAAATTTTGAACTTAGACGAAGATCACGTAAAACTTGCACTATATCGTTGCGAACACTGTCACTTATAAATTAACGTACAATAAGTATATTTACGTCGAATTCACTAATTATTTTCTATATAAAACAATTTATTTCAATAAATTTAAATCAGCTGAGACATTTGACGTCTACTTTGGCCAGTGTTGCCAGCAGAAAAATTTATTCCTATTTATTCCCGGTATAGGATTTATTCCCGGTACTTTGGAACTGAAGTATAGACACCGTTGGGAAAGCTAGAAAGTTATATTATACAATGATGTCCGATTCTATTTACACTACTGACGTGACGAACTTCTCCACTTAGTCTTTGTCTATTTTATTTGATAAAAAAGGCGATTATTTCTTCTCGAATCTTCCATTCCAATGTTGATGGAGGGCTAGGTTTATTTATTCTTCCGTTCAAAATGTTCTGCTTATAGGCTATCATTGATTCATATTAAAAATAAATGAACGTAAGTTAAACCGCCATATCGCCCTAGTTTAGGGTAGGCCCGTGCTCCAGCAGTGGGGACGTATATGAGCTTATGATAATGAAGAAGTAATTAATGCAATGACGTACTAGTCAGGTAACCTTATTGGTACAAACAATAAACCGTCATGCACCTGATTGCACCTATACCCAAAACACCAGCAACGATCATCGAAAAAAAAAAGTCTCGCATATTGCGCTTCATCACACTATTGTACAATCAATAGCTGTAGCGATGAGCGGGCGGGCAATGAGCGCACACGACCTCATCGCCTCGAACTACGGCACCAATGAAAAAAAAATAAACCAACAGCACATATTTTTCATCAGCGCGGGGCGGGCGGGCGTGACGGAAAATGCCGGGAATATTGCAATCACTGCTTCATAGGCCAGGGGAGCGATTTGATGGAGCCGTCGCTATAACTTATTGTTGGATTTCGTACTTTTTTATCTAAGCAATTTATTTTAAAGATATAATGTGGGTAGGATTTCTACTAAAAAATTACCTTATTTATTCTCAAAAATAAGGTATTTATTTTGTACTACATTGTAAGCGGTACTACACATACAAATTCAAGACTGACCATTCTCAATTTCATTTTCGGTCGATAGGTTTTTTGAGAGGACATTTGAGGTAAATATTAGAAATGCGAAAGTAATTTTGACGTCTACCGTCCACTCCACTACTTACTTTAAGTCAAATGTGTAGGAGACTATCTGAAAGGATATAGACTACTTTTAAGTGACAGCTTACGTGCAAACAGCTAGCTTTTCATAAACATAAATAGCTTAGTTATTTTAAAAATCGGGGAAAAATTAATTGCACCACTGTTGACTGTGGATTGGAAACACCCGTTCTTCCAGGAATCGCGCTCAGACGTGCGAAACCATTACACGAAACAACAGCTTATTGAAGCCGTCGATTTTTTCCCGCATATTACCTTTTTCCGTTTTTCGAAATATTAAAGCAGCTAGTACAAGCTCTATAACCTAAAAAATCATAATTTACATTAGTGCTCAGTTGATTAGTAGGCAAGGGTACACCTTAAACTCTTTTTCCATAGCGTAATATTAGTGTGTTTCGTGAGAAATCGACAAATCAAATTTATGTAATTACTTATATGTTATTTTACAATCCAACAGAAAAGTACTTCTTTCGATCTGAACTCGTTAGGTGTGAGATTATCTCACACTCCTTACTTATACTAAAGGTACCTAATTAGTTTACTAGCTATTTCATTACTGTTAGCTTTAGCTAGAAGTTTACTTCAAATTTTGACAAAACTAAAGTACTTCCACCACCTCTCCAGGACTAGCCGTCCACGGGTGGACGGGTATGCGTTGAAATTTCCACTTTTCACGAATAACTAACTGAACTTTTTTCGCCAACATACGTCCGCGCTCTTTACTTCGCGTCTCAATTGGCTTGCAAATTTTGCTATAAAATATTTTAACACCACATTTTAAATATACTGATTGAATTTTGCCGGCATGAATTAACTTAATGTTGCTGACACCAATGTAAAAGGTTACCACATAGAGGAATAACAGTGGTCAATATTCTGCGAAACTGATAAAACATACATCGACAAATTGGATATGCATGAATCACCTCTTTACCCATAACTAATTCTATTCAACTAATCAACCGTCAATAGTTTTTGTCAAATAATACCTCTATGTGATGTTTATATTTATATTAGCATATCATTAAAATCATGACATTCTTCAAAACTACACAGTAATATTCATTGAAGTCCCACATAATCGTATCATTAATTGGGTACCTACGCAGTAAACGTAATTAGGTACGTAATAGTCTTATTCGACAATTAAATATAATAATAAAAAAAATTACTCACCACAGATTGATCTGAATACGTGCTTAGAAATAAAAAAGAAAAAAATATTTGTAAATATTTAACTCATATTAAAAAATACTGGAGGTACACAAATGTATTTAAATATTAATAATACACTCTACTACACACGGAAAATCAACAAATATTTTTCAGGGCAGGAATCGAACCCACATCTCCTGGCGCAAGATACAGGTGCACTCCTAAATGCTCCATCCAGCCAGCCAATTTATTTAATTAAGTCAAATTTTAATAATTTTCCATAAAGTCAAAATTATATCACTCTTGATAAATTAAACCGAACAATGTAAAAGGCCACAGATAACCGAGATCTATGGGACATAAAATAAACGAAAGTTCATTCTCATATCGCACAGCCCGACACTGATTACATTGCCATATTGTATGATAAATAATGACTTTCCATCATCCTACATTTCGTTTTACTAAAAATTCCGTATGGCGCAAAATTTATGGCGGTGAAAATGGATCCCTCGGTTGGTTAAAAATGTAACAAGGGTTTTATGAAAACTATAAAACTGGGGAAGGCGTAGGTGTGGCTGAGTAAAGGCAGTGAGTTGAGGGGTCGGCCTTTAATTATTAATTACGTGGAAACAAGGCTAAGTATGTTACTTTTTAAACAAAACATCATGTCAGCGCCGGCACTGCAAATATTTGTGTATTCCAATGTTGACTCTGATTTCAGTAACACAAATGCTTCTGAATTTTGGGTATAGATCATATAATGTAATGTTTAATATATATTTTATGTTGCTTAATCGTCTAATATGCTTACTCGGATATTTGCATATACTTTTACATACAAACCGTAGTAAAAACGTCATATTGGAGAATATTGGCGTGTATGTGAGCTCAATTAAGGAATTCTAGTTTTATAATACAAAGCATTGCGATATATTTATATAAAAAATACCCCAGAAAGAAAAACTAGAAACAGAGTTAGCGTAAGTTACCATCATTCGACGCTTTAACTGTGAAGGAAAACATCGTGAGGAAACCAGCACACCTGAGAAATTTTTCAACGGTGTGTGAAGCCATGTCAGAGGTTCATCAACCGAACGTTAAGAAGAAGAACAGGAGTGGTAGGCGATATTTTCGTTATTACCGATCTATGTCAAATAATTCATAGCTTTCATAAGTGATATTTATAATCATAATCTAGGCAGATTAAAAGTGTGTGTATAATATACATTACTATATTAAAATTGTTTATAAATTCCGCTCGTAATTTATAGAGACCATAATACTAATTTATTTGTGGAAGAATATAATTAGGGATACAAACTCAACGACATCGCGCAACACAGCATTAAGTTAATTAGACAAAGTTGTAATCACCGCTCGAAACGTGAAGCTCTCAAAACAATTAAACTTGATGCCAGGAAATGACTTGAGTTATTTTTCGTCATTAATATCATTTGTTACACACACCTCGGGCGAGGAAATTGCTCGCTTGTTGTTCATGTTTTGATGTTACACAATCAATTTACATAAAAGCAAAGCAAGTTATTAAAATATACAGAATCAACACTTTTTGGTTGTGCGTGACCGGTGACTCCTTGACTTTAAAAGTATCTTTACCCGTAGTATATATACAGCATTTTTGAAAGCGATCGTGAGGGGTAATCTTGATACGGGAAATACATACATACATAAAATCACGCCTTTTTCCCAAGGGGTAGGCAGAGATCACTTCCTGCTATGTGCTACGGTCCTGACACACCTCTTTCGCTTCATCCTCTTCATGCATGTTCGTCGATTATGGGTACTTTTGATTTGACCTCTCTTCAAGATTTGACCTATTTGGTCATGGAAAGTCTTTCTTGGTCTTCCCCTGTCGACATCTCCATTTGTACCTTTCTAATATCCATCTAAGCATACCTTTCTCAACTATAGTTACTACATCTTCTTCTTTCACACCAAAAAATAATCCGATGATAGATTTAACCTGTTAATTATTTAGCAATAATAATAAAAAAAAATAATTCATTCACTCAGACTTCACCAAGCACGTTCTAATACATTCATTTATAGATGACTAGCCGTGCCAGCGACTTCGTTCGCGTTTCCCCCGTTTTTTACACATTTTCCATTGTATCTTTGCTCCTATTGGTCGCAGCGTGATGTTATATAGCCTAAAGCCTTCCTCGATAAATGGTCTATACAACGCAAAAAGATTTTTTCAAATCGAACCAGTAGTTCCTGAGATTAGCGCGTTCAAACAAACAAACAAACAAACAAACAAACAAACAAACAAACAAACTCTTCAGCTTTATAATATTAGTATAGATAATGTGTTTAGATCTGTGACGGAGTGATGACCGAAGTAGAATTTCGGTAAAATTTGTGACTCAGGTCACCAGGCAATATTGTCTAACAAGTGTTTTTAAGGAGAATTTGTAGATGTTAACATTTGTGAAGTGTTTTCAGTAAATTACTCGTATCTATGAGTCAGTTTAGCAGTTATCAGTTCGTAGTTAAGAGTATACGCCGCGTCGTAGCCAATTAAGTTTCGTAGCACTCGTAGTTAACACAATCGTAGCATTTTAGTTATTTAACTTACAGACTTACAGTATATTGCTTAATTGTAGTAATTTTGGAGATGAAATTATAATCTGTCATATGTATATTTATATTTTATTATCATTCTGTATTATGGCGTGGTTAATAAAATGAGGTTTTGATTTATTTAATCCATATTTATAGGCCTTAATCACTTTTGGTACTACATACTACTAAGTAAACGATGTGTACATATTCGACTATATTCTCACATCGGCTATGGTCTATCAACAGACCTTATATGTTGCGATTTTCAATGTTTAGAAAGATAAAAATATATTACAACACATCGGTATTGTATAAAATGGATACATCACGTTTCAAAGTGAGGTCTTACCTATCCATTGAAGAAAACATTTTCCATTCGGTACCCTGGTCATTTTCTCGGATGAGAACATTGATACTGTATCATTGATTGAATACATTCCTTTATTACAAATCGGCCGTATTAGTACAGGATCCGTGGTGTATTTTTTCACTTGATTACTATCAAGCTAATTTTCCGTGAGTAGCTTCATTTTGATAAGACGCCCAAAAAATTCCTGTGCGAAAATTTTTGATTGTGGTAGCTAACAGAGGTAGCAATGATTAAATATTTAGGACCGTAGGACCGGGACAAAGTACCACGGAATTTGTAGGACAATATGACCGTTACATTATATAAATATTAACTAAGTAAAATAATAAAAATCAGCTGGTTAGTAATCATTTTTGGTGATCTCGTTATCGATACAAGTTGGAGGGGGAGGAGATCACCAAAAATGATTACTAACCAGCTGATTTTTATTATTTTACTTAGTTAATATTTATATAATGTAACGGTCATATTGTCCTACAAATTCCGTGGTACTTTGTCCCGGTCCTACGGTCCTAAATATTTAATCATTGATACCTCTGTTAGCTACCACAATCAAAAATTTTCGCACAGGAATTTTTTGGGCGTCTTATCAAAATGAAGCTACTCACGGAAAATTAGCTTGATAGTAATCAAGTGAAAAAATACACCACGGATCCTGTACTATATTCCACAGACTGATTAAGCTTGAGTTCTAAATCAGAGCTCGAAACTCCGGAAACATATCGATAAAAATGATTTTTTTTAAAAATAGAACTCTCTTTTTTGATTTTTTGTAATGTCAATGAGTAACGGAGACGTCTGACACTATCAGCCTTGTATGAAATACTTAATTTTATGGCAGGGTAACCCATGAAAAGCCTTGTGGAAGTAGAGTCGGAAAACATATGATGTTTCTTACACAAGCGTACAAAATTTATAGAGTACAGGGGAAAATAATGACTTAATAGAAAGTTTTTCATAAATAGATCATTAGTTATGATCGTACAAAGGTCGACTTGACCTTTGGTTGACAGCGAAATAGATTGCTGTAATGTATGTGAGCCGCCGATATTCATACTTCCATTAAATTATATTAGAAGTGAAAGTGATTGCGTGTTTTCTACTTTTAGTTACTTTTTAGTTATCCTTAAAGAACTCAAAGTGTCTTTAGTTTAAGAGTAAGTACCAAATTCATGTGCTTTCTAAAGCCGCTTATATAAGATAAAGGTTGTTAATATTGAAATGGGAATGGGGGTGTTTTAAATATACAATGGATGGCCTGGCCTATGAGTAGGGGTCATCATGGCTTGTAGGAGACTTCAAACGCTACGAAAATGCAAAAAACTGAAAGTATTATCGAAATGTTTAGTAATGTAGGCTTTACTATGATATAAGGGCGTGTAAGGTATATTTTTAAAAACACCTTCATTAGTATTAGATTTATCATCATCATCATCATCAGCCTTTATACGTTCAAACTGCTGGGGCACGGGCCCGGCCTAAACTAAGGCGATACTACAGGCTTACTAACACTAGATTTGAGGGCGTGAAATAAAACTAAACTAGTAGTCATATTTAAAATTTTACTCGAACTGAAATTAAATAAATACACCTTTACAGTAAAATCTCAATATTAGAGTTAGATTACCTACAATTACATTTAATTTAAATAATAAATGTGACTATAAACGCTTGGTAAACAGACGATTATGTATTACGGACCATTATCTCTAAACTATTTTAGATAACAATACAGCGATTACTTTTGTTAACGACAAACTTTTCCAAGAACATGACTATACTGATTACCATTATTGCTTAGTAGCAGGGAAAGTTAATACATTTATTTCTTTTTCGATAAAACATACAAACAGCAGAGTATCGAGGTAAAATAATAATTATTGAAGCGTACAACTTGCTCGTGCGTGCTTGTGTCATACGTGGAGGTAGAGGTTTATGGGTAAATATTTCTTTATCTTCCGACATGAAATCACCTTTTGTTAATCACACGTAATATTGACACCATTATCTTTCCTTACACTGGTACGGAGATACATATTCAGAGCTACAACCAGTGTCGTTAAAGTACTCGCTCGAAAAGGAACATCGGGCGTGGTAAAGACGCGTTAATAATTAATTAGAATGGCAAAAGATAAATGTGCCAAGACACGAGTAAAATTTCGTGGAACAAACAAAGACATTTCTCTTCAGTGACCATTTCCCTGCGACAGGTTTGATTATAATGCGCACATTAATTTAAACGTCGTCTCTACGTATGATAAGCAAATAACCAAGTGGAATACCATGTTAACAAGTACCGAAGCCACTTCATTCATGCTACAACAATGATATATCATAGTACAACAGTGAATAATATATTAAACACACAACAATAGATATAAAGGTATAATATGTAGATTAAAATGACTTATTAACTAGTTGATATGTAAGTATTGGCTAGTGAGCTCGGTATATTTGACCTCACTTACCCGATATGTATCATGCTGGTTCCCTCGTAGGTTCCATCGTTAAAAATGGAATAATTACGTTATCAATACAATGTTTCATGTAATACAATGGAATATACTCTTACCATGTCATATATATTCGAACATTTCAACCAAACGACGCCTTAATTTTAACTCGCGTCAGATTACATCTAAGTCGACGATAAGCAGTAAATACTTTCACATAAATATTTATTTTATTTTGCAACACGACATATAACATCCAAATATTATGATAATACAATGAGTTTCCAACTACGATATAATAAGACGGTACAATGAGATTCCCTTAATTATCAGGTTTACTTGACTCTGATTGTTCTTAAATTACGATTATAGTAACAATTACACAATACTTTCATAGTGCAATAATTTATTTTGTGTATACGTGTGCATTCTACTGATACCGTAAATTGGTTGTGAGAATATATTTTACGACTATATAAATATACGATTTGGCGCAATATAAATTGAAACGAATGAAAATACATATGACGCGTAAACTTGAAAAATGTATCAATGCTTGTAAATAGAATACTTTCGTATTCAATCTCGCGTCTTACAAACATTAAAGACTTTTTCATCATAAAAAGGCAGCATTCACACTTTTGTTACATACATACGACGATGTAATGACACAAATAAAAAGGTTTTTAAAAATTGGTCTTCCTCACCCCTATTAATCGAGACAACATTCAAAGATTTTACCACCCTATTTTGTTATATAATGTATATCAACATTCCTAGAACCCACCCACGATTCATTTTGTAAATATAATATAAAATTTAGGCTAAGGGATATGTTTTTGGTTACAGTTATATCACGTATGATTTTTATCAAATTGTAAAAGGTACCCGAAGTATTAAAATACTTTTCTAATATTGCCGCCGTTTTTTAAAGGTACCTATGTTCACCAATCAATATTTAATTTAAATACTCGCTCAATAGCTTTTTTATCAGGGTTTTTAAAAATAGATATACGTTGATTTCTGACGGCAATTTTTAAATTTAATTAATGAGCTTGCAAAATGAATATGCTTGCAAACGATGTCTAAAGTCACATTTATTACTCGACTACCTAATATCGATAAATCTTTAACAGCAATTAAATCACTGCGAAACATTACCTATGAACAAAAAGCTAAAATAAAATTGCTCGTCAAGCCTTGTACAAGTAACGCTTTAAACTAAAAATATTTAACTCAAGTGGCTTTTAACCTTACCACGTAACAGATCTATCATATCAAGAAATGTATAGTGTCAAAGAATCAACATCATTTTAATGTAATCCGACAAAATTATCTAACACTTAACTATCTACGTACACCTAGTCTACATCAAATCGAACATTATTTATGTCTGTGTCCTATATGATTTAGAATAACCCACAATTGTTTAAAATCATTTAAATTTTAACGTCAAATTTATTAATGTCTAAATATTTATTTTCAGCAACATGACCTGTGAAAAGTTAAACCAAAAGTAGAGGTAAAAATGTAGTTCAAAATATTGGAAGCACCGTGGAGCCTGTAAATTAAAGTAACTCTTGAAACTTGAAGTATTTCATATTTCAACTATACAGCGAAAAGGAACTTGTTAACAAATAAAAGAGTAAAATCTTAAAACCGTTTTTAGTGTTCAACCATAATGGAGATAGGTAGATGTAAATTGTACATAAATATAGCTTAATACACCTCTTCGATTTATGCTTACAAGTATAGATATAATAATATTATAATAGTCAACATCGTAAATGCATAAAAGCTTACTATAATTACAATCGTAAAGGCAGGGGTAAACGATAAAAAATATTAAAATTTTAATATCAAGGGCATTGTAAAGTTAAACCAAACATGTTGTGCTAAAAGTTGTGTACTTCATCTCATTTTACTTTTTTTGTGACTCTGCTTCGCTACGAAGCACAATTATTACAAAATTTAGACACTTCTCCAGTGATACTTATCAACAATTGGTGTAATGTCATTGTTTCCACCTACTTCTTGGTATATTACTCTAAAGTAAGGCATACCATAAGAGGTCTTCTAATATTTAAAAATACCGTATCACACTAAATTACTCGACTTTAGACCACCACCTTCACTTATCAAGCTACCGCTCCATTACATCTATTTTTGTTATCAGCCCAAAATTGATATGTATCGTATTATTGCACAAATTCATCACGTTTTGAACAGAATTTACTGAGCGAAGTCTTTCGTTCGTGCCATCCGGCCACAGCTGGCTCGAGTGTGGGGCTTCGCTACAAATGAAAGAGGATTATTAAAAAGATAGAGATTGGTATTTAGGATCTTCTGAGGATGACGATGGTGGCGAGAGCGTTGGCGGCAATGGCGACGGTGGGATGGGTGGTGGTCGCGGCGGAAGTGCGTCCGTAGGCGGGCTTCCGCTTGCAGCTCATCTTCTCGAGGGGCATCTTGGCGACGCTGTACTCCCGGTGCTCGTTGACCATGGTGCAGACGGTGCGCTTCTTCTGCATCATTTCGTCGTCGCGGTCGCGCAGGCCGGCCAGCCACGCCTCGTACCACGCCAGCTCGCAATCGCAGATCAGCGGGTTATCTATTGTTCAAAGGATGCCATCAATCTTCTTATATATAAAAATGAATCGCAAAATGTGTTGGTAAGCGCATAACTCAACAACGCCTGAACCAATTTGGCCAATTCTTTTTTTAAAATGTTCGTTGAAGTCCAAAGATGGTTCTTACGGCACAGAAAAAATCGAATAATTTCCGGGAAAACCGTAAAAACAGCCCTTTTCTTTTTCATATTTTTTTGACAGCACGAAGTCTGTCGGGTCAACTAGTTACTTATAAAACAACCGTTTTTTAACATTACAAACCTAAATGTTATTATTTCATTGTTATTGTTTATTTGTATAATGCAATTTTCCTACTGTCTATGTGTTTAAAAGTAGTAAATGAGGTTTAAAACACTTAAATCGAGGTTATTGTAAATTATTCAAGAGTATATTTTCACATATCTACTACAAGTATCATAATTATCTTACAAGGTCGATTCATAAAGAAACTTGGATTACGCATAGCAATACTCATTGTTCCAAATGTAGCTCAATCAATATTCCATTTATGTATAAGCGACAAGCCCATATCATCGCATAACCCGAGTTCACGTTGAATTATATATTACACCAGTACCTACTCGTAAGCCTATACAAGCTGCCTCATAGTAACGATTATCATTATTCTGGTTAAGCAAACGAGCGAATGGGCGTTGAATAAAATGATTGAAAGATACACAATTGTACCGTAAAGGGACTGACGGAAGAAAAATGTGACTGAGTTAATGGGACTATAAAGGCTATTTACCCATAATATCCACAACGCGAAGTGTATCCAGTATCGGCTCTACAATTTCTTCAGGAATATGCTGTAGTTTGTTGTTCTGCAGGTTCAGAGTTTCCAGCGAGTTCAGGTTGTCGAAGCCCATCGTAGGCAGCTGATGAATCCTAAGTGGAAGTAAATTTGCAAAGTCAGCCACGTATTAGGTCTAATGGGAAATAGAATATAGCAGTTGCTAAGTCAATCTAACAAAGGCGAGAAAGTTACTTGTGAAACTGGAAGGGTAACTTTGGCTACCCGACACGCAACCACTTTGATCAATATGCTGCTAGTGGTAACCGATATCATTAACAATATTATTTCTTATCAATCAACGAACAAATAGACCGGCCTTTACTTTGTGAATTAATCAAGGAGTAACATACACAACAAAGCAAACGAGAGAAATATTAATTCATTAATCGCAAAGCTAAAGTCATGCGGCTCAAAGGAATTCATAATCCAAATATCCTATGGAATAATTAAATTCATGAATGAATTTTCACATTAATAAGCATGTACATGAAACAAATGAGAAAAAGTAAAATCTCAAAATAATATTATGATATTTAGAAGGTTTTAGTTTACAAATCTAATTAAGACAATCATGACTTCTAATAAATGTTGAAATAGTAGATATTGTCTTTTATTTGCGCGAACACTACACATTAAAAATAAGTTTATCGATTAAACTTGCGTGTCGATATCGACAAGTCTTGATAATTTGATTTTCGGTATTCATAAGCCTTTTATATTTGTTTCAGTATTAAGCGCATCGCTAGTTCAGCATCAACTGAGCGGTGAATTACAGAGTATTAGCCACAAAGCGCTTGCAAATTCTGAGGGAAAGCAAACTAATATCCATTTAGTAATGTAGTTTCCTGCACGCCGATATAGTGAACAAACTGCGTTGCCGACCACACGCGTCATTCGCTGCGCTCACAGAATGACTGATCTGATGATGATCGTCAAGCGCAAACTGCGCATATCATGGGCTGTATGAGAACCCTGTTTAAAATGTAAAGGGAGGCAAACTATATAGAAGCAAACTAGAACATGTATCAGACCCTATATACACCGTGAAATTTTAGTGGTTGTTTTCCCGTGGCAGAACGATTTGCCTTTAGTAATACTATCGAATCATGCAAATTATTCCGTGAAAAAAATTTTTTCTTTTAAATTTTCAAAATAATCATTTTCCAACTCGAAAACGAGAGAAGCTATCGTTCTTTTATAAGATGTGACGTAATCAGGTACTGCTTGCCGCATGAAATCGATGCTTAAAGCTACAGAAGCTCGACGCCCTAAGTCATAAAGCGACTCGAACATGTTTTCGAGTTTCGGTTTATCCTTTCGTAAAACTGGCATTTATTGATTTTAACAAAAAAGAACTGCACAAATCTATTGTACTACTAAGATAGAATCATTTTACTGCGGGAAAACAACCACTAAAATTTCACGGTGTATACTGAGTGATTTATGGATGTTATGTTTATGCATGTATTGTTGGTGGGTCATAAATAAATAAAATAAACTATATGCCGCTGTTCGTCAAAATATCGTAGCAATCATTTGAATTCGGAAAGGGATCGTCACTGTATCGCCTCGCGTCCCGGCAATTACGATACTATTCCAATCAATGTGCGTTGCAGTAGGGAGTTTCATTGAGGGAGAGCTATAGTCGATAGGTTCAGTTTACGAGTTGATATGTGTACAAGACCTTGAGTAAGCAAGTGAAACGTCGCAAACTACGTACGTTACACGCTGTATTCACTCCATTTAAAATGAATAGGAAGTAATGTTAGCAAACAGTCAGTTGCTCAAGTTCGTCCAAGCACTACTGCACACGATGTAGCCAACCCGCCCTTTGCAGGAGCGACAATAATAATAATAAGGCGTCCGACCGATTTTGGCCATGGCAGCCGATCTCAATTAAGATCAGCCAAGTGCGTAGGACATATAGTGCATAAGTGTGCGCGTAAACTCTCTCTGTTCCCTTACTCTCATAGTTCGCTGAGACGGCAATCTGACATGACTGATGAGAGATCGGGCGCAGGACCACCGGCTTAACGTGTTTTCCGAGGCACGGGCGTGCAACCGACAGAGTAATTTCTTTACAGAAAAACTTACTCAAATTTTGTTCGACCCCGGACTTGTACCGGGGACGAGAGGTCCTGACGCAGTGCTTGCTACAAATAGACTAACGAGGCAGTCGAGCTCTAATAAATAGATAAACGAATGTCTTACATGTTCTTCTGCAGGTTGAGGAAGGTGATAGAGTCCCCGTAGCCGGTGAAGGCGTCCTCGCTGATGTACGTGATGTTGTTGGAGCGCAAGTCCAGGTGCCGAAGGCGGTGGAGCGGGCGTAGGGCCTCAGACGGGATCTCTTGGAGCCGGTTGTCGCCGAGCCGAAGGTATTGTAGGTTTTCTATAGGAGAAGCATCAAAAAGTTTGTATAAACTCGAACATTATGTGCTAAGGTTGTGTCGCACAGCTTGTGTGATGTCAATCAACATGGCGGACTAAGGCCCTAGTTTAAGGTGTGCTCAAGCTCCTTGATTTGAAAAAAAAATGACACTCATATTATTTTATTATCGTTGTGATGATGATTTGGATATCTAACTATAAATTACTAGTACTTACTAGAATTTACTTAAATACTAAAAAATATCTATAAAGATAATATCTTTATAGACAATTTTTAGTGTAAAATAATAATATTATTATCTTTATATCGCAGTAACAGTCGACAAGTAGTAACTGTTGTTGTACGTACATGCTCAATTTTGCAAAAAATATTCAAATGGTTTCAAACGTGTGGCCAACTGAATTCACACGGGAACCAAGTCATGAAAAATTTTTTTTTAAAAGACCGAATATGTCTATGTTATGGCATGTATCGTTGTAGGGTGAAATTGAAATCATTGTTTCAAGTTGACATAAAAGTAACAAAAACCAATGCAAAGAGCACCTATGTTTATATTTATCTTCAAATACATCCTTAAAGTATTTAAGCATTAGGCAAATATCGGAATACATTACCTTCAAGTCCCGAAAAGGCTTTCTCGTCGATCCTCTGGATTTGATTCCCCTCAAGCTCCAAGGAGTTTAGGAATGACAGATGCAAAAACACCTGAGCAGGTATCTCTCTCAACTGGTTGTGAGCTAAACCTAGCGAATCTAGGTTGCGTAAACCTGAAAGATATATTTCCTTTGTATTTTCACGAAACGTACATTTTAGACTGAGTTTTTATCTTTACGGATTATCAAACTATGTTATAATGTAAAAGACATTATAACATAGTTTGATAATCCGTAAAGAGTTAGGCGTTAATAAACTTTATTTAATTAATAAAATAAGAAAGTAATTACACTTAATTTTATTATTTTCACCTTAAAATGGCATTATTTGTCCCTTGTTACTACAAGGTGACTTGTTTGTAGGTATGTGTAACATAAGCTAAAACTATTGAAACAATTCCAAATATCAAATAGGTAATGCGATTCAATGCCCTGATTGACAACTAACAAACACTGTAATGTCTCGATTTATCACACATTTTCAAGCAAATATTATTGTAATATGAAATTATCTGCATTTCTGGCATTCAAGCGTTAACTGCGGTGTGAAATTATCCGATAATGTTTCCGGCAATTCTACAGGGATACGTTGAATCTCATACAATCATTGGATTAAATTGCAAACAGATTATTGTTATTTCCGCAGTGAATTTGTGTGCGTGACAGTGTTTTAAAGTTACTTTGCGAGGAGAGGTTTTATTACAATCAAAAAATCACATTAAAACTGAGAACTATTTAATTAAAAACGTTTACTAACAATTATTAACAAAATAAGCTATAGTTTATGCAAACAAAACAAATTAAAATGTAAAAAAAGATGCTTTAACCGTCAACGCCGTAACTTATTTGCCCTCTCGCTTGATATCAACCTAATTTCATGAAATGAAAATCTGAATATTCGTAACTAAGGCTGAAAGAGTAAGTTCATACCTGCGAAGTCTCCTTCCGAAATGGAAGCGATTTTGTTTTCCTGCATCTCAAGTTTCTTCAAGTTTTCGAGTAACGCGAGCGCTTTTTGGGGCACCGCTGTCAGGTCGTTGCCTCCGAGATTCAGCCGTTTCAGTTTCCTAAAAAAAGATCTCTCAGTATCGATACTCGTCGTATTTCTCATTTAAGTAGGTGAAGCTAGGCACTTTGATTCATCTCTCCTGAAATTACTTCATGAGCAACATCTTATTTCACATCAACATTTGAGTTATCTAAAAACAAATTGTACATTTTCCGTCGCAAATTGAGTAAGTTAGTTGTTGCGTGAGAGCAAAGCAGTAATTTGGCTATTAGGGCTTGTAATTTGTTCCCCGAATACACCGGGCAATAATTTCCGATGTGCGCGCTCAAAAAGTAATACATTCCGATGCTTATGTCAATGTAGTAAGGACTACAGTCGTAATGTTTTGGGCGTACATACAGTTTGCAAAGTCCCTGCCATTTGGTCTGGCGTGTCGTTTAATTTGTCGATAGCCAGTGTTACTGTGCCGGTTCGCTTAACGTACATTACGGGGATCGGGGTCCCTTTATACCGGTAGTTACATCTCGTTGTTGGGATAATGCATTCGATTGCGAAAGTATTTCACGTTTAATTTGACACTACGTGAACAATAGCTATGGGTGTTTGTTTACGTTTCAATAATGGCTTTTGTAAATGGACTTTTACATGTATAATCGGTTTGTGTAGCAAACAGTACGGGACAGGTGTTATTGAAATGTCAATGCTAAATACGACCTACGTTGACTTTTATGTAAAATCGTATGCACAAATTGCAGTTACACGTAGTAGGTAGACTTTATTATTATATAGTAGGTATAGGGATTTTTAATGATAATTAATTTATTATTGTGAATGCAGAAAGGGAAGCAGTCAGCATTCTAAAACTACTTCCCAATTAGGTTTTCAATAGACACAACTAAACGTTAATCTCACGCTACCATAGCTATACCATAAAAATCAAATAAAGCTTGCAATTTCAAAACATCTGCGAAAAGAGCTTGCTCGTTAAAATCTCAAGTCCAACATAAAAATGATTTAACTCTAAAGGTTTAAGAAGAAATATTTCCGTCGGTTCTTTCGGCGCACTTGAAAGGGATCTGCTACTTACTTCTCAAGCCCTTTAAAAGCCTCGCCGTCGACGACAGATATCCTGTTCTCGTACAAAGTCAGGATTTCCAGTGTGTCTAGCCCCATGAACGCTCTATTGTGCACGGCGGTTACCTTTGAACGAAATAAAGCAGGTTATTTTACGGTTTTCACATGAATTGCTCTGAAATATTAAAGGCTTGAAGAAATAGCTTTGTAATTATTGCCTTTCTGACTTGCAAAAGAAATATATTTTTTAATAATGTTTAAGTAAGAAAACATTCATAAGTTACTAGTCTGTTGTTAGTTTGTATCTCAATAACTAAATTAATACAAAATGTACCTTACTTAAAGAGTAGAGTAGAGCTTACTTAGAGTGATAAAAATAAAAAGGGCTAGAATTCCGACGTCTATACATTTGTAGTTCAGATCAGCCAGAAAAATCATCTATCAGCCTAAGGTTAAAAATCAATCACAAAACATTCCCTTTCTTCTTCTTATCTTATAAACTTTTATGTAAAAAAACATATTAAATAAATTAAAGATAGAGATTAAAGATCATGTAACAAAAAGTAATTAATAATCATAATCTTTACAAAAGCCTCATTAAAACATCCCATTACGCCGCAAAAGCGGGGTGTAATAAACAGAGCCGTTAAGACCGCGGATTATTTACCTAACATCTAATTAACATGACAATTACCTTGTTATGCTAAATATAAGTCTTTATGGGTCTACACGCGATATTAGAAGCAGCAAATACATAGCTATTTACTGCCCGATCGCCCAACAACTGTGGCAGACGAAGACGGGCGGCGCCAGTTCGCTCGCGACCATGATTGCTGTAACCCAGTCGAAACGTCGTGTAGACCCATTAAGACTAATATTTAGTGTAATGGAATGAAAAAGTCTAAAATCTTACCTTGTTATGGTTCATGTTCAAGATGAGGAGATGGTTCAGGTGCGTGAACGAGGAAGTCGGTATCGTCGCCAGGCTGTTCTGGGAGACGTCCAGTTGGGTCAGCTTGTTGCCTGCCGAAGGATACGTGGTTCAACATCTTATCAGCATAAATCGATGTGTAAATTAACCTTTTTTTCCTAACTGACATACGATGATGGGTTGCAGTAGCCTCGTCTTCATCGCTATACTTGCGGGGGAGCGGATGGCTCTCACCCCTAAGGTAAAATAACCAATTGTACATACTTGCAATTGGTTATTTTACCTTAGGGGTGAGAGCCATCCGCTTGCTAATGGTTACCTGACCGCTTACTGGTAACTACGTTACGAAACGTCGGGCAGTATCTATGTAGCTATCCCTATATTATTTGTATACTGGCCGACGTCTCGTACCGTGGTTTCGTCGAGGAGAGCCGGGTAAATATGTAATCAGATTCAAATAGATTTCGGTATTTTGATAAGTATCTAAATAAGTAGTTACTATCCCCAATTTTAAATTTTAGACGTTCAGTGTGCGATAGTATTTCAATTCATACCTTATATTCGAATGTAAAAAAAGTAACGACAAATAACATGATAACTAAGTTTTTCTATCTACAAAGTCTCTACTAAAATACTTTTCTAACTATTATTCACTCGTTTGTTCTTTATTCTTACGAATATCATGTATATCTCAATTTAAATCGATAGAAAGTGGAGTGGTTAAGGGCCTAATAATGAATTTATGATAAAATACTCTACAGCAACTAATAAATTTAATAACAGTCCAATAATAATATACATACATACATGTATAAAATCACGCCTTTTTCCCAGAGGGGTAGGCAGAGATCACTTCCAGCGATCCACTTTTCACCTCTGTGGGAAACGTGACGTGACGGGTTGTGGACCACGTCGCCGCCATTCTGCCTTGTGCATTGTTTTAACAAGGTCATTGCGTTCCCACGAGTAGCAAGGATATATGACGGAGGAAGGAAAAGGGGAGGAAGGATACTATCGCCTCGGATGATTTGGACTGAGTCGATAGTAGCTCGAGGAGCCGGGGTCGCTTACCCGTATACCGTTCACGAACCACCGGACAGATAGTTGTGACTGGTATCCCCTGACTACAATAATAATATCTCTCATAGTAATCCGACGCTTAATCGCAATCAATGAAACATCTAGTAAACAAGCCGGATATTGGTCTCTATCAATTGATTCTCAAACAATCATAGTGCACAAGCTTGATTAGCACATACTATAGGGACAACAGAATACTATGTCATTAATCAATCGTAACGAGATTGAATCAATTATGTCCACAGCCTACGGTGTGGATTAAGCGGCGGATTGATCAATGCCCTACTCATGATATTCTCAGATGCAAGCACTATGTAAACAGGAATGCTATTATGATTTGACTTTTTTGCTAGGAGTATGTATAAAGAAATTAATTATGTATTATGTCCGAACATTGATTTTTACGTAACTTGCTTTTTCACCCTATAAATATGATTTCAAAAATTATGTTTAATCCTGGACAACCGACAAAGCAGATACTCGTATTTTTTAAATAATCTTACACTTTAGTTAGTGGAGGATACACAAATTAAGGGATATTAGTGCCATAAAAACTGCAAAATGCATTTTCAGCGGCAAAATAGAATCAATTAGAAATCAGATTTATGATCCATCATTATTTACAACGTTTATTAATTTTGTTGTAAGTTAATTTAGTATGAAACATTTTTAAACCGCACATAAACTTTAAGCTTCCTGATGAAAAGCAGTAACCATTCAGTTTGCCGTTAAGTGTACTCCCATGGAAGCCGACATAACCACACGCGCGATTTAATATCCGCAAATTAGCGAAATTACTCAGGTGTGATGAAGCATAAGGAAGTGAGTTCTGAACTAGACCGCTTTATTCTCCTCAATCCATATCCGGGAAATTACAGTAACTCCCCCGGAGCTATATAAACGAAGTTATTTCCATCTCTCTCCTCATAATTATACCTAATTTCAAATATGTGGTTGGCATACTGTTTGACTCAAACACGTTTTCATATTAACAAGGTACTTAAAGTGTGTATTCTAAATGTAAACGTAATGATGCGGCAACATTGTTACGAAATGTTTACAACATGATAATTAAAATATGTCTATTTTGTAAGAAAGTTATTTTTTAATAACGCTAGTAAGTGCACACGTGTATTAGAGGGAGTTAGTTACTCAGGCACTTTTCTTTAACAATACTGTTCTTTATAATTCTTTTATGATTTGTTTGAGCTCCTAACATAGCATAACATAGCACTTGTGCTCAATAGCTAATCGAAAGCCAATGTAACTAAATATAAAAAATAAATTACTGTACCACAGCGTACTCAAACCGAAAATTGTGTGAAACTGAACCTTGATTTAAAAGCCCATGAAAATCCATCAAATGTTATTCAACACTTTTAAATTCCGTTAAAATTCTGCGGGTAAATGAATTGCACCAATTTCAGAATACCCGTCGACCTCTTTATAATCCAATTTGTCACTTTAACCAAAATATTCCGCCCAACCACGAGGACTATAATGGAGGCAGAATGTTTTCCTGCTAATGAGGCTTGGTTAATTACCGCAAATCACATGTACGTGATCACACAAAATAGGGATGTTGGCTATTTTTTTTTTGTTTCGATGTGACTGGGTGAACCACACAATAATTAAGGCAGGTACACATATATATCGTCCCCGTCGTGTCAAAATTAAATAACTGACACTTTTACCGAAATTCACTTTTTTTGATTTTTTAATAATAGAAAGTGTGCTCTACATTTTGGTATTTAATTTGTTGCAATATGTATGATATTCGCAAAGATATCTTCATTTTAGTGATTCTATTGACCATATATCACAACAAGGTTTGTTCAAGAAATTACGTTGAAAAACTAAATAAATGACTTTGTTGAATTCTGCCACAACTGACTCGGAAACATTGTTACAAAATTTGGTTGTGGCAAAATTAAACAAGTGCTCTTATTTTTAAGTTTTCATTAAAACATTAATTCAAATTATCTTCTTTTATCCAAAAAAAGATCAGTGCTGTCTGTGTGTGTGTCTTATTACACATAATAACTATAAACGCACTTTGGAAAATGAGTACAAAGAACAAATATATGGAAAAGATAAGTCAAAAGATATTGATAAAAACAGAGGTCAGAAGATTCATCTTATACACTGTACTACAATGGATCTACAAAGACATCTGCAAATTCCTTCCACGTCAGAAAGCTTATTATCAATTTATGAGTTTAAGCCGTCAGAAAATACAGCACCAACCAGATGTTAATTAGTCAGATTTTATATCAGAATACATACATACATACATAGTATCACGCCTTTTTCTCAAAGGGGTAGGCAGAGATCACTTCCAGCTATGTGCTACGGTCCTGGCACACCACAGTCGCTTCTTCCACATATGTCAACCTATTCATGTACCCTCGTCGATTACGGATACTTTTGATTTGACCATTCTTCAAGATGTGACCTATTTGGTCATGGAAGGTCTTTCTTCGTATTTCTTTAGTTAATCGTCTTTCATCCTCTTAACATGACCAAACCATCTAAGCATACCCTTCTCAACCCTAGTCAAAACATCTTCTTTCACACCACAACGTTCTCAAATTGTTTCATTTCTGATTCTATCACTCAGTTTCCCTCCTAGCATACTTCAAAGTGCTCGCATCTCCACTGCGTTTATCCTATTTCATGCTTCTTCTGCCATACCCAACTTTCGCTTCCGTACATTAGTGTCGGGACCAACACTCCTGTAAACCGCCAGACGTGTCTTTTTGGACACCTTCTGACTGCTTGACTGCTTACTAAGATGGGCAGCGCTCCTTTCACCGTTACCAGCATTCACTGTTCTTTCAAAATCGCTATCACACCTACTATCTCTTATGAGCTTGGATCCCAAGACCCAAACAAATTCTTTTTTTTGTTCTACTTTTTTACTTCTAATCATGACATCGCAAACAGTCATATCATCACATTTTTCAAAAATCATGACTTTCGTCTAACTGACATTCAAATTTCATTCTTTTTTCTTTGAAATACTCACATCTCCACAGCTGATGACGCAAGAAGAACTTGATCATCAGCTTAAAGGAGACACTGGACAATTGATTCATTCATTATAGTTACTTTTTTTTAAATGTTGTATAATTTTATACAATTTTTTTATTTTCTCACGATTGTTTTTATGTTATTTTAATGTATAAGGAATCTAACAGACAAATCTATAATAATAATAAGTTAAATTTGTGTCAGTTTTTTAAATTATGTGAAAACCATGCCAAGTCAATTTTGTTGATTAAATATTTGTTCATTAAGTATATTGTAGTATTATTTGACTGCTATTAAATTTTTTTCACTGAAATTGCATAATAAATTAAAAGTTGATAACAACAAAATTCATGGCAGTGAAACGATGTAAAATTAAACAAGTCACCTTATTCACTACAAATATTCGTATTATGCACTTCTTGGTTGTGGCAAAACTCGCTAAGTGACATACAAAAACTTGATAAATGCAATTCTGTTGTCAAAAATGGTTGTGGCAAAAGTAAATAATTACTTTTTTATTTTTATTTTTAAAATAATATAAACTAGCATTGTGTCGGACTATTTAAATTATCGAGTTGAACTGGTTTTACAACATATAAAAATCTCGACGGTAAATTTTCTTCACCTTGAAAATCTATCGCCGTTTTTTAGTGAAAAAAACACAAAAACTCAATTATCTCGGAACTTTGGTTTTGTTAGTTGTTTAATTCTGCCACGACGGGGACGATATAGCAACAGCAGTTACACTGAAAATATTACTTTATAATCAGTATTTTAAGTGACTCTAGCAATCCTGACGGTAATCAACTCATTAAATATGACCATAATCAAAAGACATACTACCTGTTTATCTGTGTTCATTTAAAACAAAGTTACACTGACATACATACATACATAAAATCACGCCTTTTTCCCAGAGGGGTTTCCTATGTTCTACGGTCCTGGCACACCACTTTCGCTCGTCGATTACGGGTACTTTTGATTTGACCTCTCTTTAAAATTTGGTCCTGAAAGGTCTTTCTCGGTATTTCCCTGCCGACATCTCCATTTATACCTTCTCTTTATACCCTTCGTTAATCGTCTTTCATTCATCCTCTCAATATGACCAAACTAACAAAGCATACACTGACAGATTTATAATATTTAATTAGGTAAACCCCAAAATAGTTTTATGTTGCCGGTTTGCAACAAAAATTCATTCCCTTTGGTCAGCACGGAAATTTCAGTGTTATTATCCTATTAAACTCTCAAGATATAAAATATTTCAAATTTGTATCTACCTTCACTCAATAATACGATCAGGTTTTTAAAACAACTTATTTTGTCAACATCAATTTCACTTATAATAGTGATAAAGCTACAGTGTGACCCACAACTCTGATAATAATCAATACATGGAGTACAACTCTGGGTGAGTAAATAAAAAAAAATTGACGTTTACCGATAGAACTGAGAGACGAATCTTCAATAACAGCAAGACTGCTGTTATGCACAGTCAGGTGACGGATATCCAGACCCAGGAATATGTAAGCTGGCAGCTTAGCCAAGTTGTTGTGACGCAGCTTCAGGTAGAATATGATCATCGGCTTCGAACGGAGTGTGTTCATGGCCTAAAATAACAGATTAAAATACGTAAGTGTGTTCATGGAATAAAAACAGATTTAAATATATGTGAGTGCGTTCACGGAATAAAATAACAGATTAAAAATATACGTAAATGAGTATAACCATAGAATAAAAATACAACAGATTATCACATGTAGGTTTGAAGGGATTAAAAAAAGGTACCTATATTAAAATTACAGCGTGAACGGAAATTATTAGTCACGCCAATGGTTTTTTCTTGTATGGAAGTAGAAGGTGTATTAATCAGTAGATCTTTCTGAGAAAGTGGCGATAAAGCACTTTAAATATATTACACATTATTTTAACAAATCCTTTTGATAAATATATAAATTCAAACGTTTTTTTGTTCAGATAGGTTTCTTACAAGCTTATAGAGTTTTTTGCTAGAGTATTTTTGGTAGAGTCGGCATTCCGAACCGATAGTAAAATCATACAATTATCATGCGAACGTTTTAAAATTGTATTGGGAGCCCATATGAACAAACAAAGTTTAATTAAAAAAATATATCGAACAACACATCACACAAGCATATGTTTCACGGTAATCAGAAAACAACAGCGGAATGTACAAATATTCTTAAGTATTAATTTAACTCACCGACATGAGACACCGATGTTCTTCACACAAATATTACTCCCATGATGATAATCATACCCACAACTCCTGGCGCAAGGGCTAGTGTGACCTCGCACTTGCGCCAGATGTCGTAGGTTGATGAGAAGCGCCGCTTAGCCAGCTTTGTTGATCTTGATCACGTGGCACGGGACTACTCGGTTCTAAGGTTGTGGAGACGATCAACCCGCACTTGGCCAGCGTGGTTGACTAAGGCCTTATCGCCCTAGTTGAGGGTAGGCCCTTGTACCAGCATTTGAGACGTTTATGGGCTTATGATGATAATGATGGCGTCACTGGTTCTGAAAACCCACCTTTTGTATATGCTGCTGTTCAGTGAACTCGCAGAGGATGTCGAGGCCGTTCTTCTTCACAGTGCAGGTGCAGGGAGACATGGTGGCAGGCGCGGGGCACTGCTGGGCGCCCTGAGGGTGCGCCGGCCGCGCGCTCAGCGCCACGCACGCTACCAGCAGCCAGCGGGGCCACATCCTCGCCATACCTGCAATGGGAACCAGATTGAATACGCTGTTGAACAGTTTAACAGGAACACCAAGGATATATGGACAGGGTGACGTTTTTGCGATAGCTAAGAGTATCGCGCACCATGTTAGAAATTAGAATATACAAGAGAGAGGCCAAAAAATTGCAGCATTGATAGTTTTTATCTCCAATTATGAACAATAATGTAATAACTAACAATATAGAGCGATTCTCCTCATTGTAAATTGTTAATGAAAGCATTTTTTTAATAGAACTCATGTGATGTATTATTAACAATATAAGCGGAATTTTAATGGTATAGAGTATTTTCCCTAGATAACACGAACAATTCGCCTAGATAAATACATACAGGTAAGATCTTCACAAAACGGGAGTAATACATTTACAAACATTGCAAAACAGTCGCAAACCAACAAAGAAGCCGCACGAATGTTATCCTTAGTCCTGTGTAAACAAGATGTTTACACAGGCTACAGGTAAGTATAACTTTCATGATATTTTCTCTTGAAAAACTCGATATCTCTAAGAAACACAAGCCCTGTACTTTCTGTAGCCAAGACTCTCCTTGTAAAAGCAAAAGCTAGCATGAATTTCTATGGTTACCAAAGGTATGTATTTGTTTAGGAATATTCTCCACGTGAATAATTAAGTTTCATTTGTTACGCACTGAAATAGCTCGTAACCTTGGAATTTACGAATATTAGGGGCGAGGTCTTTATGGGCAGGGCGCGCAACAGAAACGACAGTGGAATACTGATAAGCCACATATGAATGTTATCGTCAAGTTGGTTTCGTTAGTACGACCAATGGTATTTGCAATCATTCAATAAAACCCTTTGCAGGCTATATTACCAATTATTTATATTATCTACTTAGTTGTAGGTAAGTTGTAAAATAAATTTGTAAGCGGACTCTACTGTGTACCCTTACTTTTAAAAGGCTCTACCAGTGTAGAGCCTTTTAAAAGTAAGGTTTTCATAAAATGTTACAAAAGTTAACTTAAGTAATGTGATGATTATTAGCATGAAATCCTTTCCTTTCATTCAATATGAAAACTTGCGCTTAAACTCAAGTTTCTTCAGGAATGAAGTGATTAAGAAATATACTTGTCTGGCTGTCGTCCAAGCTCTATTAAAGCGAACTTGCTTAAGTTTTGTAAAGACTCTTTGAAAGTAGCGCAAAAACTTGGCAAAGAAATTAACCACTTCATAAAGATTTTAGTTCTTGGGCGAAAATTATTTGTAAACCAGCTGAGCGCCATTTCATGGAAAGTTATTTTATAAAAAGTATTATCAGATAAACAATTATTTAGTCATTAAGGTGATCTATAGCCATAAATTAGCAAGGCAAACATAAAAAATCAAGGTGCCAAATTTATAATATTTAGGTATCTGGCAAAAAACACTAAAACATACCAGAGCTTACTAAGTTCGCACAAACACTTAAACACGAGAAACACATTTTGCTACTGCAGCTATGAATATTCAAATCGCAGTCGTGTTATGTAAAGTGGGACTCTACATCAGGTATAATAATTAACATCCCTGCCTGACGGGTTTGTTTTTAATTCAAAAATAACTGTAGCAACTGACATGCACAAAGTACCGTAGAAAATCCTTTGCTAGGTTATAGTTCGAAATATCATTGCGTTTTCAAACGGTTTTGTTTAGCTGAACAAGTTAACTTTCATGTTTGAGACAAGTGATTGATAGTTTTCATTTAAATCCACTTTTTAACCGACTTCAAAAAAAGGAGGAGGTTCTCAATTCGTCTGTATGTATAATATTTTTTTTTTTTTTTTTTTTTTTATGTATGTTCACCGATATTTTCGTCAATTATAGTCGGATTTAAAAAAATTTTTTTTGGTTGGATACAGTTCACTTCCGAGGTGGTCCCATTTTCACCAGTCCCGGATCTGATGATGGGATCCAGGAGAAATCGAGGGCAACCCTCAAATTTTATAGGGACATGTACCGCGTTTTGCATATTATCTGAAGTTATATTGGCATTTGCTTCTGGAAATCATAATCTTATCATGCTGAGCTGATGATGGAAGGTCAACTCCTTAATACTTAGGAGTAAAAGGATAATTCTTTCAATACTGTATACATATTAAGACTACTAGTTATAATATCAGTAGCATTATAGGTGAGCTGAACTAATAGGGTGACCAGTCTAGGATCTGATGATGGGATCCAGGAGAAATCGAGGGCAACCCTCAAATTTTATAGGCACATGTACCGCGTTTTATATATTTTCTGAAGTGATATTGGCATTGCTTCTTGCAATCATAATGTTATGATGCTGAGCTGATGATGGAAGGTCAACTCCTTAATTGTTTGGAGTAAAAGGATAATTCTTTCAATACTGTATACATATTAAGACTACTAGTTATAATATCAGTAGTATTACAGGTGAGCTGAACTAATAGGGTAACAAAAAATTTAACACTAAAAAGTGTGAAAAAAAATTGTAAACAAAAAAAAAACCGCCTTCAAAAAGCCGACTCACTAAAAATTACAAAATAATATAATACGAACATTTATAATCATCTGGGTATGAATTTTATATGTTGTTGAAGGCGGTGCCGTTTATATTTCAAACAGACAAGCACAGAGTGCTTCTTTTTCCTCAAAATTTTGATTGGCACCGCCTTCAAAAACATATAAAATTCTTACCCAGATGATTATAAATGTTCGTATTATATTATTTTGTAATTTTTAGTGAGTCGGCTTTTTGAAGGCGGTTTTTTTTTGTTTACAATTTTGTATTATGCGTTTGCCTTTTAAATATGGTATTTTTTTGTTTGTTTGTTATGTGTGTCTAATTTTTATTGATCGTTATCGTCAGCCTATTTCCGTTCCTACTTCCGGCGCAGGCCTACCGTAACCTAGGAAGATTATTTTTTTATTAACAAATCCATCATTTTGTTTTTGTAAATATATCTATACTACATGAAATTTTCAATCTTAAGAGAAATTTATCGCAGATGTTTATTAGATTGTTGTAAAACCTTTTCTGTGTAATATATGAGGCAATGAAATTGAAAATACAAATGCACCAGGCAAGCCGCATTCATTACTTATTCCCAACTTACAACCAGTCAAATAAAATTCCGGATATTCCAGCTGAAAAAATAACCCAAAACCTCGCAGCTAATTCAATCACCATTGTTCCAAAGAGTCGTCAAGATGTTCATTATGAAGCGTAGTTAATTGCGCAATGAAGGCAGAGCCTCCAAAGATCACCGTTACGGCCGACTATATAATAAAAAGACCATAAATAAGTGAAGAAACTGAACCAACTTTTTTGTTTTACGTTTATTTCCGACCTGCTTTATTTTCTTCTCGCAAACGGTAAACATAATTTGATTGTACTCCGGCGAAACCACTTATTCAAGTTTAATTAAGTTTTCGATGATACCATAGCTTAAGTAAAATTTAGTCTACGTTCTTTATTAGTTAATGTTAAGCTAATTTACTCCTAAATAATAAGCAACAGTTAAAAATGTCAGATGGATTCACTGCTATTTGAGTAATTACTGTGAAATAAAATGTAATATCACTACATACATAGTATAAAGCAAAGTCGCTTCCCGCGTCTTGAGTATACTCAAATTTTTAAAACTACGCAACGGATTTTGATGGAGCTTTTTTAAAGGTTTTTATGAATAATATCGGGTATATTATTCATAAAAACCTATTAAAAAAAACTAAAGCGAAGCAGGGATGGGTCACTAGTAAGTAATAAAATACTTTGAATAAGTTTATTGTCTTCAATTAGATCCTTAGGTTTTAAAAAGTTAGATCTATTGCTGTAAGAAGTAAGTAGAAACAAACGCACATGATACTTACACAATATTTACTTTTGTCGCGAATACGCATCGCCAAACTACATCAAACAGATTAATAATTCAAGACAAACTTCTCGGGTGACGCGGTAATCGCTCATCCCGTACTTTATGCAAAATTGATGCGCGTAATCCGGCAACTGTTCGCGTTCACTATCAATATTCAATCGGAGCGCGTGCGTGGCCCAATGTGTTTCTCCCTATAGGTGCACGTTAACAACGAAATGGAATTGCTCGGCGATTCGCACAAACAAACAAATCGCCAATTATCTCGGTTTGGATTTGTACGTGACATGTTCGAAGAGAGAAATGTACGCATTGAAGGGATACCACTATTTTAATTTGCAATTCCAGCTTTGACTATAAGTACTTAGGTATCGTAGGATTTGTGACGTGTTGCCTAAGTTATACCTATAGCATCGCCTATCTACCTGTTTCATTAGGTCAAAAACCGAATGAAGTCGGTGACGAAAGAATTGAAATAACAAAAGCAAATACATTTTTAACAGGGATTTCACGGTAATCCCTCGATTTGTTCAACTGGCTTACGTACTATGACATGGTGGCTCATGCTATGATAATAAGGCGTCTAGGCGTCGATGGCCGAGTGGTTAAGGTCGTTGCTTGCCATGCGAGAGGTCGCCAGTTCAAACCCCGCCAGGTACCAATGTGTTTTTCAAATTTGAAATTCATATGTACCATCATTCGACGCTTTAACGGTGAAGGAAAACATCGTGAGGAAACCAGCACGCCTGAGAGATTTTTCTACGGTGTGTGAAGCCATGTCAGAGGCCTACGGGCGGCTTAAAAACTCTGACACCAGGTTGTTCATCAACCACACGATAAGAAGAAGATAAGGCGTCTGATCGATTTCGGCCATGGCGGCCGATCTTAATGGAGATCAGCCAACTACGCAGGACATATTGTTTTGCACAAGTTTACGCGCAAGTACAAGTGCCCGCTCTGTTTCCTTACTCTCATAATTCGGTGAGACGGCAATTCGACATGACCGATGAGAGATCGGGCGCAGGACCACCGGCCCTACGTGCTTTCCGAGACACGGGCGTGCAACCGCCAACTTCCTGACTGCGAGCTGAGTAATGAGAAAAACTCACACCAATTTTGCCTGATCCCGGATTCGAACCGGGTATCCTCGGTCCCAACGCAGCACTTGCTACCAATAGACCAACGAGTCAGTCAACATGCTATGATATGGTACAGGGCTATATGATATATTTTATAGGGAATAAAGGGATGTATGAGGAAGAAACTACTTTCAATGTACAAAATCGACAATCCACTTCCCCTAACTGAATTTCGGCCATGACAGTAAATCTCAAGAGGGGTCAGGTCACTACATACGTATAGAGGATATAATAGTGCTGTAAATGAGTTCAGGAGGGTGATACATAGCCGTAAAGGTTGGTTTTCGGAACCCGCGATTCTTAACTAAGTATACAATACTAACTTTCTACCCGTGACTTCGTCTGCGTGGAATCGTTTATGGTAATATATTACTCGCGTATACAGTCGTTTAAATACTATCCTATGTCTGTGCTCTAGACTGTGTGCCAAATGTATTTGTACCTAATCGGTTCAATATCTTTTGCGTGAAAGCTCAACAAACAAAAAAAGTTACATTGGCATTGATAATAATAGTAAGGATAAGCTGCAATCAGAAATAGGAAGTCAAACGACTTATAAATAAGTAAAACTTAACACGATATGTCTATTTTCAAACAAAAAAATATTTGATACAGATAGATATCATTCGAAAGAACTGTGGCTCGCGAACAGTATTCATGCGCTTCAAATGGCACAAACGAACATTGTTCTTCGTATTTCTGTTTGAAATAAAACAAATCATCCATTTTGTCGCGTTCCGATCGATCATGGAATTAGGATTTAGTACGCGGAGTGCTCAGCAAAGCCCAATAAATAATTAATGAATACTTTTACGATCTGAATTCAGCGTTGTAATGGCGTCGATGTCATCGCATTTACATACATTTGAGTGCTTTTGAGATAATGGGAAATCGGAAGTGGAAATCGGATACAATCTGTGGTATTATCGTTTAACGTGTAACATGAATGTTTGGCGAAACGTTCGTCCAGGTGTGTTTAGGTAACTTTTTTACGATGCTCTTAGTTATGTTTCTAAGTTAAGTACTTATCTATATTACTTATCAAAAATCAAACAATAGAATGCTTTAAGACAATTGCACTGCCTAACAGATACAAGAGATGTGTACAAATCAGAGTTGCACGTTTGTACACATTCTTTGACTAGCGAATTGAACCAAGGAGATTCGAAGCGTACGAGCAAGCGGGACACATTGCTTTGTCCTGGATTCGAGCTTTCTGTTATAGTTTGCCACCAATAAACCGACGAACCTGAATGGTACAAAAGCAAACACATCAGTTCACAATGACGTAGACACAATGAGGTATTTATTGTTCTTGCCACATTGATGTCATGTTGACGCTAGCCGAGCGTTAACAGTGCGCACAACGCTTCATTGGCGAAGGTAAACAGCGTTTGAATTATTGGTGGCCGAGGACGGTCACTATATACGTAGATTGTAAGCAAAGTGCATAACGATGTGACCAACATGCACGATAATGATGTTACAATCACGCTTGCAAATATTTCGTATTTCTGCGAACAACATCTAACAAATGAAATTCAATTAAGTCTAAATTTGGAATAACATCTCGTATTTGTAAATAACCACATTAATGGAACAGCCTTAAGATTTTAAAATATTTAAGTAGACTAGTAACTAAATATTTTGTAAATTTTGAACGCACCTTGTTTATGATATAAATAAAAAAAACGGCAAGAACATGTCCTACCTTAAATACTTATTTAATGTGATAACTGCAATAAAAATAGATAATTTGTAAAGATATCGCGAGCATCATCTACAAGTGTGAAGTCAAATTTCAACTGTAGTTATCACAGTGTATAAGTTAGCTACAACAGTGACAAAAAAAACAGCTGAATCTTATGGGGTCCCATTTTTACTCTACGTGTTCCGAATCTCTAGATACACCTCCCACACGTGCAATAGCAGCATTACCAACAAAAAAAACCCTGTTTAACTAAAGCTGCAGTCCGCGCCGCCGGCACTGTGCGTAGGAATCTTAAGAAAGTAGAGTCTACTATCAAGAAATACTTGTCTGTCTGTGTGTCCTAGAGGAGGGAGGACTCACGTGCGTTCTCCGTGCGTGTCAGGCCGGCAAGCGGAGCGGGGGCGCGGGCGCGTCGGGAACCGATGTCATGGGCACTAGGTCATGTTCGCCGGACTCCCACAGCCACCCTGTTGGAGACAAGAGAATATTGACTAAAAGCAAGAAAAAAGAACATTTTCACGCTTAAGTTTACTATACACCGTGAAATTTTAGTGGTTGTTTTCCCGCAGTAAAATCATTCTATCTTATTAGTACAAAAGATGTGTGCAGTTCTTTTTTGGTAAAATCAAAAAATGCCGGTTTTTCGAAAGGTTTAACCGTAACTCGAAAGCACGTTTGAACCGCTTTATGACTAAGGGTGTAGAGCTTCTTGAGCTTTAAGTATCGATTTCATGCGGCAAGCAGTACCTGAATACGTCACATCTTCAAAAACAACGATAGCTTCTCTCGTTTTCGAGTTGGAAAATTATTATTCTGAAAAGCGAATAAATCTTTTTTGTGTGAAGACCCATATAAAATCTGATAGAATGCGAAATGCTTAAATCATATACATGTAGACTTTGAAACTTGTTTTGTAAAGGTGTACACCTGCCTAAAATATATCATTATGTGGGATCTAAAGTGGGTTATGGGTAATCGTCGTATTACGACAGCATATATCTGAAGTCTTATACATAATTTGAAGTCGGTTAAAAATATTGTTTCAAGTTGCCTATAACATCTTTCTATTGTACATTACTCTTGTAAGATTTTTTATTAGTAGCATTAAATACAGCATGAAATCTTTGTGATTATTGTATTTATTGCCGGTACTAGTCTGTAACCGAGCTGTAACTACAAATTCAAAACATGGCAAACAATTTTTCTTTGATACACATTGTTAAACCAATTTTACACGACCGCTGTTATTAGCTAACGAGTTTATAATGAGCTATAAATAAAAAATACGCGCACGCAATCTAGATAAGGTATACATAAAATACCTAGAGGATACCTCATCTAGATTGCGGGTGAGTGATGATGTAGTAAAAAATATTTTTCTTCAAACACATTTGCCTTATATATTATAATAGTAAATTCAGCGTGGAGAAGATATTACTTGTCTTGATATTTTGAGGTGCCCCAACTCAATTGAAAATTAGAAAAATATTAAATTTTTAAATACTTTTATTTCATTTTGTGTAATGAAAGTATTTTTCTATATTTACAGTCCATTCTTCAACAAACTACATTAAAATTGGTAAAAAAGGTTAATAAACCTGATTTGTTGTTTTAATATTTTTTTATTAAGAAAAATTCGTATAATTTATTATCAAGTCATACTTTCATCTGGAGATATTTAATATCAGAAGACAAAGACATTGGTCTTTGCAAAACAGTGTAACAAACATTAACTCTAACTTTTGATATACACCGTGAAATTTTAGTGGTTGTTTTCCCGCAGTAAAATGATTCTATCTTAGTAGTAGGAGAACCTGTTGTACCTTGGACAGTGTTGTACCTTGGACAATTGTAATTTTTCGTAAACTCCCGCGCTTTAGAAAAATATTGTATATGGCAGTCGAAGCCTGCTTTGATAAGACACACGTGAAGTTAGTTGTGATTCGCCGGCGCCGCGTCAATGCAGTTAAAAAAGGAAATTTATTATTTTTTGCCTTAAAAGTTCGTTTTTTGGAATTTACTTATGGCCTCTTAATTTGTCACGATATGTATTTATAAAATATCTTTTACTTCCGATATAATCTTAGTTTATTAAGGTTTTAGATAGTATAGTTTTGAGAACCCAACCTCAATTAAAAGTGTGTTTAAACAAGTTGTAACCTAAAATTGTAATGACGTTGTACCTTGGCCCCCCAACTGAGTATGTACCTTGGACATAGATAATAGATAGATAATTTTGATATAGATAATATAACCTTATAAAAACATATTTTTTATTACATTTTTATTCTTTTTATATAAAACAAAAAATAAATATTTAAATATGTAAACATTTGTTATGTTATTGTCACAAAATAAAGAGACAAGAGACTATTAATTAAGATAACTGTTAATTAGCTATTTACATTAATGTTTTTGTCGATTACAGGTATAAGCATTATTGTTGTACTTACCTATATAAAACTCCCTTCTGCAATTGCTAGTGTTTATCTTCATTCTACCCTGGAATGTCCAAAGTACAACTGGAACTGTCCAAGGTACATCAGGTCTGTTGTACCTTGGACAGTTTTCCCTTTTTTTTTCAAGTTGCTTTTGTTTCCAGCTTTACCGAAAATTCTCATATTTTATGAATTTATTATATAGTTGAGTAACTGATCTTTCCATTATTCCATATTTCACGGATCTTATTCTTACCATTTATTTTTAAAAAATAAAAATATCAAAAACTGGCCTAGGTACAACAGGTTCCCCTACAATAGATTTGTGCAGTTCTTTTTTGTTAAAATCAATAAATGCCGGTTTTACGAAAGGTTTAACCGAAACTCGAAAGCACGTTCGAACCGCTTTATGACTTAGGGTGTCGAGCTTTTTCAGCTTTAAGCATCGATTCCATGCGGCAAGCAGTACCTGATTACGTCACATCTTATAAAAAAAACGATAGCTTCTCTCGTTTTCAAGTTGGAAAATTATTATTTTGAAAATTTAAAAAAAAAATTTTTTTTCGACGAATTATTTGCATCATTCGATAGTATTACTAAAGGCAAATCGTTCTGCCACGGGAAAACAACCACTAAAATTTCACGGTGTATATAATTCATCAAAACTATTTTTTTTTCTTTAACAGAATAAAAGGTTTTAAAACGCGTTTTAACGCTTTCATTAATTTTTTAATAAGAACAAAGAATACTAGTCATGTAAAAAAAATATCATTTGTTGCTTTTTAGCGTCATATATTCACGGAACTGACATTATTATCTATTCAGACTAGTTAGGCAATACGCTATATTAATACCAAACACCTAATTATCGTATAACGACATAATTGAGACATTTTGCGTTTAATTATCGCGAACGATCTAAATATCATATCGATACTTTAAATCTCAAATGGCGTAACCACCAAAACACTACTTTTCAGGAGAGCAGAAAAACAAAAAAAAAATATTTTTTTAATTCATAACTTTATCAATTTTAATACGATGAAAATGTTTTATACATCAAATTTCTTAGAATTTTGAGATAAAGGCTTCAGTAGGAACTCTTTGTACCTAAATCTTATATTTAAGAAACTAGAAGTCGGTTACGACTTGTGAAAATATTACAAAAAGGCGTTTACGCCCCATAAAAATTACGATTTTTAAGAGGTGAAGGTCGTATCTCCTATAAAAAAATGTTTCTTGTGCTTTAAACTCATTTAATAATAAAAGAAAACGTAAAATATTCACTCTGTATTACGCTTATACAAAGTTACGCCGTTTGACACTTTTTCATAGTGACTCAACGCGTAATTTTTAGAATTGGATGAAAAATTTTGGAATATGGGAAACTTCACAAAGATTTTTACGTATCTAAATCGATTAATTTTGTCATTTGAAACCCCTGCTGATGTGTATTCACCATACATTTATCTATGTATTCAGCCATTTGCGAACTTGTGCGCATAGATTACGTTCCTCGGTGTATTTATTATTTTTTGTGACCGTTACGTTGACTTTGGCGCGTTATTGGTCTTTGATTCTGATTTGTGTTTGGACATTGATTTAAAATGCCGAAACAAGGAAAAGCAATAAATAGCCAATGTCTCCGCAATCTTAATCCCCCCGCGCATCAATACTAACAATAATAATGACAATCATGTGTTCAGCGATGTTGGGTGTAAACGCCTTTCTTTTGTATTGCAATTTCGAAAAATAGCGTGTCTTACGAGTTACGCCAGAAAATTATGTCACTTACACCCTTTTTTTTTGACATTTTTTTCACGTCACAATAATTTCTAGGGGCGTAAACACCAAGTAAATTAGACAAAGCCTTTTACGACCTGTTTACCTTATGAAAAGTGTTCAAATATATAAAAAACATTGGGTCGTAATAACCTTTTTTTTGCGAATTTGAGGATTTTAAATATACAGATCGATAGAGAAAAAAAAACTGAATAAAACTGCATTAAAAAGTCATTTTGACCAAATTGGCGGTTACGCCATTTGAGATTTAAGGTAGCGATATAATTATTTTTAGTGCCCTGCTAACGTGACTTCAGGCTATGAATGGAAAGCCATTATAACTACAATAAAGGGAGCGCAGGAGAGTTATAAGTTTATAACGACTAAAGACATTAAATGTCTCAACGACCAATACTTAATTTGTACGAAATTGCATTAACTAATAAACTATTAAGCGTTATCGTTGGAGCTTTTTTTATCGAGTAAAACATTAATGTCTTATCAGTTGTAGCGCAGTTAGTTACAAAGTAGCCTAAGCTGAAAAGTTGCGGTTTTCACCTGATAAACCTATCGGTGTCATTGTCTTTTCGAAGGCTCTAGACTTAAGTTAGCGCCATTCTAAATGGATGGATAATCCATCACGGATCTTTCTTTACGGAGCGTCAATACAGTCATGTCGTTGCCTAAAAATTGTAATTAGCGGGCACACAAGGCGGAAGATTGGTCGATCATATACATATATATGTATGGGCGTTCCATAACAGGAGATCATTCCGCCTAGTGTGACGTTGATAAGTCAATTTATTTACCTTTTCATCAATTGTTATTTTACATAGTTTCTCAAAAATTTGTTATGTTCAAATTAATTACGCAACCTTTTGATTTCCCATGAAATCACGTGAAAATTTAAACCAATAAAAATAATTGAATTGCACTGAGTATAGTAATTTCACAGCAAATAATTGTGTATAGCAGACGTTTCGCGATAAAGGCTTTTTTCTCGAACTACATAGTTAATAAAACGGAATTGCGAATTATCAAGGATGCCGTGCCGGCCCTTACATCAATTTAAAACGGTCTATCCATTGAGGCTAAGTTTTCTGCGTGGAATACCATAGAGTCTTGGCGTTCGAGGGCCTTTGATTCTTTTACGAAGGTAAAATGGCCGAACCCGAATTAAAAGAGTCTAAAACCAAACGAACAGAACGGGTCGAAACGGTAAACCAATTTCGGTACCGATCATCTTACAGATTCAAGGGACTTAGGATAAGTATTCAGTGTTAATTTCAACTAGATACTGTTTAAAGTAAAGTCACCTGAAGTAATTTGAAGATTATAATAAAAATATTTCTCATAAAGCAAAATCAGTCTTAATGTAGCATACGTTGTTCTGTACCAAATTTCATTGAAACCTGCTCAGTTGCCCAGTTACTTTGATAACTTGAAACGCGAGTGAAATACGAAATAACTTCCGCATTTATACATAAGTAGCTTGTAATAAAGATTATTTTAAACCTTTAAATCTTAATATATAAATTTAAACTGTCATGGTTACAAACATTAGAAAACTGAAAATGTCAGGGATATTTACCATGCTGTTTTAAGTGATCATGGCGCTTGCAACAGTGCCGAAATATCGGGAGCTCATTAAAACATGGTCAATATCCCGGATATTTATAGTTTTCTTCTTCTTAATAATTTTACCTATTAAATAAAACTGCATCATAATTGTTTGCGTTCTCAGTAAAGATCAGCCAGCCAATAACTTTAAATTGAAATAATTTGAAAATTTAAAAAAAATCTTTAACAAAAGCCCACAACAGCCTCACAACAAAAGAATCTTTGAGTCCTTTCCATCTTTGAATCTTTGAATCTCTGAGTCCTCCAAAATCACGATACTTATGTCCCCCACTTTTACCCTTAGTTGACCTAGTCGAGGCGTCTTTGACAAATAAATTGTACAATGCTCAGACACTTATTGACCCTGATCTCATTTCCTCGACGAGTGGTCCACTTGTAAAATATTTTCTTATATAACAATCGCCTTGGAATATTAACTATCCATTTTTTAATTTGTTGTGTTTGATGCAATTTTGGGGCATGAACCACCAATCTACCAATATCATGTCGGACGCTATCCGTTCAGGCGGGATCGTAAATGCGCATTTTCCAAAATTTTAATTTAACCATCCAAATTAAATAAATGCAAAATCTGTATGTAAAAGTAGTATTATTAGATGAAATTAAGAACAGAATACAATAGAAAAATCATTTATTTGGTACTAATGTCTTCAAATATCATAACAATATGACATTGATTAACCATTGAGAAAGGAGAGACACAGCGTTACAGAACGAGTACAGTCAAAAGTAATGTAGCCGTACGTAGGTAAAATAATGAATTTTGAAAGAAGAATGAAGTTTTTAAGAATAAAAAGAAATCAAAGTGGACTGTTCCTCGAATCCAAATATGAGAAAATGTAGGGTAACGTTAAAAATAGCTCCAATTACTGAGAACGTAAGAGATGAAATTCCAACACGACCGTTCCAATAAGCACGAACATATCGAATATTCCATGAATGTTTTTCCATGAAAATTTTAGCAACGTTTTATCATGATTGACCATCAAATTGCACCCTTCCAAATTGATTTTACCCACCGATGATAAAAAGGGATGCTATTTACATCAGTAATGCAGGTTAAAATATATATCCACGGTGAACGAGTAAAAGGGACATGAAAAAAATGTACATTGAATACAATTTGAGCTTAAACCAGTTTGTGGGCTTGTTGGAGGCTTATTTTGCTATAAACCAACAGCTTAATAAACATACATATAAATTAAACGAAAAGCAAGACTAAAAATAGGTTTCTCTATAAGTATAACTAATAGTACCTATTAGCGCGATGTAATAAAAAAATACTAATATTAAAAACTCAAGTGCTTTAAGTCCAGAAAATACTTGAAGTATGCACTTAATTTTACACAAAATTTACCAAAATGGCATTTAACAGATGCCCTGTTTAGTGTTTACTTCACCCTAACTTAATATAATACTTATTTCAACACAGTTAGCTTGAGATTAATGAAATAAATGAGATACATTTAAAACGGCCTAAGAAAGAAATGATGATGTGTGACAAAAGTTGTAGACACCGAGTAATTTATTTTTAATCTAACTCAACGATAACGGTAACATTACACAACACAACAATTAGTCTTTATGAGTATATTAGGAATAGCAAATTACATAGCTACTTACTACCCGACGAACTACTTACTGAAGACGGGCGGCGCTAGTTCGCTCGCGACCACGATTGGTGTAACCCAGTCGAAACATCGGGCAGTAAGTAGCTATGTAATTTGTTACTCCTAATATCGCGTGTAGACCCATAAAGACTAATTTTAGTGTAATGGAACGCGAAAGTCTAAAATCTTACATTACGCCACAAAAATCTTACATTACACCACACGTCGTGTGTAAAGGCTCTAAGTTTAGTTTGGGTTGTGATTCTACATTACCTTGCCAATTTTGACTCGACAATCGAAGTCAACCTTTTTGTTTTACTTAAGGCCTACACGTGAGGACTATTTGTACAGACGTCCTATCGCAGCTGGAGCAAACACCCCCTTATTTACTTAGGACTGTCGTCAAAGTAACTTATTTTCTTATTTATATAACAATTTATATTGGCAAGCACATACAGTACTACCTACTACCAGCGTACAGTGTAAATAACCGGTTGTTCATTTAAGTAGTAATGAAATGTAAATATTTCCAGAATTCCTATGTAAATATACCTGTGCTCAAAAACACATGGAAGTTAACTTAAATCCAGAGCATGTAAAATGAAAATCGTGCCTCAGAAGATACCAATTTAACTAGTAAAGTCGAGAAAAATTAATAAATATCACTACATAGTATAAAAAAGTCGCTTTCTCTGTCCCTTTATCCCTATGTATGCTTAAAACTTTGAAACTATGAAATGGATTTTGATGCGGTTTTTTTAATAGTTAGAAAGATTCAAGAGAAAGGTTTTATGTAAAATTCATCCCAAGCGAAGCGACAGCGGGTCATTAGTAAATAATTAATATCTTAAAACATCACAAACATTCTTCTGTTACCGAAATAAGTTACTTTAGCTTTACGGTTATCAGAAACTACAGTGGTATACACAAATATTCTTATATATATATTAAAGTATATGGCAAATGTATTGTGTATGTGATCGCCGATTATGAGTAATACCAGCCTACGAGAAACAGAGAGTGTTAAGTTTTTCTATCTATATCTATTCTTATTGTATCTACAACAAAATTAATGTAAATATCGGACATATATTTTGTATGTTCGTTCATTTATGTTATCACACCTTCGTCACGTAAAGCTTCTTCTTCTCATCGTATGGTTGAGGATCAACCTGAGGGTCTACCATGAGTTGGCTATCGAAAACTTACTTACGTTAAAAACCTATCGAGTTGTTTTTTCATACGGCCGATTTTAGTTCTTCGCGCAACCACCAGCGGCGCTGTACAAGTTTTTCATAGACATATTTACGTAGACGATATCGAGTGCGTAAGTTTTAAACTCATGGTAGCCCCACTGGTGTCAGAGTTTTTAAACCGCCCGTAGGCCTCCGACATGACATCGCTTGCACAATAATAATCTTTCACCTAAACCTGAACAAAAATTTCAGAATTTTAAATTTTGGTTACATATAAAACTGTCCTGTATATTAAATCCACTCCCATTTCTCGGCTAAATGTAATATTTTAGTGACAATACGTAAGTATAAGAGTAATAATGTAATGTTACCCTAAGAGCCATCTAGAACGTTCCACGCGGTAGTAACAATAATACGAGTGTTGCTTTTACCACCCACGGAAGGCCGTTTCGTTGAATACATGAAACAAATTCTGCGAAATAGTCTTATTGCCCAAAAAATAAAAGAACGCGTCTTTTCTTCTTCCTAGACGAAGAAAAAACTTACAAGCAATATAATCTTTTTAAAGATCTAGAGTTTATTCTGAAACAGGTTCGAATCAAATACCATTGTCATGCCGTTCCCCATTATAATTTATTATGAAGAAATTAATGATTCACTCGGTAACGCGTATTTTAGGCATTCTTTCTCAGCGCCTTTTGAAAATTGAAAAATACAAGTCTTAGTTAAAATAAACTCATATTATAGCGAGTCTAAATTAAAGAAGTTTCGCCATACAAGTTAATGTTTCGCTATTTTGCTCATCATATACCTCAGCAAGTAAGTAACAAACTACTAACAGTGTCTAAATTTGTTGTAACTAGACGTAAACTATGAAAGTTGCTAACTAAAACTTTGTCTGCGTTGTAAACTTCTGCTCAAGTTACTGTATTGTTGAATGGACGTACCCGTTTTATGTGTACGTATGTTTAGTTCACGTTACATTACACCCTCCTACTTTGTCCTATTTATTAAATTACCTAACGGAAACCTGTGCTGTACACAAATAAGTAAATAACTGTTCGCTATCACACATTCGCTGATACTCCGAAATACAATTTACAATTTGTCCTAAACTAATAACAATATTGTCCATCCAATGAGGGTTTTCGCGAATGAGACATTCATTAGATGGCAATACGTAGGCGTGAGGTCCAACTGCAGCATGATTGGTTATTTTTGACGTGACATTGACAGACATGTTAACATTCACTAATCACGTAACAGTTAGACCTTATGTCTACGTCTTGGCATCTAGTGGATTTCTCATACGCGAAAACCCTCATTGCAGTAATGGCAGCTAATCTCAATGGAGATCAGCGTACTGCACAGGATATATTATTATGGTCCACAAGCTTAAATCTTGTCTCTTATGTGTCAACCACTTTGGTGAAAACCAATTTGACAATAGATCTATAATATCTACCTAAATATCAGCCTATGTATAATTTTGTGGATCTGTAATTACATACTTCTATATGCTCCGATGGCGTCATTAGACATTTAAAAAATGCTCATTTATCGGTATTTACATTCCCCTTTTGCCAAAGAAAAATCCAAGTAGGTACGAGCAGTCGAGGCGAAAATTTCACCATTGAAAATCCTCTCAAATTACATCCATTGAATCCTTGTAATGAGGAAAGCCTCGGTGTATAATGGCCTTAATTAGGTCAAATATACCGAAGTAAAAAGCTCATTTTGCGGCAATAATCTCTCGTAGAAGTTTCCTTAAATTGCTGGGGTAATATTTGGAATTTGTCCACTTGGACTCAGTAACGAAGTGCTTGTTAGTGAAAGGAGATATTGAATTCGATTTGCAGAAGCGCGCTACGTGTTCCCTTTTAAGAGTGCTACTCATCTAGATCAACGAGATTTATTACGATTCACTCGTAGTACGTAGCTACATGAAAATATTTTGTCGGTTATACACTCTCATAAACGCTTTTTTCATAAGCTTCATTATTTTTAATATTTTAATATGTATTCATCCTTTCTAATAAGCTTTTACAAATTCTCTTTTTATTAGTAAACTATTCTTATAATATTAAACCATGAAGTATTCGCACATTTGAAATTGAATAATTAATAAAAAATTTCAGATACATGTAATTGAATCCAAGAAGTTTCTCATCACCACCACTCATAGTTGTAAATAATGTACTCCATTTTAATACCTAGAGGTAGCAATAAAATACGGTGTCAATCTTTGAATATAAGACCAAGGCTTCCGCCAACTCCGACTAAATCGACCGAACCTGTATTATAATACGTAATTAATTACGAATAAGTTATCATCTGAATACCAAAATATGTATCATACATACACTAGCCGAATTAGTTTCGTCTCCACCGCCAAAAGTCCTTTATGTTCAAGAATCACTAACACTTCCTATAATTCCGCACTCACTTTAATAAGTTTTCACCACTTTTCATGGATTCTGGTCTCTACTTGTAGGTCAATCTACTTGTTTACTGACGAAACGCGACACGATTTTATCCCAATATAGACCATAGAGGGTATTGTTTAAAACGAGCTATACCGACACTGCTTCTGCGCAGATATCACTTCAATAGTGTTGCCAGATGCAACCTAATAAAAACACGAAAATATTTATTTTAATATTTTCGAAAATTATCCATCACTATCCTTGCAGATGAATTTAAGTGTATTATAGTATCAGTAGTAGACTACTATTCGGATTTTCATTAATGTAAGTATGTAATAAGGTTGCATTTAAAAAAACTCTACCACGATAATGTTCCGATTACAATTAACTTTTTTTAAATCAAGAAGGATAAATAATTATTTATGCTCCTTGCTTTTATTCCAAAACACTTCATAATGGGATTACATTATTAGAATCGCGATAAAGAAATTTTACCCAAAGGTTTAAGGTTCTTACCCTCACAAGTACGAACGAACATTGCAAGATAACCCTTTATCACGCCAAAACCTCCACACTTGGCAACACTACTCCCAAGTGACCAAGCCCCTTTGTCATTCATTATAGTTTGATGGGCCACCTCCGTTTAGGTCGTGTCATTGTGAGAGTGATACGATATCTTTTTGTGACGGATGCCGCTCTTCTCAATGATAATACCAAGTCGGTGAACTCATTTTTGTCAAGCGTACATAAGGTTAAGAAATCAAACCTGCTTCTTAACATTCCGATAATTTTCTTTACGGCTAAACTTGTCCTTTTAAACATGTTAGATTTACACTATACTTGATAAATATATGAACTAACTACAGGTTGCCTACTCAAAGTCACACCATGCTATTTGGTAATTATTCAAGTTTATTTATAGTGAACTGGCAATGGTAGTGTTAAAACGATTATTGTTACCAAGAAAACATTGCTTCATCTAACTTCTACAATAAACACAGCACGCGACATTGATATATCAAATAATGTTAGGAACTTTTTTACCTTTAAATACTGACGATGTTGATTATTTTATATTAATAGATCTGAAAATTCGTTGAACCGTAAAAGCTGAGACTGAAATTAGATGAGATTATTTTACATACCTAATTATAGCAATGGCGACGACCTTATGAAACGGATATACTTTCAAAATATTATTAACTAGCGACCCGCCCTTGCTTCGCTTCGGGTATATCTCTATCTCTATATAATATATTTAAACCGCGTAAGAGAAACCTATTTTTTTTTATCTAAAAATAGGCTATGACACTCAGGAATAGTGTAGCTTTCCAACAGTGAAAGATTTTTTCAAATCGGTCCAGTAGTTTCGGAGCCTTTTCATTACAAACAAACAAACAAATAAATCTTTCCTCTTTATAATATTAGTATAGACTAGCATTCCGCGCGCCACTCCGTCCGCGTGAAATTGTTATCGAGCAAAACATGACCCTTACAGCGAAATAATTTAAGAAGTAGCTTATGTCCTATTCTATTTACTCTCCAGACAATTTGTGTACCAAATTCCATTTGTTCTTAAGTTTTGGCACGAAAGCTTGTCAGACAGAGATAGAGTTCTAATATTAGTGAAGATTGTTCGTTTTACCATTTTTATAACTTTCCATATCAAGAATAAATATTAGATAACTATTGTATGCGCATAAATATGTAGACTCGTATATTAGCTACCGTTATTTTTTTAAATAAAAGAACCCCAGATTGACCCCACTCCACCGAATGGCAAGCGGTCATCAGGTCCACATAACATGCAGTTTAAGGTCGACAGGCACAATATATCTTATTGACGGTTTTTTAGTATCAACGCAGATTTTGTTTAACATAACGACCTAAACCTAAACTCGCCGCGTCCTAATAAAACGTTGATCAAGCCGGTGATAGAGCACGTCTACTTATTCTGCAAAGTGCTTTTGAAATTTTTCAAGATATAAAGACGGTGTTTCATAAAATTTTAATCAAGAATTCAGAGAGTACGATTTGAAAAGGTCGTATTTTATTTAAAGCTTAATTTTTCTTTTAGCGCTCTTGAAAAAATATTTACTTCACTTATTTCATTTTGAATTCTGTTTTTTTTTTCAAGTTAAGTCAGTTAATAAATGCATTAATATTACCTATAGTTTATAAACTTTGACTTAAATAAAATCTGACTATATAAAGATACTGGAATGTTATTGATGAAAGTAATAATAACTATCACGATGATAATTTAATAAACAACAATAAGTATGTTACTTTCGTATTTTTTTTTATTAAGTTTTTTTCTCTCCACAATACACCACGAAAATTAGTCTATAATATTAGTATTACAAAGATTATATCTATTCACAGACAAAGCCCAAAAAAATTTAGGAAAAAAAAAAGATTTTGCACCTTCAAAAGAATAAAGTTAAAGTTAAAATATTTCAGTCAACGCGATCATATCTTTCGGATTAGAAGCAAGCGACCTCTCCGTGCTCCGCTCCGCCGGCGATCGATACGAGTACACCCTCGCCTCTAAAATTACCCGATTCAACCTGTGCCTGACTCGCCCAAGAAACAGCGTCTGTGGAGAAACCGAGTAATATGCCTAGCGGGTATATGGGCTATTATTAACACTCTTAAAGTCTTGTCTATTATTTGCGCGAATTATAAACATTTGCATTAAAACTCGGTTTAAGCTCGGGCGTAATATAGCACCTCCGTTCAAATACTGTCACAACTCAAAAAAATTATATATCCCTTTTATTCCGTCATTACGTCATCCAATATGATCCAGGAGTAAATTTCAAATGCATTTTTCTCAACAATTCGGTTCTTTGAGTTATGACTCTATTTAAATGGAGGTGCGTTAAATAACGTAACGTTATTCTAAACGCTATACGTTACGACACTACTACTACATAGGTAAATACGTTATTATATACGCCCGTGAGTCCTACGAGCGCTGTAAAACGCTAGAAATAACGGGTCTCTAAATAATATGTCTAGGATACACGCGCGTTTAATCCGTAAAATTAGTTTTATATCTGACTCTTAAAGTCATATTATGATTAAAGACGTTCTCATTCCGATAGATTCTCTGTTAGGCTAGGCTGTGATAATACTAATATTTTGACAATAGACAAGAAACATTGGTAACTTTAGCAACCAAAATAGACTGTGGCCTGTAGTATTTATACAGTTTACTGTCTCAGTAGTCACATAAACGCTGTCTTAGCAATAACTAAGCAAATAACAACGTAACAATTTTTATTTCAATATATCAAAATTTAAGTAGCAGATAAGTAGCTTCTTACTGCCCCATGTTTCTACTGAATTACATCAATCATGATCGGGAACGAAGTGACCATTGACCAATGGCAATGATGACAAAAGTAATGTGAATAAACTAGTATGCAAAACATTACATTTTATAAATAACTCCCAAGTACGTTATAAATCGGAAGAGATTAAGCTCAGTTTTAGAAAAAAATACTAGTACTTTATTGAGCATCAAATTAGAAACTCTATGTGCGTGTATGTTCGTACGTATCTATTTACTTTATTATAACCTACTTGGATATTATTATTCAAGAAAACATCATGCCGAAATCTAATAATTCAATAGAAGTCAGCCCCCTCCTCTGTTTGCTTACTCAAGTCACACAGATTCCACTCTGTGATGGAAGAACTAATAAACTACCGCTGTAAAGTTTCACTTTAAAGGCACAAAGTGTACATGTTTAAAGGAGAACAACATATTATCCTAAAAGATTAGACCAAAAAATACAACGAAATTGGTATGCACGAGCACTTATTCACAATATTTTGAATATCATCACATATGTATAGCTAAAACGTATGTCTCAACCATTAAATGGTTAAGAACATACGTTATGCGTATCAGAAACAATAATGTATACTGTGTAAATATTAAATGATATATTTTAGTTATGATATATTTATTTAATATTGTGTACTAGCTAGTAGCTACACAATTTTTAATATTGACACTACATTTTAAGACACAAATACAAATCTTTGTATCAGATGACCAATCCATGACTCTTGGCAAGACAAAGGCAACAAAATGCGCTTTAAGCCATTTTGATGCCAATAACGCCAGTTATATGATTCTGACCCGCGTAGTTAGCTAACCTTCATTGGATTTGGTCGCCCTGACCGAGAACGAGGTTGGGGAGAACATTATTAGTCTATTCATAGACAGGATTCACTATACATACCATAACTAGATTAAACGATATAGGTATCAGAATCTTTTATATCTGCTAGAGTAGTTTCTGCCCGCGACTCTGTTCGGGTGAAGAAGTTTAACGCTTAAATCATTTTTCTCTAATAGAAGCCAAAGTAAGAGGGGCCTTCAAATTATTTAATGTAATGTTTTTTAATATTGTTAATACAAAATGAAGCTCCATTTTCATCATATCGGAATAAATTTTAATGCTGTGCTCGGTGACTAATTGTTAAATTCTATAAAATGCTTTTTTTTTATAATTATGAGCAGTGTCCATAATATCTCGTGAAAACGATTCTAATTGATTGATGATGGTAACATTGTGATGGATCGTTGTGACGGGTCTAAACTAATCCATTTTCAATGTGTTACTATAAAGAAACAGTATTTATATACAAATTTATGTGAACGAATTACTTGAATTATTTATTTTTAATTCTCGTAATTAGAATAGTTAAGACCTATTTATGCCAAAATATAATTGATTATTTTCTTGAGGTGTCGACCAACGTATCAGCGAATTTCAAACAATTAAAATGGTTGTCCTTTTTTGGTATAATGTTAGTTAGTAAGTTCATCGTGTGTCCATTAAGTTGAAAATAAAAGACTTGCTTTATGACAAAATATCAAAACCAGAGGTACACAGCAGGAGCGATAAAACTTGATATAGAAATAAAAAGTACTTATACCGCCGGCACTCTACTACCGGGCGCCGTTCGTGACTTGAAGGTATTGCATAATTTTTCCGCAAGCCGTTTGACGTCATGACTTGTAATTTGTTTTTATTTCCCCCGCAGATTTTGTAGCTGACAGAACAACTCGCAAACTGAACAACGAGATATTCGTTAAGATATTTTGAGCGTCTTTTGTTACTTTTCTTTTGTTGATAGACAAAGTTATTTGTGTTAAATTCCTAATTCAAATCATAAACCACGCACGCCACATTGCGCTCTAACTACGACTCGTAAATTAGTTAACTAATATGTAATTATATAACTTTAAACTGTCATGGTTACACACATTAGAAAACTCAATATGACGGGGATATTTACATATTTGGAGCTCATTAAAACCAAACAACATGGTAAATAGAAACAAATAAATATCTGGGACATTTTCACACACAGTCAACGGACACCTGGTTTGGGGTAGGGTATATGGTAGCAGAGCTTGTACTATGGACATACATATATATTTATAAATACATACTTAAATACATAATCACATCCAGACACGGAAAAACCTATGTTCATCACATAAATATTTGTCCCGATCGGGAATCGATCCGATCGATCCATCCACGATTCTTTGAACCGCATATCGGACATATTTCGGTCATATTGTTTTCCTAAAGCGTTGATGGCCGAGTGGTTAAGGTAAAGCGTCGATGGCCGAGTGGTTAAGGTCGTTGGTTGCCATGCGAGAGGTCGCCAGTTCAAACCCCGCCAGGTACCAATGTGTTTTTCAAATTTGTAATTCATATGCACTATCATTCGACGCTTTAACGGTGAAGGAAAACATCGTGAGGAAACCTGCACACCTAAGAAGAAATTCTAAGTTTGTGTAGTCGACCAACCCGCACTTGGCCAGCGTGGTCGACTAAGGCCTTATCGCCCTAGTTTAATGTAGGCCCGTGCCCCAGCAGTGGGGACGTATATGGGCTGATGATGATGATGATTGGTTTCCTAATACGTAATTATTTAAAATAAATACAATAATACAGCTCAATCCTGAAGGTGGGTATTTTTGTGACATAGTTTTATTTCAATTGATTTAAGAACCATCTTAACGTCTGTAACATTGAGCGACATAAAAAAGTGAGCTATTATGTTTAAGGCCCGATGAAACATTATCATTGATACTCTCTGAAACATTGACACTCTCTGAGTTTACGGGGAGCATTAAAACACAACCATAATGTTTATAGACTAACTTTTAGTCTATAAAGTAGCGTCTTTATTAGTTTTGTATGCGAAGCCACATCTATGCTACGAAGAAACAACTACAAGTTGTTGTGCGAAGTTTGAAGAGATTTCTTTAATTAAAAACTGTTTCTAACTGAACATAAATGTTCAAACTAGTTAGAACTTCTCACGAAACACTTTCAAGTAGAGTGAGCTTTATTTTTTTTTATAAACTGCTATGTTTAACATATAAAATACACCGATCCTTGTATGCTTAAAAAAACACAATGAGAAACCGACCCTTGCTTTTTAAAAAAACACAGGGAAACATTATATGTCTTTTAGTCACGTAGCTCAAATCATACGAAATCTTAAATTTTATCGTTCCTTCTTGGGAGGAACTAGCACAGTCACAAGAAACAAAATAATCATACGTAACAAATCCTTTGGGATATCTTAGTCAGTTGTCTATCTTTTTCCAACGATGTACTCAGAATTTAATTTCAAAATTAGAAGACGGTCCCAACATCTGTCGCGAATAATCAGATCAGAGCCAGTGCTTGAGATACATTCTGTGTAAATGTAGAATCTGATTAGGAGATCCTTATTTAATTTGTCGCCCGCGTCGATACCAGGCGGCTGGCAAGCAGGAAATAGGTTTTATTTCTTTCCCTCCAACATTTTTCCGACACCAGATCTGGCTATTAGTCAGGAACGGAAATGTAAAAGCTTGATATTTTTCGCATCAAAACCTTAAATCATATTTTGCAAATAAATATTTCGAGCAAAAGATTATTTAAGTGTTTTTACTGTAATCATAATATTCGAACATAAAAATTACGTATATGTATACAAATCTTTACTATTACTGTTAAGTAAAAAGGGTCTTACTTACTCGTAGTCTATAGACTATAGACTCGGTAGACTTACTCACATTTATAACACATAAGTACATACATTATAACTTAGCACTATCAATAAAGACTTTATTGCCTTAAGGATAATTTGTGCATGTACAAAAAGCACCTACTAGAATTGCCTCCAAGAAATGATTGTGGTCGTCGAAAAATTCGTCCCCACAAGACAAGAACTAAAAAAGCTTTGAAAAATACAAGTCATCGTGTATTTGTTGAAATTCGCATCCAGACGCGATATGAAAACAAAAGTCTGTTTCCTCCGTATGTTTTATTCATTGGTCAGTTACGCTTCTGGGGACGCCGGCGCTGCGCGGAATACTGAAACATTCAACTTTTGCAGCTCGATAAAAATGTATTTCAAGTCTATAGTCATTACATTTTCTATGAAAATGGTCCCTTTGTACGTGCCGACTGGAGTTACTCCCTATTGATAAGTAAAGGGGTTATAAGAGTTAGTAATCAGTGGGTGGCGTAGCGTGCCTTGGAAGAACCCTATAAATAAAATAGTGCGAAAGTGTGAAAGTTGAGTGTGTTAAGTGTAGAAAATAAGTGTGAAAAAAAATGGTCATTTCATTTGGTGAGCCCAAATGAAATGACCATTTTTTTTCCTAACTGACACACGGTGATGGCTTGGAGTAACCTCGTCATCATCACCGGACTTGCGGAAGAGAGATCGCTCTCACCCCTAAATGACCATTATTTATAATTTGAGCTCATACGCGTTGATATGGGCACCAGCAGTATGGGGGCCATGGATACGCATGGAGCGGCAACGATACCGCCAGCGTCGTTGTACGCCGCAGTGCCGTTGCATTAATTCTCCTTGGATGCCTACGGACCTCTAATCACTAGTCTAATTCACAGATTCTGCATTATGCAGTGTACATGGCTCCCAAGAAATCCAAGGGTAATACTGCATCCTGATGGCATGCATACTTCTAATGTATAAAGGTAGATAGTAGGTATTTTAAATAAAAAGGTTTTTTTTTTGCTATTGCATAGCTTTTATCGCGGGCTTTGAGCGCGGTGACCGAACCAAGAAATTCCGTAACGAAAATAACCTCACAACCGTCTAACGTCGTTTCAGTTCGGTAGACTTCGGCACGGTGTTTGTGTGCGTGCGGTTAGACGTATTGTACGACTCTACGAAACTCGCACGAATCGAGACGAGCTGCTCCGAAATCGGACGATGCTATGCAATAGCTATATCGCGGCAGTCCCCGAGTGCCACACGTCTTTTTTTATTTTAAACTCGCATCTGTTCTGTTCTTAATAACACTAACCGAGACATATATAATATTGGTATCTTTAATTACTGCTACTACATTATTTATAGGAGAATTCTAATGTGAGCTAACCATGTTTTTCCTTTTCAGAGGTTAATGACCTGTCACTTACCGTGTAAACTGCAAACTTCCGTATTAAATTATTTTTCAACGGAAATTCATTAGGGGCTGTATACTATAAGGCTTTTTATAGTAAACTTTCATCATCAAATCAATTACTGCTTTTTACTGAAAATTCCTTGTGATATATTTCTCTCAATCAACTTTATTGATTTACTATCTTGTCAGTTTGAAAGGAATAATTATGAATGTAATTTAGTCTTTCTTAACTTTAATATATCTCAAACATCAGTCAAATATATGTCGTAAAAAACTATAATAAATACGAAAACATGATATCAATATGCAACTATCAAATTCGAACGCATATACAGCTTCCCAAAAAGTTGATTACAAAAGTGAGCTTTTTGTGATCGATGTGTTTGCAACCCTTTAGATTTGAAAAAAATACTCGTTATAATACTGTCATGGTGAAATTAAAAGTTGTTGTTTGCACGTCTCTGTTGATTGAGCGCAGGACGAAACATCACGTACATTTCGCGTCAACATACTCTGAACGTGATGCAGCTAGATACGTGCATCTGAAATACTAGTTTGGATACTCTGTTTCCCCGAGCTTGTTACAAACTAAAAATGTGAATGACCTCAGATGCTCAACTCATCTTTTACTCGACCTATCCATCAGAAAAAAAGTGTATAAAAATGTCCTTATATATATATTTTTATAGAAATATAAATGTGTTTTACAAAGCTAGGCTAGGTGTTTTCTTAATTTGATACTCAGAGTACTTAAATGTCAATCCAAAATTAATACCGCTAACTTGATATCGCATGAGATCGATAGGAATCGACCAGGCGATTTGAATACCATTGTCAAACAATCGCGTGAAGTCGGGGCGTAGCATCTCCCGTTAGTGTGACCCTAGTATTTATAATTTTATCGACCAATGCATTCGGCAGAAGACACGCTTGTGAAAACAAAACACTACTATCCATACTCTCTGAGCTAGGAATAGGTATGTACTAGCAAGATAGACAACACAAATTTAAAAACAAAACACTGCTATCAATATTGTCCAAGCAACGAGCAAAACGGGCGTCCAGTCCGCTGCTGCAACAGACGGCACCGTTTTAAAAATGGAATACCTGACTACTCTGAGAGTGCAATGATGTCGCCGTGCGCGAGTGAAGGCGATGGCATGGCGGGCGAGAAGTTTGTTTGTCGGCTACACTTCCAAATCCTTTGAGCACGCTCCTTGAATAATTTTGGCGAAATACCTTGACATATTTTTTGAGATACCTCCCTTTAAAACTGCTTGCATATTTTGTTTCACAATTTCGTGGAAGGTCTTGAAAATTTACGAGCTCTATTACAAAATCTTTGTTTACTTATATTTATTTATATCAAACCTCTATAAACATATAAAAAATGTAAGTAAGAAGCATGTAAGTACCATGTGTTGGATTTGATTACTTACAATTCATTAATAATTAGGATTCACATTATGCACGCGTTTATATTCCCATCCCTATCCTATATACGTACACATTTAGTTAATGTTCAAGTGAACTTGGTGCATTAGTTATTTAATTTGGCAACCGCTGTAAGACGGTCGTGTTTTAGTATGGTTGTCGATTGTGATTTAGAGACATTATTACGAATATTACCTCGGTTCGAAGCATTAACCTGCGAAATACAGTGAACGCTAAATCTAGCCTTAATAAGCACCAAGAAATAAATTCTACTCCCATCTCGAAAAGGGTTAGGCGACTCCAGTATTTTATATAAAATAAAAAAATAACTTGTATGTATTTATACTACTACTACTTAAAGTAGTCATGAAAATATCGAATCTTTCCAACACATATAAAACTTAGAAATTTGAAAGTGGGCATCTCTTGAACGGAGCAATTTAATTACAAAGTTCAGTTCAAATTGCCTACTTAAAGTTCTAATTTAAACTTTTCCTTGGGATAATTCCCTCACGTATCTGACTGGACTGTAGGAAGAATGATTAGAAAATGTGAAACGGTTACTTATAATATTATTATCTTTATCTATATATATAAAAGGAAGTCGTGTTAGTTACACCACTTATAACTCAAGAACGGCAGAACAGATTTGGCTGAAAATTGGTAGGGAGGTAGCTTAGAGCCAGGAGAAGGACATAGGATACTTTTTATCCCGTTCTACCGAGTTCCCGTGGGACTTGACACGAAACGTCAGTCATTGTGTCAAACATTATATAGTCCTTTTCAGCTAAGATGATCCCTGTGACACATCGATTTTGACAATTGTAGAGATGTCCTACAATTAAATAATTTCGATTTTTTCTGGTAATCGATAATATTTTTTTTTATATGGAAATGAAATTTATTTTATTTTATATGGAAATGAAATCGATTTTATGAAACTACCAAATTTGAAAGCATGATTTTGTCTTTATGTATTATAGTGAAAGTTTTTTGTTCATATTATATGTATGCTTTACATAGCGCTATTCGGTAAAGTGAAATAATAAGAAGAGATTAAATGTTTTCATTCAGTATTTGAAAAATCACTGTCAGAAGAATCGCTTGATGAATCACCATCCCCGATATTTATTATAAGTTGGTCTTTCCAGTCCTCTAATATGGTACTTTTTGTCTTTTCGAAATCGCTTCAGTCACTCGTGAAGATTGGACGAAAGTAGTCCAATTTTCACGAGTGACTGAAGCGATTTTCAAGTGATCGCCATATTGCACCCGATTATGTTAGTACCAGCTCTATGCTCTTACTACGTTCCGTTCTACGTATACGAACTGCATAGGTATTTTTTTAAAATTTTCTATTTCATTAAATTAAACTAAACGATACTGTTTCTCTTTTAAAATTTTTTTTTTTATATTTTTCCTAATGACGCCGCAATAAAATGAAAAAGTGTGCAATAAAATTCATTCATTCAAATCACAATGAAGTGTCACAGGACTCATCTTAGCTGAAAATGACTATAGTTGTCCAATCCTGTCAAATACTGTAACAACTATTCATGTGTGCGTTCAGAAATTAATTTTTTGTAAAATGTCTCGAAAGTTTAGGTACCTACTGTTTTATTTGTTTGTTTTAGACATTAATTTGTGTAAGTAATTTATTTGATTTTTAATTTACGAAAATTATACCTCAGATTATTAGAAGGGTTCTGAATCGACAACATTCATCTATATTATTCAATTATTGTCTATTCCAGAGATTCTCATTTAGCAAAATAGTGACGTCTAATTGACATGTTCGTTTACTGACAAATATTTCGATATCTATAGTAACCAAATTAAAGAAGGTTCTTTGACAAACATTTTTCAATCATCACGTTTTTGGTTCAAAAGAAAAGACGAGCTGATCGCACTACAATAAATACGGTTCATACCTGTACCAAACGGATAAGTAGATATTAAATCTCTTAAACAAAAAATTTTGGCAAATACATTTTATGGGCAATTCAGCAAAAGAAGTTAATCAACGTTTGCACAACAATTTGGTGAAGATCTGTAATATTGTGGAACATCATCACACATTTTCCGTCGACACATAGGGTAATTTCCTAAGTCTAATTTTACATGCGATTTCACAATTAATAGTATAATATAAGTAAATTAATAACATTAGTCAAATTGAAATTAAAATTTTTGACGAAATGAGACAATAATAGACATTTGAAGTTGGGTCGGAAATTCCATTTCAAAACTGCGAAAATTCTTCAAAAAATGCTATGCCATCGTATTAAATACAAAATAAGTAGTAACTTTCACATTAAAATATATTCATAAACGCAACATTTGATATAGCTGCTGAACAAAGTTCTTGCGTTATGCATACAGTATTACACGTTGTGACGTCATAGTGTGCTGCTACATTTGTATGAAGCGTTTTGAGCTCACCCAAATGATGTGCTATTGAAACTGTAATATCTAGGGAGTTTTCCAAATATTTAACCATTTTTTTAACAGTATAAGTACCTTCTTTATCCAGCTATATCAAAATTGTAATATTGGGTAGAAGAGTTACCAAAAATCAATATTATGCTGTGAACTTAATGTGATCAACAAACACTTATAAGCAAACAAAAACTTCTTCGTCTTTAAAACAAAACAAACTACGTCAAAAACTTTAATACAATTTGTTATTGTTGGCGCGGTTAACTTACCACAGATCACTAAATACATAAGCTATGCGAAGTTTGTATATGGGTTCTTAAATTTAACCCATAGTATTTGCCATTATCCTTATATACCTTGAAAGTAGGCCAAAAACTGTCTCGAATAAATTTTATTGCGCCAAATGAAGTCATTTGAAAGCAATTATTGTATTGCTGGATGTGAGTAAAAATATGAGATTAGTAAAGTTCTTCTCAGCTATGACGAGACCAGGGAAATAAGGATTACATTTTTATATGGAAGATATTATGGATTCCAGGGCAAATTGAATAGGTACTTACTCATACCTAATATGGGACAACTGTCAGCTATAAACAGCATATATACGGTCAAATTGAGAGACCTCCTCCTTTTTTTGAAGTCGGTTGACAAAATAAAGTAGTGCATCAAAGCTACGTTAAGGCGGTACGAAGTTCGCTGGGTCAGCTAGTTTTCAATAAAACTTAGAAAATTTAAAACATGTTTAAGTACCTATCTTACATCTATATATATAAAAGGAAGTCGTGTTAGTTACACCACTTATAACTCAAGAACGGCAGAACAGATTTGGCTGAAAATTGGTAGGGAGGTAGCTTAGAGCCAGGAGAAGGACATAGGATACTTTTTATCCCGTTCTACCGAGTTCCCGTGGGACTTGACACGAAACGTCAGTCATTGTGTCAAACATTATATAGTCCTTTTCAGCTAAGATGATCCCTGTGACACATCGATTTTGACAATTGTAGAGATGTCCTACAATTAAATAATTTCGATTTTTTCTGGTAATCGATAATATTTTTTTTTATATGGAAATGAAATTTATTTTATTTTATATGGAAATGAAATCGATTTTATGAAACTACCAAATTTGAAAGCATGATTTTGTCTTTATGTATTATAGTGAAAGTTTTTTGTTCATATTATATGTATGCTTTACATAGCGCTATTCGGTAAAGTGAAATAATAAGAAGAGATTAAATGTTTTCATTCAGTATTTGAAAAATCACTGTCAGAAGAATCGCTTGATGAATCACCATCCCCGATATTTATTATAAGTTGGTCTTTCCAGTCCTCTAATATGGTACTTTTTGTCTTTTCGAAATCGCTTCAGTCACTCGTGAAGATTGGACGAAAGTAGTCCAATTTTCACGAGTGACTGAAGCGATTTTCAAGTGATCGCCATATTGCACCCGATTATGTTAGTACCAGCTCTATGCTCTTACTACGTTCCGTTCTACGTATACGAACTGCATAGGTAATTTTTAAATTTTTTCTATTTCATTAAATTAAACTAAACGATACTGTTTATCTTTTAAAATTTTTTTTTTGTATTTTTCCTAATGACGCCGCAATAGAATGAAAACGTGTGCAATAAAATTCATTCATTCAAATCACAATGAAGTGTCACAGAACTCATCTTAGCTGAAAATGACTATAGTTGTCCAATGACAATCCTGTCAAATACTGTAACAACTATTCATGTGTGCGTTCAGAAATTATTTTTTTGTAAAATGTCTCGAAAGTTTAGGTACCTACTGTTTTATTTGTTTGTTTTAGACATTAATTTGTGTAAGTAATTTATTTGATTTTTAATTTACGAAAATTATACCTCAGATTATTAGAAGGGTTCTGAATCGACAACATTCATCTATATTATTCAATTATTGTCTATTCCAGAGATTCTCATTTAGCAAAATAGTGACGTCTAATTGACATGTTCGTTTACTGACAAATATTTCGATATCTATAGTAACCAAATTAAAGAAGGTTCTTTGACAAACATTTTTCAATCATCACGTTTTTGGTTCAAAAGAAAAGACGAGCTGATCGCACTACAATAAATACGGTTCATACCTGTACCAAACGGATAAGTAGATATTAAATCTCTTAAACAAAAAATTTTGGCAAATACATTTTATGGGCAATTCAGCAAAAGAAGTTAATCAACGTTTGCACAACAATTTGGTGAAGATCTGTAATATTGTGGAACATCATCACACATTTTCCGTCGACACATAGGGTAATTTCCTAAGTCTAATTTTACATGCGATTTCACAATTAATAGTATAATATAAGTAAATTAATAACATTAGTCAAATTGAAATTAAAATTTTTGACGAAATGAGACAATAATAGACATTTGAAGTTGGGTCGGAAATTCCATTTCAAAACTGCGAAAATTCTTCAAAAATGCTATGCCATCGTATTAAATACAAAATAAGTAGTAACTTTCACATTAAAATATATTCATAAACGCAACATTTGATATAGCTGCTGAACAAAGTTCTTGCGTTATGCATACAGTATTACACGTTGTGACGTCATAGTGTGCTGCTACATTTGTATGAAGCGTTTTGAGCTCACCCAAATGATGTGCTATTGAAACTGTAATATCTAGGGAGTTTTCCAAATATTTAACCATTTTTTTAACAGTATAAGTACCTTCTTTATCCAGCTATATCAAAATTGTAATATTGGGTAGAAGAGTTACCAAAAATCAATATTATGCTGTGAACTTAATGTGATCAACAAACACTTATAAGCAAACAAAAAACTTCTTCGTCTTTAAAACAAAACAAACTACGTCAAAAACTTTAATACAATTTGTTATTGTTGGCGCGGTTAACTTACCACAGATCACTAAATACATAAGCTATGCGAAGTTTGTATATGGGTTCTTAAATTTAACCCATAGTATTTGCCATTATCCTTATATACCTTGAAAGTAGGCCAAAAACTGTCTCGAATAAATTTTATTGCGCCAAATGAAGTCATTTGAAAGCAATTATTGTATTGCTGGATGTGAGTAAAAATATGAGATTAGTAAAGTTCTTCTCAGCTATGACGAGACCAGGGAAATAAGGATTACATTTTTATATGGAAGATATTATGGATTCCAGGGCAAATTGAATAGGTACTTACTCATACCTAATATGGGACAACTGTCAGCTATAAACAGCATATATACGGTCAAATTGAGAGACCTCCTCCTTTTTTTGAAGTCGGTTGACAAAATAAAGTAGTGCATCAAAGCTACGTTAAGGCGGTACGAAGTTCGCTGGGTCAGCTAGTTTTTAATAATGATTACTTTTGAATAGTACCTATTTAATGTTGTGAAACTGTTTTCATAAAAAGTATTGGTTAAAACATACTTACTGATATATTGACCTGACCTAAGTATGTTCCGCAGATATGACCTAATCGTTTACGTTAGTGTGATATGACTACCGTTTTTAGGCTATGGTCTCTTGAAATTGTATTCAACCGTATGAAATAGTTGGTAAATTTATCTACCCAATAGTTCATGAATGTACCGTTTCGAAAGTTTTTATACTGCAAAGTCTTCAGCCTTTATAAATGGCCATAAATAAATATGTAAAAGAGAGTAATGTCATTAAGGCCGCATTACAATATCGTTAAATCATCACACGCAATCAGCAATAACTTCGTTCTCGTATTGAGGATGCAAATTCCCCGGGAACCTGATACGGTGTTAAAATCTACATTCACAGTGTAAATTATGAATAATCATCGGGCAATGCAAATGTTTTAAACATTAATGAATGTTTATGAGCATCGATTTGAACTGTGAAGCTGCAAAACCAAACTTTAAGCGATAGTTTTATAATACAGATTTGAACAACAACAAATATTAACGAAATAACCAGGAAAAAAGCTAAGATGATATATTGGTTAAGTTATGTAGTGTTCAGTACATTACCTGACTACACGTACGTTAGTAACTACTTTTGCGCGCATTCCTCAGTTTACAAAACCATTAACACTAACTTTGCACTAAGCTCTAATAGGTCTCGCGCTAATTTAGCCACCTTTAATTACACAACAAAATACTAATGAGCTCTGGTTTAGTACGAAGTACGAGAACACACAACTCTTCTCAGTGGGCACTCCGCAAACTACTCTGCAACCTACACGGCTCATTTAGAACTTGCGCGCCTAACCTCTTCAGTAATAACTCACGAAGTTGCCCTCACGGGACCAGAACTGTATCTCATCGTCAAAAAATGTGCGAATAGAAATAGCTTGAGTGAAAAGTTATTAAAACAATACAAAGATTTCCATTTCGAATTTAGTTAGGTTTGAAAGGACGAAAAAGGCGGCTTCAGAATCATAACTTTATCTATCTATACGTATATTATCACAATGAATCGCTGGATGTGTTGCTAAGCGGAAATCTCGAGAGCAGCTGAACACTTCCTTTCGCTAATTATTTTTTGTTGATTTATTTTCAGAAGGAATTCTTGTGAAAGAAAAGATAATTAAATTGCACAGATAGGTTAAAAAATTACGTAAACGTGGTTTCAGAATTAGTGTTTTTTTAATTAAGCTCATTCTACAACTAAAACTACAGAATAATCTAAAATGCCTAGGATGTACATTGTACGTAGGTTTTCAATGCACAAAATACATTTAGTAGACTAACGGAAAAAAAAATTGATCACCGTGAAACGAACGGCCATAAATTGTATGTTTACACGCGTTCACCGAGGCCAATGAAGGTCGAGGATAAAAGCTTTCACCGCAAAAATTATATGTTTGACATCCTCCACGATATTATGTTGCGTAATGCGCCCGCCGTTGACCGGGATAAATCCAATTCACCATGTGCCGGCCCGGGAGAGGAAAAGTGGCATATTTAGAGACACGAAACAAATAATTGCTTTTGCCTGACACGGGAAATCGAGTTATGCCGACAACGTGATTCGAATTTTATCGATGATAAAATGTTTTTTGGGGAGATACCCGGAAATGCTTTCGAAGATGACATTCCTTTTGATTCAATTACGTAACATCATTTGAAGGAGGCTTACAGATCTTTAGATATGTATCCAAGAGGGTCTACACTTTATCAGAGACAAGATTATGTTCTTTTACTATGTTTACTTTGTTTTTACTGTATAATGTATATCTGAGTTTTGTACTAACGTCCAACCAATCAAAGTTATCAAGTACTTAACCGTAGGGAATCTTCAATACATCTAGAAAAGAAAAGAGCCAAGCAGTGCACTTATGCTAGCGGATACAGAGGCGTGAAAACCATCCACTCCTCTGCAAGTCCGATGATGACCACACGGCTACAAGGCACTTGTGCACAATAAATTCCCACGTAGTTAATCTCATTTAAGTGCAGCCGCTGTGACTAACAATTAGACTAGAATGACCTCAATAAAACTTTTTAGACAACCACTGGATTGTTACACGGGTCACACAATGTGGCAGCGAATATTCAGCTCAGCCATCCTCAGTGAATATAACGAACCTCTAATTAAAACTTGAGCGGTTATGTAAAATTTAATAAACTTCCCGCCCCTACGGCTATGGCAGAGGTGTCAAAATACAAATTTAAGTTTTTGTATGAAGGCGAAATTATTATTTTTTAATTAAGTCAACTTGTTACCGCCTGTGTTTGGGACGCGGTGAATTAAGCGAAGCTTCAAGCTAGTTTACTGGTGAAGCGTGATACAAACTTTCAAAACGTAAACACAATTTGACTTTTTCGATTTTTTTATACAAATATACACAAAATTACTTGCACTGATCTGATCCCATAAACAGTAGCTTGCACTTGTGTTATGAATATAAGAAACAAAATAAATAGACTTCAATATCTTTATCTTTATATTTATAAAGGGTCGATGGCCGAGTGGTTAAGGTCATTACTTGCCATGCGAGAGGTCGCCAGTTCAATCCCCGCCAGGTACCAATGTGTTTTTCAAATTTGAAATTCATATGTACCATCATTCGACGCTTTAACGGTGAAGGAAAACATAGTGAGGAAACCAGCACACCTGAAAGATTTTTCAACGGTGTGTGAAGCCATGTCAGAGGCCTACGGGCGGTTTAAACTCTGACACCAGATTGTTCATCAACCATACGATAAGAAGAAGAAGATATCTTTATATCACACCCAGACATGAAACAAACACTGATATTCATCACACAAATATTTGTATTCAAACCCGTCGTGGGTTGGCATCGTCACTAGGGGCATGAGATGCTGCAATACATACTATTTGCAGAAAGTACGAGTAAACACAGTTTCTCTATGGTCATGAAAATACTCAGCTACTAAATTAGGCTCGAGGACTAAAATAAAGAGAAACAATACACGGAAAGGGAAACTGGATCGTAGCTAACAAATGTGATAACCCGAAATTGCGGGAATTATGTAGGTCACCGGGGTCCAGAGTGAACCCTTTTTATTTTTAGCGATCCCGGTGGGATTCTTGAAAAATCCAAATAACGAAATCCGAACGTGTACAAACTCGATTTTAGTTTTATCTACTGAAGGACAGCTAAATAACATCATATGTCTGATAACATTTTCCGAAAATATCCTGGTATGAATAATTTAAACAAAATAATTACGTTGTTTGCGTCATGTTCTTCGATTTAATTTATTATTCAACGAGCACTAACTAAAAGTACTATTCAAGGGGCTACCGTTAGTCTCAAGTAGTGAATATCTAATTATAACGTGACCTTTAATTTCAATATAAGTAAGTATGTATAAAATTCTAGGGGGCATAATTTCAACATTACTTTACAATGTGCCTAGCGACAAATAAGTTAGCTATTGATGAAAGACCTATTTAGCTATTTGACTTTAGGTTTTCAGAAAAATATGCTTACAAGCGATTTTACCCTCGTATCCATACACATTCTCGACACTTACCCGTTTTAGTATAAAATTATGAGTTTTTCTCTACTAAATAATGCACTACAAACACACAATTAGTATAGTAACTTACACAAACTCACACACACCTAAAGCTCCTTTTAAATCAATTTCCGTCCCCTGTTTATCCCAAAGCCGACCTACCGGAAGAGCTAGTCTGAAAACCAGCGCTGGTCGATCGAGCCAAGCATACTCGTATGTATTTGTTTAATTTTTCTTTTATTGTACTTAATGAACAGTGTAAATTTGGCAATCAAAACTGTTTTGATTATTTATTTATTAGACATGTATTATATGTACATATCAAATTTCGTCTTGAAACTCTCCATACAAGCAAACATAAGGACATAGGGAAGGAGTTTGTTTTAAATTATGTATGTATAATCTTACCCATCGTTATTCGTTTTATGTTTACTATCCAACTGCAAATAATAATGACGCTATCCTAAGCACTTTTCCGCAGTTCGACCAGTCAACATTATTTTTAGTCCGGTTACGGTCGCCATCAATTCCGTTTTACGCCGGAACAACATTATGTCACCCACTCTCGTTATCGCTTTGACGGAGTCCACACACTCGGACCATCGACGGACGCAGCACTAAAGTGAGTTTTATTGTCCGGGTGACCAGTATATTTGGGGCACGTACGAATGAAATACATTTTCTCAGCATAAAACGTTGAATATTCGACGTTTTATCTCCAAAGATGGACAGAAATTTTATTACTCCATTGATGTTTAGATTGTCAGTGCTGTTAGTATATCAAATCAAATCTTTCTATTTTATAACGCGAAAGTAATGAAATAAAAATTAGACGAAAATAATATCAGTGATTAGGATCAGAGTGTTTATAAGGAGTGTAATAATAATCATCTTTATTATTTATTAAAGATAGTTTTTACCCTCACGGATAATAGAAGACACCCCTTAAAGGTAGGTACACAAACAATAACCACTGTACTACTGTCCACACTCGAATTACTCTCTTAAATAGTAATGCGTCATGCATTTCATTCAAACTTTCATGATTTTCTTTTTATTAAAAGGTTGACTAAAGATTAATACTATATTTACGACATTATAGAGGTAAATCTTAAATCTGCTACGAGATATTGCCCGTTCTGAGGAAGACGAAGCTCTAATTTAATTAACATGAATGCTTGCTTGCTTATTAGTTACGTAGGTAGCTAGATCGGCCCAATCTTCTCAAGTGTGCAAAGCCGGCATTTCTGTATTTATAATGCAAGCAAGTACAATATGCGCTGTGGGTGCTACGAAGCCCACAGTCTGCTACGGTTTATGCTACGAGTACGCTCTACGTCGGTGGAAATTTTGTGATGCGAAAACAGACAGTGGTTTGCAGAGTTGTATTTTCTTCATTAGCATTTATTTTATCTTAGTTATTGGCAGCTTGAATTAAATAATCAATACGTAATCGTAGTACGTTTAAAAAACACTGAACAAGCTTAGTATCGATCATCTATCTATACTAATATTATAAAGCTGAAGAGTTTGTTTGTTTGTTTGTTTGATCGCGCTAATCTCAGGAACTACTGGTTCGATTTGAAAAAATCTTTTTGCGTTGTGTAGACCATTTGTCGAGGAAGGCTTTAGGCTATATAACATCACGCTGCGACCAATAGGAGCAAAGATACAATGGAAAATGTGTAAAAAACGGGGGAAACGCGAACGAAGTCCCTGACACAGCTAGTATTTTATAGAGTGCCATTATAATAAATCAAATATGCTTTTCACAAGCAATTTTAAGCTCAAAAGGTTTTTCCGGGTTACAAGGCTACTCAACAATCGCTTCTATGCACTCAGGTAAGATATAAGATTACGCAATACGCATGCAGTTGCAAACAGCATCTGCTTAGGCTTTCACTCAAATACACGTAGCATTTAGACACAGTAGTCTTCTCTTACAACCCGTATTTGTTTGCACATTACTAAGAGTCAAACCCCATCGTGGCAACAATTTCGTTTGAGCTTTTAAACTCTGTTCAAAGGCCTTTAAAACGAGCCTTTGAGGTCCTTCCTTATTCGAAAAGTGTCGGAAACGGATTCAAATTCGGAAACTATGCTTTGTCTCTTTTTTATCCTAAACGAGTGACGGAGCACGGATATTTTTAATACTTTTTCGTTTTATAAACTTCAGAGGTCAGAGGACGGGAGCCTGAAATGCATATTCTACTGTCATTTCGGATTCGACATCCGAAACGGAACACTGTCTTTAATTATGGAATCCTCTCGGGCATAAACGGCTTTGTCTCTCCGATGTGTTCGTGGACTGTATCAAAATTGCCTTTTAGTCTTTGACCGAGCACTGTATCAAATTTAACATTTAATAATGTCTGCTCTTCCGGCAGGTTTCGCATAGTGGATTAACCTAATTTGTAAAGGGAAACAGAGCGCTCATTGTTTCCAGTGGATAAGTCATAAGGAAGCTACTTATTAAATAGATCGCTTAGGAAACATTTGTGCTTTACTTACTTTGAAAGCTCAGCAACGAAGTGTATTAGCCTACGAGTTCTGTTTTAAATTTTTAAGCGGCCTAAGTGCTCCGGTCTACCTAACGTATGACATCATCGAAAGGTACAGGCGCAATGCTAGATTGAAGTTTTTTTTAGTTTTATCCTATTATCAACATGTCAAAGCTATTCTTTAATGTTTTCGTAATACTGCTTACAAAACACTTACTCGCGGATTTACTTTTACCATAAATAGTAAACCTCACTTAATGATCAATAGCTCCTATTCTCCCAATCCAGAACTAGTCGTAAGTACTTTAAATGGCGGGTCCCTTAATCCACGTGTATCCCAATTGAAAGCAAAGGGAACGCCCAGATAACTTGTCCGATCCATTTCCAAAGTAATCAATAAAACTCTCAATGAAATTCGATTTCCAAACGAATTCACTATACACGTCATGCTTCCCAGATGAGCTGTTAGCTAAGCCAATATAACGGCATAGAAGCGAAAATAAAAATATGCTTTGACATAAATTTCTTGTGTGAAATTAATGAAGGTAGTTTGTTCATCATCTAAATTTTTAAGTTACATATTAATCAAATGACCTAAATAAATCTTGGTTTTTATAAATTGTATAAAAATATCAAGATAAGTATACATGTAAAAAAGGTATACGTGAAACCAATTAACATTTCAATCCGAATTACAGATAATTTGTAATGGCGCCTCGGAGTCCGATGCTGAAATTAATAACTGATGCAATTATCAGGCATCTCGGATTTTTATATGCACATTCGCTTTTGTCACGTACTCGGAATAATTGGCACATTATAAGTACAACCTACCTACATGACGCCATCGGCCAAACGTCATAAGCTTATTTCTGAACTGACTCGACTGACTGATTTAGGACTGGCTGGGTGAAACTATGGTTAGTGTCCCTAGTTGAGGGTTTCAAGAGTCACGGGTTCGATTGTCACTCGGAACAAATCACATAATTTGCGATGAACATTGGTGTTGGTATCGTGTCTGGGTGTGATACAATGTGAATACCGCTTAGTTTGGGTCAGATGACCGTGTGAGGAAATGTCCCAGATATTAGATTAGATTAGATATTTTATATCATTTTGACGTTGATTTATTATATTATTCCCTAAATAAGTAAGAAGTACTTAAAATTAACATTCGCCCGTTTCAAAGCTACTCCAATCATCTGTGCAAAAGATCACTTATTAAAACGAACACAAAATACTAAGGAAAAAAGTTAGCCACTAAAATATATTGCATACCCTAAAATGAGTTTTAGTTAAACGATAGCCAAACTAATCTTCCGTAATAAAATGCGCACTATTTATTTTCGCTAAAATCATTGGATCTTTACTATTACTAAGCAGATTAAGGAATCGTCTAGGATAACAATGTTTTAAGTGATTGAGTAAACATAGCTATTAGTATTAACTTAGATGAATTAAGGTGAGCCCTAAAATAATATACCAACTTAATTTTACTTTATTGGATTATTGTATGAATCATCGAAACTTATATTAAAAAGCTGTGAGGGAATCTAATTCTTTCATCACGCTCTTTTCTTATCGACACAATGTTATTTTACATAGATCTTATGTGTGTTGTACGACATGTATGTACGTCAAAGGTAAAAAAAAAAAATCTATTCAACACGGTTGCAGTGTTTTCTGCAGACAAACATCAAAAATTTGAACTTTTTTAAAGCTCAAACTGTTTTTAGGTGTTACACTCTAAATTCAATTATCGTTTTCAACTTCCGCCGGATACGTAAAGTTGCTATTGCTCTTGCTGAAAACAGGACTTAGACGAGACGACCAAACATCAACACCGAAGGAAATAAATATGCAAGCCACGTAAAGTAAAGTTTGCCCACTACAACAAGTTATAAGTTATTCAGGGTGAAGTCTCGAAGACTAGAATTTTGCCCAAAGCACTTGCTCACCTCTTTAGACAAATAAGGATTCCGTACATGCTAGGTATCCTTGAATGTTTTATCCTAAAACCGTATATTTTCAGGTCGTTTATAAGCACTTAAGGCAAAATCGACCCGTATTATTTTCGAGTTGAAGGATGATATTACAATTGCTTAGTAGACTGGATTACACGAATTTGTCGTCAAAAGGAAATTTCTTTGTAATACCTTTCAAGCACATTTTATCCGAAAAACGAAGAAGAGTATGGTATCATAATATGAGTATTTGCTGTACTATAAATATAACATTTGTGATTCTTAGCGTAGTAACGTAAATATATACAATTGTTCTTCTCGAATGCCGAATGATGTGTTTTCGTAGTCGGGAACATAACATGTTTTCTTATATTACCCACATGTGTATTACTTTAATAATTCATATTTAGTAATAAATAATGATATAGAACTCTCTGTATTTAAAACTGGCTGCTTTTTGAGTTTTCCTAAGATAAAAGTGGTCCTAGACATTTCGGGAGAAACATTTCAAACATTTATTTAAACTATGTAAAATTAAACTTAATATTAGACTATTCTTTTTCCATCATAAAGTATCACATATTTTTCTCACAGTTAAAAGATAGAAAATCCATTTCTATCATTAAAACATGCCAACTATTAGTAGTAGAGCGCCATCTGATATTAGTCTTAACAGTGGGATAAGTTCTATGCCATTATCCCGTGCAATGCATTTCTCCCAGGTGCAAGATTTAATGCGACATTATCTGGAAAGTTTCAAATGACACCTATTTTTTTTCAAGACGTTTCGCCGTTAGAAGATGGCAATGGATATAAGTCTAAGTTAGCGGGATAATCTTAATTTATCGCTTCATGAACTTAGACTATAATTGATATTATAATATTTATAAATATAACTGAATATAGCGGGTGTTCTTATGACTAAGGACATTTACTAGTTTACTAGTTGTTAGTTCATGGAATAACTTGACTCCCTCATTGGTCCATTGGTAGTGCTGCGTTAGGACCGTCCCCCGTTCGAGTCCGGGATTGGGCAAAATTTTAGTGGGTTTTTCTATTAAGAAATTACGCAGCCTGGGGTCAGGAAGTTGGCGATTGGAAAACACGTTATACCGGTGGTCCTGCACCTAATCTCTCATCGGTCATGTCGGATTCCCGTCTCACCGAACTATGAGTATAAGAAAACAGAATGAGCACTTGTGTTTGCGCGTAGATTTAGCCGAAATCGGTCTAACGCCCTATTATCAGTTCATTGAAGTTAATAAATTCAAACCCTTTAAAATTCAAACTCAAATTCAAATATTTATTTGCATTCTAAGTGTAGTTACATGTGTAGGTGTTATTACAAAAAGTATATAGCACTTAAAACGAGAGAGACCTTTTACAGGTATTGCAAACGTACTAAACTATACAATCATCTAGGGTATTTATCAGTGTATTTTATTTTATGAACAGATTCCCAGTAGTTAAAGGTTAAAGAAATTAATTATTTAACACTTATTTGACAAATATTCATTTACCAAGTAAAAACGTTTTGATAATAGGAAATCGTTTAATTTTTTGTTAAATATTGTTGGCTTGGGTTCGATTTGTATATATTTTGGTAATTGGTTAAAGATCTTAACTGCCATGTAGTAGGGGCTACAGTTTAACATTTTTATACGAGATTGTGGTAAGTATAATTTATTTTTATGCCGTGTGTTTATGATGTGTGTATCTTTTATTAGGGTAAATTTATTAGGTAGTATTTAAAAACATATAAGGCGTCCGACCGATTTCAGCCATGGCGGCCGATCTCAACTGAGATCAGCCAAGTGCGCAGGACATATTATAGTGCACAAGTGTGCGCGCAAACACAAGTGCACTCTCTATTCATATTTTATTTAGGATTTATTTATAGAATTTTTTTATTATGTACCGTTTCGTGCCAGCATAGGCTGTTAATGCTTTACTTATTTAAGCTTGTTCTTAACAACACTATTAATGTTATATGGGCTGTTCAGATGACCCTTCCTGTATGTTTATTACTTTTATTATTAATTTTTAAGACAACTATTGTTATGCTATACTTATTAGGGCTTGTCCAACATAAATTCTTAGTAAACATAAGTGCTATTATATGTATAGGTATATATGTTATTGTGGCACATACAACACATTTTAATTCTAGAAGTTTCATGTTTATATTATTCTATTTTGGATTTATTAATAAGCATACGCTGCTAATGCTTTACTTATTTAAGCTTGTTCTTATCAACACTATTAATGTTATAAGGGCTGTTCAGATTACCCTCTTTGTATGTTTATTACTTCTATTATTAATTGTTAAGACAACTGTTGCTACTTTGCTACTCTATAAAACACATATCTCACTAACATTCCAATCATCTCACGTTCACATTCTCAAACACTTCCCTCACACACCCTCGTGCCTTATACAGCTACCTTCAACTTCAAATGCACTTTTAAAACCTCGCGGTATGAAATCTGGGGACCATAATGGATAAGAGACATTTATTGGATGATCTAGACGCAACTTTTGATTTTAATTGTGAACTGACATGTCCCGAGAATTGTAGAAAATTAATTAAAAATTCGAACAACTTCAAGGTGATTACATTAAATATTAGAAGTATAGCAAAAAACTTTGAATCTTTTTTGGTTTTATTAAGTAGGTTGAATATCGTTTTTGATGTGATTATACTCACTGAATGTAGGCTCACAGATTCAACAGTCATCGGTGTTATTCCTGGCTATACCTATTGGTCAACACGCAACAACATTAACCAAAATGGCGGTGTTGTGGCTTACGTAAAAGACTGCTGGAATGCTACAGTCCATGAGCCCCATATTTCAGAGGCTTGTGCACTGACAATTGATATCTCAAATGTGTGCACTATTTTAGGTATATACCGTTCCCCGTCATTTAATTATAACCTCGCCTTTATTGATTCCCTAGAACTGCTTCTTGATTCATTTGCACATAAACCGTCCCTTCTCGTAGGCGACTTTAATATAGATATTCTCTCTGATGATAAAATTAAGCATGATCCATCCAATTATTTAGACTTGTTATTTCAATACGGCCATAAACCCATTATCACTAAGCCGACTAGAAACAAAGCCTGCTTGGACCATATTTTTGTCAATGGTAAGTTCTCAGCCACTGGTTTAGTTTGCGAAACTGACATCACTGATCACTACCCAGCTATAGCTGTTCTGTCTAACGTTAGTAAACGGGTGAAGCCGAGTAGATACAAAACTGTTATCAACTATGACAATTTGGTCAAGTCGCTAGATGATACAGATTGGACAGCCGTCACTAATGAATCTGACTTAGACAAGTCAGTGGAAATCTTCTCAAACCTAATATCAACTATTGTGGCAGATAACTCACAAGAAGTTCGCGTCAGTAAAGCCAAATACACGATGAGCCCTTGGATAACGCCTGGGCTACTGCGATGTATTCGGCATCGTGACAAACTGCATTCGCTGGCAAAACGTTTTCCCTCTGACACAATTCTCCAAATATCCTACAAAAGATACCGGAATTTTTGTAATGAGGCGTTGAAAAAGTCAAAGCTCAGTATGATAACAGCCAGCTTGAGGCAACTAAAAGATCCCTAAGAAATTCTGGAACACAATTAAAGATATTTGTCATTTTAAACATAAAAGCAGCTCTAATGATCTGTTGTCAGCTAAAGAAACTCCAGAAGCGTCACTTGAATACTGTAACGAGTACTTTTCGTCAGTGGGGCAAACTCTAGCTGAAAGGATCTTGCGCTATTCTAATACCACTGAAGAAGAGCTCGCTAGTAAGATTAAAACTGGTACTGGTCCTAGCTTCTCATTTTTCTTCTCACCCGTTGACTCTGAGGAGGTAATAGATCTCATATATAAACTTGATGACAAATCTTCTTCAGGACTGGACGGTATATCAAACACTATGGTAAAGGTTATCAGAGAGCAGATCCTTAGGCCTCTTGTCCATATTTTCAACCTGAGTCTCTCAACTGGTGCTTTTCCTACATTGTGGAAGACTGCCTCTATCACCCCAGTTTATAAAGATGGCCCTTCTTCCTTGCCTAGTAACTACAGGCCGATTTCCTTGTTAACAACCTTCTCTAAACTTTTGGAAAAAGTAGTCAATAATAGACTTGTTGAGTTCCTGGAATCGAATTCCCTATTATCAGATTCTCAATTCGGCTTTCGGAGGAAAAAGTCTACTGAAGATGCGGTGAAAAGACTAACTGATCTTGCTTCATCCTACCTTGATGAAGGATTACTATCCATTTCTGTGTTCCTGGATCTTGCCAAGGCATTTGACACGGTTTCCACCCCGCTGCTTATCAAAAAGTTGGAGTGTAAAGGAATCCGTGGCATCGCACTGGAATGGTTCAGGAGCTATCTCACGGGCAGAAAGCAACTAGTTAAGATTAATAGTTCTAAGAGTGACAGTCTTCCAGTCAACTTCGGCGTTCCTCAAGGCAGCATTCTGGGCCCTACCCTCTTCATTGTATACATGGACGATATTCACGACCTAAATATTAAAAATGCAGAATTTATTTGCTACGCTGACGATACGGCAATCCTATTTAAGGGAAAGGATTGGAAAAGTGTATACGCTGCTGCTGAAGAGGGTATGAAAGGAGTCTCCCAATGGTTAGAGATGAATCTGCTCACCCTTAATACTAAGAAAACACTGTATATGTGCCTCTTTAAAACTGCAGCTTCCAACCCCAAAGCCTTCGATCTGCGTATGCATTCCTGCATGCCAACTAGCCCGGTTTGTAATTGCACTGAAGTACTGCAGCGCAAAGATAATGTTAAATACTTAGGCATTACCCTGGATGAAAAGCTCACCTTCCGTTTACACATTCATTGTCTTTCAAATAGAGTAAGAAAAGTAATTGGTATAATTCGAATACTTAGAAGTTCCGCTGACCTGAAGACATTAAAAATTGTGTATTTTGCTTTATGTCAATCTATTATTACCTATTGTATAGGGGTTTGGGGTTGCGCAGCGAAATCTGACTTACTTGTACTCGAGAGGGCACAACGGGCTGTTCTCAAAGTCATGCTCAGGAAACCTTTCAGGTATCCTACAAATTCTTTATATAAGCAATTAGAGGTCCTTCGGGTGAGGCAGTTATTTATTGTTAGAGCGTGTTTGTCGGCACACCGGGCTGCCCTTAGCTGGGATAACTATTACACATTAATCAACAGACGAGTTTATAGATTAAATTTACCAACTATAAATACGAGTTTTGCCAAAAGGTTTGCTAGATACAGTCATTTTGCGACGTACAATGCCGTTTCAGCCAAATGTAGACTAGCGAATATCTCAGTAATGGAGGTGAAAGTTACTGTTGAACGTCTTCTGCTTCTCTGTGACTACGATGACACTGAATATTTTATACAACACTAACACATGACAACTACGAGTATCTTATATACACACACAAACACATACACACACACTCACTCTCCTTCTCTCTCTCACTCACTCACACACACACACACACACACACACACACACACACACACACACACACACACACATACACTCATACACTAACGCGCACACCACACACACACACACGTACACCACAGACACATTACATGCAGCTTTTAATTGTTCCTTTTTCTTTTTACAATTTTAATTTTTGCATTTTTGCCATAAATTATGTTTTTAATGGAAAACTGGTTTCCCAAGTGACAGGTCTGACCTAGTTTGGGAACCTCTGGTAATATTGTGATACGCAGTTAATTTTACATACAACATTGTTTTCTTTTCCTTTGTAAATCTGTAATTCAAATAAAGATTTTTATTTTTTTTTTTTTTTTTTTTTTATTCCCTTACTCTCATAATTCGGTGAGACGGCAATCCGACATAACCGATGAGAGATCAGGCGCAGGACCACCGGCTTAACGTGCTTTCCGAGGCACGGGCGTTCAACCGCCAACTTCCTAACTCCGGGCTGAGTAATTTCATTACAGAAAAACTCACACAAATTTTGCCCGACCCCGGACTCGAACCGGGGACCCCTCGGTCCATACGCAGCGCTTGCTACCAATAGACCAACGAGGCAGTTATTTAAAAACAAATGTACATATGTCTAGTATGTATATAGAAGGTTGGGTGAGTATTCCGAATTTTGTAAAGTATTGTTTGCAACTTTGTGTATTATCAATAGCTGCCAAAATTCGTATACATTTCTTTTGTGCTACAAACACCTGATGGGCATTAGTGCTGTTGCCCCACAGCATTACCCCGTACCGGAGCCACGCGTGGGCGTACGCAAAAAAATATTAATGCTTCAAAATAAACAAATAAGTACCTCATTTTTAATTAACTGACTTTTAGAACCATGTTATAATATAAATCACTCAACAAATCGAAATGCTACATTACAGTGGTTTGTAGGCGATTGTAAAACACAATGTTATGCATGCAATTCCTCTTACAAATCTGCAGCCAATAGACAAAACTAATTAACGTAAAACGAAAATAAAAGCTATGGAAGACTGCGCTAACAGCGGGGCATTAAGGCTTGTTTACACGAGCGCGTCGCGAGCAACAGATAGGTGCGAGCTTTGTGCGTGAACAAAGGCAGCTTTACACTTGCCGCCTGGCTCGATCCCGCACAATGGGCAATCACTCCGCGGTGACAAGCGGCTGACGCAGGGCTACCACCTGGCGTGTTTTGATACCTTTTACAAAAAGGTTACAAAATATACCTGTAAACATAATCGTCATTCGAAATTCGAACAATCACGCTCTTGTTTGTGTGGTTATTAGCCAACGTGAAGCTTTAATTTTAAATTGAATAATGTTTATACAATATTCGTGTCACTAAGGTGAGCGCAACTACCACATCTAGCGTCATGACCATGATAAAATAGAGTAGAATACAGTTAATAATTGTTCGTTTGTACGAGTATACTCTACAAAACTGAAATTGACTAAGTTTTATTGTTATTTGTAAGTATTAATCTTTAATATTACAAGAATTTTCCAAAAATATACATAAAATACTACTTTCTATTGTCTATTTTTTGCGCGAACACTACATACACATTTGAAATAGAAATTAAATTTAACTAATTAAACAGTTAAAGACAAATAAGACACTGGCAAGATTAAATAAAAAAATATTTAGTCTTGCCACAAAACGTTAGGTCTCTAAATAATATGTTTAGAATAACAATGCTAGCAATTTAATCCGTAAAGTTATTCCGTTTTATTCCAAACTAGTGGTCCCGGCGAATTTCATACCGCCAATACTGATTCTTTTTCTATATTTTCTCATTGAAATCTTTCCTGAACCACGACGAACATTTTAAAACCAAAATTAACTAAATCGGTACGGGCGTTTTCGAGTTTTAGTCAGACTAACGAACAGCAATTCATTTTTATTTATAGGAAGATACATTAAGACTTATGTAAGTAAAGTCAAGTTTACAGTAGAAAACATAGTATTAATATTATACTTTGTACATTGGTTGTCTTATAAACAAAGACCGAAATCCGATGACTATATTATTACAATCTGCATGAGCCCCAATTTCAGACGGAACTCTAAACTCTTAAACGCAACGTCTACGTTGTAAATTGAACATCTAATAGGTGTGGAGAATAATGACATGTAGACAATATCGGCTTTGCTTGTACACAAGTTGCCTACAAGCTCGGTACTCACACAATAGGACAATCAGTCCAACATCTGCCCACCTCCCGGGCCTAATTTGCAACTACCTATTTTCAAACATACGGTTTTATGATACCTAGCAGGTTCTCAGTGTTGTAAATAAATACAAATCGTAAAGTAATCATTTTGAGTTCGCTTGCGACCATGATCGATGTAACTCAGTCGACACTTGTGAGTAAACAGCTATGTATAGCTATTTACTATCGTGTGAAGACCCAAATTTAATATTTTAAATCGTAATTTATTATCTACACATGTTTTAGTCAGCCAATACAACAACACAGACAGACATGACAATAAAACCCTACGTTTTATTGTGCGATTTATACAAAGCCTACAATTCCTGTTAGGATGACATCGGTATTCCACAGAAAAAAACAACAATAGTTGAAACCATGAAAAGACGGGGATTTTTATCCCCGACAATTGAAATACCGCCAAATATTACGATGTATTCGATGGAAGCTACACAAGTGGGAATATTTCCATTGCTTTTATCCGATTTCATTTCATTTGAACAATTATTCTACCTACGCTGCAAATTTGTGGTAATAAAATACGTGCGATATTCAACGTGTTTTATTTTAATCATTCATGATATCGAGTTCGATTGTGGGCAATAATATTTTTTTCATCTTTCTCTCTGATATTTTAAATGGATTATCCCGCGCCTACGTCAGCGCCTGTTAAAATAAAATAAATGTTGTAACTACATTATTTTTACGCTTTGAAATTGTGTTCCATGGATTCAATGAGTTCCAATTAAATATACTCGTAAATAATGAAAATACTGTGAATTATGGAATCCTTTCAATAAAAACTGCATTAAGCATTGCAATGAGATAACTAGTTGTAATGTGGATAACCAAAGGTCACAAATAACGCAAGTACCCATTTAACGTCATTTCATTATCGACTAAAAGCACTGTATAGGATTGCTTCACAAATTCTTTCTATTTCCTATAGAAAGTTACAAAAGCAATTAAATTTAATAATAGTGGTAGTAATAAACAAGACTATATGCTTGACAGCCCTATTCCCAGACATTTTGAACTCACTAGCGTGATGTTTCCACGTGAAACGGAGTTGCTTTGTCACTTCAATGCAGTTCAATGTAACAGAGTCCGCCACTTTGTCCATACTTTACATTCCAAACTTAAAGTTAGCCGTTCTTATTAAAGTTCCAACCGCTTAAAATTGTTTAACGTCCAATGGCCCTTTTCCCTAACTTGTCAATTTAATATAATTTCTCTTAAAGTAGCAACAACCAATTGTTTCAGCCAATAAACTTGCACAAACGAATTTATCAACTTTGTATACTCGCCATCGCCGCGTTAACACGGAGTGGAAATAAAGTTTCATTGTCACGTCATTGCTTGCTCTTTTTATGTAAAACTTTAAAATTGCTTTTTCGAACTAAATGCAAACTAGATGAATGCAATCCGTACTTGTTTTCGTAGCAGTTTCGTAGCACTTTATGTCAATGCTGAAATATGGACATACTAGTGTATAATATTGTTTAATGTAGTATAGTAGATTCAATCCGATCCGACCGTAGGTATTTTCAAACAGAGGTATGTGCAATAATCTCTTGTGCAGAGAAAAAAAAATAGAACTAAAGGTCGAGAATCGCAATATATACATTCCCAGTAACAGTCAAGCAGCCCTTAGGGCATTAAGAAATCCAAAATTAGACTCCAAACTTGTCACCAATATTCCGACCCCAAACATGCCACCTAGGTTATTTAAAAATTCTCTTTAAATAACCTAGAGAGACAAAACAAGGTACGTGTGCAGGTTTTCTCACAATTTTTTACTTCACCGTTAAAGCGTCGAATAATCGTACATATGAATTTCAAATTTGAAAAACGCAAACGTGGCGGGGTTTGAACTGGCTACCTCTCGCATGACAAGGAACGGCCATAAGGGAAATAAAAAGACGTACTGATGAAAATCAGACTGTCATCAAACAGCGCCTGCAAGGAAAAATGGAAGACATGAAACATCTCTTATGTGAATGTCACTCACTGGCCAGACACAGGCTCAGACTTCTGGAAACGGCTTATCCAAATCCAGAAGATTACAGGCTCCTCAGACCCACGGACGTTATTGCATTAATTCATTTGATCATTACAGAGCAGGTGTATAGACATAGGGTTAACACAAAAGATCCCTGTGGGTCGACGTGAACCAGTTAGACGGTCCCCATAATAAGATAGTAGATTTGAAAACTATATACTATGGGTATACACGCGATAAAAAGAGTAGCAAATACATACCTACTTACTACATAAAAATACATACATACATAAAATCACGCCTTTTTCCCAGAGGGGTAGGCAGAGATCACTACCAGCGATCCACTTTTCACCCTTGTTAAGTCAGGGGATACCAGTCACAACTATCTGTCCGGTGATTGGTGAACGGTATACGGGTAAGCGACCCCAGCTCCTCGAGCTACTATCGACTCAGTCCAAATCATCCGAGGCGATAGTATCCTTCCTCCCCTTTTCCTTTCCCCGTCATATATCCTTGCTACTCGTGGGAACGCAATGACCTTGTTAAAACAATGCACAAGGCAGAATGGCGGCGACGTGGTCCACAACCCGTCACGTCACGTGCCTACTTACTGTCTGACGTTTTAACTGGATACATACATACATACATACATAAAATCATGCCTTTTTCCCTGAGGGAAAAATGATTGCACCAGTCATAGTCGCAAGCGAACCATAGTATACCGCTTTCAACGTAATGTAACGCGAAAGTCTAAAATCGTGTATTGTAGAAATAATATTTAAGCACAATAATACTTTTGCGTAAGAGGCATAATAATGATTTTATAAGGAACAAAAGAGAAGATCGCCAATACAAAATATATTTTCTGAATTGATGCAATTTATATACCTTGCTCATATAACTGCGTTATGCATATCCCAGCCTGCTAGTGCACAGACGATATATCATGTAAATGTCTGGAAGAATTTTATCGAAAGCTTTTAGAATGATTTCTTTGCACTTTATATTTCACTGTGTTGGAAATAGCATGAAATCTCTCAAAGCGCAGTTGTCAACTTTTCTCGCAGCCAATATGAGATACGGTTGCAGGATGGGGAAACAAAAGTTGCTTTGTCACATGACAAGGGTGTAATGTAACGCAAATGTTTCGAGAAAGTTCTACAATTGATGTGTCTGGTATCAGACTGTATTCAAAATATAAGCGCGATCCAAGTTTAAACCATAAATTTCCCTCGGAAAGTTACGCAATAAATAATTCGATTCCTCGTTAGCGACTTTTAATGTACGGATTTATCACAATCACAGAGCAATGGAAAGTATCTGGAAGTTACTCAATGTGAGAACGGTCGGACAGAAATTTTCCCTGCTTCGTTTATTTTTGTGCTTGTTACAGCTGAATACTGTTAAAATTATTCAATGTTTGTCATTTAAAGCTTAACTAAAACAAATTTAAAAACTTCCTATTCGTGAAAAGTTGCAGTAATATGTACCAAAAATATGTTCAACTCTCGTAATTACTCGTACTATGAATACTACAGTCTCATAAAATTAGTCTTTATGGGTCTACACGCGGTCGCTCGCGACCACGATTGGTGTAACCCAGTCGAAACGTCGGGCAGTAAGTAGCTATGTAATTTGCTACTCCTAATATCGCGTGTAGACCCATAAAGACTAATTTTAGTGTAATGAAATGCGAAAGTCTAAAATCTTACTACAGTCTCATCTCCGCAGTTAAATTGCAGAAACAAATTAAATGTTCGGCGACAAATTAAACTGTCATACCACACACACCTAACTAATCAAATCGAAACGACTCAAATTAAGGCTCGGTGCACATGAGCATTGTGCATCCCATTAAAGAGGTGTGCAAAGAGAATACCAGCGAACAAGTTATCAGTCCAATGCTATTTGTGATTCCATTAGGCGGCTTCTGTTTCGTTAGCTTTTGCAGGCGCAGTGTTGATTTCGCATACAAGCTTTTGTCTGCGGTTTACAGATTTGCGTTAGAATAATTTGGTATCTTAACTAAGGTTGAGTTGTCTAATGAATCCGAGTACTGGTACGGGTATTTCTTTCGTTTTATCATTCTTTACTACTTTTAATTTCTTTCATTTCATTTCAAAATTTCAGTAAGATTAAAAATTACTTTTCATTTCAAAATCTCAGTAAGATAGTTGTTTCCCGTCTGTACCCCTCTGTGGGTTTTTTATAAAACAAGGATCCATAATGAACTGAAATCAAAGCAATTTTCAGACTTTTATCGACAAGCTGAATTAGTTATCCTTTGTTTATTATAGAGTCCTTCTTTTTTTTACTATTTAGATCAAAAGGTTTAATTAGAAAAATACTTTTTTTTAACGTTCTAGATCGAAAGTTTTAATTAGAAAAATGATTTGCCTATTTGTCATAAACTGTGTCAAACGGCATTCAGCTTTACACTTATCAATTTAATGAGGTTTGCCATTTTGTTTAACTAATACCACAAATGCTCATATAAATGTACCTAGTGCCAAAGTAATAGCAAGAAAATGCACAATATTTTACGATATCCTGCACAAAAGCCCGTTAATATCCAAGCCGTAAATAAATCGCTAGAGCAAACTGGTGCATACAAAACCCGTGTGTACATACAACATACAACCGACGTTACCGTTCGTGGACTTTTCAAAGTAAGTTAATAGGTTATCCACCGAACGCATGCATCACGTTACCCGCGCTAGGGCAATCTAAGTCCCGCAAGTTTATTATTAACTAACCTACTAACCCCTGCGACACAACTTTGTGTGAATGCAAGCTCACTTGATACCAACTTCAACAGGACATCAAGGGAATTCACACAGAACATGATGTAGATTGCTTTGTGAAGCAGTGGGAATGTTTCGGGAAGATATACCTTCTGTTATGTAGATACGGACTGGCACTATTTCGCCCAATTAGCAAATTAAATTTCGGTGTAATTTTGGTCAAAGAGCTATTTCATAATCTCTGCTTTTATAGGGTAGGGTGGCAGATGTGAAAACACTCAAAATTTTTTACGTGCACAAAAGTGATATCATTGTTCAAACGATGGCTTTACATAGATGAATGAATAGACGATGCCATTTCTGCCACGCTTATGCCGAAGAATGAATAGCTGATCCAAAGTTCAAGAAAAAGCACGGAGATTTGGTTGTAACTACATATTTCACTTGCAAAACCTCTCTTTTTCTCTCTCTCTTTTAAATGATGCAACCAATAAGGCAACTGAAGCAATTCTTCACTAAACCGAAATGGGACACGCGTTGTGCTCCAAGCCTTACCTCTCACCCCTCTAACTTCCGAATGCAGCCTGCCATAACAGGCATAATGCGCCCGCCGCAGGCAGGCATCTTGGCGAACAATAAACCACCGGAGATGTTTATCTTTTGTTACGCAGCCTCCAGGCTGAGGGAGCAACAGGTCAACTGGCTGCTTTGTATGCTCTCCGCATTAGCTTTTATCTTAGAACTGGAGCTTAATTTTTTTTAATACTATAGTCGGATGTATTTTTTGTAAGATACAAGGTCCCTCGTTAGCTTTATAACGAGTCAAAGAGCTTTACTTCTAATTGATGTAGTAATTTATGACTTTTTAATTTAAATACAGGTACAGTCTTCGCGATTTCAATTTACGTAAAACATTTGATTTAATTTACTAATCTTACGCAACAAAGTCACCTAAATGGCTATTTTATATCAGGGTCGTTGTATAAAGCTACCTAAGTGACGATCAAGTATACCTATAGTACTTACATATACACTGCTCAACACTTCCAATCTAGTTAAACACCGATCGTTACGTCTTACGACTTGCCATAGCAAGAAAAAAGTAAACTCCTTCGCACACGCTGTGTAACGTATTCGTATCGTCGTCATTCCGTGTGCGAAATGACTACCCCTCAGTAAGGAGAGCAATAGGAGTCCATACATCTTCAAACAAGTCCGTTAAGAAGATGAAGACATAGTATTTCCTTCGTATATATATAGGTACCAAACGTACTCATTTCATACTTGATTATGACTATGCTCGCAAAGGGTACGAGAAAGTTCACACTATATTTTTCCTATCCATCGATAATTGCATGATGGTTTCATCGTAAAAACACGTAAAATAAATTATTAATCATATGTGATTTTTTTTAAATTTTATAATGTACAGTTGAGCTTTAAATAGCGTTCGTAAAACATCAAACAAAAATATTGATTGTACGTTAGTAATAACACTATTCATACGTAGTTTAGGTGCATGTACAATATTACATATAAAAGGTCAAGATTAAAGTGCAATATATAGTTTTTAATTTAAAGACCTACTGTATTTATGATGTACACTTAGTCTGCAAATAATATTTGAATTTGATCGATTCAAATTCAAATATTCACCACCTAAGTTCAGATTAATATCACCAATCCATAGAGTTGGATCCAATCATCGCAACCAAACCCCTCAATAGGTAGGCGCAGAAAGTGATTTAGCCGTATCAAACGGCAACAGGTGACAGCCTCTCATTTTTCAGCCTTCGTTTCTTTTCCTTTTTCGTTTTCGTAGTGATGTATTTTTCGACAATATAGTTATGGTTACACAGATAACAAATGAAAAGTCCCAGTTGATAAAACTGAATAATGTAATAATAGGAAACCGACAAAAAGCTATGAGCACACATTAAATACAAATATGTGAAAAAAGCGTACTTTACTTTTACCACAGATAACATAATGCTTGACCTACTTAAAACACAGTCGCACTAAATAATAAATTTTCCTGATTGCAATACACTAAGTGCTGAGGTAGTAAATCACTGTTTTAAAGTTTTTATAAAAATATCCGTTGGCTTCGCTCGCTCCGTTGAATAGGAAAGAGCTGGATTTGTGTAAAAATAAACAAAATAATCGACAAAAGTAATCGATTGGAACACCAGCGGTGTAGGGACAGCACTACCGCCGACCACTCCGACCGAGATTCTACATAATGGAGGGAACACTTTCATTCAAATGGAGATTTCTTGCTGCGATTTTTTCGTGTACATTAAGATGAATATTGCTCGACGCTCCAGAAATCATGAATAAAACATATTTCGAGGCCAGCGGCGGTTTAACTGTTAAGCTGTCATTTAAATTTGCTTCTGCATTCGCTAACCGGTTTACGCGGGCCTGAAAAATTGCAACCAAGCACCCGCGGGCTTATTAAGAAATATTAAAGCCTGCAACGTTCTTAGCTTAATCTCCATCAGAATAGGATTTCATGAACTGAGATTTAGTAGAGCGGGAATAAAGCAATACGAAGCATTCTGCAACTTCCTGATTAATTGCCATTACTAACCTTTAAAATATGTCCGAATATAATTTTTTTCTGTAAATAAAGAGTATTGTAACGTGTATCACGTTTTATTGACATGTACTCTAGACGCCCACAACGCATAATCTATACTAATATTATAAAGCTGAAGAGTTTGTTTGTTTGTTTGATTGTTTGTTTGTTTGAACGCGCTAATCTCAGGAACTACTGGTTCGATTTGAAAAAATCTTTTTGCGTTGTATAGACCATTTATCGAGGAAGGCTTTAGGCTATATAACATCACGCTGCGACCAATAGGAGCAAAGATACAATGGAAAATGTGTAAAAAACGGGGAAAACGCGAACGAAGTCGCTGGCACAGCTAGTAAATCAATATTTGCATGAAGAGTTAACATTTAATTGGTTATTTGAAACGAATAAAGGTTTTAAATAGTGTATAAGAAATTGCAAGGGCAAATAACACGAACTGAAAGAAATCCACAACAGCGCAGCCAACGAATGCATGTAATTAACAAAATTCCCCGCGCATACTAGGCTAATCGTGTGTTTACTATGCATTTACTACTTGACGTTTAATTGGCAAGCCTATTAGCCTTTCTGTTGCGTACACCCCTGTTATTTTAGTTAAGTGATGGGAACCAACATGCCTGCACGCCACTAGCCGCACACGCCGCGTAGCACAATACAACATTCTTGGAAGTAGGAAATGGTAGCGGAAAGTAAAGTTAACAATTTCAAGTTGTACCGTCATATGTATAGTCGATTCGTAACTATTTGGTCAAGGATCAATAATTTAGAGGTCCACGATAATTTCACAGCAAAGAGGCTGGTGCTAGGTCGAATCCCAGGATGATCCGAAGTCACTAAGACTGACTCTGAAGACTAAAATCCCTGTGATTTGGAATAAACGAACTCTAATTTATCTTCCTTTGTGACAGACTTGGAGTGTAAATGTGCACGTCTTATTGCTTACAAACTAGTAGCTGCCATGCCAAATGTTTACGTAAATGTAACTTGCCTACCTAGAAAGCGTCGATGGCCGAGTGGTCGTTGCTTGCCGAGCGCGAGGTTGCCAGTTCATACACTGCCACGTACCACTGTGTTTTTATTTAATTAAATCGAAAAAGATATGTACGATTATTCGACGCTTGAACGGTGAAGGAAAACATCGTGAGTAAACCTGCACACCTACAAAGAAATTCTTAGGTTGTGTAGTCAACCACCCCTCACTTGGCCAGCATGGTTGACTAAGGCCTTATCACCCTAGTTTAGGGTAGGCCCGTGCCCAAGGATGTATAAGTTACGTAATGAAAGATGACAAATTACGTACACTTTTGTGAATACCACAGGGCACAGGCAGTCAGGGGATACCAGTCACAACTATCTGACCGGTGGTTGGTGAACGGTATACGGGTGAGCGACCCCGGCTCCTCGAGCTACTATCGACTCAGTCCAAATCATCCAAGGCGAAAGTATCTTTCCTCCCCTTTTCCTTCCCCCGTCATATACCTATCCTTGCTACTCGTGGGAACGCAATGATCTTGTTAAAACACCACGTCACGTCACGTTTCCCGCAGAGGTGAAAAGTGGATCGCTGGAAGTGATCTTTGTCTACCCCTCTGGGAAAAAGGCGTGATTTTATGTATGTTTGTATGTTTGTGAATATTTATTGTGTTATTATTTCATCGTGCTAATACTTTTTATAATTCAAACACTCTCATTATGTACACGACAAAGAAATGTTTGTAAGTTTTTGTGAGTCATTCGTAGAATTTTTATTATTCCCTGAATACCTGCGATTCTGAATTTAATTAAATAACTAGATAGGTCTATTGTTTTAGGAGCCTTAGGGCTTCTGCCTGTAATGTCAGCCATCTTTGCAGTAAATTATTTCCGAGTATTAATATAACTCAGTACTTTTATCTCAAACAAGTTAAGTGCTTTCATTTGCCAAATTCATTTACGAAACCTTTTAACATAAGGAAAACCTATTTGCTACATAAATAAACAAGTTTTTTTTCATATCTATGTAGGTACTTCTTACTACTTCCTGAGAAGTGATAATATTATAAATGTTTTTTTCATTATGTTTCTTTTTTATTTATGTTTGTATAGTACGGTTTACATAAGACAAATTTAATAACAGAATGTTACAATAATATGTCATCGCTCTGCGTAGTAAAGGAGTAATGTGCTCCTCATACATTATGCATACACATTTTTTCTTTCAATAGAGTTCATGAAAATGTGTTTCCATTAGTATAATAATATCAACTTACTTTATGATTACCTACTCATACGTCGTAAACGATTTTCACGTACTGAGTTCATACGTATGATTCGAATACATAGGAATTTTATTTTCAGCGCACACTTATAAAGACTTTGATATTTTTCTTCATAATTTTTCATTTAATAAAATGTGTGCATTAAACAAATAAGACGTATATTAACATTTAGTATCGCAAATAAAATGTCTCAATATGTCTACTTTTATTCTAATTATCATTATTACTGAATAATGTAGCTAATAAAATTATATTTGCTGTAGTTATTTTTATATAGGTACCTTTTGCTCATTAATCAAACTGCTGCGGCCAAATCCTTTGTATGAATTAATGTTATTTTATTATTATTTCGTATTTTTATTCCATGTGATTAGTATTCTCTTTGATTTGCTAAATTACGTACAGGTTCGATAATTTCTAACAGTCAACGCCAGTACAACTAACTATTGGAACGCCATGTTTTTTACAAATATTTGACTTGATAATAAATTTAAAAAAAAATCAAAACTATCATACGAATTTTATATTTTCACAAGTTCGGTATTTAAGTGACGTTTTCGTAAATCGGACGTTACTTTGAATGACAGTCTAAATTAATATGATTACGGAAAACAGCATATTTAAATAAAATACATTTCATTATTACCTAAGCAAAAACAAGTGGATCCATTGTAATGAAATAAGTAAGAATACAAACGCTTTCAGAATACCCCCCCCCAGGCAATTTTCATTCCCAAACACGTTGCATGAATATTAATTCAATACTTATTAAAATTCTCACCCGACTCGCATTGTTTTGTGGCACAATAATTCCAAGTCTTAGGTCGTTTATCAAATTTTATTATGCACGTTACCTACTGTATAATAAATAAACTAAAGCGAGAAGTGCACAGGTTCATGATACCGGTAAAACAGTACATAAATTAAGTTATTCTGAAAAAAGGCTAGATAATACATTTTTTCCCGCTAAAGGAAATCCAAAAGGAAAACTAGAGTTGGTCGAGTGACCGGATCTTAAATCATTTAGCGATAAGCTGAATACTCTACAAAACCTTTTTGCTTTCAATATATAATATTTTGATACACTTTCATTCGAACATCAGTAGTTTAAAAATTGTAATGTATGCTTAAGGCTTACCTAGTAAATGCGTAGTTTAGTCTCCGCCTGCTGTAGAATTGATGATCACTCTGAAAAGAAACAAAACAGTATTTACAAAACGGTCACAAAATCTGACACAGTATCGAATTTATTTGAAATCAAAATAAATAAATACTGAAAAGTCCACCATAGTTACATTTCTAAAAAAAAACTGCCTCGGCAGGCTTGGTCTATTGGCAGGAATCGCAGCGTAAGGACTGAGAGGTCTTAGGTAAGTGTACGGGTCAGGCAAATTTTGTGTGAGTTTTTTTGTTAAGAAATTACTCAGCCCGTAATTAAGTTCCCTTCCTCCGAACGAACGAACAGAAGCGTTCGTTCGTTCGGTTCGGTGTAAGGAAGGGAACAAAGAGTGCACTTGTGTTTTCGCGCATACTTGTGCACTATAATATGTCCTGCGCACTTGGCTGATCTGAGATCTGCCGCCATGGCTGAAACCGGTCGGACGCCTAATTTATATTTCTAAACTATACCTTTTTAAAATCATACCTAATACTTAAACTTTTTGTCATATTTACGTCGGTATACGTGCAAAATGTTTATTTAATTTACATGCAAAGCACACAACACGCTAAAACTATAACATAACAAAACAATTTACGTTTATAGTCGGTCGCTACAAAAATAACTTGCAAAAATGTCCGTCTATGGCAACTTTCATGATTACAAGCCTGACCTAATTAGCTTACTATGCCACAGACATGTGTACCACATAAACGAAGGAGGCTTTACGACGGGGCGAGTCACGCGATGGGCCCTTCGGTCATTTCTACTTAATTGTCATGACTCGAAACAGGCCATATAATTATCACACATTTACTATGAGTGGTTGCGCTTCATGCTGAATTATGAAAACTTATATTAGTGAGTGACTACCTCGTTGGTCCATTGGCGGCACCACGAGGTTAGCGGTTCGAGTCCCGGGTCAGATATTTGTGTGATTTTTCTGTGAAGGTATTAGGTACTATATACTTATCCCGGATTCCAGGACGTAAGGCCGGAAGGACGTAAAGCGTACCTCTCTCATCGGTCATGTCGTTTTTGCCGTATCGCTAAACTATGTAAGTATGGGAACAGAGTGTTTTTTTTGTTTGTTTGTGCACACTCTCGTGCACTATAATATCTGAACAATTGCGCAACAATTGTATTCCATTCTCACTGAACTATGTAAGTGTGGGAACATAGTGTACTTTTGTTTGTTTGTGCACTATAATATTTGGACAACTGCGAAACAATTAAATTCCATTTATCAACTACCATGGCCGCTCCCAATCGGTCGACACTACCTTATCTGCCAAATCGACCATATAGAACTTATCTGAGAGCCGTGAAACAGGTCCTAAGCTGTATTAAGGTGATTTGGCAAAATATTAATAGGTCCCTAAGCAAAAACATTTTAGGGCCCATTTCCAAACAGTCTGAGTAAATTGCTTACATTAGCCGTTCATTTACGAATTAGCAAACAAGCAACGTTTAATTAATATCAACTGATGGGGCCAAACCAATTTCGTTCGGGTCATCCGATATTATACTGACTCTAGAATCTCGTACAAAATTTTAAAACCGTGTCGCCCGGAGCCCGTTTGGGAATAAGCCGAGATGAGTGCTCTATGTCATTGACTTATGGACCACATTTGTAGATATTTTATATTCAGCACCGATGTCGTACGTACCCTTATTTTATGTATCGTCCACCGCTTGCTCAATTTCGTTGGAGGCAATTTCACCTTTCCGATATGAATTTTTAACACGAACCCTCTTTCACATGCACATACGACTCTCACCTTGGCAATGACAAAGGAATGTTAAATTTTATTTTATTGTTCCACGTCCCTCTTGCCGACGCTGGTCCCTTATTATAACTGTCACGAACCTCCCAAATAACCCTTTTGATAAAGAGGTTTCATTTACATTGAAATGTTGTGGCATTTTTTATGTCCTTGTATTACGTTTTGAGTTCATCAAAAGATGTTTTGATTCGACGATATTCGACAACTTCTGACGGTGTAGCTCATTCCATATAGACATTCAAGTTTCCAATAGTAATTTAATTTGCAAAAAGCTAAAAATCGGCATGAATGTTGGAAACACTATTAGAGATTTATTTTTGACATATAGATAATATGTCAAAAATAAATAAATAAAAAAGTCCCCATCGATTTGATAAGTAATTTATCTTACACATTTTATGATACCGTATACCATTTAGGATACCGTTACCAAAAAACTGATATTTGTGACATTACACTTTGAATATTTTTTATTTTTTCACACGACGGATCGATGGGCTCTTTTGACAGATGTAATAGTGTTCCAAAATTCATGCCAACTTTCAACTGCGGGCGAATTAATGTGACCTTACCCATATTTTGATGCTAATTTTACTGAACTGTGTGTTGTTGTTATGTGATACGATAGTCACATAACAACAACACATTGGAAGAGCGACGTGACTGCAATAATCTAAAAATTGTGGGCATCAACATCTAGTTCGGACAATGTCTCTTTTAAAATCTAAACGAGAAATTAGAATTGCATTACATTTTTTCATTTGTTACTGCATACTTATGATACTGTAACTTTTATCTATCAAGTAACATAAATATAACTTTTGAGGAAGTATCTAGGTTGGTATTTGGCATACAAAATAACTACCAAAGTAATTTGTCTTCATCCAACAACAGTATTGTGACAAAGTAACACACAGAGTGTGAGACACGTTGCAAACTACACGGACCTAAGTTGTTCCCATGTATTTCCCTCGAGGTACATCAAGATTGTATGTTAGGTACAACGTAGGAGTTAGCACGTCCAACTACTGCAATGCATAATTATTGATCAAACATATCATAGTTATCTATTTTAGTAGTGTATAAGAAGTTATCGGTCGGTGTAGTCGACCAACCCGTATGTACCTACTCGGCCAGCGTGGTTAATATATCTTTATAATAATAATATATCTTTATTTCCAAAAAACTGTGTTACAAGATGTTGTTATAAAAAAAAGTTTCAACAGTTGCCCGTATCGGGCATGCAATATTACTTACTACTAAAATACTAAACTTACTGAGGCCTGACTGACCTAGTTCTGGTTAGGCCCGTGCCCCAGCAGTAGGAACGTATATGAAGATGATGATGGTGAGAAATTATGAAGAACATCCTCCAAATTCAATCTACTACACACATTCAGTACAAGTACAACACGATCTCTCTCTCTATGGGGACGTCCACTTAAACGAACGATCAATTTTAATTACACCGCCATTCTTTTAATGAAACCATTCCCAACCACATCAAGAGACATCAAACAAGATTGTACTGGGGAACGAAAACTATCCGCCCGTAATGTGGCCCCTGACTCGATAACACAGTCCAGTAACTCGGATCTAATGACATTGGGGCGTGCGCACGTGGACCTTATTACATCAAATATAAAGTCTATAATCGAGTGAGGGTTCGCAAAGTGATCCAAGGTCGCAGATGTGCAATATCTTTTTACGACATCGCCCGGTGAAAGGAATTTGATGGAGCATAAGCTTTATGATGGCTTGTAAATAAGGATTGGTAATCAAAGGGTAGTTCGGTACATCGGTGCGGCGATACACTGTAGCTTTCAGTGCAATGAAACTTTACTATGCAATGCTAAGTCGATTTGGACACTATAAAAATAAAGCTATGGTTTTAAAACAAGACCAACAGTATATTTATTGTATTTTTATTACACTACAAATACATTCATAATAGAGTTGAATGTATTTGTGTTCGAAATTTTAAAAATATTATCATTATAATGTCAACACGCCACAATAACAAACTGGGATATTTGTGTTTAAAATATCATCAAAAACAAGTATGTAACGTGAAAACAATTCGATACCAATTAAAAGTCGGTCCTCCAAAAAAAAAACATTCGGGATGACATAATGATCACACAATGCTTATTTAAAATTCACAAAATGTACTCACCTACCCACGTTTTAAATTACAGTAAATTCAAATAACGAAAACAAAAACAAGCGACCGGTATAATTCCGGGTGTGACCCGCTGACCTCATGACAAGTACGATCGATGTCCAGGATTCACGTGAACTCGTATTGGACAGACAAAAGAAAGGATGTTCCATTTGACAGTCATTTGTTCTTAATTTAAACAATCATGTTTTTTTTTCTTCTTTCAAATACAAATTACAACAGTCATCAGTAAATTTAAAACAGAAGAGGATTGAGGCATTGATAATTGAACTTATCAAAAGATTACCAATATAGGTATATTGGTAATCTTTTTGCTATAAAGGTAAGCTAGTAAAGGTTTACTCAAGACGCTATTTATGAATGAGAAACGTTAACGGAGGCGTTATGTAAATTTATACAATGCTAAAATGGCAAACTTTTTGAAAATATGTTTTTTTTGGATAGCAAAGAGAAAAAGAAAGGAACTTGTAATATTTGAAGGATTTCCTCTGCCGTCCTGAGCCGGTTGAGTCATTACGAATTCATAGCTCGTATTTTAATCTGTTTCCTACTTCCTGTGGACCAGTTTCTAGATAAACATACAATAAAATAAAAAAGTTACATTAACAGTTATTGTAATCTGGACAGGCTACCTATATCTGAAATATATTTTTGACAAACTTCCTTATGCTACAATACAAATTATAGGCTGGTAATACAAATAAAATAAACATTTGCCTACCCACAGCCATATTATATATGAATTATGTTTTAAAAAAATTAGGGGATTTTATGTGTTATATTCAAGACAAAACGAATCTTGGGTACAATCTGTCAAATCATAAAGGTGGAAAGGATTTGGGTTCTAATTTTAAATTAATTATCCCAAAATGAATACCCCCGAGCTGAAACATATTATCCAGATTCCGAATATAATAATAATTTATTGATTGCGTGTATTAATTCAATTTTTTAAACAATCTAAACGATGGGATGATGTAGCATGATAGCAATCGTATTTCATAAATCATCAAATGTACTGAAATATATAAACAGATTTTTTTTTCAAATAAATAAAGTGCAATTATAGCGTTTAATTAACAGAGTATCAATTCATTGAGTTAATTAAGCCGCAAACAGTACCATGTCCATTACATCCATGGCTTTTTGTTTTCTCGAATCGTACTTCTGGTATCAAGCGATAGTTTACATTGTCAATAATGTGTAGTAATTAATTAATAAGCATCTTAATAATATAACTTTAAAATTAGAAAACGAATACTTTATATGTTTATGTGATTGCTCTATCAATTACTTTGATCAACCACGATAAGTTGTCAGACTAGTTCAGAGAGCAAAATTTTGTTTTACATCAGTAAAACAAAATTTTGTCAGATATTATTATAACTAAATGTAGGCTAAACACTTTATTTTACAATCAATGAAGTTTCCTTTACTTTTTCTCAATAACAAGAACAAATATTTCTCATAAAATAAGATTGTAAGCCCCACGAGAAAAACAATAAAAATAAAATGAAAGAGGTCATCGCCAGAGAATAACTTACGCATTTACGCAAGGAGAAAAATTAATTAAACGAGGCGAGAATTCTTGAATAATCTTACGAAAGTTCTTCTATGTAAGTTTTTATAGGAGAAGGATCAATTCCTAACCTTCTCCCTTCGTCGAAGGCCGACAAAGATATTCGTGGGTGAGCGAAATTGAAAGATTTCAGAGCCGGGTCGCCTTTCGAATACAAAACATTTTCCCGGTCACGTTATATTCAGTAGTGGGTTTAATTATTGTGCTTCGTTCTTGAATACGCTTTGTATTGCTGTAGAGAATAGCTGTTAAGGGGATTATTTCAATTGTTTTCTCTAGTTGTTAACGCATACAGATTTTAACAGGTACCTTATGGGGGCTACTCGTGTGAATTGGCCGCTAGAGGCGTTTGTGTCGGGTTAGGTCCTTTAAATGTCAAAAGCCAGCTGTTAGCGGATCGGTTTTGAGGGTGTATTCTTATTAAGATTAGTATTTGAACATTAATCAATAAATAAGAGCCTTTTTTTGATCAAAATCGTACTCGGAAATACTAGGCAGTAGGGTAGTACTTTTTAATGTATTAGATATGATTTAAATTTACATTAAAAGCGTTGATGGCCGAGTGGTTAAGGTCGTTGCTTGCCATGCGATGCTTTTTCAAATTTGAAATAATATGTACCATCATTCGACGCTTTAACGGCGAAGGAAAACATCGTGAGGAAACCAGCACACCTGAGAGATTTTTCAACGGTGTGTGAAGCCATGTCAGGGGCCTACGGGCGGCTTAAACTGTGACACCAGGTTGTTCATCAACCATACGATAAGAAGAGAAGAATTGTCATTTCCATATTGACTACCGAAAAAAGCTTATTACAGCCGTTTTTAGGACCTCACTCAACAGTGGCGCCGCCTAGTGAGCTCAAAAACGATAGCCCTCATTAGCCTATTAGGATATTAAAACAAAGTTCGATTATTCTATTGTATATTAATCAGGAACACATTTTAAGGAATACCGTCGATTTCACACTAAATTGATTGTTATAAAATCTCTACATTAAACTAAATCTGCTAAACGATTCTTGAAACTATTTTATATTGAAATTTCTATGGCAACACATTCTTTATAACACTTGGTGCCCTTTATTTGTTTATACTGGCATAAATGAAACTGTGTGTAACAAAAGAGGGGTTTTACGAGCTCTTTGTTACGATGTATAAATTATGGGGTTTACGGCGCAACCCGCACACTTCCACACCCGCTAACATCTTGGAAAGTTAATCAAAGAGATCCTTTAAATCAAAACGTGCAACAAAAATCTTTTGGTTGGTAAGACGTGTATTACGCTCTAAAGTTTGAGTATCACTCTCCTTGAAATGAAACAAATTTACATGGTAAATTTATACAATCCTATAGTAGGTTGGTGTCACATATTCCGCCTGTCGACCTCATATGTTGCCCTCACTAATGCTTACCATCAAGTGAAGTGAGGTCATCTTGTCAGCCTATTATAAAAAAAAATGTCATTGTCTTTGTGGCGCTTACTTAATATTACCTAAGTAAACAGTAAGCGGAAAAGCTAGCCTATTGCAAATTGGCTAAGTAGAATAACCCCTATTAACCACGAATTTAGTTATTAGATTAAACTTACTCGTGTAACATGAACTAAAACATTTTCCTTTTTTTTGTTTATATCCTTAGCCTTAAACCAAGACGCAAAAAGTAAGGATGGGTCAGAGGTTATTTGTGAGTCATTGTGTGAGTTTTTCTGTTAAGATTACCCTACTCAGCCCGGAATCAAGAAGTTGGCGGTTGCACGCCCGTGCCTCGGAAAGCAAAAGCACGTTAAGTCGTTGATCCAGCGCCTGATTTCTCATCGGTCATGTCGGATTGCTGTCTCAAAGAGTTAGAGAAACATGAGTGCACTCTCTGTTATCTTACTCTCATAGATAAGGGAACAGAGAGTGCACTCATGTTTGCGCGAACACTTGTGCACTACTATGCCCTGCGCAGTTGGCTTATCTCCATTGAAATCGGCCGAAATCGGTTGGACGCCTTATTCTTTTATGTTCACTCAATCTACTAAAAGCACGCAAACACTTGCGTACACTTCGCAGCGCAACGAAATGAGTTAACAAAAGCGGCGTTACCCGTCTCTACATTTGTATCGGGGAGCAACAGATAGCTTTGTTGGAATTGAGTGTTTACTCCGACGATTGGTTCAGAGCGAGATAATAACGCGCAGCTCGGCCGATCCGGTTAGCGCTTTGCTCACTTGATGCCGCGATAATACAACCTGACAGCTTCGCTTGAAGTTTTAACGGGAAATAGTTCGCATTTCATTATTAAAGGCTTTTGAAATAGTTTGCGCTGTGTTGTTTGTGTATTATACGTTTTTCTACAAATAACGAGCGAAGACCAAAGGTAAATAATTATGCATTTTTATTACCCGACCTCTGAAGGCGGAGGGAGTAAGATAATCTTTCAAATTGCATATGAGAATAATTCACATCTTTGCTTCTTCTATAAAAAAATAGAAATTTATATAAATAAAGAAAATTGTATTTTCTTTACTAATTATTTCACAGTAGACAAAACTATGAAAACTTCAGATCATGCGGAGCTAAGCCAATCCGGTCAGCTCTTTAGCTCACTTGACGCCGCGATAACACAGCTACCTGACGACTCCGCTTTCGTTTGAAGTTTCCAGTGCAATCAACTTTAAACGGGAAATAGTTCGCGATTTTATCATCAAAGGCTTTGACATTAGTTATTTGCTTTATAGGTTTTTTAATTTTAATATACGAAACATTTTATTATTAAATAAAATAAGTATTATTTACTTTAATTAGTTATTTTTAGGCAGCTTTGTTTATGGCTTTGATAAACACTTTGTAACATGGGGCGTAGACATACAAACCTTCATTAAATCGGAGGATACCTATTTAAAAAAACCTTCTGTCGGTTTCTTTTATACAAGTTATTCCTATGACAAATATGAAGGGGACACTGCCGTGCCTTCCGATTTATACTTCATTTTCATTAAACTTTAATACAATGATAGAACGGAAGTCATATTTACCAACCCAAAATATTTCTTAGTTACTCACGCACAACACACAATTTATTAGAAATCATATTTAATTTAATTTTTTAGAAATCATATTTAGCGTCAATTTCCCTGCGATATACCAAACTTAAAGCTACATAGATGCAAATTTTAGTAATTTTAGTTCCCGGAATGTTAATAAGTCTTAACTACGTCAAAGCAATCAAAACAATTCCGCTTCACCTTAATAGCGAGTACTTACACAGAAGACTCTATTTACTTATCTTTTATCCCAAGATAAAACAAGTTAATTCAGTCTAAATTGATGTTAGCTTAAACCCATTTAATTCTGCGAATGGTCTCGGGAAATTGTGTTTAGCAAAAGAAATAAAATAAAGAGGACAACACACTTTAGTGGCAGTTCGCATTTTACTTAGGGGCACTTAATATTTTTTTCTATTTGTTTTCTTGCTAGTTTATTTAGAAATATTACAAAATGTTTAAAAGCAGGTACGTAAATAGATTTTTCTACACTAATATACCGTTGTTCTCGGCAGAAATAACCTACCCAATTTCAATGCCAGAATTTCATTTACTTTATCATACATAGGTATCGCACATATTTTGTTTGGTTTGTATTTTTTTTTTTGATGCAAGAACAATATGTCGGCAGGAGTCATCGCTCGCCTTCATTATGGAATGAGTGGCGGGCTGCACGTGCACGAGTCGCGTCGCCGACCAGCTGCGTCGTTGGTCGCTCCCCCTCGCCGCTCGACTCGACTGTGGAAGGCGCTCACTTTGAACAGTGCGGGCGGTCTTGGCTCTGGCGTGGCACGGAACATTCGTTGTACCGTTGCAATAGCTTATCCTAGACACCTTTAGATAATTAATTCGATTGTCGAATTAATTATTATCGTTAATTATAAAACTGCTACTGTGCAATTTGTAATTAATAAATCAAACTCTAATTGTAGTTTATGTCTTAGGCATTTGCTACAATTGCTATGGTTATACTTTGATAAATGTGATAAGTGATGGATATGGTTCTCATTATGGAAATTAATAAAGTATTAGCTCGGTTTTGATAGACCTGACGTCTTATTCATTGTTAATTATGTAGTTACATATCCCCGCTTCCTACAAATATAATATTGTCTATTTATTATTTGTGCGAACACATTTGGAATAAAACGAATTTTACGGATACAAATCGCGGAGACAACGAAGCCTGTAAAGAGCCCGAAACATGGGTTGATCTGAATAATTACGCTAAACATCTAGTTCTACACGAGATTATTAGTGTATACGTATAAGTTTTATGAAAAGGAAATTTTTAACTTTGAATAAAAGCCTTCTACCTAAACAAATAAAAATATTGGATTATTTAGAGTCACCAGCGATTAGTTAGCCTCGATCACGATTGGTGTAACCCAGTCGAAACGTCGGGCAGTAAGTAGCCATGTATATGCAACTCCTAATATCGCGCGATAGTCTTAAATCTTACGTATTTAGAGTCAGCTTGTGACCAAAACCTGTGCACGAGAAGGGACATTATGTCGCACTAACGTTCGTATTTGCGGTTATAATATTCAAATGACGTCACCGCGCGTAACCGTACTACCGTCTTACGTCCACAACGATGCGATTCCTTGAAACGAGCATCTCTTCCTTGGGACGTCCCATCGCAATTATTGTAATAGCGGGGACACCCGGCCACCTGCGCTGTTCCCAGTATTTTCCTCCACTCTTAATCCCGGAGCTCAGGGCTTTCACTTCTCATATTTCATATTTAATGTCTTTAATCTCACGTTAAAAGGACAATGGGTACTAAGAAAGGTCATTATAATTTAAAAAACAGAATCGTCTCATTTAGCTCTTGAAAAGGTTTTAGTGTTACTAATAAAATTATGAAACTTAGTTCATATAACAATATTTTAACAGAATTAAGCCACCTCGAAAATAGAAACCTTTTGAATACTTAATCCTCTCCACAAACCGACAACCGTGCTAGACGATTTATCTTTCGCCACTTCGCTAAAACTTTCAAAGCATTGATTGGGATCGGCGCGTTGCTAGAGCTTTTTCCAATCAGGCCTTAATCCGCGCCATCATTAGGTTGTGTTGAGATAATTTCTGTCAACCAATCACAGTAATCCGGAACCGCCTGCCGAGGTGTTTTCTTGCGCGTATAATCCGTCGGATCATGGTAACCGGAGCAAGCCAATTTTGGTCCCGATCGATCCCGTGTCTCGGCTTCGACAACTTAAGGTAGGCTACGAACCGGCTGAGATTGTTACGTGCAACGGTTCTACTAACAAAGTAGAAACGTTTTTGGATTGCAATGGAAAATAATGGCTTGTGGAATAATAAAGATGATAATGAAGCATTGATTTGGTCTGGTCATACTGATTCTTTTTCTATATTTTGTCATTGAAACCTTCCCTGGACTAAGACGAACATTTTAAAACCTACATTACCTTAATCAGTCCGGGCGTTCTCGAGTTTTAGTCAGACTAACGAACAGCAATTCATTTTTATTTATAAGAAGAAGATAACACTGTTGCGCATGCCGTAGATAACGTCATATTTATCTGTCCAAATTGTATAATTTTGTTTTCTTTGTTATTTTTTTTTATTCTAACCCCAACTACTGTAGGTATGGCTTTGTTTTATATATAGTAGAATATACATATCTATCTATTTTCATCACATAACATTAGAGAATGGTAGGTATCGGGGCGCGGCTGTTTCAGCGGAATAATGAGCTGCCAAACGACGGCCATATGCTCACACCACCTGGCTGTAACTCAATACTTTTTGTGGGTTTCCAACACGAGTTCTCACTTACACGATAATCGGTAGGGAACTCAGCGTTTTTTTACCCCAAACCCTAGTTTGGGGTAAGGTGAGGCTATGCCTACATAGCCTGTATTTTTGGGTAACAATACTAATTTAAAAACAATTGCTTATGTTGTTTACTATTTTTTACTTCTTTACAGTAAAATTAGCTTAGTTTATGTCGTTTAATCAAAATAGTATAATGAACTGTAGTTTTATTTTGTCCCAGTGCTCACTCAATCACCTCATTTAATATATAAGAAACCCGAACATGCACCGTCTGCAATCATTGTTAAATAAAGTAAAAAAACACAATACATCCCCCAAACACAAAGAAACACAACAGATAATTCCAAAAGCATCTTATTCAATTGGTTTTTATTAAGCGAATTGGGAGCAGAATAATAAATAACCATCCCCGGTTCGTGATACGGAAACTTCGTTAAAATTTCCATCAAGCTTTTTAAAGCGTCTAGATCCACTTTGTGCTTATCAAGGAGTCCAAACATTGGGCACGTCCGGTACTTTCCATTAGCAGACATGAATATTTGCGTGTAATTGACAGCCGGACGGGCAACCACACTTTATTTAAAGACCCGATTCGACAGCAGGCAGCTGTTTTTTTATGATTCACGCCTGGATGTCAGAGGAGACTATTTGATAGATTTGAATGTTCATGTTTGTTTTACATAATTCAATGCTATAGCTTACTCGATGTAGCTAATTAACTACGCATTTTCCAGAAAAAAACTGAAAATGTCATACATAATAATATATATTTGTAATGTTTACAGTAGTTATATGCACTTAAAATGTTATATTTAATGGTAAGTAACTAAATAAAATATTTTATACTTCTTTTAAGAACAAATCTGGATCTCGATTATTGATTTACGATATACATCATGACCCTAAATATTAGTCTCTATGGGTATTTCGGTCACATTGCAAGGGAAGACGGTGATAACCTAGAAAACCTCATAGTGACCGGAAAAATAGAAGGAAAAAGGCCTCGAGGACGCAGCCCCATACGTGGGTCCGACCAGATCCGCGCCACACTCGACACCTCAATACACAACGCCCTCCACACCGCCGACGACAGGAGATGATGGAGAAACATCATAAAGGAAAAAGTGATACATAATGATGGTCACGACCCTCAGCATTGAGGAAAAGACGCAAGGAGGTGGATGGGTCTAAACCCGTTATTAGGAGTAGCAAATTACATAGCTACTTACTGCTTAGTTCGCTCGCGACCACGATTGGTGTAACCCAGTCGAAACGTCGGGCAGTAAGTAGATATGTAATTTGCTACTTATAATAACGCGTGTAGACCAATAAAGACTAATATTTAGTGTGATGCAACGCGAAAGTCTAAAATCTTACATACATCATGACCATTTTTATTTTTACAATAGGCAAACAAGATGATCTCACTCCACCTGATGGTAAGCGGTAGTGAGATCCAAATATGAGATCGACAGGCACAATACATCATTTAAGCCTGTCGCACTCACCCTGAAGGCCTGCTTAAATGCACTTTCACGCCCCGTCTGAAGAGCCCGGGATCATAGGAGGGAGGGAAAACATGAGCTGGAAGGGCATTCCATACCTTAATGGCCCGGGGCAGAAATGAAGAGCTGAACGTCTTAGTCGGAGCCACCAGCGACTGGATTGTATGTGGATGGCAGCGCTGTCCAGCACGTGTCTTTCGCGAGTAAGGGGAGGAAGGGACTAGCTGAAATAGCTCTTCAGAGCATTCCCTATTATAGAGACGGTAGAGAACACTTAGACCGGCAATGTCTCTACGTAGTTGTAGAGGCTCTAGGGTTTCGGACACCTCTACATCATACCATGCCTCTTACTCACTTATTTCTCTTGATTGCGATAAAAAAAATTGCTCTTTGAATAGGAACTCAGTTTTCAAATCAATATTATTCATTTTGCTAAACACAATTTCCATTCGTTTTTCATTTTGCTAAACACAATTGCCAATTAAAACTCTCTTTGCAAAAGAATCCGTCGAGTAACTCCAAGTGCTTATCAGATGGCTCCCACAATAGTCCCTCCCTTCAAACGTTAAGGGAGTGAAAAACTCCTTATCACTTTCCACTCTTTCAAAAGCCTTTGCGATATCCCCGCGATCGTGTCTGTAAACTGCGATAAATCAGATCGAGTCTGAATCGCGGCACCAACTCGCTATCGCGGCCGTTCGACACGGCTTTAATAGTTTTCAATGTTACACCGACATTTGTTCAAAGTTGTCCATCGATATGAAATTTAATTATTTTGTTACGCAACTTCTACTATCAACATGCTCAACTTTCCTACAAACCTAAATAGATAGAAACTTCGATACGTGGTTTGACAGTAACATAGTAAGACTGTAGATACAAACTACTATTTTGAACTCCGTAGAGATCGCGAGTGCAATAAACAAACTAATTTTACTACTCCCAAGAGTTTGTATCTTAGAAATAGCATTGTGAAGTTTGTCCATTAAGTTATATTTGTAGTCTTATCTTTGTATGCGTTGTAAAAGTTCGCAAAGTAGATAGGTATTATTTATGTGGTTTCTGTTAACAAGTAACTAGTCTCAGCAAGTTTAAACAGATTAATAAATACAAATATTATAAAGCTCAAGAGTTTGTTTGTTTGAACGCGCTAATAACAGGAACTTCTGGCTAGAATTGAAAAAATATTTTTGTGTTGGATAGACCATTTATCGGGGATGGCTTTATATTACATCACGTTGCGATAATAGGAGCAAAGAACAATGGAAAATGTGTAAAAAACCGCGGACGAAGAAGCTGGCACCGCTAGTGCCTTATATAGCACAAACAGTATATGTTTGCTGAGATCTTTTGTCTGCTTAGTTGGAAACATTTTAAGGAGAAACTTTGCTAAAGTATTATTTACTTAAGCGTAATAAGTTCCTACTTAACAAAACTTAGTCAACGCACCTCAAGAACAGCAGTCTGATGCGACCGCTCTCCACGATAGTCCGGACGCAACTGAAGAAATTCTATCTTTCCATCCCTTCCTTTCCTCTAGCCTTCTAAGAATTTACACCTACCTACAACAATTCCGTAAGCTGGCAATATATTTCTTGAATTCTCTCACGAAGTAGGACGCCTACGCAAAAATGCGGGGCCTTCACGGCTGCTTTGAAAGATTTTATTAGCTGCCAATGATAATAGGGAAGGAATCATTGTGTTTTTGCTCATAGAAGATTAATCGTTCGATATTTTTAGATCCTTTGTACTGTAAATGTTATCATAATAACTCGTTTTATAGAAGTATGTAACGTTAACCTTTATCTAATAAATGCAGAACTGTTCGATTTTATAATACTGTTATGGAATTCATTTCTATATTAAAATATTTGTTATAAGATAATTTCAGCATTAATATCAATATAGTTTTATTGTAGAACAAGCATTGTATAAGTAACAATACCTTAATGTGCATCGCACGAGAGTTTTATTTAAACAACAAGAATGATTTTAGAAATATTTTCCTATTGATAAGGAAATCTGAAAATTTCATAGGATAGGATAGCAATAAATGGGCCAGATCCAATTTGTTGTTACATAAATTAATGGTTTGTAGTCATTTGAGTGTTAAATGCAACAGTTTAATCTTCGCAACATAGCTCACGCGGCTAGCGAGTCGGGTATGATTGATGGCTAGGGTTCCCGTGGGAGTTACGTTGGCACCCCTTTTGTGTTTAAACAACAGCAATTGTTTGCTTACTTTGACATAGTAACATATATACCGTTCCTTTGTTCGGGACATTTAAGACAAGGCAGTAAAATTTCACCGAGTTGTAAGAACAATTTTTTATTAGTCTAGCAAAGGCTTTCAAAACTTAATGACAAAAGCATGGTTACAAATACACTGGTGTGAACATAAAGTTTCCATGATCATCAATAAGTATTGATGATCAACGTAATGAAACCATTATAATATTAGTCTGCAAGTGAAATATTTTGGCAGGAAACTGACTTGAGACGTTAATTATGTTTGCATAGGGGGTATAAAGGGGTACGTGTACTCATTAAATTTCTATTTTCGATCACGAATAATTAATGGAGATCCCAGGATCACACATGAACTAGAGCTTAACCTACATTTGACATTTCTCTCATCTTCTTGGGTACCAAAAACATAATTATATAGGGAGAATGATAGCAACCAGGTGTAACTTTATGTAGCGTGTATCACTTTCATTATCGAAACATATATAACGATAATTAAATAAGATTTTAGATTTAGTTATTTTAAGTATTATGTGTTACTTTTAGGTGCATGTTGTGACACCTTAAAATGTTGTACATTTATCTTAGTTATAAAAGCAATATTGTGATAATTATTTAATGTAACAACCATTGGATGTCCTTATAATAATAAATAAATAAATAAATCGAACATAAAGAGAGTCTAATGAAATAATTACTTACACAAAAGGCTGTCATATAATACGTCTATATCCACATGTTCCATGGTGTACATAAGCCTCAGTATACGAAGCAGTGGCTAAACAATTCTCCATTTTTAAATACAAAGGAGGAGCGAGTCAAGACGCTAATCCGGGTTTCCCTCGGCTTTCGCAAATCGGGAAAAATCCCTTCTCCGTTGCACCTAATCTGACCGCTAAATGACAACGGGCTTCGAAGTTGATATTAAAGGATTAAGAATGATTGAAGTCTCATTGTGGATCATTTATACGTTGTACGTTATTTAAGTCTTGTACTACCAATTAAAAAAGTATTATTAAGTCAAAGTCAAAGTTTTTATTGCGAACTAAGTGTAGTTACAGATTAGAAAACTGAAATTGTCCGGGATATTTACAATGTTGTTTTGTTTTAATGATAGATTGTAGTTACAGATCTTATGTAATAAAGTAAATGGCAGATACATTTCCACATGCAATTGAGATGCGAATAGAAATAATATTTAATAATGTAGCTAAAGTAAATATTAGAAGAATTAAAAAATAAAAGATAATGAAACACTGCTACACGTAGTCCAGCTAATATGTTTTAGAAAATCTAACTATAAAAGTCAAGTGTATTTATCTGACAAGGTTTGTTCTACGATTTTTGTTATAATCATAATAAACTGGCTCACTAAATCCATTGTATGAAAAAGAAACAAGTCATTAATTACAAAGAGAAATCCCTTGTTTCAACAACAAAAATAAATCCAACAAGAAAACTAGCTGAGAAAAATTATCCCATTTGTTTGGTACAAAGAGATTCAACGTGCCCGAAATGACGGCGAAACAATTTGACACAGCATAAAGGAGCGAATGACAAATACTTTCCTTCATTTTCAGCGGGGAAGTTTGAAATAAGCTATTAGTTTTAGGAGCCGAAACGTGGCCAGCATCAAGATGGCAGGCCCGTGGAAATTCAACAGGGGAGCATGACGTCACGTAAACATTTCAAAAGAACACATCGGTCTTGCTTAAGTGAGTTTCAACTTTTTCGATTTCACGACCAAACGTCTCTGTGGTGACCATTGAGTTATATATAATTAAGTTTACGAACACATTTAAGGTTATATTTTTTACTGTGATGTTTTGTAAAGTGTACCAGGGCTTTTTAAATTTCTAGCCGTGAGAGATTATTACGTAAATTAGCAATCTATTATTCCACATATCGATAGAACCGCCTGCATATAATCCAATCATACATAAAACCTAAAGAAGTTGTCTAGTCATGGTCAAATATAGTTCACTCGCTAGACGTCCCTATTTTAAGCTTCTAACTTAGTGGCGGCAAATATCTATAAACACAATAGTCAGGGGTTAGAAAGAAGCCAACCTACACACGGAACAAAGTAGACTTGCTTCAAGATGTCAGAAAAGCTCCCAACAGAGCTCATCTGTACCAAACATTGTCTTGTAATTCGAAGAGCACAATTTGCGAATACGACCCGCACTCCGCGCCCGCCGCGGACGTAAACCTCAGGTTTTATTATTTCTCCGGAGTTGGCAGCTCATTACCGCCCTCTCGTGTTTCTCTCACGCAACGCACTAAACGCTCCGGCTAAATGAACAATGTTTGATTAGTTTTTAACTGAGTACTAAAATGTTTGGCAAGTTTTTTTGGTACATGGCTTACCTTTAAATGAACTTATCTGATGGTTCGTTACGATTAAGATGCGGATGCTGTTTATTTAAAATATTTTAACACTATAGTCAAAATACGATACAACCACCTAATAACAAGTTTTTAGTAGAAATAATTGGATCTCATAAAAAAATTGTCACTAAATATTAGTCTTTTATGGGTCTACACGCGTTATTAGGAGTAGCAAATTACATAGCTACTTACGTTTCGCTCGCGACCGTGATTGGTGTAACCCAGTCGAAACGCGTGTAGACCCATAAAAGACTAATATTTAGTGTAATGGAACGCGAAAGTCTAAAATCTTACAAAATTGTCACTATCAACCATTTGAAATAAAAGAAATTTTACGGATTAAATTCTAATCATATTATTCAGAGACCCGACATTTTGAGCTCTTTACAGCACTCGTCGTCAGGGGCAAGACTAAAGATGACAGTTGTTTTACAAGAAAGTTTAATCGCTATACCGCCATTTGGTGAGATATCTAGTGCGTTCACAGAACTCACAACATCCTTAAGTCTTGCAATATGTTGTTGTTTTTGACGGGCCTGGGTTATTACGGTCTTCATAATAGGATCCCAAGCAGGTGTAGATTAATCTCAAATGTGCATTGTAGTGTTCGTGCAAATAATAGACAATACACAATCAATCTACAAAATGTCAGCTGGCATAAATGCTCGTACGTACAGGTAAAAATCATGAGCATTCTAATAAGACTTCATACCATTTGAACTGCTTAGATAAAGCCACTCAAAAGCATCTGCACAGATTCGCTAAAAGAATTCCAGATTTACAATTCACGCATTTATTCAGTCAGAGCCTAGCCGTAAGCCCGAGGGGACCGCGAACGTAAACTCTCGAAACTTACAAGATTACCACAGAAACCGTGTCTTAGCGCCTCACTCGCTTTCAACTTTTCCCTTACAAAATAAATTCTGCGGTTACTCGCGAAGAAAGAGTTCTAAAGTTCGCGCCTCGGGAACACGCCTCATAATGTTCTAATTTTAACCTTAGTCTGGAACAACCACGAAGATTATGCCGTTGTCTGGTTGTTTTCACCTTGAAAAAGTAATAAAATTATTTTTATTCAGAGTATTAAACCCTTTACACGAATAAATTTATGTGATCCGTAATAAGGGCCTCGCTGTTTTTATTGACGAATTCAATTCAAGTCAAATAATTATGAGAAAAAAATACAAAAACATAATAAAATGAAAATAAAAACTTATAAATATAAAATCCTTAGTAATAATAACCGTCTGTCTGTAGATTTTACGCCAAAACTAGTGACAAGATTTAAAATACAACACACAATAAGGTTTGAAATGAAATTTGATACACATACGTGCTTTGTAGAAATGGCCACGGTTACTTTTTAACTAACCTATTTCTTTGTAAATAAATGTTAACACGATTGATTGACTTTCCACGAACAGAGCAGCGAGTTAAAAAGCTAGTTACAAATAAAACGATAGGCATACCCTCAATGAAATCAAACGAGGTTTGCGTTAACAACTGTGCGACTGTTATGCCCAAACCAACACAGTACCTAATCAAACGCGTTACCGAACTTTAAGTTTCAATAATAAAAATAAAAACCCCAAAGGATCAGAGCTTTACTGTAAACAAAACAAACTGGTTGCGTACTGTTTTTGCGACGAGCAAGTTACAAAACGCAAACCGTAGAATTTACCATCCCTTCCGCTTGGGCTTTTATCATAAATATTTGATATTACGACCCGTTAAGCCTCTTTGTTTGCGTCGGGTGTCTGCAAGAACAAATTAAATCTGATTTACACATTCAATAGGACTTGTTTGGGTATATGCGGACGGTAAAAGAATGATAAAATGCTACACCAACAAATAGCTTGTTTCCTGATCACGTTCTTTGTCTTTTATTTCAATATACAGCTATTTCATTAAGTAAACCCGTAATAATTATATTTTTTCCAATGATTATATTATATGTGGTTAAAATTTTTATAAAACAAGTCTGAGCCCTATTTATTTTACTACAACGTAGTAAACGAGAATTGTCTTCAATATATGAGGTAGATAGAGCGTAAGCTTAAACTTCTCTTTCACAAACTGAAACTTGAATATGATAGAATTAAAGAGCATTAAGCCTTTTAAAAAACCCTATTAGTCCAGTCAAATTAGCATCTAAATTATGGGTGAGGTTGCATCAATTCCCAACAAGCTGGATTTTTGTGCAGGCCTTGAATACGTCATTACAAATGATATGTCAAAAGTCCCCATCGATCCGACGTGTGCAAAAAAAAATATTCATGGTCAAATGTCACAAATATCAGTTTTATGCACTTTTGAGCGAAACGGTAAGTTTTATCATAAAAGTATGTATGACAAAACTACTTATCACCTAATTATCTATAAAAATTGTCTTACACTTTATTCCTAAGATTCACCATTTCAGAGATAAAGCGATGCACAAAGTTGAAAAAGTTGTATTTTCAAATGCTGCCAGGCCCCCGTGCGATTGTGCTAGACAGTTAAAATTTTCACGAATGATGTATTTCAGTTGGCTCTATAACATCTAATACTAAATACAACATTAAACTATCACTCAAGGTGGGCTCTTTTTCTTTTCTCTACGAAAGCTTTTTTTTTATTTGATCGCACTTGGCTGGTTTTTAACGTGGTAACCACGTTAAGCCATGGTCACCACGTTAATGTGGAATAGGTTTACTAGGGTAACCACGATAAAAACCGTCCAAGTGCGAGCAAATAAAAAAAAGCGTTAGTATGAGAGCCCACCTTAAGTGATGGTTTTATGTTGTATTTAGTATTAGCGATAATAGAGGCAACTGAAATCCATCATTCGTAAAAATTTTATCTGTCTAGCACAATAGCACGGGGGCCTGGAACCATTTGAAAATACAACATTTCAACTTTGTGCATTGCTGTATCTCTGAAATGGTGAATCTTAGGAACAAAGTGTAAAGACAATTTTTATAGATAATTAGATGATAAGTAATTTTGTCATACATATTTTTATGATAAAACTTACCGTTTTGCTAAAAATCGCGAAAAGCTCATTTTTTTTACCTTTGACCTTGAATAACATTTTTTCCTTACAGGGGAAAGATGGGGAACTTTAAAATTTTGTTTTTAATGATATTTTAAGCAATCTTACCGATTTTCAGCTTGGTGGGAATTTATGTAACTTCGAATGTCTAAATTGACCGGACTAATGTTTAGTTCGTCAACGAAAACCCAATCAAAAACAAATGAAAATTGCAAATTGATGCCTGACACAGAGTTTCCTGGTTCAGAATACACTATTCATACAAGTCGTGTATTTTAAGCTCATTTTCCCTTGAACGTATTCATATTGTGCTAATGTTCGTGTTATTAACGGAAAATTGTTATGAAAAGCCCCCGATACCTTTTATTAGCAGCTTTTGGATGTTGGAAAGGCGGCAAAGTGATTTTGATCAAATTGAATGGGGAACGTTTTACAGGGGATTTTAACACACGGTTCGTTGATAGTTTATTTATATCAGTTAATCAAAATATTATATTTAATTAACCATATGTAGTTGTGAGATATTGGCGGCAGTAGCGGGGCAGCGGTGGAAATAAAATAAAAGCTTGACTGTCTTCAATTCGTGTATTTCTCTTCTCAAACATAATTAAGTACAGCACAGCGTATTAGCGTCATTCGTCTTATCCACCATTCTCCTTTCTTCACACTTCTGTTTCTCTTCACGCTTTGCATATCATTCTTATATTCGTTTCTACAGATACAGTTTTAATTACCGTATTGATTATAAAAAACTTTATTAGTTTGCCTATTTTTCAACAAAATACCTTTCAGTCCCTTTATGCTTTTTAAAGCCATTTATTAAAAGGAACCGCAAACGGGATTCAGTGACAAATGAAATGACTGAAAAGAAATTTAAGCTTTAAAAGCTCGCCGTTTTGTTCATTTGGATTCAAATCTACAATTGTTGTTGAAGTTGTGGACAGAGCCTTTATTGCGAAACTTCACTCGTTCACTGAAAGTTCCAAAGCACTTTATTGCATGCAGTTTGTTAGCTACCTGCTAAATAACAAATAATAATTAAGACACATTAAATCCTTGAATACGATAATATGTATTGCATTGCATTATATACATATTTCGAAATAAATACACATCATTTTACTATGCGTATTTAAAAGGCACATCGTGAAACCAATCCTTCATAATGACGCAACAAAAGCTCTAGTCGCCCAGAAAATATTGGGAAATTCTTTGTTGTGGAACATATCGTGAGGAAACCTGCACTACAGTGGGTATTATCTGATCCGTAATCATGATCGAAAATTGGTTTGGCTCCCCTTCCGTAGCCTTCAGATAGGAATCGCTACACGCTTTTACCAGACTTTAAAAATCTAATATTGTGATAAACGTACCCGGTATGAACTGAAAAAGTGGTCCATTTGCGTACCACAACACATTTTCCCGGCAAAACATTACGCGATACTGAAATGAGCTTATATTATTGCTCGGCTTAGTGGCGCAGCGAATATACAGGAAAACACAAATATATATTATTATTATTACGGAGTGGATGCAGTCTCCTTGTTCGCTTTTGTCATGTTTTGTTTCTTTATGCACTGCCGTGTTTCAGAAAACGTATTAAAATAACACGCGAGTTTAATCCGTAAAATTAGTATTAAAATAATTTCAGTTTCTATTCCATTTTCTTTGTTACTCCATTTCGGGCGAGTAGCCGAAGAAAGACAGAAGTGGCGTGCATTTGAGGAGGTCTATACAGCAGTGGACAGAGATGGGCTGATAATGATGATGATGATTCCATTGTTTATGTTTATCTTAAAACTTCAATCAATCAATTTCAGATGACTTCGAAAACACAACTTATTCATGTTATTATATCTTAGGTATTATTGCCTTTTCCATCAAAATTGTTCATAATCGAAATACAATTCGGAGTAATATATTACACTCACCTGTTATCGGTATGCAAAACGAATCTGTTTTTAGACTGCTACCAAAAATAACTGACTGAAATATTATTTTATAATAATAACCTATTCGTATAATACCATTTCACAGTTTCTCTGAAATTGTGTTCACATCACAACGCTCGGAATTTATTCCATTGATGAAATTTGTATTTATTCTATTAACACAATAAGGGCATCAGCTTTAGGTACTATGTGTTCGGTACTCGGTTTACATATAAATGTGTGAGATTAATCAATTCCACATATTTTTTTAGATATTATACTCAGTTCAATGTTCTTTAAATGTAACACCGTCTTTATCATTGCTTCGATCGTAGCTCACCAGCCTTAACTCTCTAGTACAGTCTTCGAATTAATGTAATTTCCATGAGTCCACCGTTTTCGGATGCATAAACGTTCGTTCCGCTCAAACGTACTCTAACAGCCCGGGTGTTACATGGTGTTACGAGTATACTGAGCACTCAGGAAACCCCTGCAATTTGCCCCGTATACTAAATTCAGCGAGGGAATGAGGTCTCTTGCTAAACTGCACAGAATTTCAACTTGTGCTGTATGCATTTTGCAGTGGGTCGTTAAATGCGCCAAGAAGATAGACTGGACTGCAAATAACCGAACTTTAGTGCATGAAACCAGTGCGGGGATTTGAGATTTTAGAGATTCATTTAGAGTGCCTTGTCTAGATAAGTTCATAGAGTATTTAAAAGTATGCACTCTTGCTGTTATGCTTATCAGTTTGTATTTCTTGCTCTTACGCTATTTCCCAGGGCTCTAGGATTAATTGATATCAAACTGTCTAGAAATAGCTCTAGCGGCCAGAACGGCAAGTTTTGAGATATGCTCTTTCTTTGCGAATAACTTAAACGCAAATTGTTAAGACTACTTGAGCAAGAACCAACAATATCTTGAGACTTGCATGCGAGTGCCTTAACAACTCTCAAGTGAAAACTTATCCGTAGAACGTTTCGTCTTTGACATTTGTGAACAAAGCGCTTGAATGCTCGAGAGTTGGACCAGCCACATTATTTGAAACATCACGCTACAAAACTAGTTAAAACTTATTGCAACTGAATGCCACACAGTTGATATGAGTTGGGATTGAACGAATACTGAATGTGAAAGCGGTTTTTAGAATGTACATAATTTTAGTTTATGAAACACACGTGTGATTCCTAATGGTTAGACAGTCTTTAGCACTAGATGATATAGGATCGTGCCGTATTATACATTTCATATTATTTATAACAAGAGATATGCACGTCTTGGGCCTCTATCGTCATGCTAGTTATCAAACCAAGAAGGTAAAGTGATAGTGGTAAGGTGTTGTTGGTAAATAGTAACTGTCAAATCACGACACCATGAGACACTAAGTGCGCTAATACCAGGGCTACATTAGCTGGCTACGGCGAAGACTTTATTTGTGCCCGTCAGTTCACGTTTTGTAGAGCAGAATACTAGCACGAATAAAAGAGTAAGATAGTTTCAGCGTAACGAGAAATCCTATTCGAAATATGCCACTATCTCCCGTTAAAATACAGTTGCATTGGAGCGAAAACGAATGACGCCGACATTCAATTTGGTGACGGGCCGTCACGGCGCACGCCAACCACGCTACAATTTTTCACGTCGCCGAAGTAAATACATCGGCGGGAAGTCATTCGTCTTCGCCGACGACTTGTGTCGACCCGGGGAAATTGCGGCACATACACGCTAATACTGGGGTTTCGGCAACCAGACGCTATCGTTACAGGTTTCTGAGCTGACGATGCAGATCTTAAAGCGATCTTATAGTGATATCGATGTATCGCTGGTGATGTTTTGTGTTGTTGTTACGAATTACATGCGAAAAATCAAACCGTAGTGCGAGTGTGAATCCTCATTGAGTTTGTTAAGGTTGTAATAGGTTGAGGGTGAACCAAAACTACGGAATAAGGGATTCAGAAACTGTGAAACAAACAGAATAACTTAGATAACACAAAATGCAACGTTATCCAAAACAAACAAATAACAAACAGACATACATCAACAAAACCACCACCAACCACCAACACAAAAAAAAAATATAAAACATACAAAAACGTAACACAGTAATTTTTAATCCATATGGATTGAAGCAATATTGAAAAATTAACATGAAGATTTAACTTCCAGTAAATGTTGGTGCAGAGAGATACTGCATCATTGAATGTGCAACAAAACCTCGGAGAGTATTCTTATACTCAGTATTATTATATCAATTGTTCAGTCTTTGATCCACCTGCTATGCCCTATATAGATAAATAGGGCTATTCAGATCCTTCACTCGCCTTTGTCGGTCCAATCGACCCGTTTCCGTATCTCACGTCATATCACTTTTCTATTCGCGCTTGATTCAAAAAAGTCCCCCAGCACCGCTTACGATTGCAGCGAATTCAAAAGAGTCCCCGTAAAAGTTGTGCCGTAAATGTAACTTTCGTTCGCGAGCGTAAGTGGGGCCTCGTAATTATCAGTCGAGTCAAGGGTATGTGCGCGGTGGATGAATGCCTCTGAATACAGGAGATGTTCGTGTAAAGGGGAGTTTTAGTGAAAAATTGGAACATACAGATGAGCCTGCTATTATGTTCGTTCGGATTTGCGAGTTGGTACGGAACTTGTACACTTTTATCTGTAGGCTTTGTGTCACATTTTTTTCTAACTATGTATTAGCTATATCAAAAAATGTACCAGCCTCCTCATTGTGCATGCACAATGAATACATGCATGAATTTTAAGACCTAATCATCAAAAATGCTTACCGACCTAATCATCGTATATCTGGTTAAGCTAAACTGTCAATGGCCGTCCCACATAAATTTAGAAAACGATTATAATATAGTAAGTAGCTAAGTTTCCACCGTAATTAACAACTTTGTACTTACAAGAGCGGTTTACCCTTTTGACACTTCATATTAATCAGTTCATCAAAATTAATGACCATAGAATCGCTTTAAGTGCCGGATCCGGAGAGGAATTATTGACGACATCGTAACTGACAAAAGGGGGCAGGAGTTATGGCTAATGCGGTCGGCCAACCGGAATTAATCCACTAACGTTGTAAGACATTGCACATTGTTCAATTACCGTAAGCATATTAGTCGGAATGTCACATTTGTACTTGTCATAGGAGAAAATGTGCGACCTTTTTTTATTCATGTACGAAAGAAAGCTTTTAGGGTCGATTAACATAGTCTCAATACAAATACGTCTCAAGTATTTTTTTTTATATTTAAAGACTATAACGTAACTAGAAACTACGACTAATGAGAGTAAGATTAACAAAAAATACATTTCCCCTCTCTACTTATCTTTCTTTTCCTTTGCTTCCTGAAATACAAAAGTGTAGAGTTTTCAAACTCCATACCATTAAGTGAAGTGATAGCTTGAATGGAAATGTTACCGGCAAAAATATTTGCTCGGGTATTTTTCCTTTGTCGTCGATTGTCGATACCGACAACAGATAAAGAACATTTAGCCCCAGGGTGTTTGACAGGGCGAGGTTAATTGCAGGACCTAGTTGGGTTTTATTGTCCGATGCCAGAGGGCAAGATTTAGGTCAAAGGGGTCAAATTTGTATCGTAAAACGGTCCAGATAGGACCAAAACATAACTTTTATGATCCACATTCATAGATAGCCGAACAGCCCATACGAATCTAAGCTACCGAAGGAAACGGTGAAACGGTTGGAGCGAACCTTCCATCAAATATTAACCCAATATCAAGATGAATCGGACTCGTAAAATTATTTTTATCTTTATATCTTTGAATGCGTGAGACAGCGCACGTGGTTATTTATATTTAGAGCTCCAATCCTCAAAAAGGAAAAAGCGTTTTATACGGCCAACAACTTTGTTGTACGTCCAAGTGTCAGTCCACCTGTCAGGACAGGCAGAATTGGGAGCGAACATAGAAGATGAACGGAAAAATCTGAAAACCACCAAATGTATTATGTATCTAATACTTCATGTTACATCCTCCCGAGTGTATAATTAATTATTACGTTTCGCGATTGGGACCTAAGTCCTGAAATACAGGGTCTCCGTAATTGAGGCTCCAGTTTTACACGCATTGAGTTAGATCTCAAAATATTGTTCAATTTAATTAACTTACCTTTTTTAAGTTTTTAAGTTATGCTTTAAACTGTAAACTTGCGAGTCAAAAAATAAATGCTTTTTTTATCATACCACAGAAATAGCGGCGTATATACATAGCTAGCTAGCTAGGTACAGTGAAAAAGAAGGACCGATTTCAAAGTGCAAAAACAACTGTCCGTTTCTGCAAACAGTGAATTCTCCGAACGGTCCACGACACGGTACAGTTATCAGGGAAAATATCGTGCATGGAAAAGTGTAATAAATCGTGGAAACTTGCAAACATTGTTCAACAGAGCCATTATTAAACGTACCTCTGTATCTGCAGCAGAAATAACTACATACATGTTTTCTGGTACATTCAGAACTTCGTATTGTGACGAACACGTCCATACGCGACGCTTCAAGTTTAAATTTTTCTCATATTCCGAACAATATGCATTGAGATCGACGTTTCTATTTGGAATTTCCCAATGGACCGGGAACATTGCTTGTGGAAAATTGCCAATGTGTGCTCTGATTCCGTCCCTGGAAGTTACAAGAGACGTGACAAGAAAGTTGTATGGGGACCGGCCAATTAAGAGAGCAAAATAAAACAGCGAAATTGAAAACATTTATTGAATGTTTACCGCAGTTGGTATTGCTTTCAGAGGAACAAAACCACACGTATTCCAGGTTTCAATTAAGGTAAAAGCCAACATTTGTTAAATCATAGTTAGTTTGAAAAAGTCTATTAATTTCATAACTGAATTATAATAGTACATATTGTAATTGAAATTCGATTTTTCTGGGCTACCCTAAGCTACTGAACTGTTAATGAAGGTATTAAGATCTGTATTTGCAAATTGTTTGCAAATTGCATCGCTAAAACTCTACCCATTTTAACTTTGAAATTGTTATAATAGTGTTCAGCGGGATATCACAATTTCAAATCTCGAATTAAATTAGAAAAAATTCTTAAGGCGTTCTTAAGTACCTAAATCTTAAATTAAATATTATTCTTTATCTTAAATTAAATATTATTCTTTACTAGCTGTGCCCGCAACTTCGTTCGCGTGTCCTACAGGATTTAACATACAGAAGTTGTTTCCCAATAACGCCCGTTCCCCTGGGAATTTTGTACTATCGCGTTGCAAGTAAGCTTTACGTCCATTAAGGTACCTGCATGCCAAATCTCAATCATCTATCTTACGCGGTTTAGATTTTTTGATACAAAAGTTTTTTTTTTTTTTCCTGTTACCCCCGTTCCCGTGGGAATTTTACAATATCCTGTTCGACTAAGCTTTAAATTTATTAAAGTACCTGCATGCCAAATTTCAAGCGTCTAATACAAAAGGATTTTCCCGTTAATTCCTGTTCCCGTGGGAATTTCGGGAAATCCTTTTTAACGAATGCCTATGTCATAACATCTACCTGCATGCCAAATTTCATCTGGATCTGTCCAATAGTTTGGGCTGTGACGACTTCGTCCGCGTAGAGACGTTTAACGGGTAAAACATTACTTCCTTATAGCGCAGTCGGTTAAAAAGTAGCCTATAACCTTTTCTAGCCTCTGGACTATATCTGTACCAAATTTCATTTAAATCGGTCCAGTACTCTATGCGTGAAAGCGTAACAGACAGACAGACAGACAGACAGACAGACAGAGTTACTTTCGGATTTATAATATTAGTAAGGATGAGTCTACACGCGATATTAGGAGTAGTAAATACATATCTATTTACTGCCCAATATTCAGTGTAATGGAACGCGAAAGCTTAAAATCTTAATTAAAATATCATGAATCAATATATTGGATAACAAATGCGCAATTTTTTTTTTTTTATCAATTTATGATGAATAACGAAATATTATGTTATTTTATTATATTTTAATTTATTCATCATTATTACATTTTACTCCGAAACTGAAACGCGATCATGCGTTCATTTAATTGGAACAGGATTTACAAATACATTTAAAACGTATACGCTTTCAGTCTATTTCCAATGTACATTGACCTCAGTATTAAATTCACGAGTATTGGATGCTTCAATCTAGTATTTACACCAATATATCGGTTACAACAGAACATCGGTTATTTGGATATTTTCCGGGAATAAAATTCGCATCGCTGGTTCGGCTAGGAAGATTTAAAAGCAGAGGTTTATTTGAATTGATGAAGTGCACCTATAATTTCCGTTACTTGTGTATTAATTGTGTTTGTGTACCAATTATTTTATTCATGTTCGACCCTGATCATTATTAGGTACATAGGGCACCTTTAATTACGGTTACTTGTATAATTTAATATGTCCTGTGCACTTAACGGATCTTAATAAGGATCGACATAGCTGAAACTGGCTGGAAACATATGAGGTGGGTGTGTCAATCACAACCGTTGTTTTATTTTCCATTTAGTCATTTCACTCATTATTTAAAGACGAATGTATTGAGATTCGGATAAGTACTTACAATTACAATAAACACATTGGCATACGGGCAACTGTAAGCCCATATGTAGCAATAACATTTTAAAATAAATAACGGTATGTCTGAAAATTCGGAATAAATCAAGGGACAAATTGAATTTCCAACGGTAATATCGGATGGTCGGATCCCGTTTCTAGTTCGTTACATCACTACGCACAGGTCCGAGGCTTAGTTGATTACAGGGGTCGATGCTAATTACGTTTCCTGGCGACACCGGCGCCCGGACGAACAATTAACTATCATTTGCCCGCTTTGTTAGACTTGCCAGTGAATTGAAAAGGGATGCGGCTATGGAACGCGTGATAACGGTGATTCTCGTTATTGTTTGTTTCATATTCAATGGCAGTTAACAGGTTAAAGGATATTAGTGCTAAAAGATCGTAAACAAATGTGTCAAGTTACAGTTTTCTTGATTTTTGGAGATAAATACCAATAGTTTAACAGTTAATTGTGGAATGATAATAATATGTAGAGTATATAATATAATAATAATATAAAAATTTACAGTTGAAGTACCTATACCAGAGCCGCTCTAAGTTGGCCGATTTGCTACATGTCAGACTGACTGCACTAGTGAGGGACAACGGTAAAATTGCCGAAGTATATAAGTAACAGTTATTTTCACTTTATAACCAAGCAAGGTCTAATTATAACAAATTTTTATTAAAAACATTTATTCACATCCAGAAGATTGAATTGAAGTTTCTTATTTAAAAATATATTTATTTTTAAAATACAATACTTATTAAATCCTTCATCCTATTTAAAAAAAAATACCTGGTGAGTATTACCCAAACGTCACTATGAAAACGTGTCAAACGGCGTAACCTTGTAAAAGCGTAAGACAGAGTGGAAATTTTACGTTTTCTTTTTATAATTCAATGATTTAAAGTAATAAAAGACAAATAATTTGATAATTAGGTGCATTTGACATTTTGAAATAACGTCTTATTTTTAAAAGTTGTTCTTTATGATTCGGTAAATATTCTCCTCTTAACAAATATAAATGAAAAATATAAAATAAAAAGTGTCAAATCAGCCATCTAAGAGCGTCTCCGGTATACTTGAACACATTTTTTTTTATTAAGCTCTATTATTTTAAGTAAAACGCAGCAAACACTTTATGCACATGCAGTTATATTTCAAGTAAGAATGAACATAGACAAAAGGGAAATGGACCATAAATTTGACATAGATAAAAATGTATCAGTCGTAGACAAACAAAATACTAATTGAGTATTCAGCTAGTTGCTTCCCGTTGCTATACAATACTATTTCGATATCAATAAATTACACCCCCACTATATCGAAATAAAAAATAAACATTACAACTCGTTAAATGTATACAATACAAAAAACTAAATTTTAATAAGTCCTAAGGTTTCCATAAATTTATAATGTTTTACCCTGGATAAACCTTTAGTCAATAAGTCAGCAGGCATGTGAGAAGTCCCAACATATTTGGTTTCAACTATCTCATTATCAATAACTTCTTTTATAAAATTGTAACACACATCTATGTGTTTGGACCTCTTGTGTGACTGATGACTATTGGCAAGTTTCAGTGCGCTCTGGCTATCATTACATAATGTTATTCTATTACAGATTCCAACTATTTCTGATTCCAGCTTGCGCAAATATATGGCCTCACGACACGCTTCCGATAAAGCCATATATTCAGCTTCACAGCTGCTCAACGCCACTGTGCGTTGTTTTCTACTTTCCCAAGAAACAGCAGACCCACTTTTTAGAAAACAAAAACCCGTATAAGACCGTCTATCTAACGCGTCACTTGCCCAATCGGCGTCTACATAACCAATCAAATCGGCTGTTCCTTGGGAGTACTTCAAACAATAATCTTTAGTTTTATACAAGTATCTAAGAACCCTTTTTGCATAAGCAAAATGAACATCTGAATATGAATTATTGAACTGTGACAAATAGCTGACAGAGTATGCTATGTCTGGCCTAGTCAGAACTGCAAGATACATCAAACTTCCTATTAACCTTTGATATGGAATGTTATCTTTACACACATTAGATTTTTCAACATTTAATTTACATTCAATAGGTGTTTCAGCCGTATGACAATCTGACATGTTAAACTTTTGCATCAACTGCTCTATATAATATTCCTGATCAAGAGTTACAGCACAGTTTTTCCTATCAACATTAATTCGCATGCCCAGATACTGTTTGACATCACCAAGATTTTTGATTTTAAATCTAGCATTTAAAGCTTCAATTAATTTATCAGTCTCAGATTTTTTATTTGAAAAAATAAGGAAATCGTCCACATAAAGACCAACTATCACCTTCTTATCATTATTACAATCCTTCATAAAAACACAAGGCTCAACTTTACTCCTGACATAACCTAAATTACATAAAGTTTCATTGACTCTATCATACCAGGCAAGAGAAGCCTGTTTTAGACCATAAATGGCCTTTTTCAATCGTAGAACCTTGTTACAATCAGCCATAGGAAAACATTCAGGTAACTGCATAAATATTGTTTCCTTTAAATGGCCATTGAGAAATGCTGTAGTAACATCAAGATGAGTTATATCCATATCTAACTGTACACTCAATGCAAATAGATAACGCAAAGTTGAATGTCTTATTACAGGAGAGAATGTCTCGTCGTAGTCCACACCACGTCTTTGCGTAAATCCCTTCGCAACTAGCCGCGCACGATATCTCACTTTTTTGTTACAGTATTTCTTTTTAAGAACCCACTTGCACTTCACTACCGTACCTGCATTAGGAGCATCTACCAACTCCCATGCATCACTTTGATTGAAACTGTCCAGTTCTTCCCTAATTGCACTTAACCACTGCTCCTTCTCTGGTCCAGCCAATGCTTCCTGTACAGTGAGATCACTAGCATCATCCCACGCTTCTGCAGTAGAATCAGCACACATGTTTGAAAATCCATAACGATCTGGTTTCTTCCTTAACCTGACAGTCCTTTCATCTTGCTTTGATTCACTAGATTCAGCATCTTCATAGTCGCTGGGAACATATGTTGTATCAGACTTGTCAACATAACTCTCAATCATAGTATCTTCTAAGTCACCCGAAGATATGTCCCCCACTGAATCTAGACTCTCTTCATTGCATTCTTTGCTTTCTGTCACAGGTAAAGGCACTTCCTCCATGACAACAACATCTCTACTGGTGCTGACTTTCTTAGTGATGGGACAATAAACTCTGTACCCTTTTATGTCATCCGGATAGCCCACAAGTATCTGCTCCTCTGACTTCTTGTCCCATTTTTGGCGCTTTTCCTTTGCCACATGTACCATGACACGGCTGCCAAAAATTCGCAAGTGACTTATGTCTGGCTTACATCCTGTCCATGCTTCAAAAGATGATTTGTCATTCAGCGCTGGAAGTACAGTGCGGTTTTGTAGGTAGACAGCGGTATTTGATGCCTCAGCCCAAAACTCTTTACCTAGCTTGGCATCAAATAATAAACACTTTGCCTTCTCAACAATTGTGCGGTTAAAACGCTCCGCTAGGCCATTTTGCTCCGGCGTGTAAGGATTTGACTTCTGGTGCAAAATGCCATTTTTCTTCAAAAAATCATCAAAGCTTCTGTTACAGAATTCCTTCCCATTGTCTGTGCGAAGTATTTTAATTTTTCTGTTTAACTGGTTCTCTACTTTGGCCTTGTAGTTCTGGAAATGTTGAAATGCTTCACTTTTTCTGTTTCATGAAATATATGTAGGTCATGCGACTGTAATCATCAATGAATAAGATGAAATACCTGGACCCACCAATTGAAGCATTTTCCATTGGACCACATACATCGCTGTGAACTATGCCCAATAATTCGTCACTCCTCGAACCAGTATTTCCAAAAGGAAGCCGCGACTGCTTGCCTTCACAACAAACAGTACATGACAATTGAGAAATGTCACTTTTCTTCTCAAGTTCAATCCCACTCACTGCATCAGGCATCTTGTTCAAGTACAAGCTGTTTACATGGCCTAATCTGCGATGCCATGTATCTACAGATATAAATGAGGTAGCCAATGAGCTCTCGGTAGTTCTCAATTTGTAAACACCATTAGTCAATAACGCCATGGCGACCAACTGCTCATTTTTGTTGTAAATGTTACAGCCACTGGTAGTAAACACTACTCGGTTACCATTTTTGACCAACTGACTGACTGACAATAAGTTTGTGGTTAATTTCGGCACACACAACACTCCTTCGACATTCACGTCATATTCACTGTCGTCAGTAACTGTCGCAATTTGCACATCACCCGAGCACTTCACGCTAAGTTTCTCCTCATTTGCAATAACTATTTCTTTAATAACATGTTCGGTCGATGACTTTTTGATCCAGTTTTCGTTTGAGGTTAAGTGGGCGCTCGCTCCTGAATCAACATACCAATCGTTCTTCGAAAAACTGCCACTTAGGAAGACGGCATTGAACGCGTTAGTTTGTTTACGTTCACTCGATTTGGTATTTGAATAATCCTTATCAACAGTGCACTGATTGCGATAGTGTCCGGTTTGTTTACATCTGTAACACCGCGGGATTTTCTTTGACTTTGACATTTGTGACTGTCCGCTGTCTTTGGTTCCACCGTAAACAGTGCTGCCAACCTTGTTTTTTCTAAAACTCGCAAATGCGCCGCTACTGCCGCCATCATTGTTTTCTTCCAAATCCATCAACTTGGATTTAATGGCGTCGGTGGTGATGGCGATTCCGGAATGTTCGATCGCCATTATCATCGGCGAATATTTCTCGGTTAAACCAGCTAACAATAAACAGCCGATCCACTCATCACTAATTTGGAATCCTGTTCCGCTTAGCTTCTGTCCAGTCTCCACTAACTGTGTCACATAACTTGTCATAGAACTGCAATTTTCAAGGCGAATCGAGATAAGGTTTCTCAATAAACTGATGCGTCTTGTAAATCCGGAATCATCAAACAAGGCTTTTAGTTTATTCCACAGCTCTAACGTCGATTTGACATCTTTTATGTGCACGTACAAGTTTGAGTCGATTGTTAAGATCAATTTAGCCTTGGTCTTCGCATCATCAGCGGCTCCTGCAATCTTCTCAGAACCAGGTTTTATACAATGTTCCATGTTCTCCAAGATCAGAAAATTCTCCGCGGCGAAACACCACTCCGTGTAATTTTCCCGCCCTCTTAGCTTCGGTACATTTACCAAATAATTAGTCGACATGATAACTAATTTATTTATCACTCGCGACCTACGCTAACGACTGAGCAAACTGAAAAATTACAACTGTCCCTAGCTAATATGGTAGACTGGGCCCATAACCTATTATTTTAAGTAAAACGCAGCAAACACTTTATGCACATGCAGTTATATTTCAAGTAAGAATGAACATAGACAAAAGGGAAATGGACCATAAATTTGACATAGATAAAAATGTATCAGTCGTAGACAAACAAAATACTAATTGAGTATTCAGCTAGTTGCTTCCCGTTGCTATACAATACTATTTCGATATCAATAAATTACAAGCTCTTATTTGTGTTTGTGTTTGTTTGCTCTTATTGTTATTACCTATTTGTTTTAAGATTCTTACCTACTAAAAATAATTTTAAGTCATGAAAATAACTATTAAAATTTTCTTTTATCATCAAAAATATCGCTAGAAAGGGAAATAAAAACACAACATTACAGCACTCTCTCACTGTTAGGCAATATTTTCTCTAATTTTGCTTGACCTACATTTTATTCTGATTGAAAATATTCTAAAACAAACGAACTTCCAGAGATTTCCCGAAAATTGTGCCACCTAATTTTTCCGCCTCATTAATTTAAAATAACCTCCTATTGTTTTGTAATAATACTTAATCTGAACACATTATAACACAAAGGCGAGGTAAATTGCTTAACTCACAAAAGCAAAGTGTGAATCTGTGACCGTGGCAGATTAAATTTATTATTCAAAACAATTTTCTTGGAACAAAGCCCGTTGGACCGCAGTCTTTTGCTTCACTTCATAAAATCTGCAACAATTTAAATAATTCCACACCTGCGTCATCTAAGCGAGGCGGGGTTCTGGGCTTAAACATTGATGACGGTGGCTGTAAGAACATAATACAAAAGGAATGCTACGCTCAATGTGCTTAAAGTACCTGGTTGATTCATACGACATTGGTGGGAGATAATATTGGTTTAATGTAAGAACATATTGTATAAAAGAACTGCATATTGAGAAAGTGAACTCAGAACATGTTATCTCGTTGGTTTTTACGAACAATTCGCATTAAAGGCAAGTTATATACGAAACAGAATTTCCTGAATTCGCTACATGTTTGAGTTTTTAACCTAAACATCTCTAAAGCCCTGAAAGCTTAAACGTTTCAAAGCGTTACAATTTCTTTTCATTATTACAGATTAATTTACTCTGCGTCAACACTACCTTCTGTCCTTGTGCAGTAAGTATATAAAGGAACCATTCATTAGATTTAGCAGCGACTCGCAAGAGATTCCACCTGCTCTTTCTTTGTTCAAGCATTTAGAGTGTGTAAATGGATAACGTATTAAGTTTTCTCTTGCAATTTAAGTTACTTAGAAGTTCATGTAAGCTTTCCAAAGTAATGCACCTCTGGGAGAACGGGAAATATATTAGGATCTCTTATATAACTGGTCAGGAGAGTGCTGTGTAAGTCGTGTTAATGTCCAACCGATTTGGATTCAGGCGGCTAAACTCAATGAGATCAGCAAACTGCAAAGAATATGTTATAGTGCACAAGTGTGTATAAAAACATAGGTGCATGTATTAACTTAATTTGAGATTTGTGGTAGAAGCCATTTGCTCCGAAAGTCAGGTAATGATGAATATACTACTCCAATAAATAAATGAGTTATCACCGTAATCAGTGAAGACACACTGATGGTCCGGACAAAGAGATTCAGATCCTCTTTTCTGTACCATAGTCAAGAAATGCCCTTTAAGCTGTTGTTTTCACGCCCTCTTATAATCCCGGGCCTTCAGGGTGAAGGCGATTGTGGTTGTCGACCTCTTATATTATGTGGATCAGACCACTTTTCTTCAGGTGAAGTGAATCATCCTGAAAGTCTTTTATAAAAAAAATAGCCAAAGTGCATGTTATGTCAAATGGCCGTCGCGCCGAACATGACACATGAGAGATCAAGAGCAGGCTTTGAAAGACTAAGTACAAATAACATTTGCGTTTATCTCACAGGTAGGTAGGTATACTGACACCGCCCTTGTTTCAGTGGGATGTTAAATCGGGCGACTGAAATATTATGCGTGAAACTGTTTTTACGGATTAAATTCCCGTGTATTGTAATTGGTGGCAAGACTCTTGCCCGTGACATTTTTATTTCAAATGTGCAGTATTCACGCAAATAATAGACAATATTATAATAGAAAACTGGAACTGTCCGGGATATTTACCATGTTGTTTTGTTTTAATGAGCTCCCGATATTTATATAAATTACGCACCACCACGCATATTATATAATATTATAATATGCGTGGTACAAAGGGCACGTCGCCACAGTATCGTAACGATTAATTTTGTCCCTAGCTATTTCCGTTACAGCCTCCATATACTAATGCCTACGCAGATAGGCAACTTTTCGTTATCCGATAGATATGATGTACGTACGAAGTTTTATAGAGATGTTACTTATTATACGTACATGTGGGTTTGTACCAAATTGATAGAATTTATAAATACACTTACAAAAATAAAAACAAATATTGTTATTTCGATTTGATAACACACAAGTGCTAGTATGAATCTCTTTTGTTTAATGATTAGGGCTTGCCATTCAAATCCAAAAAAAAATGAATAGATATTAAATGTATTTAAAGTATGTAAATAGGGTTTACTATTTTCAACACATCTACATTTTGCAATTTGTTGTGACTACATCAACAAAATAAGCACAAATTGATTGAATGTGAAATTGTAACTCTTTTTAATTTTGCTGCCCTACATACAAATGTGAAACTTCAACTTCAATATAGAACTTTTTCTTGATACTAACAGACTTATACAAAGCTACACTTTAAACTGTCAGCTATTTCTCGAAACGACACAGTGGGAACGCAGCCTAAGTTTGTTCCCGGACGCAGGAAACGACTGTTTGAGGGCAGTTTCCGCTTCGACCGGTTTCCCTATGGTAATATTACTACAGCACATTCATGGTATAATTGAATTGCTGAGCGGAACTCAAGTAGTGGACGCCTTGTTTAACTTAATTGCACCAAAGGAGGAGTAAGTTACAAAATAGTGGTGTAGAGAAAAGTATCGCTGTTCAACTTATTGAGTTTACTCAATTCCCTGCACGGGGCGTTCAAGCTACAATTTTAACACTCATAGCGAGTTATTTTTAACACAAATGAACGAACAGTGAAAACTTTCATTTTTATCAATTAGTATGAAATATAATTATAATATTAATAAAAACTTTGAGATACAATATTTAGATCACTTTATAGATGATGATGACACTAGACAAATGAAAAGGCGTCACAATGCTGAAGCATGTAGGTGCAAAATGCACACATATAAATATTATAACATTCTCAATAAATATACCAATGAATACAGTTGGGTTTGTTTGAACTAAGCGACTAATTTTAAGGGCAAAGAGCAGTTCAGTCCCCAAGGTGGCTGTTCAGTAGCATGACGTGTGTATCTCGAGGCTAATCTCTGATCAGATTGGCAGCAGCGACCACAAATCAGTTTAGGGCGACATCATTATTTACTGGTGTATTGCACAAAGCCTCTGCCTCGTTGGTATATTGGTAGCGAGCGCTTCGTAAGGACCAAGAAGTATCTGATGCGAGTCTGGCAGTACTGCCCATGATTCGGAAAATACGTTAAGGCGGTGGTCTTTCGCCTCATCTTTAATTAGTCATGTTGTATTGTCGTCTCACGTAAAAATGTGAGAAAAGAGAGCAATAAAATCTATTTGGTTTGATTTGACTGGCTCGGTGGATCAGTGTTTAGTGACCCTGGCTGGCGGTTCCAAGAGTCGTGGGTTCGATTCCCACTCGGGACAAATATTTGGGTGAAGAACATCGGTGTTTGTTCCGTGTCTGGGTGTGATTATGTATATAAGTATGTATTTAAAAATATCTATGTATGTATATCAGTCTCTGACGCCCGTAGTACAAGCTTTGCTTAGTTTAAGGTCAGATGACCGTGTGTGAAAGTGTCCCCAGATATTTATTATTTATTATTTGATTGATAGTTTACTTGCGTTTATGCACTATAATACGGCCTGCGCATTTCACTATAGGCGTGACGACTGGGTCAAAATCTTATTATTCTATTTAGTCCGTAAGTTAGTTTATACAAAAATATGGGACACGTATTTTTTTGTTCTTCAATTGATTGAAAAATGGCAAAATTATAGCTTATCCAACTTCTGGAGTGGGGGCTTGTGACGTCACAGTTACGCAAAAATTGTACCTAATCGTGACGTCATACGAAACTTCTAAGCACTATATCTTCATAATTTCTTGTTTGTGAAACAAAATAAAAAATACGAGTACAATATTTTTAAATAATCTAAATATATATATATATATTACACAACATCACATACATTGATCTGATCCCGTGGTAAGTAGCTTAAGCACTTGTGTTACGGAAATCAGGATCAACTGTGGATACACAAATAAACTTAAATATATTTAATAACACACCCAGACACGGAACAAACACTGATGTTCGTCACACAAATATTTGTCCCGAGTGGGAATCGAACCCACGACTCTTGGAACCGCAGCTTATGAACCTGAGTCACTAACCACTGTTCCACCGAGCCAGTCAAAATAACGGCCTAATTATATTTTTTTAGTCGTCTCGCCTGTTCATGATCTCCATTGAGATCTGCCGCCATGGCCGAAATATACAGATATTGTTGAGTGATTTTCGCGTTGTTTCGCCTACAGCCAGCTAACTCCCAACTGTTGACATTAATTATGTGAGCTTCGGCCAACTAAGTTCCCGGATACGGGAAACGATTGTTCGAATGCAGTTAGCACTTCGGCCAGTTTCCTTGCATTAGTGCGGCGCATTGTTAGGCCCGTCATTCAGTTTGCGGGTTTAATTGAATCGTTGAGGTCGATGCGAATGTTACAGTCCTTGTGTATAAATAGAAGCGACAAAACAGTTTTGAAGGGTTCTCTGTATGCATTCGTCTATTTAAGTAATATGTGTACCGATGTTGTTTGTGATAACCATAAGTATAATAGATGCCTATGCTATAGATGCCTTTGTGATAACCATAAGTATAAAAGAAACTTGGCATTTATTAATTTAATGAAGAGTTTCTACTAGCAGTAACATAAAAAGTCATAATTCTATCAAAGCAAGAAGCCAAACTTAATTAAACATAAAGTTACGAATTCATATTATTTTAAGCAATTTACTTACCTAAATGCAGCAATATATTTAAATATTACGAGCCTTCTTTCATAATAAATAGTAGCTATTAATAGTGGCCAAATACCTACGAAATATCAAAATTCAAGCGTGCCCGCCACAAATTCCTTTGGCACAACAATTTATATCCCCTTCATTTTCTGACTGGTCGTAGTACTTTACTGTCGTAAAATGTAGTAAAAATATTCCGTGGCTGCATGGGCCCATAGCACGGGGTGACCGGGCCGCAATCCACTTCCTGCCTCCATAAAACATTTCAACAGCAGACAGCTTTTTTGGAATCCGAAATACATTTTTAATAGGTTCCGCAAATAAAACAACTGGCCGGTGAATTTTTATTTACCGTTCAGTTTGCACGAGTGTTTTATTGAAAAAAATCTCTGAACACCGCTTATTGCGATAGCGGCAGTTATATTTGACATATTCGTTGCTACCTATATATTTTGCAATCTATACTAATGGAGAATGTTTATGATTTTAGGTAAATGTAGCTTTGATTGAAGTCTTTGATAAACTGAATTGATATTATGTGTAATTCGTTCGCTTATACAGCCAAAATTTAGAACGTTATAAGTGTTTAAAGTTCTGACAGTTTGCACTATTCATACAAAATTAACAACGAAAAAAAATTTTTATTCGTTATATAACGTATAAAAATATAAATTAGTTTTACAAATATATTCAACGTGCCAATACATAATGACCCGTTGTGAAATTGAGACAAAGTAACATTCTCTATTAAGTGATCAACTGTACAACAGGGGTTTAGATATTTTAGCAAAAGTTGAAAAAAAATCTATAAGCATGATTGCGTTGCCAAGTAATCTGTTATATTCAAAGTAATGATTTAACATTCATGGAGTTTCAATAAAAGTACCTTCCACTCCACCACCCCTTATAAGTCACGTGAGTTAAAGAATAGCTCCACTGTTTAACTAAATTCTGAATTATGAAAAACGTAATTCAGTGTTATTATAGACAAAGGAAAATGTTAGGAGAAATAATGTGAGTATAATAATGATTCAAATAAGCTCTCTTAAAATGATTTTCTGTTTAAACAATCCAACGTGGCTTGTATAATTTCTTAATACGAATGCAGACAAAGCCTGCGGCTATTTTAAACATAAAACATAAAATCCTTTCTCTGACGCTCAAAACGGACAAGTTGCACAAAAGGCCAGCTTGAACTTTAAACCGTAGAGAGAAAAAGGGCTATGGATACAGATTTTTCGCTTTTGTCGCTAACAACGGCATCACTTTCAAGATCTTACCTCTGTTACAATAAAGATCAAAGTCGTATGCACTTATTTCACTGATGAAAAAGTTTCAAAGTTGAAACTAGAAGTTTGACATCTCGACACTTTCCACTCTACATATTCACCGTCTATTGGAACGTTGGATTACGGTCGGTTCGTTACCTTTTATATTGTTAAAACTTATATCTGAACAATCGACACAGTATTTGATTTGATGAGGTTCATTGAATAATATGTTATTTATAGTTGCTGTATCGTGTAGTGGCGAATCAAAGATACAAAATTTAATGCTATATAAGTTTATTTATGTAGGAATGGTGAATAGTGATTGGTGAGTGAAGTGTTGATAGAAACGAATGTAGGAATGAAATAAGCTTAGCCTCTTATTTTATGGTTACCACAAACAACACCGGTACACATATTACTTACTTAAATTCAGGTGGGAGACGTTTTGTTCAGGTGGGAGACGTTTTGTCGACCGGTTGCTGTTACCACCATACAGTTGCGTAAAACCCGCCAAGTGACTCTGGCTTCTCTCGGTCAGGTCGCGTTCCGGGATCAGCACCGTACGAACCGGAGCCAGGGGGGACCATTCTTGCGGCAAGCGCCGGACCAGTGGAGTCTTAGCGGCGGCATTGTGCGGGCGGAGCGGGTCAGCCCGCCGGCCTGGGAGACCCGTAGAAACGGGGGCCTTTCCGTCCAGCAGACTGGCCAACTCGGACCCGCACAGCTCAATACCAATGCGAGACTCCACGCCTTGTCTCGTTGTTGCCGCAGCAGTGGTCTCCTCTTTAAGCGGGCTTTCAGGGTGAGTGCGACAGGCTCAATATGGTCTATTGTGCCTGTCGACCTCATATTTGGATCTCACTACCGCTTTCCATCAGGTGGAGTGAGGTCATCTTGTCAGCTTATAATAAAAAAAAATAGACAAAAGCATACAGATAACCCTAAAAATTGTTTTGTCGCTTGTATTATTTACAAGAACTGTAACATTTTTTGTGATATTAATATTATCTTTTGTCTCTTTTATACAATGAAACGAAAACAAATTTAATGTCTGAAAATAAGTGGCCACGTTATTTTAGAATAAGCATTAATAACAGTTAGAAACAGGAACCTTTACGTCACAATTAAGTAGAGACCCTTATGTGAAATCCGGTAAAGTTCTGCTTTGACCCCGCCCCATAAGACGGCTTAAGAGGATCTCACGAAATATGGATTATAGCTTCACATACATTACTAAGTAAGGTGTAGAATATGTTACTAATTACTTAGTTCAAAGTTACCCTAGCCCCAGAGACACGAGTTCGCTGAAACTATAATGACCAATTAATTTTGAAACAATTATTGTGACATATGTACATAAGCAAACCGCTTAATAAATCAAGGAACAACGTTTATATTAACGTTTAGTTTACACAGCTTAGGTACATACTATGTAAATAGTTTCATTAAAATTCAATTTTCAATTAGTAATCACTTTAAGAATATTATAATTATTTTTATAGGCAAAAAGTTCTAAAACTAAGTGAGACTTATCGAAATCCAGCACTTTTTGAAAACATACTGAAAACACCGTCCCTTTGCGAGATTACGACAATGCTTTATCGAAATCCCTTAAGGGAAAATGGATACGTTTGCATGAAACTGGTCGTTAAAGTTCCCTTTATGACTATTTAAGGGGATTCAGAAGATATTAGAAGTGGCCTTAATCTAATAAAAGGTCCGAAACGCGGAAGTAATCTCTGGAGATTGTATTATTACTCGTGAATATAAAAATGGTTTAAGCAACGCCATACATCTTGATTAAAGTTGCCTTGGAAAAGTTCCCTTGAAAATAATCTCGGGTCCCGTGGGTTGGAATTATTGAAACCGCCATAACTTTTGTAAAGCGGCATATATATATACTCACACAGCTAACGCCGTACCTTTTATGAAGAGGCATAGGCATTTTATAAATCGAAAGAATCGATATGTGATTTGTGTGGTTATGTATATGTTGTGTTTAGGTATTGATTGTTGAACTTTTTGTAAAGTCTCTTAATTTTGCACTCATTCCTTTCTTTTTTCAAATCATTCAATGTGTTAATTAAATTTACACTAAATATTAGTCTTTATGGGTTACCCGCGTTATTAGGAGTAGCAAATTGCTAGTCCTAATAACGCGTGTAGACCCATAAAGACTAATATTTAGTGTAATGGAACGCGAAAGTCTAAAATCTTAATTAAATTTGTTCGCAGCATGATAACATGACCATTGGACAAGGTATTCAATTTATTAAACTTTAGGAGCCCCTATTTTATTACGTCTTCAATAGCATTGAACAATATTTTATCCCAATCTGAACCAATCGGACTTTTTCTCGGCTTCGTCCGCGTTCGGGCGGATGATAAATCTTCTAGTCCCCAAGGCGACAGGCCAAATTCATATACTTCAAACAGTTTGGCACTTAGTATCAAATGGGCACTTTTCTCTCCAAGTCTTTCAAAGTTAACTGTAATAAATTGATGTTATATTGTGTTTCTGAGTCAAATTTCTGTTGTAGTTATGGAAAGATTGGAAGAAAGACACGTTTCTAGGACAAAGGGATCTTAGGTACAGATGTAACCTAGCTTTGGCTCTGCTGCTGCAAGTTTCTCGTTTTTATTACTTACTAGTGGTCCCGGCGAATTTCATACCGCCAATACTATAAACCTTCCCTGGACTATCATGAACATTTTAAAGCCAAAATTACCTAAATCGGTCCGGGCGTTCTCGAGTTTTAGTCAGACTAACGAACAGCGATTCATTTTTATTTATAAGACTAGTGGTCCCAGAGAATTTCATACCGCCAATACTATAAACCTTCCCTGGACTATCATGAACATTTTAAAACCAAAATTACCTAAATCGGTCCGGGCGTTCTCGAGTTTTAGTCAGACTAACGAACAGCAATTCATTTTTATTTATAAGAAGATTAAAACTTAACCTTAGTTAGGGTCAATGTTAATAAGTAGTTACATTTCTACTGGACGTCGAAAAGTTAGAACTTAATAATATTCTGACGTAACAATAACTTCATCGTCAGCTCATATACGTTCCCGTGAGGTGGGAACGTATATACGTGTTGGGGTACGGGCCTACCCTAAACTAGGGCGATCATGCCTTAGTCAATCACGCAGGCCTAGTGCGGGTTGGAGATTAACTTTTTTATTTACAATAATACAATATTGTTTGAGCAGTAACAAATATAAATACGGAAGTAAAATTACTTGCAAAGAGATCTGAAATCTGAAATCTCAGGTTCAAATAATACTTTTTATATTATAACAAACGCATGAAAAACATCTTAAGTGTTCCAGTCAATAAGGTCTAAGATAATCGTGCGGTAATTTTTAGTGACCAAATCCAACATAGGTAAATGCACAACGCTGTAAAACAGTTCAAAAGGTTGTTGCATAAAATCGTACATGCTTTGGTAGAGAAATCACAGACTCGGAGCGAAGAAAAGACAAATACTGGTACCGGCTTCGGTACGCGGTTTCATTAGTGTAATGAGCCACGCGGGCGAGGCGGCGCGGGTAACGGCCGGCGATAACCCTCGATCCACCTGAGACGAAGCCACAGAGACACCTACAAAGGTATCTTTGAGGACTAGTGCACATCTGCAATCTTTTCTGAATCGATTGGCTCGATGCCGCATTTGTTGGCCCGTCTCTTGCGCCAAATGTCGTGGGTGTCGTGTATTGGTGTTTGTTCTGTATTTGGGTGTATTGTACTATGTATAGTTGTGTATTCCTTAGCACGAGTGCATAAGCAAATTAGTGTGGAATCAGATATTGTGATGCTGTCTAATATCATTTATTTTCGAACTTACGATTGAAATATTATGAAAACTCTGAAAGCCAGTTCTGTCCAGTATGGGAGCATTATTCTTATTATTATTTGAGCAAATGCGAGTGTTTTTGCATCAAATTAAACATCTCGATATAAGTATAATACGCATAAGCCACGCCCGTTATGAACTGATTGTTTTTTTTAGACGTTTTTCATCCATCTCATTATCATGTCATATAACACTTACCCAGAACGTGGTCAAGGTATATTTCCTATTCCACTACAATGTAATGAAAAATAGACCATAAATATTTGCTCTAAACTTAACAAAGTATACAAACTCCGGCACCCCGTCATCTCTCCCAAATAGAGTGTCGGGAGCTCTTTAAAGTTAGTATGGAAAAATGTTGCCTCCAATATATTTGCTCAAAACGGGCGAAGAAAACTTTATAGAGATTTTATATTCCTAAAACTAAAAGTTAAATCACGATAAGCACATCTAATGTAAAAATTAAAAAAATAAAACAAGTTCTAAAACATTCCAAAAAGTTTGCAGTAGTATCTCTGGTATAAAGCAAAACCAGTTATCAAGAAATCTTTTCAAATTACTTTGCCGATTTTTTGGCTGATATGGAAATCATTATTATGTTGAACACCATTGAGCTTTAACCCTAACTGAAGAACACTGCAGACAGCAACACAGCAGCAAAATCATGTACATAATTATGTATTAGTACGCAAATGAACATTTTAATTTGAAATATTTCTGTATGATGTAAAATAAAACGTATATTTCTACATATAATAATAAGGATATATACTGTATTAGAACGCAATTAGAACCAACATTTGTAAGACTGTAAGAAGGCTGCAATGCTCATATCAAAATCAACACAATGTTGGTTGGTTAAAATAGTCACACTTGTTGATTATTCACAGCTACATTCCTAATAGATAGTTAACCCCTTTCCGACCCTTCGCTCTCATTCGATTTGGTTAAGGACTGTCAGTATTTATTGATCATTTTCGGGCACACCAGAGAATTGTTATTGGCAAGGGATTCTGCGCGGATGTAAAAGTTTTATAACTTAGCAGTAACCGAGGCAGAAGTTACTACGGACGCGGGACCGCCAGATTCGTATTTTTCTTCGTGCTCACTTATAATGTGGCCAGGGTTTTATTGTTCCACAGAGGTGTAGTTTTTACTGTCGTCTGTTTGTGTCGTTTTGCTAAATCGTTAGTTTCGAACAACTTGAGAAGTCTGATACAAAGTTTGCCTGAATCGGTGTTCGCAGTTGTTGTAATGCATTTATTTTAAGTAAGGCAATAGTAAACTCGTAAATTTAGACAATTTAAAACACTTGTTTTCTTGTGTCATTGACAATTTTCCATCATCCATTATATGAAAGCCCACATTACGTTTTGATTTATTGTAGTTACATCGCGATTTATTTCTTATGACATATTATTTTCTGAACAATTCCTGATTTGATGAATCACTCCATAAGTTTGAAACAAAAGGGCCAATTCAATCGATCAAAGCCAACGTGTATTTTTATTCGGCTCTCGTAAAATAAAATTCAGTTGACTGCAGGAAAACGTCTTGATATTTATTCAGCTTTTGTAAATAAAATCGAGTTTTCTGAAGATGATTGGTTGTGCACACATCCATTATTGCATACCGACTTAAATTTAACATACATACAAACCTGTATGTTGCTGTGAGTATCAAGGAGTATTTTTTAACCTGAATATGTAATCGTTCACAATTTCGACAATTGCCAAACGGTTTCCGGTCGACCTCTCCGTGCTGTCACGTAACTATTAATAGAGCCATCATCCTAAACCTTTCTGTCGTACCTCCCTCAGTCGCATAATACATGGTAATACAAACATAATATGCCAAAATTACTTCAGAATTACTGGGTACAGGTAGTTACGTCCCCCCTGTCTCTCGGGCAAATTGAATGCCGCATATCGTTAGCCGAACATTGTGCGAAATCCACATTTAAGCCCTAATCCTTATATAATTGATAAAGTTTTATCAATTCCGTTGTTCACTTGTTTGTACGGATAAAAATTGAACAAACACAATTTTAATTTACACCCTTTATAGTTAAAGTAGCAGATGAATAAAAATTCATTTGAAAACCCGTCCACGGTAGGATATCTTAAATTCATCTTCAGATTTATTCATCGATTGAGAAAAGAACCAATCTTGAGGCAGAAAGAAAACAATTTCGAAGCGAGCCACTCCGGAGGATTCCCTCGACGACTTAATTTATATTTCCGTCTGCCTGTTTAAATTTGTGTTATGAACTGAAATGTGTTTGAACAAATGCTTAATATTAAAGGAGTATTTTAATGGAGAATTACTGTGGAAGTCTGTTTACAATCGTATTACGTAAGGGGAGTAGAAAAAAGATGGCTGACTTATTCTTTTTGTCAAACCAAACACTATTTTGGTTGGCAACTAAGCCAAAAACATTGAAAAAGCCAATGATTTTTTTTAAATAGGGCAGCTGAAATTAATTGAAGCCTGTATCTTGTATTCAGAAAAAGATAAAAATATTCTGTAATTAAAAAATCAAAAAGTCACTAATGAGAATACCTTTGTGTAACTTTAACATTTTTTTCCTCCGTAAAAATATGAAATCTGACGTTAGGTGTTTTCAGCGACTTTCATCGAAGGTTTCAAAATATTCGAGAGGGGAAGTAATAAAACAGATCCTTGTTTTCCTGTTACGTGTCTGCGTTGCGTAACGCAAGGACACGTTATACCAACATAAACTATGTATGTTAATGTTACAAGGGACGCGGGAGCGAGGGAGCATACGGACTTAGTCACATTATATTAGGCGTAATGGAAGTAATTTTCCTATTTGCCCCGCTGTAGGAACACAGTACCGTCGACGATATTTCAATGCGAATGTAGGGTGGAATTTCAGGGACTTGGTTATTCACTGTCGAAACACAGTGACCGTATTTGCAGAAATGATCCGGTTAACACGACATACAAACTGATTTATGATGAAAAATTGACCCCTTGAAGGGGTCAATTTTTAAGGGCTTTCATGCGTTATTGCATCAACTTGTCAAATATTGTAATTTTAACAAAAAAAAACATTTCAAGTAGTACATAGATGTTTCTAATAAATAAATAAATATCTGGGACGTTTCCACACACGGTCACCTGACCCCAAACTAAGCAGAGCTTATACTATGGGCGTCAGAGACTGATATGCATACATAGATATTTTTAAATACATAATCACACCCAGACACGATTTCTTGATCTAATCTTATGGGTAATTTATTAATGTACAAAATTATTCAAAAAATAATAGTGTTTTAATATTTTTATCCAATTAGATTTTGGAAAATGAGTAAATGGTGTTTCTTCCTTTTTGTAAACGTATATACGAGATACCCAAAAATGCGTGTAAATTTTTCCTTACTCTCAATATCTCAAGCAAGAGGTGAATTCTGCTGAAATTTGTTCCCGTCCTATAGTGTTATGGACCGAGAAAAGTGCTTTAGAAAAAATATGTATGGCCTTAAGAAAACAAGTTGAAAGTTATCGGCCATATTATGTCTGCGGTAACCCTGAGGGACCTTCCCTGAACATCCTGAAAGTATTACTCTCTTACTCCATCTGAGCAATAGAGTCGTTTAGCTATGATGCATGCATATTATGCATCGATTATTTTGTATAGTATATTGTCTTTTATTTGCACGAACACTACACATATGAAATAAAACTAATTTTACGGATTAAACTCGCGTGTAGGTATTATTATTCTAAACATATTATTATTGAGAGATCCGACGTTTTGAGCTCTTTACAGCGCTCGTGGTCACGGGCAAGACAAGATGACAATTTGTCTACATAAGAAATTTATTTTTATTCTCTATTTAAAAAAAAATGGTAAAACTAACACAACCAAAAAATAATGTTGATCAAAAGTTAATTATTTTAAAGTTAATTTAATTAAGAAACCTATTGTGTTGAAATTGTTCTATTGTACTAAAAGGGTCTTTGTTCCGAACCGATAAAAGTACTGCTTTAAAGCAAATACGTGAGCCCTAAAACAGTGCTAAACCGCTTTATGCAAGATGAGCTCAATAAGCGTTTCGTTAAAAATTACTTTTTTTATGTGTCAACGCGAGCCGAAACCTATTCCTGTCCTTAATGTTCGAGGAAATTACCTATTTCACGCTTAGATGGAAACAGTATGACTTGAACATATAGTCACCTACTTAGCATAACGATTTCCTTTAATATTCAAGGTTATGTACTTAGCGCCGGGAAAATCAGAAAAATTTAAGGAAAAGAGCTATTGCTGTTTTATAAACTTAAGCATTTAGTATATCTATAAAATACTCTTTTTTGCACAAAGTGGCTAAATCTTAGGCAATCTTATCGCTATTTCAGATAATTCAAAAAGTGAAAAAAGATATTGTTTACGTTGTACCTACTCAGTTATCAAAGACCGTATATCAAAGCATTTCGTTGAGGTTTCTCAAAAAAGTTCATAGATTAGGATGTGTTTAAACCATTAAAAACTTCCGTTCCGCATTGTGATTCGCATTTGATGTTGCATTTGTGAGCAACAAAACCAAATTCTATAACAACACATCTTAATAAAGCGTTAGCATTACCGCATCCTATGCCTACCGATCCCCTGACACCTTAAAGATTAGCAGCAGAGCCACGAAACACAAAGGGGTGGGCCCAACTAAAACGGGCACAGTTTGTTTAATCCCCTGCGTACATATAAATGAAGATGTATTTTATTTGCCGATTCCCACCACAATAAGACTGCTTCGAGTAAGCTGGGGTCCCTCGAAGCCTTTCGGAATAAATTATCCCTCATCGGCATCCTTTGTTCCCAGTCATCGCGGCCTTGCATGGTAGGTACTACGGTGCGAACATAAAAGTTTTAACGAGCCACCTAAAGAAATGACAGTTACAAATTTTCTAGCGGTACGGGGGAACTAATGTGCCATCCGCTCTTATGAGAATATAAACATGGGAAAAACAATTTTGAAGCGCCTTCTTAGCACGGCGGGGGAGCCAGGAATCACAAGAGCGGTGCTGTCGTTGGAACAAAATAAACTAACGACGTTCGTAAAGCTCCATATGCAATATACAACACGATCTGCTTTTGATTAAATACCAGCTCTGTTCATTGTGCGCTGTTTTCTTAGAATTTCCAGCTTTTGGAAGCTTTCAATAGTGAGGCTGACATTGTTTTGTTTGGATTCTTGGTATTTCAATTAATGTAAGTAGAACGAATTTCAGTTTAAATTATTCAACTCTACCCTCTATTCAAACATATTGTCACTATAATTCGAAATTGACCTGTATTGACTGTATTGATCAGTAATTATAGCTATTAACCAAATTCAATATCAAAGAGTCTGAATTAAATACATACGTAACAATTCATATACTATAGTATTCATGAGACCAATATAGATACATGATTGATTGAAGTGTGATTTTATAAAATTCGATAGGAGTAAGTAAATCAAGAAATCCAATTCCGAATTATGATAACTTCGATTAAATAGTACACCAAAAAATCAAGTAATTTGAAATAATTTCCGGCATTAAATAACATTTTTAATATCATATAATTAGGTACTACGTAGGTGTCCACCACACTCCTTGTGAAGCAAAATTAAATTGATTCGAATTAAAAAAGATATTTTTTTAGTAATTTTGTCGCGTCATAAGTCTGTTATTACGTTCCTATCATTATTATTGTATCAACTTAAGTACCAGACACTTCTCAAAATAACTTAAAATCAGTTTCTGTAAGCTCAACATCGCTCTGGATATGTATGTTCGATGAGGAGAAAATTGGTAACCTGTCTAATCTATAATTACTGTGAAACTCAGAACCTACTATATGCTATTACCGTTCATGAAGCATGAAAACATGAAACGAACGTTTAAAGAAATACTTAACTTGTATACTCTCCAAATGGAGGATCAGATAAAATAAATAATTTACATAAAACAAAATTCAACATTAATAAATCCTAAATTCTCGGTTTCGTGTCATAGTCATAGAAGCCAGCCTATTATTATTGTCAAATGTATATTTAATAAACTCACGAAGACAAGGACACAGAAACAGTACAGCAATTACTTGATGACACGGCTTAATGACCAGCCAGTGTCCTCAATAATATAGGTATGTCAGGCACTATCTCTTAATACGTAACATTGAACTTTTTTACGCGTACACAACCAAAAAAGTTAAGATTTTTAGCTTGAGTGTTTTAATTTCCTTGGACTTCCTTACATGGACCAAAATAACGTTCTTATCTTCGATTACGATAAGTTTCATGGAAACATTGATGACACATTTCAACCGAGGTATTGTCTGTCTTCGGTACGGAAGTACCTTTGAGAAAGAAGTATAAGTGGATATAGCACGTACCAATGTTAGTTGGAGGAATCAACAATAATTTAATAAGGCTCTGGTTTTTCTGACAAACTGGTACTAGCATTTATTATTTCCAAAGAAAGTAAACGTCATTTCTCGTCGCTTCAACCGCTAATGAGGCGCCAAAAACTATTTCTAAATCCCTCAAATCCCACTTTCACAGTTAATATAACCGGCGCCAACCATGAGATTACTGGCTGGCATTAAAGGTGCTTAACAGCAAAGCTCTTTGGACACGCAAGTTATAAAACAAGATGAACTTTGATCTAGGGTCGGACTCGCAATCAATCACTCCAAATTTCTCTCTGCTTAGTTTAATCGCATGGATTTTCCGCTTTGCGATCGACTGTTATTGTCACAAGAACGATTGTTTTTGTAGAAATCCAATGATTAGATATTTGGAGGAATATCATCATCATCATCAGCCCATATACATACAACCCCCACTGATGGGTCACGGGCCTACCCTAAACTGGGGCGAGGGAGGAAAATCAAGGCGCCTATTAGTTTTCAAGCAGAGGAGAAGTTATTCGAAGTTAACTGGTTTCTGTATAGCAAAAGTGCAGGTATTTCCGTGATCAAAAGACTACTTTATAAAATTACAGGCACGGTGTTCATAATTAGGTATACCAGGTATCTTATATCCTGAATGGTAAGCGTACCTTTAGAAACGGAAGAACGCGGAAACGCTACGAGCATGAATGATGACTGACGCTCTCTTTGTTTGAATTTTAACCTCAAGACTCGAATGCAGGGGTTTATAAAGTTTTCAATAGACCTTTGTGAAAAGGGGAGGAAAATACTGAGTTTCTTACATTTTGGAAGCTTAACTGTGCATCCAACATTGATCAGGTTTCCTTAAACGTCCTTAATTTAAACGGCTACGCTTGACTTATTTGTCTTCAGAATTATTGAATTGATAGTCGAAGACACCCTCAGACTATAAATTTATTAGGTAACTAGGTAGAGGAGAGAAGCTAGAAATAGTAGCCTTTTGCAAAACGGTTAGCTAAATGTTAAACTGTTTCGTGCGGAGTTTATTGCGCGGGGAATCGGGCTTAAAATAAAGCTTGTTAATAAAATGTCTTGAACAGAAAGAGTTAATATTTAACATGAAATTTAGTTGGCATTTTAATATTATGGCTATGTTGAAGAATTTGTTACAAATGTGTGCAGCAGTAACGCTATTATAATAATCTTTCTTTTTCGTTTTTTTAATTATAAATAGCGTACAAATACGAACACAATAAATTTATATTAAAAGGATTTATTATAACTTTACTGGTTTATTTGTATGCAAGTATAGACAGTCCCTAAAAATATAATTTGTTTAAGGCGGGTAGAACTTTTCAAAACGAAATTCCATTGAAATCCATTGTTACTACCAAACTAACTTCATCAATTCCGCCTGAAATGTATAGGCGCACCTTAGTTCAAAACAGATTAGCCGTCTGGCCGGAATAAATCGTTTACCGCCGATATCCATCAGGTATTATAACAAAAGAAAGCGTAGGTGAGTACTTACCGAATTTACCGTCGGTGCCTTTGAAGGCGCGGCCTCGGGCTCAGGGCACGCAACAGGCTCCGCTACGGGGGTCACACACAACTACTCTACAAGCATAATTCCACACAGGATTTGAGCACTGGTCCTGATATTCGTCCGACGGACTGGCGCGGCGTTCGCCCGCCGCGGTCGCGCGTTTGAGTCTGGGCGGCGCGCACAACCCCCCGCCCGCCCTACTGCCTAACCGAACCTCCGTTCGTTTAGCATTCGCGCCCTTTGTGACACTTGAAACCGTTCACAAACGAACCTTTTCGGCGTCGGCAAATATGACAATAAAACAGCGAGCACGGTAATTAGAGTGTGGCTTTTTTCAAGCAGTGCGCAAATAAGTGGAACGTCGCCGGATTTAACTTTAAATCAAAGGGGTGCTTTTGCTACCGAAATAAAAATAAAAATTTTTGCATGACACGAAAAAAATAATGCAACACGTATGTAATGACATTACACAGTATCAATGAGTCATTCGCTCTGCTTCGTTACGCATAAGTAGACATTAGGTACAAACAGATATAGCTTATAAAATCAAATGGTTCTACAACATATTTTCATTTGTTAAATATTTTTATAAACAGCAATACTTTATTTATTTATTCAAAATCCACAGCTCTTAAATAAAAATTCAGATAATAATAATAATAATACTGTTTTAATATCATTCTAATCCAATTTGATAGTTAAGTTTTATTGTGTACTAGCTTTCCGCCCGCGACTTCGTCCGTGTAGAGAAGTTTTACGGGTAAAACATTACTTTTTTATAGCGCAGTCGGTTAAAAAGTAGCCCATAGGCTACTTTATAGTACAGAGAGCCTGAAAAAGGACATATCCTTTTTCAGGCTCGGGACTATGTCTGTACCAAATTTCATTCAAATCGGTTCAGTACTATATGCGTGAAAGCGTAACAGACAGACAGACAGAGTTACTTTCGGATTTATAATATTAGTAAGGAATTGTCCAGGAATAAAAATAATAAAACTTACGTTCCACTCCACAGAGTTAATATAATAATGTATTCATGAGCTCTATAAGTTTGTTTGTAATAGTTACTACATATTTCAACCAGTTAAATCTCAAACAGATGATAATTGCAGTTATTCAAAATTATATTTCCATTTGTTTGGGTTGTCTGATAGAATAATGAAAACAATATGCCGCAGCAAAACATAATATTATTTGCTACAATTATAATGAATTCAAACCCCGCTTGAAACATATTGATATCGGACTGTCTGTCCAAAATAATAAACCAAATTACACGTACATTTTTCGTTTGATTCCGTGCGCGTGGTCAGAAATAGGATTAATTGCAACAATCCTTCTTAGTAGATGTGCAGCGAAATGCACTTCCAACTTATTTATCCTCACAATCTGTTACTCGTTGCAATCGATTAGTGCTTAGAGCTTCTAGTGTTGGACCGCACACTCTATCATTGCAACGGATCGCCACTCCGGTCGGCGCTTACGACGCATCCACACCGCAGGCACTTTTATTTTGAGGAAACATTTTGTAACAATGATAATATATTAAAATATTGAAGAATGCCAAAAGGTATTCCGCTTCATATTTTAAGGGGTTAATTTATTTAACTGCTGTAGTGACAGTGTAATAGAAGTTTATCGCTCAAAACTGATACTCCACACAAATAATAGGCAATACCTACTTTGACTAATATACAAAAAATAAACATTATTGAACAGTCGTAAATTATATAGCTTTCCGCCCGCGGTTCCGTCCAAATGAAGTCGTTTATCGAGTAAAATGTAAAGTGAGGATAATGTTTTATTATCCCCGCGTCAAATAGCGCCGTCAAGAACTACCTATATTACATATACTCAGTACCTCGCCTATATCTTTCCAGGCTTTAAATTATTCAAAATAAAAAATAAATATAAAAACCATTTATTGCCTCAATAAAAAAACATTAAAATAAACATTTACAACTTATACAAATAAACATTTACAACTTATACATAAAATTAAGACAAATTGTTAAGACAAACGGAGGAGGTTCAGCTCGTGCGGTCGCAGGGAGAGGCCCCGTGCCCGCGCTGGTTTTCAACTTCCCCCGGCTCTCAGGGATACTACATATACATATTTGTGTTACATATTTCATTTATATCAGTTCAGTAGTTATTTCCAACATAACATAGCGCATATGTTATGTTGGAACCTGTTTGCTACGAGTATCTTATGTTACACCGAATAATACGAGAAAAGATCCTCTATAAATATTACCGCAGTGTGCATGCACCTACGGAAAATATTATTTACGTTTCAGTCTGGAAACATGCGGACTCCATTTAGTACTGCATCTATTAGAATACGTTCACTTTGGTATTAAAATTAATGCGACGTTTGAATGTATCTTTAGCAGAGCACTTAGACAGGGTAACTTTGAAATAAATATTTAACGTCAGTTTATAATTTGCATTCAACTATTCTTACATCAAGTAACAATAATGCTGACCTACATAGGAATTAGGTATGTACGATTGGGAAATCTTTAATTTAAGGTAATAATTAATTCAAATCAGGGAAATGGTACAGTTATTTCTTAATATGCATTTTCAATAAAGTAAATTAACCCTCTCTAATAACCGGAGCGCAGCTCTATCGTGCTCTCTCGAGTTTTCTTGGAAAACGTTTATTTTAAATTACCACAGTACGATAACAGACTTAATAACTTTTCTTTTAGACCTCATTTAAATAGAATGTTAATAGTCTTATGGTAGTTTTAATATGGACTCATCTATATTTTGATTCTAGAATTCTGATGGAACATTATTGATTTAGCCGTAAGTCGAAATTACACATGACCGAATTCATACATTCACGAGTATAACTAATAATTACATCGTAATTCTTACGTTAGGATTTCACTTAAACATAATATCACAATTTAATTAGACCCTTATTAGTAATATTACTATTTTTTTTCTCTTCTTGTAAGTCGTCGTGTCGTCATATAAGTTGGCCTAAATTTTATTCTTTTACTAGTTTCATAATATAACTATCCTTAATTTTTATTTTGTGTTGTTTTGTTTCAAGTCAGTGCTGTGTGGACCTTTAAAGGGTAGGTATATGTATATGTTGTGTGTCCTTATGAATGTTATTTTAAGTTATTTTGTATATGTATACTGTTGGTGTGCCTTTTTAAATAAATAAATAAACCCTTGGTATTATTAATACTAAGAATATATTACTAGTGACCCGCCCTCGCTTCGCTTCGGGTATATTATACATAAAAACCTTCCTCTTAAATCCCTCCATCTATTAAAAAAACCGCATCGAAATCCGTTATGTAGTTTTAGAGATTTAAGCCTAATATACGGACCGACAGGTGCGGGAAGCGACTTTGCTTTAAAGTATGTAGTGATTGTTACTGGCATGAAAAAAAAACAATTTAAATGAAAATTCCGCATGTGTTATTCTACCGTTTCCATTTATATTTATCCTTACAAAAACTAATTCAATAAACAAATACTGTTAACTGAATGGTTGAACCAAGATGTTATGAAAGTAATCACTGAATTGAAAAATATGAAGAAAAACAGTAATTACAAAACTCAGTCGTCTTTAAATTTTTCATAAGGTATTATTACATCTCGATGATTCTCTATAGGTTCGCCGAAGAAAAGAACTTCGTTCGCCTTCGTGTTATTATAAAGAATGTTTTCCTTTTAAAATGGAAAAAGCACAGCCTTTTCCAATTGAGGTTTTTTTAAATACAACAAAAATATTTGATGTTAAACAAAAAGGAACGATATTGCAATTTTATTATAAACTGTTCACGGCAATATTCACTGTCCCCAATGAATTTTGATACTTTTGAAATCAATCCTATGTTGACCGCTTGGGAAATCAAAAAGGGTAACATTAACATCAAAATGTTTGTGCACCTCTATTAATCACGCCTTATTTATGTTTCTGCGAAGGAGGTTACAAAGGATATTTCATATTGTTTCCCTTACCACTAAAATTCGCTAGTGGATTCGCCATGGAATGAAGAGTGATGACTGTTGCGATGAAAATGTTATCATAAAATGTTCTATGCACTTATACGGGATCTTTACAATGTACTCGTTTACATTGCCTGTTGTCGACATTGCTTTTTGCCCACATATTAATTTTAAGAAACGTGCCAAATTCAACCAATCTTTTCTTATCTTGATAAATCCATATACCCATAAGCTTATCTTTATGGGCCACCTAAATAATGGTAAAGGTACCCCATCAGGATAAAATGGCTTGGAAATTCTTATAAAACATCAAAGTCTTACGTAGGCAGCCAAGAAATTGCCCTCAGAAGTTCATTAATGTTAAAGAACGTACTTAAGTCAGCATTGTTAATTCAGGACTACATTTTATCACTAACTGGAAAATGTACAACAAAAATTATTTTATTTATATATTGTACAGCCAGAGAAGAGAAAAGAAGAGAGTGATTACGGGTCACGGTTACATTATTTTTGTTCCTGAAGTGAACATGTGTCTTGCCTTATTCACCCTTCCGAGGTCACATCGAACCCTCACACGTCCTCACAGCACTATAAATTCTGACTGTCTCTAGTTGTTCACTTTGAGAATAAATAGACAAACGAAACAAACTTCACAAACCCCCAGAGAGAGTTTTCAGTTTGAAAAGTCCACTATTGGGACGCGGCTTCAGAATAAATACTGGCCGCAAAGCTGATTGGAATCTTCACTCTGCATCACTTTTAGAATAAGGCCTGAAAAAACAAAGCCATTTTTAAACATAAATTGAGGGGACATTTTGTTTCATAAACTTTGTTTATGGTAACTATCATATTTATGTTTATAAATGTAGGCAGGATCTGAGATACACAAGTAGGTATTCGTGACTGTAAATGTCCGTATATTGTATAAGGTAAACTTATTATCTTATGTCTTTTTCATATTATTCTGTACTGATTTGTGTGTTTGTGATATTTCTTTGTCCAACGTAAAATTAACAGTTAAAAATAAAACAATAGAAGAGACCGAACTCAAAATCATACCTAGCAACAACGGGTTAATAACATTTACCTATTTGTATTCATGATTACTAAAGGCTAAATACGGATAATAATATTTGATATGAGTTCAGTGAGTTTATGAGTAGGTAGTAACGAAAACAAAAGTTTGGACTGTCCACACCCCATCGTGTAGTGTGGGTTGATATTGGGAACGACAGGTGTTCAGATTCTAATCCAATCGTTTGCGTGGCTTTCAAATGGAATCACGTGAAATAAAATAAAATCAGAAAGTAAAACAACAGCTTACGTGGTTGCCGTGGATGTTTCATACATATTCAACGGTAGTCACGTAACCAACGAATTAGGCAGAAATGTTAACTCCGCCGCGTGGGAGTTAGTTCAAACATAGTTCACTAATTCTTTTTTTAGGTCTGTTAAAACGTTTGCACTGTGAAAACTAAAATGTTTTAGAAACCAAAGTAATATGTTCACTTTGTTTAATTAAATGCTTACAAGTAGACTATTCTCATTTTAACACTGATTTCCCTCTGGATAAAATTATGACAACTTTATCAATTTAAGATTGTCGAAATAGTTCTAGAAAAACAGTTAATGACGCTATTTTTGATTGTTTTAGCATCGAAATAGACCTTAGGTCTACAGAAAGCATTGTAAACTTAAGTGAAGAGGTTTTATGCGAATTCGAAGAAAATTTAATGCTTAACACTAAAGTATTCATACATGGCATAAACTGGCTGACTGAGAGAAAAACCAATTTAATAGAGTTATGCCAATGTCAGTGCAAGGTAGACATCAAACCAAAGCTATCGTTTTCTTAGATGTTAAGCATACTCTAATTAACCGAGATTAATTAATTGCTTAGTGTTCCCGACCGCGTGTTCTAGATGCGGTTCCGTCGGAAATCGAAACAACGTTCCAATAAAGCGGTTGTTAATTTAAACCAATCCTTATTAACTAACTACTGAACATCAACTGCAAGAACATCTTAATCTGGAATTGGATTGCACCAAAAGTTCAAATTTAAGTCCTAATACTTTTTAAATAAAACAAATTAATGTTAGCGCAAATAATAGGTAATATACTATAGTATACTAATACGTTTATGTATTTAGGTAAGCAGTTTAAACTATTTCGACAATTTATTTACAGTTCAAGCCATTGAATGTGAAAGAATAAATTTACTTTTAAAGTCCCAATTTGTGAAAGGTTTAATCAATGATTTTGATTATGACAGTTTCGTTTCGTTAGATCTGTTTCAACCGCGTATATAAAGAAATTTATATGTGTTTAAGATCGTCCAAAATATAACTTTAACACGTTTGCTTATCAAAGCCATTTAAGTTTAACTAATAGATAATCTAATCAACAATCACTTAAAGATATCAATATTATTCTGGTAAGAGCGTCCATATTATCATGGGTCCATCTACCTGTATGGTACCTCCCTTCACCCTAACTAATACTTCCTGAGATACACTAGCACGGCTATTTATGTTGGAATCCCAACTGTGCCTGAGGGACCATGCATTATGGGCCACAGTCGCTACGGGAAAACCAAAACTGCCCTCACATTATGGTAAAGGTATTCATTGCTATTTCTCTGTAATATAACACACAACCCGGAAAAAAAAACTAAATAAATATACTTAGGTCTGACAGAAATGAACTATGCAAGAATTATGTTTCATTTTAATCTTAGTAATATATTTCTAGCGCTATATCTAGACACACGGCAATGTGGCAAGCCAAATTTAAGCGAAGGGACTAGCTAGTTAGCGCAAAAAATAAAAGTTATGTTTTCTGTGGTCAAGTGTATATTACACGAACATCTTGGTGCCACTTTAGACCCTTCGATAACTCAAAACCTCTTAAACGTAACACATAAAACTACGAGCGTTTAAATCTAACCTACTGTAAAATCTCACAAGTTTAAAAAATAACAGCGATTGTTAGATAGTTGTCTTAGAAAACAAAGAAATTTAGTTTAATACTTGTTAATAATATTATTTTGTTCCTTTACATATTTAGATGTTGCACAGAACTTGGCGCTAATTTATATCTTCTTTTTTTTTGCTGCGAAGCCCACAAGCAAGCAAATTTTTTTATTTGAACTTGGCTCTCATTTTTTACAATTATATTTGTGGTAGGATCTCGTCTTCACCGAGTATTTAACCTTTTTCCACGCATAAAGTCAAGTAGAATGCCGAGAACAGCTCATTAAAGTATTATTACTAGTATTATCATTGCATCTTTGAGCCTCACAATGCTGATGTTACATTATTTTTGCGGTCGCTTACCAACTAAAAGTAATAAAATACTGTTCATAAATTCAAGTTACAGAACTATAACACACCAACCATGTTATCTTCCTACAAGCTCATTAGTGCTGATTAATCTGAAAACATATCCAGTATTAACTTCTAAAGTAAGTCCAAGGGTAGGACACCAACTGAAATGAAAGCAGTCCCTTCACAACGTGTCGGAGACGGATTCGAATTCGGAAACTATGTTTCGTCTCTTTCTTGCCTTGAATGATTGACGGTGACAGAGCATAGATTTTCCGAACCCGAAAGTCGTAAAGACGTTGTGTATAAGGGCTGGTGAAGCAAGCGTGTAGGTCGTTAGCGGTAGCCTCCGGCACGACCTTTTTCTCCCTAACGATTGTAGGTTTTTCGTTGTATCACACTTTAGCGGGGAAAAATTGGGATGTTCCTGTGTTTCCGCTTTGATCGATAACTCATAACAAGCTTTTTATACTGTCACTTACCTCAGTGGCACAGTATAATTATGGACATCGGTAAGATAGATTTTCAATTCTATAGATTTTTTTTATGAAGGATGACCTCACTCCACCTGATGATAAGCGGTTGTTAGGTCCACATATGAGACTGGAAATGGTAGATATAATTTTTTTATATCTACCTCTACTTTTCACATTATTTTTACATTTGTATGGTTTAGTGAAAATATTCTCTGGCTCGGTGGAACAGTGGTTAGTGAACTAGGCTGGCAGTTCCAAGAGTCGTGGGATCGTGGGAAAAAAATCGAACCCCATTAAGGACAAATATTTGTGTGATGAACATTGGTATTTGTTTTTTTTTTATATTTAAGTTTATTTACGTATTCACTGTCATTTCTTATATTCGTAACACAAGTGCTTAAGCTACTGACCACAGAATCAGATCGATGTATGTTATGTTGTGAAATATTTAATTAATTTTATTAAAGTTACATATGCAACGATTTAACAAATGAAGAAGAATCAATGGTCTGCTTGATGTCAATCAGTGGTCTGCTTGATGTCAATACTATCGCTCTCCTCGCTATCACCATGTTCCTAAACTAAAAGCATTTCCGTTTTGTAAGCATCACATTTAATCTTCTTTGTAAGATAAAAAGGTGCACTGCAAACACCTATCCTATTTAAATTGGATCGGCAAAGTCTCAGCGAGATTCTCAACATAAATCGGGCAGACGTGAGACAGGAGTCACAGAATAAACTACAATCCCACTTGAAAAGAAAGCTTACTTTTGTTTACAACACTACATTTAATAATGGCACAATCAATTTTGTACTTCTTTTGTGTTTGTGTATTTTAAATCTAGCAACAAACCAAAGATTTTTCTTCCTGATCGTAATGAGTGATTAGAGCAGGCTTGACACTGTCGTTGTCGTCTCTGAATTTTAAGGGACGCGGATGGCTCCGAGTAGCCTTGTGAATACACGTCAAACTACAGATAACTTTTAATTTTGTATTAAGACCGTATTTATTTTAGAAACGATAAATTTAACTAATAATTTAATTCAGATAGAATGAATAAGCAATCAGTGAGAGAATAAATTTGTTGTTTCGACGTTATATTATTTTATAATAGGTACGCAGTACAATAATATATTTCTATACTATACTAATTTTTACCCGACTGCAAAAGTGTGTTTTGTTTCTTTCAGTTATGTTATAATTTTATATTGTTATAAAAATTAATACCTAAGTAAGTTTTCCTCTTATAATTTGACTGCTCCGACACGTACCACTGTGTTTTACAACTTTTGAAATTCACATGTACGATTATTCGTCGCTATAACGGTGAAGGAAAAAAATCGTCAGGAAACCAACCTGCACACCTATGAAGAAATTTTAAGGTTGTATACTTGTGTAGTCGACCAACCTCCACTTGGCCAGCGTAGTTGACTAAGGCCTAACGCCCTAGATTAGGGTAGGCCCGTGCCCCAGAAGTGGAGTCGTAAATGGGTTGATGATGAATTCGACTGCAAGATCTACAACGATTTATTTTACTAATTTAGAAAGTAAGTACACTCCCGAACTCTAGTTGGTATGCACATGAATAAAATTCTTATAGCTACTGTTCGATACGTGAGACATTGCTATGACTTTCTTATAGGAGCTAAACGTAATATCTACTGCATAGAAAGTTTCCGTCAAGATCCGAAAACAAAAAAGTACGTAACAAGTGTTCCTGGTTTTCATTACATATTTTATAGTCACCCTCTTTTTACGATATGGTCAAACGTGGGTGATCAAATCGCTAAACGTCAAACGTTTATCGTTTAATGATTTGGTCACCATTAGTTGGCCACTCCATGAAACGTGAACACTTCACGAAATGGCCTACCATTTCATGAAATTATCAATTCATCGATTAGGCCACGACATCTATACTGATTGAATATCAGCTGTGATAAAAAAGCGTCGATGGTCGAGTGGTTAAGGTCGTTGCTTGCCATGCGAGAGGTCGCCAGTTCAACAAACCCCGCCAAGTAACAATGTGTTATTCAAATTTGAAATTCATATGTACCATCATTCGACGCTTTAACGGTGAAGGAAAACATCGTGAGGAAACCAGCACACCTGAGAAATTTTTCAACGGTGTGTGAAGCCATGTCAGAGGCCTACGGGCGGTTTAAAAACTCTGACACCAGGTTGTTCATCAACCATACGATAAGAAGAAGAAGAAGCTGTGATACACTTCATATCTATTTTTATGTATTATTAAATTAAGAGGTTCTATTTCGACATGTCAGCACGACGTTCACGCACTGGGGGTCATGCCAACACAGTCAAAGATGAATTGATCGAGTTATTACATAGAGGTTCATAGGTGGAGGTTTTAAAACATCTCAGCTATTCAAACATTAATCTCGTTATGGAGCTATCTTCATTAGAAACTTTCTCCTGTGCCATTAACAACGATCACCGAGACTATTAATTTCCTCGATACGAATAAACTAATAGTAGCATTGGAGCTGGAACCAAAAGCTTGAGAGTAGGGCTGTCTATTCAAATATATATATTTTAAGCAGAAGAATCGAGAAAGGAAATAAATACGAGTCCTGCAATTAAAAAGCGTCAAAATTAATAAATCAATTGAAATTATATTAGTTACTTAATTAGCCCAGAGGTATAAAAAGCACATTTGCTATAAATACATTACAATATTTAACATTTTCAAGCGATAAACGACTTGAGACGGGCGCAAACGCAGGCAGAAATATATATCGAATTTTATAGAATGATAATATACACCGTGAAATTTTAGTGGTTGTTTTCCCGTGGCAGAACGACTTGCCTTTAGTAATACTATCGAATCATGCAAATTATTCCGCAAAAAAAAAAATTTTTTTTTTTCGATTTTTCGGAATAATAATTTTCCAACTCGAAAACGAGAGAAGCTATCGTTGTTTTTGAAGATGTGACGTATTCAGGTACTGCTTGCCGCATGAAATCGATGCTTAAAGCTAAAGAAGCTCTTCACCCTAAGTCATAAAGCGGTTCGAACGTGTTTTCGAGTTACGGTTAAACCTTTCGTAAAACCGGCATTTTTTGATTCTACCAAAAAAGAACTGCACACATCTTTTGTACTACTAAGATAGAATCATTTTACTGCGGGAAAACAACCACTAAAATTTCACGGTGTATAGCCCCAGTTTAGCGTAAGCCTGCGCCCCAGCTGTGGGGACATATAGGTTTATGATGATGATGATGATGATAATATAGAAATCTCTTTACATTAAATTGTGAACATTATTTATTATTTTGCTCTGTGCCTCCAATGTCTGTATGAGATTGTGATCTGTCCTATGTATATTTGAACATATATTTGAATGTACGTATATCTACCAAGGGATGTATTAAAAGAAAATTGTTTATCTTAACAGGTAAAGTACACCAAGTCACTCAGCCCTACGATGCGCCACGATGAACTGATTCGATAAGGCAGGCCTGAACAGAGACGCGCTGGCGGACCGCCAAACCCGATTGTGTAATGTCTTCACTGGCACGCCATTCAACAGTTTTTAATACGAATCGATACCAATGTGTTGCGGGCAACCTTGACCTTATAGAGTTTCTTTCAGCACCTATGCTCTGCCACTCATGCGATGTGATCAGGGGTTTGGTGAAGAATTTTAGTATCATGTCCTGTATCCCGACGATTTCTACACCCCGACGTTTTGTTATAAAAAAAGCCGGACAAGTGGAAATCCGTTGTTTGTTGCACCCTTTAAATTTTATAATTTTAAGCTATTGCATAGCTTTTATCACGGGCTTTGAGCGCGGCGACCGAACCAAGAAATTCCGTAACGAAAAATACCTCACAATCCTCTAACGTCGTTTCAGTTCGATAGACTTCGGCACGGTGTTTGTGTGCGTGCGGTTAGACGTATTGTACGACTCTACGAAACTCGCACGAATCGAGACGAGCTGCTCCGAAATCGGACGATGCTATGCAATAGCTATACCGCGGCAGTCCCCGAGTGCCATACGTCTTTTTTTTTTAAAGATTTGTTGTTTAAGCGGCAGCAGCAATACATGTAGCACATTTGTGTAAAAATCATGTGTCAAGCTATCAACTTTTTTTATTACCTACCTACTAACCTGGCGACATACGGACACACAGACAGGGAAGTCGTAGTAACAGGTTTCCTTTTACACCCCTCGGGTGTAAATACCCTAATTAGGTGACGTATAGTGAGCAGACTCTAAATTACAGTGAAATGGTGTTTTTGACACTCGACGCGAGTCCATGGACAATAACCAATTTTTCAAGAAAATGCAAACTAGAATACTAAATAAAGTAACGAATTTTAGAAAACGACAAACTTATTTAATTTACTCTATTTTGAATTTGACTACACTTGTAACCGTGTATTGTAGGTATAGTAAGATAGGTATATTCAGTTTAATACCCACATAGAAGTAACATTTATTATTTTTCTTTGCGAACAGACTCGAGATACCATTTCATAGATCAGAAATGATATTTCCCAGAACTCTTTTCACGTCCTACTAAAGTTGGCCATGAAATTTCGTTTCTTTTTCTTTTCCTTATTTTCGCCATGATTTGTAACACAGACAAAGCACAGAACCAGTGGATCCCTTACAACCCCCTCTCATAATTTTTAAACTCACCCGCGTTATCTTACGTAATTAATTAAATAATGCGTCCATTTATATTGTTTTAACGCTAATTAGATAATAAGTCAAAAAGGAAAAGAAAGGTTTTATAAAAGCAAACTGTAAGCGTTGCCAAATACTTTTTTTTCAAAGGCTTGTGTGTACCCAACAATTGCTAGGTCTGCAGCAGTTTGTAAATTTAAAAAAATATCGATATACGCAATTGAAGAACATTCAATAATCAGTTTCTTTGTCTCAAAAAACACAACCTTTTGAATAAAAAGAAAGCAAGCTACTAAAGAAACTAGAAATGAAAGTTTTTACACCCACCCAGCGAGCTATTGGGCAAAAACAAAATGCATAAAAGAACAAAATACATCACACTCATTAATCCAAACGTAATCTATGGCCCAATCTACTCGGACAGTAACGTGTTAAGATTATCCGAAAACTGCGAGTAGTCTTTCCAACATAATGAGAGTACAGCCATAATATTTGGGGAGAAAATTGTTGCTAAAATATCTCTGTGTATTTAGGCTACGTGGTGGTTTGCTGGTAACTCCTATCCTATGAATGTTATTTTTGAATTATCCGAAAGTTTTGAAACACTCCAGGGATGGAGGGAGTCGGTACTATGTGTATATTTGGTGTGTGTGAATTAAGGAAAAGTTGGACCCAGAATACATTTTGAATATTTTTTTATTTTGAGATTTATCTGCTACGAGCATCTATCGCTCCTGGAATGTGGTCAGAGGAGTAGCGTTAGGCGGAAAGTTTAAAACGACATCAGTTCGGCTTTCGTTGGATCTTTTAACTGTGTCTATTGTCCGCCATTGGGATAGTAGATAAGGGTGAAGAGCTCTACCCAATGCTTTTGGAGAAATTGGTTGCCTCCTAAGAATTGGTAGATTTCCGAGTCCAGCTTCAGCCCTGGCGGCTGATCAAGAGTTACCAACTGTGATGGATATAGTATTACACATGTGTGTGCGTAAACACAAGCGCAATTACTGTAGCCTGAGGCCGGTTACATGAGCCGCCACCGCTGTACCATATGTAAACGGCAATATTGTCATAGTTTGAATCGACAATCCCATATGGCATATAAAAGATCAGGGGCAAGACCAGCAGCTAAATCTTACTTCCTAAGGCACAGGCGCGCATATCCCAACTTCCTGACTCTGCTGATGTCTTAACAGAACAAATCGCACAAATTTGGCTTGACCCGGGACTCGAAGAACGATCCTTTACTCTCGGTCCTCACGCGGCGCTTGCTACCATTATAAGGCGAGTTCCAAGTACTCCTGAGTCCTACATGTAGCAATGTCTAACTTACATGAAAATCCCGAATACGCCTGTCTGGCTAGACATTGTCAACAGTCAGAGAATAATTAACCTACTTCTGACCACCAAGGCCAAACGACGGTATCGCGTGCCGAGACTGCTCCACTCCATACGTCCAAATCGTTATATTGTTATACGTATTTACGTAATTATTTATACTTTTTTATATGTTGTTGACGTCTTGATTAACATCGCTTTCTAATTTCTCGGTTATAGAGTTCGCAACATCCAAATTTGACGCACGTTGACTCTTCACAAACTTTATTGCTTGCTTTGTGCTCTTTTATTTTCTAATGTCAACACTTTTAATTTCAATTTTAGCATGAATGATTTAATTCGTAGGTGGTTTACATTATCTATCATGTACCATATACTTTCAATGTGCATACAATGTAATTAGATGTTCAGCCGGGTACATTACAATTTGAAAAACTATTACTTCTGATCTGAAAATACCTACGATAAAAAGTTGTTAATCAACGAAATACAAGCACAAAACATTAGTGTTCAGACATGACTTTCACTTTTTCAAAAAAATAGAAAGCGTAACATCAAATTCGAGTTCTACTTCTTTCTATCAATACGTTGAACCACTGTGATTTAATATAATAATATCAGGTAAAGCAGAGAGCATCTGATTTCGGTATTTTACAGTTTAAAAACGGTACATTTATTTGTATATAAACAATGATTTTCATTAAGAAAACAGTCATACCTACTACCGTAGTTTGTCTATATTGCCAATGCACTAATATTAAATTCTGACTCGAAAATGTGGAATGTTCGTGAGTGCATTTGCGCTCACATGAAGGTAAATGTTAACTACTAGAAGTTACATAGAAATTCAACATAAACTTCGCTTTGATTTAATGCAAAGTGGGCGAATAGAACTATGAAGCAAGAAGCTTAAATTACCATTAGAAAAGGTCAGCGTTCAAACTTAGACAACTATTGGTTATCTAAACGGGCTCTATCAAGTGGTTCAGTTATTATTAGCCCTTGCTACAGAAACCTACATGTTCGATTAGATTCTTGATTTAGACTTTGATATTAGCAAAACATGTTTAATCACACTGTAAATTTATCATGGTAAGTTTAAATAAATAAATAATAAATAGATAAATATTACACAACATCACATACATTGATCTGATCCAGTGGTAAGAAGCTTATGCACTTGTGTTACGGTTATCAAAATCAACAGTGGACACACAAATATACTTACACCCAGACACTGACGTTCGTCACAAAAATATTAATTTGTCCCGGATGGGAATCGAACCTACGACTCTTGGAAACGTCGGTAGTGAACCTGGGTCACTAACCACTGTTATTACGGGTATACTTATAACCAGGCCAGTAGGTAATGGCAGAAAACGTTTCTAAACAAAACTGCTAGTCACAAAATAAAAAAATTGTAATTTTAGGCATTCTTTTTAATAAAGCTAATATAAGAACTTTAGGAATTCTAGTTCTAGAGCTTCTTTCGCATTCTTTCCTTCAACCATATCGCCATTTTACCGATGACCGTGTCAACAGAAGGATTCCACCCTGAGGCAATATTTGACAACGGCTACAAAATCCATGCACCCGCAGGCGGGCGTAAAAACGAGATATACCCGAGCCGCTGAAATATTCACGACCAGCTCGACCACTAATGGAAGTGGTGGATTATCCGCGAGGAGACACCGTGCCGGCACTGTGCAGGTACAGTTTTACATTTATGGTTCATGATGCAGATGTATGTGCTTATATTGTTGCGGTATGGTCTGCTGTTGGAACGAAAAACGTGGCCAAGTAGGAAGAATGGGCTACCCAAGTACGAGGTAAGGCTACCACGGTTTGCACGGAAAATCCTGTTTGTTGTTACGTATTTAACAGACTGGGATCATCAAACAACACAACTGGCTTGTATGACTATTAGTAGGAAGCGCTGCGTAAGGACCGAGGCCCCCGGGTCGAGTTCGGTGTCAGGCTAAAATATGTGTGAGCCTTTCTGTAAACAAAATAATCATTCCCAGAGTCAGGAACTGAATTGCACGCCCGTGTCTCGGAAAGCCTGTCAAGCCGGTGGTTCTGCGCCCAATCTCTCATCAGTCATGTCGGATTGGCTTCTCACCGAGCTATGAGAATAAGGGAATAGATAGTGCACTTGTATTTGTGCGCACACTTGTGCACTATAATTTGCTTCTAGCTCCTATAGCACCTAATCCTCTCCGCTCTAAGAGCACGTTATACAGTGTATAAAAAAACAAAAAAGCCTCTTTGATTACATTTAACTTTTTTTAAATTTAATTTTACTTATATTTAATAAATAAAAGAAACTCACTTCTGACGTTGCAAAAAATGAACGAATAAAGAAACGTTGCGCTGAGCTACAATAACTTAAGCCCAAACTTTCCCAAGTAAGTAAGCGAAAACGTATTCCTCATAAAGACAAGTCATGATGATCACAAGTACCCTACAACACGTGCGACAGGCGAGCAAGCCACCGGCGCCGCTGAAATATTCAGTCTCACTGATCCACTAATGGAAGTGGCAGATTATCCACTATGAGATGTCTTTTTAGCGTTGAGATTTCGCCTTTCGCCCCGCGGGAATTACTGTCGTGTAAAACGTAAAACAACTGAAGGGTGCAAAGTTTTCCATGTTGTTCGGGGTTAAACGAAGCTACGTTTTGCCTAAATATTAGGGGTGAATGCGTTGTCTCGCAATGCTGAAGAGCCAAAAAAATATGCAATGATTTAACTTTATTTAAGACCTTTTTTTTTTTTAAATCATTTTTGCTTGCGAGTAAATTATAAGTTTAACAAAAACCAATTTTAAAACTATTGAAATACATAACTGGATAGACCTAAATTCTGATAGAGATAGAATTTTTTTTTGTTAATTATGTTCAAGTTGTCCCACAATGCTGAAGAGCCAAAAAAATATGCAATGATTTAACTTTATTAAAAACTTTTTTTTTTAAATCATTTTTGCTTGCGTGTAAATTATAAGTAAGTTTAACAAAAACCAATTTTAAAACTATTGAAATACATAACTGGATAGACATAAATTCTGATAGAGATAGAATTTTTTTTTTTGTTAATTATGTTCAAGTTAACCTACAATAGAAGCCGTGTAGAAAAATCAAGACTGAGTTACCGACAACAACTTCCGGGCCATTAATAAAGCAATAACAAATGTTATATGTTGACAGCCTAACCTTCACGTGTGGGGTGAAAACGGTAAGCCACGTCTGTCCCCAAACTAGGCACAGGTATTTGACAAAACCTCGGCTTATTGCCGCTGTCCGCGGGGCGTCCGAGCCGACCTCTCGTTTCTGCCACCATTCACTTGATTGTATTTTCGCCGGGCACAATGCCAGTCAGTTTTTGCGGTGACTAGAAAAAACCACAACGTTTTTTTTAATTTACAAAAAGGCGCTCGGCTCGCTGGGCGTACCCGAAAATTGCGTGTTTTGCCAGACATTTACAGTACTTTGATTCATTGAAAATATGGATCGCCGAACTGACCGCTACCTACTTACTATTCGTTGTTTTAGTTTAACTGTAAAATTGGTAAGTGACTGATTGCACAAAAAAACGGCTTCTCCGTTTCAATATTGTGATTTGAATACGTTACCAACTTACTTATTGAATATTACTAAGTACGTACAATAATGATTTAACATGTAACTCAGAGGCAAAACATACTTTTACAATATTACAAAATTATTGATAGATAATATACCAACTACATCAGAATCGGCATATTAATCGATATGATAAAAACAACGACTTCATTGATTGAACCTGATAGAAAGCACTATGATACACACGCCTTAACATTTAATAAGGAGATTGATTCCTGATAGAAACAAAAGAAATGATTAATTTTATAACGAGCGAACACTACCTGTCGAATTTATCACGCGTTTGATCTTCGTAAGATTATATGACAAGATCACGACATCGACATCAGCGGATATCAAAACTCAGTGGGTGATCGTCAATCCAAATAAATTAGAGTATTGAACTTGAACGGACACTTTTTTTGTAAAAAGTATGTTTGTCACTTCTGGACTGATAGAAAATAGATAATAGGCTGTATTACCAGTACGTCAGAACTTACAAGTGGAGAGCCTATGTGGAGAGCCTAAAATTTTAGAGGAAATTTTACATGTAATACTTATTTAGACTAACATACATATACCTTCTAGTTAGGCTAACATATAACATTAGCAACTGAATAGTAAAAAACTGCAAAATATACCAAACTATATACAAATCCACATGCATCTTAATGATAAATATGCCATAAAATACATCAAGTGGAAGACACATCTCACAAAGAGCACCTCATGCCCATCATAAAGCACACCACAAAAACATCAATAGTTAACTCGAAAAATGTGCGTGTATTTTCCGCGTCCCTTTAAGGTGTTTGTACTTTTTTCATCGAGAATACTTTCGTGAAATATGACACGGAAATAGTTCTGAGCACTTCCCTCTTTATGTCACGCAAGAGGCCAAGCCCAGCCCGCCACCCTTGTCATCGTTCACTGTGTTATAATTTGATCCGAGAGCTCTCTGTACCGTTTTGCACCCCGTTTTATTGTACACAATGTAATAAATGGTGAAACTTCGATATCCGGCTGGTATATTATGCAGGAAAAGCCACTGAACATTTAACAGAAAATTGGCGTTTAAATACAGCGATTCGACGGATGTAGGGTCCATTATGCAATATAAGAGCCATATACGTATGTACTTGAGTTACATTAATATAATCTAAGTGAATCTTAAATTCTTAATTAAATTCCTGAGTTTGATAGATAGAAAGAGGCTATTAAGTTCCTGCAGTTGCAAGCTATTAATGGTTGAATTCTACATTAGTCACGGTGATAGGGCTGTCGCTACACATTAGGTTTTTTATTGATTTTTACCTGTATAAAAATAATTTAATTTTTCCCTTAAAAGAAATTAGACACAAAATTATCATATTATGTAGACAATAAAAGGCAATGACCAAATACTTCATTTATTTTCTAATATCATTCATATGTTAAATTATTATAATGTGAGGTTTAGTTAATCTTTACTTGAACATTATTTTAGTAAAGTTTTACTTTCCACGTCCAAACTCCAATTCACTTCATTAAGAGATTGGTTTGGTATCTTGAAGGATTGGAACAAATATTTTTTCTTAAGATTTCTTCTACAACCGACAACTAGGTACTTACAACCAACACAGCAATCTCAAATTTACGTAATAATGAATAATTAATGACCTTTACCTAAGACATCTCTGTGCGCCTTATCAGAAAGCGACTCTTCCCACCGACCTTACTTTTCTCTGCAGATTAAAATCTCAACATGCCAACCTTAACTGGACAAAAGAATTATTATTGATCGTCTGGCTAAAAAGTGAAAGCCGCCCGTTGGGTGTAAAGCCAGTTCCGTTGGCGTGGGTGACGTAGCGAGTCGCGACCCGACGGACCATAAAAAAAATTCGGACCTCAATTTCAATTCTAACATTCACTTTGACAATTACCGCTTTCTTCACTTAAATGTGTTACTTTGCTATCGACTTATGAACTCAAAAAGCAAGATAAACAGAGCTATATGTTTAAAACCACGAAACATAAAAAACATGTACATTTTTCCTTACTCGACGAATCCTCGAGTAAAACATCAACCCGTCAATCTAACCAGGCCAACATTTGCTTATACGTAAATAATAAAATCTTTTTTGCTTCAAGTTCCCTTGTATTTATATTGTACGTCTTGATTTATTTGTTTGTCTGGTGTAAAGCAATAGGCCAATTCATTTTTTCATTCATTTACAGTTCACTCACGAGCGGTGGTAGAATCACTTATCAATTACTTATTTATTTACTGTACCGACTATTTAAAAGTGCGTGTAAATGCCTATATAAATAAAGGAATTTTGACTTTGACTTAGTGCGGTCGCGGAGATTAATATGGCTATTAGGTGGCGGAAATAGTTGATAGAATTTGGCAGAACCCACATCATCATCCAGAGCGAACCCAGCTGCTGGGGTGAGAGAGAAAAATTGACTACTGTTCCGCCTTCCCAATGCACATTTTTTATCACATTTTACCCGATAGCTACGGGTAGCGCCACCACCGGTAGTGATCAAACACTATCGGCCCGCAAACATTTATTTACAGAAATGTTATACAGAATACACCTGGATAGCTCAGTTGTTAGTTGTTGTTGATATCGGAAGATCAGTGGTTTAAATCCCTGTTCAGGCGGGTTCATGAATGCGAATTTCTTTTTCCAAATTTTAAATTAACCTCGGGTTTTGGTCGGTAGAAGTACGACACGGTTTCCAGGCAATGTGGCATCGTATAAATATGTTACGGGAGGTAAGTTTGAGATACAGAATAGTCTACTATGCCGAAGTAGTATTAGTTTTGTTTTTAAGTTTGCGATTGCCTTAGATCCACTGGTATACACAACAATGTCTAAAACAAATAAGTATGACTAAATACTTTGTCACCAAGAAAGCTTTTAGTAAAAGCAAATAATGTCTACTTATTCCTACTGAGGTCGTAATGACCATTCTAAACCATTTAAGAGGTAAACGACTCTCTCGGCTCCTGTTTTTACTATGCTCTTAGCCGAGCTAATGAAGCAAACTGCCATTGTCCAAGCAAACGTAACAAACGCCCCTAATTACGCCACACCAATTCTTAGAGCGCAAACATTTAAAATGATGGATCTGTCAAGATGAAAAATAAAAACATTTGGGGACTTTCATTTGACCGTTCATTAGGGCGTGAATTCACGAAAAGGTTTACACACAGTTTTTGCGTTGGTCGTCAACCTGTGCTTGACGCCACTATAAATGGATTCTTGGAAGTTTGCGTTTATAAAAAGTTAAACTGCTTTGGTCTAGAAACATTATAGGCTTAAGGCGGTCTAATCCGACATCGCTCAAACTCTAGCGACGCAGTTTGACCCCAGGGGTCGTCTGGTTAATGCTACAAATTAACTAAATTAAAAGCTTCTGGCATCATCGCTGTTAGACATATTTATGTGATTTGTTTCTTATAGAATTTAAGAATAAAATATTCACTTATTCAATGTATATTAAAAGGGTTAGTGTACTTGAAGCCTTTTTTTACTGAGGAGACTAAATAATGTATGCAATATTGTGTAATGCAACATTTATGATATCTTCCGCATTTCGTTTTATAAAAGCAATAGTTATGAAGCCAATGTAAAATTTATAGTATAGGCGAGGGTCATCCGCGCACCGCAAATATAATGATGATGGTAAGGCTAAGCGATTAACGTAGTAAGTCAGGAGAAAAAACAATTATATACGAGTTCTATGTTTTATCTTAAAAAGTTTGACAAGTGATGGATTCATGGGCAGTTTGCTATTTTTAGCTTTCCCATTTCAGTACGTGCGATTCAGTGTTTCCGCACTTTGCATACATAACGACCACCTAGCTTTGGTTCGTGCGATTTTCCTGTGGTTTTTGAATAATTATGGACTAGCTCTTTTATGAACCTAAATGCCTAGTAGAAAAGTACCCATTACTTTTTTGTGATTGAGGAAATAACTTAACTTTAAAACGATATCAGAAAATAATTATGTTTTTTTAAGTATAATTTTATTTTTGTATGTAACTTTTTATAGGCATAGAGGAAATAGGAGATTGTAACTCAATTTGCGATACGGACCTAATAAAAAATATTCTTTGTCCCAATTTTTAGGGTTCCGTAGCCAAAATGGCAAAAACGGAACCCTTATAGTTTCGTCATGTCCGTCTGTCCGTCTGTCCGTCTGTCACAGCCGATTTACTCGGAAACTATAAGTACTACAGTGATGAAATTTGATGGGAATATGTGTTGTATGAACCGCTACAAAAATATGACACTAAATAGTAAAAAAAAGAATTGGGGGTGGGGCCCCCCATACATGTAACTGAGGGATGAAATTTTTTTTTTCGATGTACATACCCGTGTGGGGTATCAATGGAAAGGTCTTTTAAAATGATATAAAGTTTTCTAAAAAACATTTTTCTTAAAGTGAACGGTTTTTGAGATATCAGCTCTCAAAGTCGTAAAAAGTATGTCCCCCCCCTCTATTTTTATAACTACGGGGTATAAAATTCTAAAAAAAATAGAGGTGATGCATGCTAATTAACTCTTTCAACGATTTTTGGTTTGATCAAAGTATCTCTTATAGTTTTTGAGATAGGTTGATTTTTATTATATTTGCTGCTACGGAACCCTTTGTGCGCGAGCCCGACTCGCACTTGGCCGGTTTTTTTCAATTGACAAGTTGATACTACCTGCCACAAAGAAATGAGAAATATAAATTAACAACTGATTAATGATTCAACTATCAAAAACAGTTTAAAGATTCAATTAAATAAATTTCATTCGGTACATTGCTCGCGTCGATCGATTCGGCAATCAGTTCTATAATTGCATGCCAAAGGTCGGAGGAGAGATGGCAGTAGACAATAGATCGGACAGTGAAGATTTAATCTTGAGCATCTATGATAATGTATTAGATGTTTGACCTGCATGTACCTACAACATTATAGTATCTATACAAAACCTATTAGAACGAGAGAAATTGATTCTGTGCGAATATCTTATTATGATACTCATTGTTTGCTTTTAGATAGCTGAAAAACCAAAAGTGTTCCGGCCTTCTTTGAGTGCGAATACGCACGTCACACTGTTTATTTTTTCTTTTTTCGCCTATTCCATGTAAGTACGACATTTTTATTATGTTTTTCAATGTTCTAATTGAAACATTTGTACGATATCCAATGTTACTAACGAATTCTAACGGAACGTATTTTTTATTTAAGAAGGAGCTCACGCTCATGGCCGTCAAATTATTTTTATGTAAACATCGACATGGATTCTACGAAGTGCCACTTACTAGTAAATATAAATTCTGAAATATTTATCCTGGGTAAAGAGCGAACACGCCAGGAACTTTTACAAGAAGCTACAGTAGAAGCTCCGTTACAATTGCCGGAAGTATTGAATAGCACTAAACAATATAATGTCATATCCGTATTCTAGAGTGAATTATATGAATATACCTACTGACATCTTGAAATTGGGACTAATGAGTCTCGAGAAACTCGATTAGTATGTATGTGAAAGTTTGCCATATAGAAAACTTAGTCACAAGGTAAATTACTGACACAATTATTTTTTTATGATCTGTACTATAGATTTACAGTATTCTATCAAGAATTAAATCTTATTTAGATTAATCTAGCGACTCGCCATCATCTACACACATACATAAAATCACGCCTTTTTCCAAATTTCACTACACTCTACCTATTTAAAAAATCGTATTTTTAAAGATCTATGCATATATAAATTGGGTAGGACAGACATGGGACTGACTTTTACTACTGAAATTGTTGTTAATTGGTAACCGATATAATATTGTGTACCCTTACGTCATAGGACATCTCCTATACATGTATGTATTGTATTGAATACGCCAGTACAATGTGTAGGTACTGATGCCTACTGATTACTTGGTTACCCATTAATGGAACAACGTCATTATCGTAACATAAATGGGCACTGTCAGTTAACTTTGCTTTTTTTGCTCATAACTTGAGAGTTTGTGTTATTGAACAAATCCGGTCCAAGTTCGAATCGTACTCGCCTTCCTGAGTAACTTGCAAACAAGTTGTGTAGATTATATTTATTTATTTATTAATTTTATGACAAAATAAGGCTATTATTGTTATTTATATGAAAACTTGTCGTATCACTTTGTGTTGAAGAAAAATAACAGTCCATGACAGAAGAAACAATCTTATATATTATTAAGAAATAAAGATAAAGTAAAGGAAAACATAATTGTTTCATGACTGGCTAACTATATGAAAAAGTAATGTTATGCGAAGGAGCCTAAATGTATACTTCAACACTTATTACTAATTCTTATTTGTTCAATCTTTACGAGCTTCTAAGTGGCACACAAATTTCCATACACAGCCATTCATAATTTTCTCTAGACACAAAAGCATTCATACTTTAGAGCGTAACGCCTCAAAAACGCTTAATGCCTCCAACTTCACTTCCTAACTTGGCGTGTAATCAACCACCGAAACTTTAACGTTTCTATAAAGTAGGCTCTATTACGTGTGCTTAAGGTTTATTCGGTAGTTTTTAAACCGCTTTCACATTCGGACGCTCAAAAAATTGGTGGTTCGTCTTTTATTTTTACTCCGACTCGAATGGAGCAGGTAGCCATTACCGCTGCAGTGGCAAATTATTGTGACGTTTCCGATGCTCCCTCGTTGTTGCGTCGTAACTCTCCAGAATGATTATGCACGTAACAATTAATTGCAGGTAAATGCTACAATTACGGCCTTTAAACAACGGCGGATTGTGAGTTCTGACGTTGATGAGAAATTCTTGGGAATAACGACTTGTGTGGTCGTTGTGTCTGACACATTACACAGTGTTTGTATTTCTATTACCACTGTCACCTGTGGTACATGACTTTATTATGCCGGAAAAGGAACAAACTGTATGATTTCATATGTGATGCTATTTCGAGATGTAGAGTCTTAGAGAAAAAGAACTTAATATTACAAAACATTTTTATTTACATTAACATTATACCTATGATACTAGACATTTATTTAAATTGAACACAACATAAATAAAAATACACAATAAATTATACGTAGGAATATTTGACAATTCACAGCGACATTCCTTTGATTGAACTACTTTTGTTCTCAGCTTTAAGTGCTCGAATACCTATTTCACAAAATAGGCAAAATTAAACAATCTAATGTGTATACAGGTACTAAATAACATCAATGACAGACAAATTATTATAAATATTTATTTTCTTTACAATTACTTTCAACAACTATGAGGGTCATTTTTATTTAATTGTCATGTGAAAGTTTGTTGTCTGATATTTCACTAGCCTGAAATAAATCGGCACACACTGTTAACCTATAAGGTTGTAAGGAATTTCCAATGGAAAAAATAACAAATATGCAGAATATATTAAAATTTAGGAATTGGATTCCAATTAGGATTAATGCGACATATTATTACCACCCACCCATTCATCACATCTCTTATCTCGATAACTTAATTCAAGTCTGATATACCTACAGACGTCATATGAAGTTTGCCTACACAGTACTAGTAACTCTACAAGTGAAATACCCACAACGATTTTAAAATATCACAATACCTAATGATTGAGCAATTACGCAATAATATAAATTAAACTCTACTAAGTACATACTTCAAGGTTTCCAGAAAACTGTTTTCAGTCACTTACTTCGATTTCAATTTTTTTTCCTTACAAGAGTTTGATAAGAAAATAACTTCACGACCTTTAACCATCACATGCTTAGGTGTCAGTTTTACTTCTACATCAAGAAGTTTACTGGTAACTATTGGGTATTATTTTCACTGTCTATATCAAAAAATATTCAGGACCGACGTAAGACCCGCATTTGGGGAAATCGGATGGAGCCTGAACGAAGTCTCTACTCTCGCCGACTTTGAAAATGAAATCAAGTCCTCTGGTCCAATGGGTGGACCGTTCGTCTCTCATCAGCCAGTAGCCAGGGTTGTCGGCTTTGAACCGTAGAGCTACCGCGCCGAACTTGGGTATAACTATGGTGTCCTTGATGACTGGGTTGACAAGGTTCTTGGTGAAGAGGGCGCCGTCCTCGTTCATCCTCTTGACGTCATCGATGGTGAGGCTGGCGTTGAACTCCTTCACAGCCACCACGTAGAAGCTGTACCCGTGGAGGTGGAAGATGTGATCAGATTCGCCTCCTGAAAGGAAATAGATATTCCGGTCAGTGTTTATCGGTGTAAGTACTACAATACGTTGCTGGTCTGGGATATAAAAATAATGATAGTTTATCCAGAATGTATATACTTCACGGCTTGTAATTGTTAAAGATTTTTTTGTAAGTACGACCTAATTTAGGTTGTTACAAATTTAATAGAAGAACGTCATGATCGTCCCGTGACAGTCGCTGTAGTGTTTGTTAAAAAGTCGGGTGGTTATCCAAAACAAAAAATAAATAGATATCTGTGAAATTATTTTTAATGTGTTTGAAACCTTAACAATCATTGTTGTGGATACCTATATTTAATGTAACTATATTACGAATGAAAGATAATCTCAGAGCTATTATAAGACTGTATAATTTTGAGCTTCCTTCGTGCGCCTACGTTATGAGTAGGTGTGCTACATTGTTATCTTAATTTAATTATATTTAACACGCTTCATTTATCCCTGCTTAAAATAAACTTTTAGACAAATTAGGTCTTATACCCACGGAACTATTTACGATCGAAGATCATATACCCAAGAGATTATATAGGGATTTTGAAATCATATCAATTGTATATTTTACAAATATGAAATGAAAATGTATCCTACCACATGTACACAAAATGTTCTGTTCGAAGTTCGACAATAAATACAAGTAATTAAATCGATACGAAGATGTATAATTAACCCAGCCCGAGATTCAACTAAACAATACCACCGCGCTTGCGCCAAAAGATGATTTCCTTTTATGTGTCTAGTGCGAAACACACAGCAAGATTTATAGGCAAGATAACATCATATAATATACCTTTTACAACAACACATCACACCGGTACATTTGGGCGCCGGGGGCAACAACCCAGGGGATGATGAGTTAGGAGGCGCCGCGAAGCCCAATTAAGCGTCCATTCTACACCGAGCCCCGCCAAATGAGCCCGGGAACGTAACGCGTTGCGTGCGTAATTGTCTCGGAATAACACGAGACCGAGCCACATCTCGGATGAATCCGAGAATATCAACCTACACGATTTCGTAATACATTCCCCGTATTGGCAATTGGCTTCCGCCTACCGCGTTTCCCGCTATGTATGCTATTTTCTTAGCGCGATCTGACTATACATATTTCAAATATGATCGACGATAAGGACACTAAACTTAGTCAAAGTTATTTTATTTTCTTAAAACGAATTAACCACAATGCGGGGCCCATTATCATTTGCCAATCCTATAATAATGGTAGGGTTCCCATAACAATACACCATTTTATGTTAAGTAATTTATAAATATCAAATAAAACCACCAATGTTTATACACAAAACGGCGGAAAGGCTTCACAGGTGACTTTTCATCACTGTACTTAGACCCTTTCAAAAAGATTAAACTTTTGGATCGGCAGTCTCGTTGAATGAGATGGTTTGACCTCTTTCTAATTAAAGGATCCAAAGTTGACGTCTGACCCTAGTTACTAACTCAATCCGGAAAGGTAGTGAAAGAAAATAACATGTGAGAACCTGAACAACATGTAAAGTTTGGCTGGAAATAATAAAATCGTCTCTGTAGGTTCCAGACAAACATTTATGAGATTTTTTTGTTATTCAAAAGTCATTACCTACCGCATACTAAACAATCAGAAAAAAGTACTGTAGTGTTTTATTTAAATACTAAACCAAGTTAATAGACATAAAGAATATTGGATCAAAGGTTACTGAAGCGTAAACAAGATTAGAAAGGTCTGTGCAACAAATTCGAGCTACACCAACTCGGAATATCGAGTGTCAGCGAAATCTTTACCACACATGATACTTAGAACTCGATGCGAACCACCTCACGTCACATCATACCATGTATACGCATATTAAATATAATGAAATGCATCTAAACCTGTAATAACGTTACAGGTACATTTATGTAACGAAAAACCGACGTTACTTGACAAGATATTGACATAATACTCGTAAGCGTGATACACATGTAGAGTGATTTCTCTTTTCTAAAATTATTCGCTCCAAAACCGGCAATATTGATGTTGGTGAGAAGGCGGCAAAACTGAAGTGGAACTGGGCAGGTCACGTTGGCCGAAAGAACGCCGGGAGATGGGCAAAAATTGTCACCGAATGGCAACCGAACGGTTCGTCGGCCAAAGGGAAAACCTAGAGAGATGGCGCGATGGTCTCGACGCTCAAGACCTAAACTGGCCATCTCTTACCAAAGATCGGCAGAAATGGAGAGGATTGGGGGAGGCCTTTGCCCAGCAGTGGGACACTACAAGCTAGATAAAAAAATGTTTTTGGTTACAATAATAAAAATCATCTGCATAATTACAATATTATCTCTATATCTATGAATAAATAGTAGGGCTCATGATCGGCAGCTGCTTCGCTGCCGATCATGAGCCCTCAGTTTTTACAGAATGCTGAGAAAAGTGGGCCTGACTATTGTATATATTATGAAGTACCTACTTAAAATTTGTCGACACAAACGAAACATGTGTCGTTCTCAGCATTCTGTAAAAACATGTGGAATATATTTTTTTATGAAATGTATCAACTTGCTATGATCTCACAATTATGTGTACGATCCCGATTCTTAAGCCGTGTGACTAAATGGGGCTCAATTGTCATGCAAAACTTATTTACATCTACGAGCATATTGCCTGTCGCGATGCCAACATTTTTAATGGGCTCCAAAATCCTTTCAGATAGGGTTTATGGCAATAGGTATGTTAACACCTTAGGTTTATTTACAGGTCTATTTTATAGGCATTAACTGGTAACGGCTACCGTTGAAATATTATTGTAAAAAATAACACCCTACCAAGCACTGGATATCCATAGATTTTGTAAAATGGTAATTTAAAATACTCACGAGCTTTTATAATAAAACACTGATATAATGTTTTCGTAGCAAATGTTTGCATAAAATTAATAATGATAAAATACAGTAGGTAGCCTAGTTCGTATCTATAGTTTACAATTGTATGTTTCCAACCACTATTCCATTCGTCGATTTTGCGGTTATTCATATTTAATTATTTTATCAATAACCAATAAAGCAGACATGATTATTAAATTATAACTTCAGTTGAAACGTGTAGGTACTTTATGATATACACCAAACTCAATGTAGCATTAATAAATCATACTTAAATTAATCATGTCCAGCAGCCTTGTTAGTATTATGTTATCGTGAGTTAAAATACAATAACGGGTTCTCCACGCTCTGATCTACTTTTCATTTATGACAGAACAATTTCTAATGGATTTAGAGCATCGGAAACAGAACCGGCTTGTCGTAAATATAACTGGACTCAAACCAATACCTACTCAAACATAAAATTGGTACTAAATTTGGCCGCTCGCGAAAATGATTGGTGTAAACTAGTCCAGAAGTCGGCCAGTAAGTACCTAAAAGTAGAAATAGCTATTACTACATTCTGATTCTGGCCTAATACACAATTGCTATTGTAGTCGGTTAATAAAGCAACGACCGTCGAACAGTCATCAATTATAAATCTTTGTTTCCGACACATTTGCTACTTTTTGTGAATTGTATGGCTTTAAAATCAGATAGGACATGATCTGGAAAATGAACCATGGACTTATAAGCGACAGTTTTTTAAGTATCTACAGTTAGATCAATATAATAAAATACAATATACAACTTAGTATCTAAACCCCCATAACGATTAAGAAGAAATATCATAGGTATATCAATAATCATTCAATTTTAATTAATTTTTTAAATCGTATAATATTAAATAAAACTATAAGGTCTGTGCTGTGATTTATTACGACTACAAATGAGGTAGGAGGGAGAATACTCGTAATAAAAGACGATTGTCTAATGCTGTTATTAACATCGGCTCCAATATATGAAGTTATTATCGCGCAGTTAGCGACAAAGTGCCTAGGGACCAATCGTGCATAATTATACTGAGCACTTAACACCATGTACCTATTTACTTAGCCAATTATCATAGGAATCTGAGTAGAGTGCATGCCGTACTATTAAAAATCCGCTACTAAAAGATAGTTATTGGACATATGATTAATTCTTTCATCCACAACACTACTATATAATTTGTATCCTCTTACAGCGTGTTCACACCTAGCGATTTTTGGGCGATTTCGATTGCGGCGATATCGCGGTGAAATTGCCAAAAAATTAGGTGTGAACAGGCACTTAGTGAACTAATGATACCTAGGTCACACTGTGAATCTGAAGTTATAAAAAACAAATAAAATATCTTGATAATTATTTAAAACAACTATGTGATTCAAAAGTCAGACACTTGCTTCTTATTTATATCTCAAACGGTACCTTTTGATAGAATGTAATAATATTCTGTACAATATTGTGAGCGAATATATCTCTCGTTTTAATATTGAAAAGACATATCGAAACAAATTGAATACGAAAATGTTTTACAAATAAACGTTTTGTTTTATTTCATGAAAATATTCTAGAAATGTTTCGGCGGAAATATTCACATGTTTTTATTGAACAAGTTGAATATACGTTTTATTTTAAACATGCAATTGAATGCTTTGTTTGTTGGTAGGCATTAGATAAGATACTAATTCGGGTTGAAAAATGGTAACCACAAAGCTTACATAGTATGTATTTTCATCGGCATCCCACTTGTATATATTCGAATGAATTAAACATATAATTTTTACGATTTAGGGGGCTGGATGCGAGTAGCCTGATAAGCTGATGATGATGATGGTGATTTTTATGAATTATTAAAAGATTAGGTAATGTCAGTGAGATTTTGTTAGAACAACTTCAGAAAAACAATATTTTTAAAATCTTATGCCGCTTTGACTTAATTAATGAAAAGGCAAAACAAACCAAACATCGTCGTTTGTTTAGCTTATTCAGTAAATGCCACTAACATTAAGTACTACGCACATTTTGAGACATAAATCGTATTAGTTGGAATGAGTATTTACTTACGTAGTTGTAAATGCTATTGGTCATTGTGTGCTAAGCAATTAGTTACATATAGACCTTTGTTTTAGAATGTTAATGTTGACACATTGAAACGCCTTCCGTCCGCCGAAGTGTCGAGAAAACGTGTGCCGTTTAGCTTTCGAAAGACTATTGGTATGCTTTAACGGGCCACGTTAAGAAACTTTAGTACAGTCGTTAAATAGGCAAATTACATTTCATAGGCGTTGATGGGTCAGATTTGTAAGACGTTTTCTATTCATTGCAAAATTAACATGTGATTAATAAAACCACTTAGATGGTAAAATTACTGTTTCGAAATATAACGCGGACAATTTTCTGAGCTTTTATTAATGCCTGAACATCCTCATTAATATTATAATTGCGAAAGTAACTCTGTCTGTCTGTCTGTTACGCTTTCACGCATATAGTACTGAACCGATTTAAACGAAATTTGGTACAGATATAGTCCAGAGCCAAGGAAAGGATATATGCTCCTTTTTAACCGACTGCGCTTTAAAGAAGTAATGTTTTACCCGTTAAACGTCTCTACGCGGATGAAATCGCAGGCGGAAAGCTAGTTTCCTCTATTACACATGAGTTCTTTGTGGCTAGCATACAAAACGCCCAAGCTAATGATATAATCATCATAACGCTTTGAACAACATGTAAATGAGTTACCTAAAAACTGTCACTGATTTCCGATTCATCATCATCAGCCCATATACGTCCCCACTGCTGGGGCACGGACCTACCCTAAACTAGAGCGATAGCGCCTTAGTCGACCACGCCGGCCAAGTGCAGGTTGGTCGACTACCCAACCTTAGAATTTCTTCGTAGGTATGCATGTTTCCTCGCGGTGTTTTCCTTCACCGTTAAAGCGTCGAATAATCGTACATATGAATTTCATTTTTGAAAAACACATTGGTACGAAGCAGGGTTTGAATCAACGTCCTTTTGCATGACAAGCAACGATCTTAACCAGTCGGCCGTCGTCGCTCTGATTCATAATACACCTTAATAAGGAATTTACAAATCAAAGGATTTGCATACAAAATGTTTATAAAATGTTAGACTTGGTCATAATTATGTGAGAAAAAATTGTAAACAAGGATTCATGCAATATTAATGTATCACTTAAGAAAATCCCATATTGATTCCATTTTCGGATTGAGAAACATCTTTTGACATTTTGCTCGTTGCTCGTGCCCCTAAAATAATTATGGACGGACTATAAATTTTAAGCGAGATTTCTCAAATTTAATGTTGCACTTTACATCCAATAGACCGACAAGTAAAAGAGAAAATGTTACACAGCAAGACAACGAGGCCATAGCACATAAAGTGCCTATCGTGGCAATTAACGTGATATCATAATACACGTAATGATTGTTGAGAAACACTATAATCTTGGCTGCCGCCTGTCGAAACAGGCGAGAGTAATATTGGATTTTCACTGACAGCGAAATTACCTTGTTGGCATTTTATGTTGTTATTAAACTGTGGGTAACCATGCAATAAACCCTCTTGGTTTCCGAAACCACACGGTTTGGCGTATAAAAGTGGCATTATAACAAAATACACCTAAAACTATATAAAGGCCTTTATATTTACGTAGTGTTAGGTATGAACTGTTACTGTTGATTATAATTACAGGGTCACATTAGCACTCTACCTAATATCATATTTGCAATTGTGACTCTTTATAAGTTAAATGTGTAATAGACCAATAAATAATTTACTAAAGCAAATTAAAAACTGTGTGCAGCTGAAATGTGCTGTGCTGCCTATGAATATATAAAGAGTTTTTATTACTACACCTATTTTTAAAATTTACATACATGATGGAGTCTCAATCAGTTTGCATGCGGTTCAATCAAATCGCACAACTAAGTGTACCAGGAACATAAAGTTAGTCGATGCCCATTCTTAAATTGACTGGAATTAAGAGGTTGTAATACGGTCCCAGAGGCTTGACCGCTAAGATAATGGCGGTAACAATAAAGTACATACAAAAATAGGCCCACGTTACTTCCTAATTTGAAGGTACCTCCGTTGGTAAGCCTTTATTTACATATAAGCCATGTATGATGATTTTGTTGAAAAGCACCCGATCCTCAACTATTCAATAAAGCTGATCAAATGCACCAGTAAATGCTTCTCTAACGAACATAATCTTAAGATTGATAACTTATTAGTTAAGTCTATGTACTCCACTCAATAACGGTACTTGGCATGTACGAGTATCGTACTCATACATATATTTATTTTAAATGAACGACGAAGAAGAATACACGATAAGACACACATACCTACGTAGAATTTAATTAAGGTAATGGAAGATACGCACATGTAGCCATAAAGGTAATTAATAAATATTGAGGAAATTGGGGCCCGTAATAACCCACGCCGCATATACTCGTACAAATGAAATAATTGAATTCCAAAAATACTGTTGGTACTATTTACTTGCGTCTTGCTTGTTTAAAATACTAAAATAGATATTATTACTATTAACCTAGTCATATAATATTTGTGTGCTAAATAAAACATTATTCTATTCATAGAAGTAATGTACTTCCACTTAGCCAAATTAATGGAAAGTTGGTGAAGAGTAATATTGACATGTACGAGTAACATAAAGTTGTCAACCAACCAACAATCAATTACAAAACTTCAATTTCCTTTGTCACATTCATTAGATGCGTGTGATATTCCAATTAATTTTGAAAACCTCAGACGTGTCCATTAAACTTTTCCTCTCAGTGAACTACCTACAAATTTTATATACCTATACTGATAAAATGTTATTATACGGTAGGTATTAACATCTATATATACTCGTATTAAAACTATGTACTGATCTTTGGTAGAACCATTAAACCTTATCGGACTTTTCATATAAACAACAAACAAAAACTATTTTAAGTATTAACTAATAATTACATATGAATGTATAATTCATGTAGTCGTGTAGGTTTGTTTACCTAATATTTTTAGATATAATGAAGCAACGATGTCTTAACCTGATGATTTAATTTTTATAATATTGTCAGACACCCAGAGGGTCATTATTGTCACTTTTATTACGTAAAAATCTTTTTACTCATTCTCCTATTTGTAACGGATAAAGTGACACCAAGATAGATAGACAGTATAAAGAGTCGTGAATAATATAGCACCCTTTCCAAAGTAGCAAAAGGCAGTGGCCACTGGAGCCACGTAAATAAAGTAATGTTGGCTATTCACGGGGCAATTAAGACTGCGCTGTAATTGAGAAGCCTTGATTCGAGCCTAACTGACACTTACAACAAACACGTGTGTCAGTTAACTGAGATTACTAATCAACTGGTTTGAACAAAAGAGTATTAACGCTTGTAATGAAGTTATAAGTTGCCACAACGTTATATAGTATATCGGTGCCACCTATTTTGTATACTATACCTACCTATAGGCACCGATGTAAATATCGACTTAGCAAAATAAGTTTGAAGTGATGGGATCTCAAAAATGAAAGATTTGAAAATAAAATCGATTCAGGTAAAAAGTTTTTACTCAAAAAATTAAGTGCACTTTGAGGGCAGTAATCACTAAAATTAAACGACAGTAAACCACAATAATATAAATAATAAATGAAATGTTTAGAAATCAACACCCTTCCCCTGCCTTCGCTCATCGCGCCCAAATCGAGCTTAATCCGTCGACAAAGTGTCAAACAAAAACTAAAGAGCGACTACCCGAACATAAAATACTGTCCTAATGTTTTGTCCACAAATCACTGAGTGGCGTCAAGGAGTCAAGAAGTTTTCATTGTAACTCCCCCGTGACTCGGATAGCAGGTTAAGCCGTTGATCGGCTCTAAATCACTCAGGTCTTATCGGATTGCCGTCGCCCGAACTGCGAGAGTGAAGACGGCAATCCGATAGTTAACAGAGAGTACACCTGTGTCCATGATATATAGCTCATGAATAACTATATCTCTTAGCTAACAATACCCGTGATTGCTAATTACTGCTTAATATTGCTTGGCTGAGATTTTAATTTCGGCAAAAAGAACTTAGAACATTTCTTACAGTTCAAAAGTATTTGTTACGTTAGGTACTCGGCACATTAAGTACTATAAACTATAGTATCAACGAGCAGTATACGACTACTGTAACTATACCACACACTACGAACAATTTGAATTCCACCCGAATTATCTGCACAATTTCGAAAGATTTTTCCTTGGACAAATCTCTATTTGTACATCTAACATTTTTCAAAAGATGTACATTTTATAATTAGACGACTATTATGATGACGATACATTCACTACGTTTGATCGGGCTGAGCCTAAAAAATGTACAGCCTACACGTATCTAAGCTTTCGATCGAACAGCTGAGTACAAAATAATCAGATATACAACACAATCAGCTAGCGGTTTGTACAAAAAAATTAACACCTCTAGCACTTTGTTATTGAGTTACTTTATAACTACCGGTTACTACTTTCACATCGGATAGTAAGGCGTCAAAAATGAACCCCGTAACACTCATTTTTCGACATCGATTTATATCTGCTTTGAAGATCATTAGTCAAGTCAAATATTTACGTTCTGCACAAATGAGATTGATTACTATAATGTTTGTTATGAATTTATTTTAACAAAGTACATTTATAGACTTATAACCCGGGTATTTGATTTATATCAATGTATACCTTATACTGTTATGTGTTCACTTAACAATTTAAATAAAAATAGATTTTTTTTAAATATTTAGGACTGATTCTAGTGTCTCCGTAGTCTATGAAGTAAACGATTGTATAAAATAAAATAAGTAGTTTTACAATACGAAACGGGATGAAACTATATCTTATTGTCTTAAAGTCTTATTTTGTTTTATTATGATGCAGGTTTATTACGTCATTAATGACAAAAATGCCAATGCGACCTTTCACTAAAATTTCTATTCGACCAAATCGTGATACTTTCAACGTTCTGCCACTTTTTATTGGGAACTTAATCACCAAATTCTTTTGTGAAGACCATTGACGCTGTTATATTGCATTTATGTACGATGGCAATTTCACCTAAATATTTTTATAAACGTCAACACCTGTAGTTATTTGGCCATGGTTTTCAAACTGAATTTACCCTTCAATCCTAAAATATGATACAAAGGTCAATCCGCCATGATTTGGTTCCATTTGTTTGTTAGGTAAGTCGAAACTTAAATTTATTATTATGACGTAGATTTGTTCAAAAATATTTACATTTTTCGGTTCACGAATACAATACAATGAAACTGCGTGAATGCAATTATTGTATTCCAGTTTAATGTATCTGAATGTTTCATGTTAATCATTTGCCTAAATAAACGGTTATTCTATTCATTTTACTACTGTATCACGCAACTAGTTTTAAACTTATACTTTCCATTACCCAATCGGAATTATGCAAATGGTAAGCCATTTAAGCCGGAAGCCGCCGATCTGGCCGTCCATTGCACAGCGGATCTCCCGACACCGGAGATTCGAACGCCGATACTCGTAAATCAAATAAATCGCCTCCAAATGACCCAATACGTCTTTTATACGTCTGACTTATGGTAAAACCATGTGAGGTTAGAGCAAAGGTGAAATTTATATCACCTCTTTAAGGTGTATGAAAATATCTCAGTTGTAGTTGTAATGGATGAGTCTTTAATGCAATCTTTAATCTTCTTTTATGAATATTTATATGAAAAGCTTAATTTACATTTTTTCTGATTGAATAAGGTATTCCATTAAGTCCGACTTCTCTCTCCGACTTTAAAATGTTTTTTTGTTTTTATCTGTACAAATCTGCTGCTCTGACTATAAATAAGACGGCTTGTCAATGAAACTGAACCTGTGCTATACTACATACGATGCCTGAAAAAGTTACCCATTACTTATTAGTAATATACATATACACCTGTATATTACTAATAAGTAATGGGTAACTTTTTCAGGCACTTAAAAAGAAAAGCAATTGATAGAATATGCGTGACAATTACAAAAGAGTACTATTTAGGTGACTTCTGCGCTATTAAATATTAGTCTTTATGGGTCTACACGCGTTATTAGGAGTAGCAAATTACATAGCTACTTTCTGCGCTATTAGCTAACTTTAGCAGACTAGAAGTAGGATATTATAATATTTTATGCACATAATGTGTTGAGATGTAAAATGAGTCCTGCCCTCATTTATGCTGCATTGCTGCCACATTCAACAGGGTCAATACCGTTCGAGTCTTAGTTTTAGAAACAAGATCTTAAGACCTTATGTGTGGAGTGCAATAAATTATCTTATAAATAAAAATGAATTGCCGTTCGTTAGTCTGACTAAAACTCGAGAACGCCAGAACCGATTTAGCTAATTTTGGTTATGAAATGTTCGTTGTAGTCCAGGGATGGTTTAAATTGTGAAAAAATATAGAACACATAAGTACTTATAGGCGGTATGAAATTCGCCGGGACCACTAGTTACATAATAATTTTATCTAGGTATCCCACCTTGATCAAACATGACCAGCTCGACGGTAGAGTCCAGGGGCACGCTCTTAACATGCACGCACTCGTCGCCCTGGCCGGCGCCCCGCGGGCACATGGACGCGGGGGCGACGTCGCCCCCCTGCGTCAGCAACGGCGACGCCGGGTACGTGAACCGGTGACCATCGGTCTGGCCCCAACTCTCTGAAAAAACAAAAACATTAGACTTATGCCTGATCTTCCTACTTCGTTTAGAGTAGGCTCGTGCCCTCAGCGGGTATATTATTGGTAGTGATTAATTATGTTACATCATAATCATGATTTTTATGAGACACATACCTAGTAAGCTTAGCTAACGAATATCAGCCGGCATGTCAAACTTTCTAAAACAGATTCGGATTCGGAAACTATGCTCTATCCATTTTTTAACTTCAACATTTGACATTTAAACCCACGTATTTTGATACTAGATTACCTAGCATTTCATTATGCCGTTGAATGGGGTTAGCACCATTAACTTCTACAGAATCTATCGAGCTACTTATATACTTAGTTGAGAAAATGTCAAATATTGTCTTTGCGCCCCCTAGACGTTTAACGCCCAGGTCAAAGGCTGAATCACACAAATTCTGCATTAGGTCTAGAAAATAGAAATCACACACTATATCATATATATGATATAACATGCTTATAATATCCACTAAATGTCTCTGTGCATACACATAATGCATTCATACGTTGAAATTACTTTTATAATTAATGTTTTGTGTAAGCTATGGAATCAATCACAAACATATTGCCTACATGGTATTGAATAAATAATGTCTACCTATTCATCACGCTGATTACAGCAGAAGTTTGTTTGTAGGCATGATAAAATATTAATCTTAGATTTCACTTTCAATTTTGTATGCGAATACATAATTCTTTTGATAGGTATCGAGAACGAACAAGTTGTTTGCCACTTCATTTATAACTTTTGTGTTAGTTAATCGAACATCGTTTGTAAATATTTTTATTTGTGGTTTTTAATGCTTTTTAAAGCTTAATGTAAATTTAAAATTTGAAAAAATTCGCATTCTTGACCCCGCCTGAACGAAACACAACAAATAAAAATATAATTGCCAAGTGCAACCATTCTGTATAAGATTTCTGTAAAGAAATGTTTACGGACCGATAGTGTTTGATCACTACCGGTGGTGGCGCCACCCGTGGCTAACGGGTAAAAAAAGGTGATGGAAAAAATCGCATTGTGACGTAATTGCCTGGATAGCTCAGAAGCTAGACCAACCGACGCGATATCGGGAGGTCCGGTGGTTCAAGTCTCCGTTCAGGCGGGGTCATGAATGCGATTTTTTTCAAATTTTAAATCGTTTGTTAATCCAACTTTGCAGAGAAAACTCGTACACAATGAGAAATAATAAACGTAACCCGATCCTAAGATCGTTGACCGGAACGCACAAAATTATAGCCCTTTAAAGTCCGTGTTATATAATTAGATGAAACACGATATCATTTGCACGTTTTATCCGTAAACGTTTATTTCAAAAGCGAAACAAATAAAAGCAACATCCCTCGGGAGTGCGACACTATCGCGGCCGACAGCGACAGTTCCCGATATTCCCGATATTCTCGATACTCCCGATAAGGTTACATTACCGCGACGTGGGATTTTTGAATTTCGCAATTGGAATTTAAAGCGAGCTATTTCAGGAAGGCTATGTTTGGATTCTATGATACTAGCTATTTATGGATTCGGTGATACTATTTCTGACACTATTGTTTACGCAGAAAAGAGATACCTAGTTTGTGATGGAACGCTCAGTATGTTGAAAGTTATTCAGCCGGAGGCTGATGTCATTGTAAATAACTCGTAACTCGGCTTTTAGTTTATCGTATACATAAGATATGTATTTCATCGACGTACGAGATAAAATTCTTCTTAAGATAAGTAGGTACAACCAAGAACAAAAGAAAATACCTTTTCCTTTTATTTTCATACAATGCTGGTCCAAAAAAAACCTTGACCAAGAATTATTATTTTTAATAGTCAGATAAGGAATGAAATATGATGGGGACTAATAAAGAAATATGCACTTAACCCCGTAGCTGTATTTTCTAAGTAGTTATTTAGTACAGAAAAAAATATTAAAAGTCTTAGTGCATGTAAAAGGTTTTGCTGGAAAAGGTTTCACAGTGGTGAAGTAGTAAAACTGGGAAAAGGGTTGTACTAGGAAAGAAGTAATACTGGAAAACGAGACCGTAATGGAAAAATTGTAGTTAAAATAGAAAAGGATACTAGGAAAGAAATAATACGGTGCAAGGCGTCGTAATCCGTTTATTTGCACAGCTGAAAAGTTTTAGTTATTGTAAGATTTCTTAATGTTTATAACTGATTTTAGGTAGCGACGTAAAACAACATAATATTATTGTTTATTATTATTATGTGACACATGTAAAATGAAATCACTTCCCAAAAAACCCTATTTAGGTACAGGTAATTTTGTCATCTATACGCTTTTTCATGTAAAATATTTTTCTACCAATTTAATCCACCGTGTTAATTTCTGCGTTAGGCCTCGTCATTTCAGCGTGTTTCCCTTAAAACTTATAATTAGAGTGGATCGCTACCATCAACAAACGCCTCATGAATATAAACAGCCCCAACGGAACAAATTTCCCGTTTGAGTGTACAATCTTTACTTTCTCCACCCGTTTGCAAAATGATAACAATTTTAAGAGCCTTGTAGCCCCCACGCCACGTAACTTGCTCGGTCCCAATCGATTCAATCAATTACTGGAATGACTGGGGCGGAAGGAAAATGTTGAAACATTATTGGGAACCCGACCTCCGCCGTAATCGAGTATTGTATGGAAAATAATAACCTTGGCGATAGTACTATGTAAGGAGGTATCGGAGATGTCCCCTTTAAACGACGAATCGAGAGCACTCGATACAAAGGAAACATCCAAGAAATTGGAAGCAATAGAGCTCCAATAGCAAAAGATAATTTAAATACAGAAAGTAAGTTTCCTTCTTTAGCAACAACACTGACGTAAGTAGTTCTTTGATATCCTTCGTCAATTAAAAGCGAATTGTTGTCAAATCATATTTTAGCACCTGAGTTTAATGTAACTATGTAGAGGTATAACGAGAGTGAGCAACTTATAAGCTTGTAGCCGCTACGATAACGAGTTGAAAAGAACTTTTATCGTCGTCTTTCTTGAATATCGTTTACGAAAAGTTTGTAGACTTTATCATATTAACGCAGCTCCAGCACAAATAAAACAGTATTCTGGTTCGTATTACTTAGCCGTCGGCGGCGGAAAACCCGCTAACTTGGCAAGGCTTGATCGCAACTTGCCCGACAGCAACGCAGATAACGCATTTTAAACTTACGGGCACTACGGAACTACAAATCGCATAAATTTAAACTTAGGTATTACTGTAAGTAAGCACTCAATACTTTGTACTTAGTTACTAGTAATCTTCTAGAATTTATTAAGGCAAATTGATTACTGTAGAAGAAAACTACATATATGTGTAATGTATACGAACCATTATTCCACGAAGTATTTAATGACTTCTATACTAAAAAGATCACGTTCAAATTTTCAAACCCTAACAAAACATAAGGATTTTATTTATTTGACCAAGACGTAGATTGAATCATCATTGTTCTTGTAATATCCCCACGGATACTGTAACGTCAAGGAAAGAACAGCACGTAACTGAAAAACCCTGGATTTAAATCCCAGGCGAGGTATTAATTTATCACAGATTATTTTCAATAATTAATAACTATAAAACCAAATTAACGAAGCGTACGTAAATTGGGTCAAACCTCATTAGCAATACCAGTTATCTACAAACATTATTTATATTCTCATCTACTTTATTCATGCAATAAAAGTAGCTGCGCTCACCACTAATTGGCTGCTATATCCGAAATTCAACTGCAAATTGCAACAGTGTGCAAAACCAAATGAACAATTTCACTTAGCACGATGTAGTAGGGAAGACACAAACTTGACTTGACTGGGGAAACTTGACTAGTTCCGTTTTGAAACTCGATTCGAGTCAACCTAGAATCGTTGGATGAAGTAAGATAATTTAAGGCATAGAAATACTAGCCCCTCAAGCTGTATGTCCTCCAAATTCTGAAACTCTACCTAGTCTCAAATAAGTTTTTAACTTGGTTATCAGTAACTCATCCACATAGTAACTATTTGTTACTCTAATATAAGAAAAAAAGAAAGAAGATGCGGATGATGATCAAATCCAAAACACAGGGCCAAAAAGCGTCGCAAAAAGACGGCCTTAACGTTTAATTATGTATAAAACTTCCATTCCAATCAGACTCGAAAACATTAACCGTTCTCAACAGCACCACTGAGTCAACCTTTTCAATCTAATAAAGACCTGCAATGAAACCCTTAGTATCATTTTTGTGTGACAAAGAAATCTTGGGTAGCGACGGAAAATGCACTTAAAGTTCTTTGCATAAGCTCGACATTACTCCTGCGATTTTTATGCAATCCTTATTAGAGATAGTCTTGTTTTTATGCGAAATCTTGTTATACGGACCTCGAAATTTTAATCGTGGTTCCTTACCTAGTCATTGATGCATAAATGTAGGATATTGTTGCAAAATAACTTTGTCGCGAATATCGAGCTAATAGTTAAACGAAAGTCTTACTAAGAAGCTTCAACTAAATAAATATACCTTATACTGTTACCCGTATACACTGGATCAATCCGAGCTGCTAAAGCTTGCACTTACGTTAAGGATATCAGAACATTGACATACATAAATAGATAAAATTATTACATTATTTGTTATATATACTCGTATTGACATAGGAGACAATAACTTAAAAAAATCCTTTAATTTATTTTTTTCAAAGCTAGATTGTCTCATAAATTTAATCTAAAACATAATGGTCCAAGATCCCAGAGCTGCCAGACATCACTTATTTTCTAATGGACAAAATATATACGATTGAGTAGTGTTGGGGTGTACTATCATCATATGACTAGTTGCTACCTTGACCAGACGGCCATTTTTCAGATATCAACCAATCAAGGTACATAGAAACACTGCTCACCTCACTTAAATTCTGATGGCTGATTTTAACATATATTTCACACAATATCATTAAAAATCAGGATTCATTACTCCCAGACACATGCGGTCGGCGGTTTTACCTTACAGACGCTTTAAAGCTATGAAAAAAATTTTACTTTTACTTATTTTCTGATGCTTGATTTTTATATATGTTATTCAAACAACTAAAAAGTGCTCATCTGACCGCATTAATTATAGAATTGTACCTTACAAACTATTTTATTAGAAAAACTTAACTAAATTCAATTTAAAAAAAAAATCTAAAACAGTTGGGTCAGGTGAATGTTTGGCCCCTTGGATCGGTCTGTCCGTTTGCAAAACGTTTTAAAATAGTTGTTTGAATAACATATATAAAAATCAAGCATCACAAAATAAGTAAAATTAAGTAAAAGTAAAATTTTTTCATAGCTTTAAAGCGTCTGTTAGGTAAAACCGCCGACCGCATGTGTCTGGGAGTAATAAAACCTGATTTTTAATGATATTGTGTGAAATATATGTTAAAATTAGCCATCAGAATTTAAGTGAGGTGAGCAGTGTTTCTATGTACCTTGATTGGTAGATATCTGAAAAATGGCCGTCTGGTCAAGGTAGCAACTAGTCATATGATGATAGTACACCCCACCACTACTCAATCGTATATATTTTGTCCATTAGAAAATAAGTGATGTCTGGCGGCTCTGGGATCTTCCTCTATAACATTTACCTATTTGTTAGAATTACCCAAAATATAAATTCTATACACGTCAATGCAATGGCGCTTATTTCCCAATTTACATTATAAACGTACCCATACTATCTATTGATTAAGTGATTACGGTCGAATGTGAAAGCCTCAGCTCTATCAAATATTCAAAAGCGCGTCGTGGGTGATTTAATACAAAGCTCCAAGTTAGTCGCTGAATTACGTTCATTGAGGAAAATAGATTTGTTTTACACAAACTCACCTACAATCATTCGACTAAATTCTTTTTTTTTGTTAGTATATGGTTTATGGCCTTTATTAATATCTCTTCATAAATCTGTATTCGAAATGGCTAATTCTGTAAACACTTTGAAGAAGTTCCTATTTAACTACTATGATTTCTTTCGACATGTATTTGTTACGGTAAAAGCGGATAGAGGGGTTATTATGTATAATTACCGGTAACTATGCATAATTACCAGTGCTCGTGGTAAAGGTGGTGAAAACTATCGAATTAATCACATTTACCAGTAATTATATAAAATTACCATACCCTTTGTGTAAATGTGGCAAATAATAAAATAAAACTGACATGAAGGGCTCGGTGAAACAATGGTTTTGTTAGTGGCCCTGGCTGGCGATTCCAAGAGTCGTGGGTTCGATTCCCACTCGTGACAAATATTTGTGTGATGAATATCGGTGTTAGTTCCGTGTCTAGGTGTGATTATGTATTTAAGTATGTATTAATAAATAACTTTCCTGAAAAAAATTAAACCACGTAAGATAGATGATTGAAATTTGGCATGCAGGTACCCCCCCCGACGCAATATTGCAAAATTTTCACGGGATCGGGAGTTACTGGGAAAAAACTTTTGTATGTTAAATTCTGTAGTCCACACAGCTAGTTATAAAATAAACCAGTCATGTATCTAGAAACTAAACTTCATGTTTGGTTTTAAAAAATATTATTTTATAAAAATAAAGTTAAATAAAATTAGCAAATTGGCAGGGAATTTTCAGAGAAACTCTTAAAATTCTTTCTCGTCAATATATTTTTGAGATTTGAGATTTGTGACACTTAGAATTGCAGAGTACTTGTGATATTTGTCAGCAATGTCAACATTTACCACAGTCGAACGGGAGTTTTATATAATTACCGGTAAATTTGAATAATTCACTACATTTACCATGTGCGTCGGGAATTATCTATATTTACCGGTGATTATAGATAATTACCGATTGTTCACATTGACCGTAACATATTCACAAAAAACATTATGTAAAAATGCTAACAATAAATACTTAATTCACGTAAAAATTATAGAAAGTTATATTTTTAATCTAAGCAAGTATCCTTACCTTACGGTTCGAGTAAGTGAATGAAACGAACGTAATAATTATAATAATTAGAGAAATAATTAGTACAATTTCCTAGAAACGGTGACAACGTCAATTATTACAGAACGAAATTGCGAGTATTTAGCCGAGTCGTGCGCGTACGCAACCGCGCTGCGGGTTAGGGCTGGCTTTTGGAGCTGTCACTGAGAGAATATGATATATTTTTAATATAAGAAATCTCAAAAGAGTACCTTATCAACTTTGAAAGATGAATAGTTTTAAAACGGTTTGATTTGGGCCGCGAAAAACACTGAAACAACAGATTTTATTTAATGCATAGCCAAAGATATGTGTTAACTGTAGCCAAACAAAACATAGATCTGATTCCGAGCCAAAATGTTTAAACCGTTAGAGTAGGGATATCAGAAAATTTAATTGAAAATAGATTTTATTGAAACGAAGGTTTTCCTGGCTGACTACGCTGATGGTTACTCGATCCTTATCATTATCACCGAACTTGCGGGGGAGCGGATGGCTCTCACCCCAATTAAAAACAAAGGTAATTTTTGTACTGATTTTCTTCTGAGACTACAGCCCTGTCGTAGTAAATGTAATCAAGGCGTATTAGTGGTCGTGGTAGTTACGTTCACGCCGCTTCACTTTCCTCAACACGCGTGCGCCCGCGCAGCGTGACATTGAAAGCTCCATCGAGCTTAATTCGATGTAAGTACTATCGCTTCAGGCTTTGACAAATCCTAAATATTAGTCTTTATGGGTCTACACGCGATTTAGTGTAATGAAACGCGAAAGTCTAAAATCTTATTAACAAATCTTTATTTAATGTTTTTGCGACTAAGACATGGTTTATGATTTAAACTGACTGTGTGACCTCCTTACCTGCATATGGTTTGTAAGCTAAAGCTTAAACAATAGATCAAAAGATGTAATGTAAACAAATCTTTTGGTCTATTGTTCTAATATTACCTAGTAGTAATATTAGATAATATTTAGGAAAATATTAACAATAGGATATATGAAACACGAAATAGGGCAGTATGATCTTTAAATCATATACCAACGCGAACCGTGCGGTCCGTTACTTTTTGTATTGTATTCAAATAAATTGGAGCCACATATAACATGTCGCTTTCAAATTTGTAATCCTCTGTATTGATTAGATGTCATACAATGCCCGTAGGCAATGCTATCTGTGAGAGTATTTATGTATGCAAAAGAAGACATGAGAATCGAACGTTTTATACGGTTTACAAGTAAGGTCAGCTTTTAAATAACCTTACACTTTCCATTGCTGTTCTTCCAATCTGTAGTCATAATCATAGACAATCGGGCTTACTGATTGCACTTAGGGTTACCAGGAACTTTCAACTCAAAGAGAAATAGGAAGTTTTGTTTAAAATGTAATCTTGATCCGTTAATTTTTTGACTTTAGCTACTGGTAACTATTAAGTTAACCTTCTAGTTTGATTAAATAGTGCCAAACCATCTTTGAAATCTTATAAAAAAATTAAACCAGTCTAGTCAAATAGGTTTATTAGTTAACTATTCAATATTGTAAACCTAATGAATAGCTTTGGGATTTCCACTTTTAGTTAGAAAACTACTTTAACTATACAACAATATGGCTCTACGATTCTAAAAGCGCGAAGTGCTAAACCTTTAACCCAACTAACCACTCTATAAATTAACAAATAACTGAAGTTGAAATTTAAACGATGATGAATTAATGATCCTTACTAATATTATAAATCCGAAAGTAACTCTGTCTGTCTGTTACTCTTTCACGCATAGAGTACTGGACCAATTTAAATGAAATTTGGTACAGATATAGTCCAGAGCCTAGGAAAGGTTATATGCTACTTTTTAACCGTCCGTTAAACATCTCTACGCGGACGAAGTCGCGGGCGAAAAGCTAGTTGGTTATAAAACCCAAAAACTCTATGAAGAACATTTTAAAATATTGACTAGGATAGGTTTCATGGCAAGTCATGTATGGCAACCATGATACCCGTGGCATGATTGCGATCAATAACGCCGATTACACTTGATAGATCTGCTGTGAAAGCACCCTTCAAATTAGATTCATTCGGACAGCGATTGACGCACGAGAGCGTATGCACGAAAGAAAACGTTATTCATACTCTAAAACGAGGTATCGTATAAGTTACATTGTGTTTGAAGTAATACATCAGGTCAAAGTTGATTTCTTGTTTGAATAATAACTTTTATTTATTGGCATTATACACAAAATGGTCTTAAATAAAAATATCTATCCAGTGTTTTTGCGAGAAAATTGGTTTGTTTTCACAAGCAATACCTTTTTGAAACTTAAAAAATAATAGGAACATTAGCTCGTAGAATTATACTTTGTTGTTTGTCTTCATACCTACTGACTGACGGCCTTATTTACAGGAATACGTAGATATTAAGCTGGAACTATAAGGCGTCCGACCGATTTCAGCCATGGCGGCCGATCTCAATTGAGATCAACCAGGTGCGCAGAACATATTATAGTGCACAAATGTGCGCGCAAACACAAGTGCACTCTCTATTCCCTTACTCTCATAGTTCGGTGAGACGGCAATGCGAAATGACCAATGAGAGATCGGGCGCAGGACCACCGGCTTAACGTGCTTTCCGAGGCACGGGCGTTCAACCGCCAACTTCCTAACTCCGGGCTGAGTAAATTCATTTCAGAAAACTCACACAAATTTTGCCCGAACCCGGACTTGAACCGGGGACTTCTCGGTCCTTACGCAGCGCTTGCTACCAATAGACCAACGAGGCAGTTAACAGCTGGAATTATATAGCTGATACCTATTATACCTGCTCTCCCAAGAATGAAGCAATAAATTACCACTTCCTTGCATCGCGTAGACGGGTAAAAATTAAGCTCCCAGCAAATCCGAGGATACAGCCATTACCACTACTTATTATGTCTTTCGAACTGCCTCGTTGGTCTATTGGTAGCAAGTGCTGCGTTAGGACCGAGAGGTCCCCGGTTCGAGTCCGGGGTCGGGCAAAATTTGTGTGAGTTTTTCTGTAATAAAATTACTCAGCCCGGAGTTAGGAAGTTGGCGGTTGAACGCCCGTGCCTCGGAAAGCACGTTAAGCCGGTGGTCCTGCGCCCGATCTCTCATCGGTCATGTCGGATTGCCGTCTCACCGAATTATGAGAGTAAGGGAATAGAGAGTGCACTTGTGTTTGCGCGTACACTTGTGCACTATAATATGTCCTGCGCACTTGGCTGATCTCAATTGAGATCGGCCGCCATGGCTGAAATCGGTCGGACGCCTTATTTTATATGTCTTTCGAATCAGCGTACATTATACATATATTCGTTAACTTTTATGTATGTATGTAACTAATAACTGATCCTTATTTTAACTTAATGGAAATAAAAACGTTACTAGGAATACTATGGATCATTCTATTAATCTCGGTAGCCAAATTGTAAGGGAACAATTTCAGAAGTGATCTATTGAACCAACATCGTGACGTATTTCTAAGAACGCGTCATTCGGCGGAATGGAAATTAACGAACGAATTTCCCCGAATCGAGATACGAATAAATTTTATCGGGAAATTGTGAGCGCTTTGTAGAGTTGAATGGCCATTAAATAGCTGGAACTCCGATCGTATGGATGAGTACCGACGCCACATAGTTACGTATCTACGAATAAAGCGGGCTCGTGCAATAAGAGAACCACGGTTTTAATGGATCAGATACTTAATAATGTGAATGTTGATATTCACAAATAAAATGAAAAGTCAAGCAATAGAGGCACATTTGCGGTCACACGACGAGAGTGCTTCACTTTCTTGCGATGCGGCTAACTGCATAACATAAAACTTTATAAATTCATCCGCGAACCGGTCTCATAAAAGTAAAAGTTATTTTACTCTGATATGCATGGGTCTCGACATAGAAATTAACACTTTAATTAATGTTTCTCTAACTTGATTAACAAACCTGTTTCTAACACGAGTACATATGCTGATCATCGATATACTTTCGTAAACAGTGATAAATCAAAGGAAAGCGGTTCTTAGATACAAATGGCTGACAAGGGATATAATAGGACCTTATATTGAATACTGTTAAGTTGATATTTTGGCTCGTGTTTCAGTACAGTTTTAAGAGAAATTAATGACATTGATATGGCATGTGCGATTGTTGTTGGCATTTGTATGCTTGTGAACTTACATAAAACGAAGGCATTCTCTACTAAAACGCTTGACGTGTTATATAGAGCGTGAACAATTACATTTTGGAGGTACCGTAGCTCTACTAATCACTGGTAGGTAGATACAACCATTTCTGCAGTGAACAACAATTAAATACTCAGTAATAATATCAAAGGGGAGCGTTTGATGAATACTTATTTAAACAATGGTTGTTTATTCTTCACTGTTTAAATATTATTTTGGCATTCAGACAAAGCCCGTATAAATTGCTAAAATTATGCCATGATGTAGCGTATATCAGCCTTGCTATATCATAGAAATCTAAATCATAAGACTTATATTATAACTAATAGTAATGTAAATAAAAAAAACATACGGAACGAAGGTAATCAAATAGGAGTTAGGTCTTATTAATTCTGCTCTACAGCAGAAATAAAAAATGCTATCTTGCTAATTGGGAGTTCAAAAATCACATTCACACGAAGTAACTGTTTTTACACAATTGGCTTTCACTTCGCTATTTTCTCACTCTTGGTTATAAACATAGTCGAAATATTACAAAGTTTTGTAAAATATTAACTTTATATTTTGGACACAATATTGCCCTCATGAGTTGCAGCCTATGTGTTATCCAAATTTGGTACAATTTTACAAATAGCTCTCACGCTAATATTGTAACCTTTCATTAAAATCACTTCTTTAGATTTGCTTGAAAGAGTAACATGTACCAGTTTACTCACAAACTTTAGCACTTATAATGCCTTTTAGTAGCATTGTATCGCTATTGATCTAATTATACACAAAGTAGAAATGATAATAATCAAATTGTTTAGCATTTTTTTAGACATTCGCGTTCCATTACACTAAATATAAGTATGTAAGTAGCTATGTAATTTGCTACTCCTAATAACGCGTGTAGACCCATAAAGACTGATATTTAGTTTAAATTTTTTAGCAATTAGATATCAACTGCATCTGCTTCGAACACGGTACAGAATTATATATTTCAATGTCGACCCCAAACCGTTATTTTGCGTCGCGTGATGAATCAATTTGCAATGTAACAAATTACTCAAAATAGAAAGTGTACGGTTTTGCGCGTTTTTACTAAGATACCTATTATATGAACACCTAAATAAATATTTAATTCATGTCTATAGTGTTCTAAGCTTAAAAAGCATGTGGATCTGTTATCCATTACGATAAGAAACATTGAATGAGAGTGAGAGTGATATTGTTTTATAATTATGTACTACATAATGACTAGTGTTTCTTGCCCCTCCTAACCTTTAAATACCACACAACATCACACACATTGATCTGGTAATTTTAGGTATGCTTAGTGTAGGGTAATGCTTAACACTTGTGTTACGAAAATCAGAAACAGTAGTGGTTCACACAAATAAACTTAAATATATGAACAATACATCCAGACACTGAACAAATACCGACGTTCAACACACAAATATTTTGTCCCGAGGGTTCGATTCCCACACCCTCGACTCTTGGCGCATGAGACAAGGGCACTATTTAACGCTACCGAGGCAGGCCTTCGCCATCACAAAATTGCTTATTCGTCGCTACAAAACGTTTTAATATCAAACATTTGTTAAATAAGAAATAAAACATCTATTTATTTCCTAAATGTTGAGATGGCATGGCGTGGTGAAAAGGTCACACTCGAATAGCCATTTAAAATTCAAAATAAGTTGTCAATTTATATTCCACGAGTCCCTTAGATTACGAAACGTTTATTTGATAGTTTTACAGAAGAACCGAATTAAATCGTTTATGTACTACCTAAAGTAGATAATCGACCTGATTAACTAATGATCTTTTTAAACACTTTATGATAGGGAAATCGTCATTATGATCATTAAATTCAATTTCTAAAGTATGTGTTATATTTGTGCTGATTGTGGATAGCTCTCCTTTATTATTGTACTACATTTTATCTCCCATGTGGATAATTGATTTGAGTCCCAACAGCTCCGCTGGCTCCTTCTTTAACACTACTTATTTGTAAGAGAATTATTTGTATACTCGTACCTGTTAGTAGTGGTATAATAAGTATTTCACATTAAGCACTATTTGGTACTGCATGAATGATGAAATCTAAGATGAAACCAAATGCTCATTTTACAGGCAAGTAGTTCGTTTTTGGGTAACAAATATACCTATTAACCATTTTGTTAAAGTTACTCTACTGTGAAAGTAAGTTAGATATATCTTACAAATTACGGATGAGGGCGCATCGCTCGTAACATACACGACAATATAGACCAATTACCGTAACACGGATACGTTTACACGAATAAAGTTTTCGGTTAGGTAACAATCGTACTAGTTAATAATCTTGCAATTTTAGTCCACCACCATCTCGGTGTTAGCTCGGCACGGGGATTACACAACTTTAAGCGTTAGTGGGTCGAATCATTTCATAACACCTCAGAAGAGTGGGAAAGGCTTTACGCAGTGACATACTCATATTTGTATGCTAACTATTGCAGAATTAAATGCCTAATCATCGATCGAATTGTATGTTAACATACATATTCGCATTTTATGTAAATTTGGATTTGATTAAAACTAACTTCTTTGCCGGATCTTGAAGAAAGCAACTACACAAGTTATTTGTTTCTTTTCGTTTCTTACTTTAAAACACTTTTGAAAGCGTACCGATACAACGATGAAGAAACTTCAGTTAAAATTTCTTTGAATATTCTGGACTTTACAATCTCAAACTAGTTTATTGCGATGCATCTACGTAAGGTTCAAGTCGGATAAGTTACCTATCACTTACTAATATCCGAACTATAAAATCCTGATCATTTGAGATGTCAGCGTGCCTCTGTTAATTAATAACACAACTTTTTAATAAAAATAGCTTGAGCTCATATAAGAGAAATTAGTCAGCGAACGACCTGTGACCAGTGAAGCATACTATGACCGATATACTGACATATAGCTTATAGATACGTATATTCAGCCGAGACTAGCCTCTATATAGTTCGAAATGAGGGCTATTTTAAAATATATGTACTGAGTAGATAATAGGTAGGTTGGCATGATGCTAATTAAAAGTATATAGCTTAGTAACATTTTTAGTTTAAATCAAATCGTCAGATGTAGGCGGAACTTGAAATGTTATCAACAATATAACTCAATTGAATACCTAAGTATACGAATGTCGTATTATGTGCATCATTGGTATATAAGAAATCTGATATTTAAAAATTCCTTTAGTGTGCGACATACTTAATAAGGTACCTATATTGTACCTATCGACTTCATATGTGCATCTCACAACCGTTTACCACCAGTAGCGCTACCATAAGTAGGTAGGTAAGCTATCGAAAACTTACGTACGTTCAAGTATTGAATTGTTTTTTTCATACTACCGATTTTAGTTCTTTCTTAGCTTTACCACTAGGGGCGCTGTACATATGTAAAATGTCTATGAAAATATTTCATAGACATTTTTTACATAGACGATATTGAGCTGTCACTTTTAAACTCATGGTAGCGCTACGCTACCATGAGTTGAGTGAGATGGTGGAGTGAAGTCTTACCTATAGCTTTATTTATAAAAAAAAAAGCCGTCTTATATATCGCATCTCACCTGTTAAACAAAAATGTATCTCACAAAAAATAGGAAACAGTTGTTTGGTCTGTCTTAAACCTGTTCGGCCGTCTTTATCACCATCTTCGGAAACTGGCCGGCGCTATAGAATATCCATTATAGAAACGTCAACAACAGTGTGATACTTATGACGTGTCTGCACGACACAATAATTTAATGCTTGTGCATAGCTTCGTTAGTGCATCGGTACTTTAATAACAAATAACGATGTCCTCTGACCACTAACGAACAACGGAATGTTATAACTGATCAGAAATAAAATAGAAGAGCTTCAACGAGACTTGACCCATGTTATCCAGTCATGGATTCTTCTTATTTTTTATAGATACAGATAATAAAATTAGAAAACTATGAAAGCATTTACTAACTATTAGTATATTAATTAGTATAGGTTTAAACTGTCATGGTTACACACATCAGAAAACTCAACATTTCCGGTATAAACATACCACGTAGTGGTGGACAGTGTTAGCGGTGTCGTGCGTAATAAAAGACTACGACAGAGTGTAGACCGATAATATGTCTGCTCTTAGTTCTACCGTCAGTCCCGCAGTTCTACAGTTGACCCGCGATCAAGGCGCTTGCAACAGTGCCGAAATATCGGGAGCTCATTGAAACAAAACCACGTTGTAAATATCCCGGACATAAAAGAGTTTTCTTATAATAGCCATGGGGTCTCATCCCATACATTTGAAATGATATTCCCAAAAAGTACAACAGATGGCGACACGAGTATTCATTCGTTGGTGATGATTATGCAAATCCCAGAAAACGATAAATCCAACCATTAAAAATATATAAGCTAGTATTTAAAAATATAATAATACATAATCAAATAAATTAAAACCCTTTTAGATAAATATTTTCATAAATTTAAATTTGCAATAAAAATTGTAGTTTTCGTGTGTGCTAATTTGGTAGAACGCCATCTAGTTCAAAAAATGACAACAGTCAGTCATCAACTAGATGGCGTTGTTCGCGTATATTTTATATTTAATAAATTTTAATTCTAGATTATTTAATTTCTTTTGTTAAAACAAGAAAATATATGACACGAATATAAGAGTTACTTGACTATCAACTACAAGAATGATTAATCTCTTCCTTAGATTAATATTTTGTAACATTTCTCCGAATTGTAGGAATGAATATTCCCGAACGCAACAAAAACTATTCAACTATCTAGTTTAAAATTTGGAAAAAAATCGCATTCTTGACCCCGCCTGAACAGGGTCCTCGTTTAAATAGAAATTAGATGTTTAAATTTACATTAGAGCTTTGAATAGCACTGAAACAACAAATAAAAATATTCAACTATTAATAATTGAGCATAAAAATCTTTTTAAAATATTTTTCGAGTTTTTGCTCAAAAAATATATAATTCAAATAAAATAAATATCATACAACATCACTTTCATTGTGTTCATTTCGTGGTAAGTAGTCGTATCACAAATCACAAATAAACTTAAAAATACGTATATAAATAGCACACCAAACACGGCGCAAACAACGATGTTCGATTAAACAAATATTTGACCCGAGTGGGAATCGAACCCACGAGTCCCACGACTCTTGATGCATGAGACAGGGACACTATCCAATACGCCATCGAGCCAATCAGCCATCCAGAGAAGAAATATTATATTTTAATTTTTACATGATATGGATATTATTTAACACAATAACTCGAATTTCTTCTATCGTGAACTTTTAAGTATCTTCTCGTTTTAAGTACATCCTAAAATTGCTGCATTGTCATAAATCACCATTACAATTTGATTTAAATCAATGGTTCACTACGCATCATAAAATAACAACATTATTTTAAATACATTTTTAACAAATCCTAAAGTTTCGTCCGCCTCTCGCGCGGCACGATGTACTTGCGCGCGATGATAGCCTATCGACGACCGGGCCGCGCTTGCTCTAAAACTCTAGAGGGCTGCCGCGCGCACACGGCGCTGCTACACAGATTAAAATATTAAGGGCACGCTCTCTGCTATTTTATTATTGACGTTTTTATTAAATTAAAACGACAATAATAATGACTCATCAATATTGAATTAATAAATATTGTTATGTAAATTAGTAAATTATTATTGTTATGTAATAATTTACATAACAATATTTATTAATTCAATATTTAATAATTAACTTAGCTGTTTCAATACAATCATTAAAAATAATAATAATTGATAAAATGTTCTAATAAATAATGTACCTAACAATCATTGTTCTATCGAAAAAGGTCCTCACAACTCCTTTTGTACAAGTGACACGCAGCTTCGAAGCAATATCAACTTCATGAACATAATATTGTTTTGGTACACTTTCGCACTATGTCGCAGTAGACAGTCCTTTCAATTTTGCACGCGAGACGTTTTCCTTAAAGGAGGCAACCCTGCTCTTGTGTGAGGTTCGGTTACTCGCGTGCGCGTATTGTCGTTCCGCGACCCTATAACATTATGACCCTATATTATATATATATCTAACCTTATAGTAAAGCTGTTTGGAAGCCTTTACAGCGACATCTTTTGATGTGCTTTTTCGACATGCTTTTACACTGGATGGGAATGGCTCGCTCTCGCTAGCGACATCTGGTGTGCAAGACGGAAAACAGACATGGCGCGCGAGATGCCCGAGTTATGATGTCTACGTTTTAATGTATGGGATGGGGTATCTGTATAGTTATGTTATCTGTGTAATAGCATTAGAATAGCAACTATTTTCTAAATTAAAAACTTTTTGCTTGTAAGGATAATGCTTAAAATTGTAATTACAGCTATTACGCGGAAGTAGATATTTGCGTCGTTAATAAAAATATTATATTTTTTGAAACAAAGAAATAATATGAAGACACAATAACTGAATACACATAAATAAATTTAAAATATTATTTCTCTTTATTTCTGTAGCTCACTATCTTTGTTTCCCTGTTATTTCAGAGACTACATTAAAATCTGAGCAGATATGCAGAGATGTTTCTCAAAACCAAACCTACTCATAATAACCGGCTTGGTGGAGAAAATAACATGATTAAAAAACTGGTGCATTACATAAAGCCGCTACACTAATTTGCATTAATTAAAAATAGAAAACGAAGTCAAATTGCCAAAAGATCATAATTCGATTCCAAAGATACGACCAGTAGAACTGTGAGAATGTTTTATTAGATACGTATTGTGCTTTATTGATAAGTGTATGAACTCGATTGAAAAGGCATTAAATTCCTACCTATGCTAACTAATGCCGATGAAGAGAATGTCTTAGGTAAGTTTGTAATTACACGCATGAGTTCAACATGTTTCAAAAACAAGACTATAATCGTTTGTACTTTTAATTAGAGCATTCGTGTTGAAAACTGTAATCGTCTAATTGGTATTCTTCTTAACATTATAAATTGCATATAAGTATAACTTGTTATATTTTACAACATAATATGCACGAGAAGTACACCTAATCTTGTACACACCTGTTGTGTGCGTATACTCGTAGATAATCTAAGTACTGATCTATTATACCTACCTAATGTAATAACATCACCCACCATACCTTTAAGAGAATAAGCTTTTATTTTTTGTGGCCATCATTACAATGTACACCTACAGTATACTGTAGCATGTTTAGTACGTATATTCACTTACATGCATCCAGTATTACGGAGAAAATCATAGAATCTGAACTTTACTCATCATAATCGTTCGAAAGTCGAAACAACAGTTGTAATTAAGAAACTCACCGACTCGTTTCGCCGAAATCTGCCTGGTTGAGTAATTGAAAGGCACATAGATAGTCTCATCCATCGGGCCGGCCAGCGCGGCCGGCAGTGCCTCCGCCGACGTCACTTTGTCCAAACACAACACATTCTCATTCCCGCACCTGTCACTGATCACTGTCGAAAACTCGCGCTCCACTTCGGATCCCGTGTCGTCATCCTTAACTAACACTTTAGACTCCTTGCTCGAGTACACCAGTTCGGCAACACCCTCTAAATTCTCCTGACACGTCTCATCGGCCACTACTCTTATCGGGTAATTTCGCGGAGCCCTTTTAGTCTCCAGAATGAAATCCGCCCGCTCACCCCTGCCCATCTTGATAGATTTCACCTGTTGCGGCTCTATCCTGTGCCCATCTAACGCTACGATCTCAAGCGAATGTTGGTCTATTGAAAACGTTACGGAACAACTTTTGGAGCCCCCACCGTAACCCAAGCGGAATCTATATCGTTTCCCGTATTCAACGTTGAATTTAGATAACGGCGCGTCGGGTGATTCGGATGTTTTCCCTCGCCCGTTTATGAGGAGGGATTCGGCGTTCGGCACATTGGACATAATGCCGGCCAGAGGTCCCATGGAGTGGCCCCATTCGGCGATGAATATGGTGTGTTCGGTCAAGTCCTCGTCGTAGAATTTGCTGAGAGGGTCGAGTCGAGGGGATTGTCGAACGACAAAGGCTCCGGCGAGGCCGTCGGCGGCGTCGGCGGCTGAATGGGCGTGGTACATGTGGGTGCCGACGGCGGAGGCTCGGAACTTGTACTGGAAGGTGGTGTAGGCGGGCTGGGGGCACTGGGTGAGCATGGGGGCTCCGTCCATGAAGGGGGTCTCCTTCTGCGGCTGGCCGCGCCAGTGGATGGAGAGTGCGTGCGCGGGCGCGCGGTGCACGACGTCCACGACCAGGATGTCGTTCTCGCAGACGTGCAGCGCCGGCGCGGGCAGCGCGCGGTTGGCCGACAGCACGCCGCGCACCCTGCCGTCAGCTGATATGCACATAGAGGGACAATCGCCGCCATTCTTTTCTGTGCAACTGCCACATGACCTGGAACACAGATGAATAAAAACTTTAGAATGATATTACCAAATCACTGCTCACGTCAAATTAATATAATTAAAATATCATCATCCACCTCGTCAGACCAATTTGTCTACTGACTCAACCATTATTCTTCAAGAGCAACATAACCTTATAAATTAAAAAATATAATAAATATATTTTTAAGTTGAATGCTTGACTTTTACCTAATACATGATTGATCATAGTAAGAATGGTTGTCACATTATTTAAACAAGACAGTGTTTCACGCAGGGCACATTTAATGCGGCCACTTTATTTGCTGACATTACAAAACATGGATTGCAGATACTCACTTGCTGAGCGTTTTGTAAACTTCAATGACCAGTTTCACGCGGCATATCATCGGCCAATCCAATTCGTGGCATTCCCTGTCGCAGTTCTCGAAGTATTCCTCTGCAAGTAAATTTTAATACGTATAAAACAATAATTACAACAACGATTGAAGTCGGGAATCATTCCAATAAATTAATAAATGTTTTCACGAATATTGTTAATTGTTATGAAGTTAAATTAAAAGGTTGGTCTTGGCCGTTAGTTTATGTAGACAGTTAGCTACAAACAATAATATCTAAACATTAACCATTATGTTATGAATAGGTATTTACCTAAGTAATTTGAATATTGTGACAATGAATATAAGTTGACATTTTTCAAACGCAACTCACTTATGTACCTTAGTTAATTTTATTCCTACAAGCACAAACCCACTTATTCAAAATTTCTATCTAATTATATGGATTTGTAAATGATTCAAGGTAAATTACCTGGCATCGGCGTATAATAAACAACCACAACAACACCGACTAATATAACGGACAACACAAGTATCCTCTGCAAGGACATTAGCATGTAGTTCGGCTTCTCCATCCTCACATCGCTCGCTTCAACCTTCTTTTCAGACTCCATGATCTCAACTCCTTTGAGCGTTTAAAAAAAACTTTTTCCCGCGCGACTGTTAAGTTACATGTTTGTAAACCGGACCGATTGTGGGTCGAATTCGAGCGAGCGCGACCACGCGAGTCGACCAACAGCTGACGACTGGTAACTGGCCTCGAGGAACCCGCTTGATGCAACACTGCACCATCAGGCCATGCCTTTCAGACCCAAACTGGGTAATTCGGAAGTAAATTGCCGCGTACGGGCTCTCTCTCGGAGCCCGTGCGTTACATCATATCAGATTGTGCAATCGATTGTATTAAATTCTGCACGCCTATTTACAAGTTACGTAACTGGACCAGATGCCCACTTACATCATTATATTTTCATCTTACCCAATTTTTTTACCATCACATGTTTCTATACGAAACTACTTAAAAGGAGGTAACTTATTACTTACTTGCTTTGCTTAAAGATACCGCATCGTCCCATAATTCTTACTTGTCTTTCATTCGTTCAGTCATTTTCAAGTTGAACAGTTCAATACTAAACAAAGAAATATTAATATTATAGGTTCATCAAACTCATTAAAACGTTTACTTCAGAACCTTTATCTCAAAATAAATAAAAATAAATAATGCTGTCGTGTGTCGGGGGGGTAGGTCAATGGTCCTTGCAGGTAAATTCCAGTAGTGTTAGTCAAAGCCATAATTATCAGGTAGGTAGTAACCAATCTTTCACGCCAGTTCTACTTGTAAGTATTTAGGCGCGAAAGCGTAATAAACAGAGAATCAGAACGACTTTCGTATGTATAATATTATATTCATAAATCGTACCTAAACCGACATGAATGTTGTACACGATATACAATCAAAAATAACATTGTATCTGTTATGCAGTCAGTCTCATAAACAGTCGTTTTTAAAATTATGCAATGCCCCTAGTTAAATATAAAGATCTACAAAGTATATTGGTGGGTATTTGTCACCGTAAATTTGTAAACAACGGTAGATTGCAATCTATCTCGCGAGATTGTGAACTGTCGAAAAATTGTGAACCATGCCATAACATACTGCTTACGTATTATTATTCGTCAGATTGCAATCTATCGAAGTGAAACTGTCAAATTGCAATCTTACTGTCTTACTATCTTACTTGTCTATTGTGAACTATGCCTATTGCCGACCGATCAGGGACAGCCTTCGGACAGCTGTCCCTGATTGGTCGGCCATACAGTAGACCGTCCTGCGTCCATAGAGTTAGGAATAAAACACAAGAGTCTGTCAAATAAAATAAATGCTCTTCAAAAAGTGTCATATCAAGTAATAACATATTTATCATTTAGTAGGTAGGTAGAAAATAAAAGTAGATTGCACCAATAAAAATGTTCACTTATTGTTGCATGTCAACAAACTGTGGCACATGGAGTTACAAAGAACATTGGCTTTTTTGTAATTACACTTATTGGAAACGCATTGTCTATTTTGTCACAATTCTTGAAGTGCATTTATTTTATTTGATACTCTATGGAAACAGAACAGGCAAACTGTAAGGATCGCCTTTGGACAGTTGACAATTAGACAGTTTCATCATCAGCCCATACTTGTCCACTGCTGGACATAGGCCTCTCCAAATGCACGCCACTTCTTTCTATCCTCGGCCACTCGCATCCAGCTCCTACCAGCCGTCCTGCGCAGATCGTCACACCACCTGGCCTGCGGGCGTCCTACACTACGTTTGCCGAGACGCGGTATCCACTCCAGAACTCGTCTACCCCAGCGGTTGTCGGTTCTACGGCTGATGTGGCCAGCCCACTGCCACTTCAACTTGCTAATGCGATGAGCTATGTCGATGACTTTGGTTCTCTGACGGATCTCCTCATTTCTGATTCACAGAGAAGAGAGACAGTTTCACTTCGATAGATTGTAATCTAACGAATACTAACACGTTAAATTATAAGCAATACGTTATGGTTCACAATGTTTCGACAGTTCACAATCTCGCGAGATAGATTGCAATCTAGCGTTATTTACAATTTTACGGTGACATATTCAAGGGGTTTCCTACGTCAGTGCGAAACATGGTGACTTTGGGGAGATGGTATGTCAGCGCCATCTGTTGGATGATGTGCGAAGTTCTTTCTCGGATGTCGCCACAGTACTCCCCCCCGAAGACTGAACATCGATAGTCTTCAGGCTTCAGCAATCAGTGCGTAGTGCCAGGCTTAGCGAGTGCTCAAGATCCAGAGTGAGTCGGGATGTGCTTGAGGGCTGCAGTGTTCACGGTTTCATGGAGACTCAGTTGCTGTGTGATGAGACCGCCGACATGTGACTGCGTGTTGAGTCCGTGGTGAGGTGAGACGAGGCTGCAGTGAGGTGAGGTCCGCGGTGAGTCGGGACGAGTGCCGGAGAAACCAGGCAGCGGTGAAGGCATGCGCTGGTTCCGTGTGGCTGAGTGCTGGTACGCTGGAGGTGACTGCTGGCTGGCTGCGGTGTTGTGTTGTGGCGGCATCCGATCACGTCGGGGTCACCACTTTGGGGAGATGGTATGTCAGCGCCATCTGTTGGATGATGTGCGAAGTTCTTTCTCGGATGTCGCCACAGTGACGTTATGAATTTTACCAAATCGCCCAGATATAGAATGTCACTATTATGCCACTGAATACTTAGTGTAGGTACCTACCATTCTATAATACCTACAGTTTAGCGTGTATGATTTAATTCACACCTAATGGGAAATAATAATCTTCTTCTTTTTTATAAATAAAAATGAATTGCTGTTCGTTAGTCTGACTAAAACTCGAGAACGCCCGGACCGATTTATTAAGAGGTAATTTTGGTTTTAAAATGTTCTTTGTAGTCCAGGGAAGGTTTCAATGAAAAAATATAGAAAAAGAATCAGTATAGGCGGTATGAAATTTGCCGAGACCACTAGTAATAAATAAATATTACACAACATCACATAGGTACATTGATCAATTAGCCACATAATCACATAAGCTATTAAACAAATGCCAGTAGCGTTTCAGTCATAGTCGTTGGTTTCAGTCTTCGACCTACATTTTCAGCAGTCCAACTCTGTAGTTAATTTTAAAATGGAAGATGTAAAAGGTGGATGTGAAATCTGTGAAGTATTTACCTACAGAAGTACAGATCATCATCAACTTTTTAACACGTAAGACGCTAGTTAGAATCCTTGCATCAACAAAAACCGCTTTAAATAGACATACAAAATTATTAGACTGGCTCGGTGGATCTTTGGTTAGTGAACCTGACAGGCGGTTCTAGAGTCGTGGGTTCGATCCTCATTAAGGACAAATATTTGCATGATGAACATCGGTGTATATTATCCAAATACTTAGGTATTTACTAAATGTATTCTAAATAGGCGATAGCCGACGGTGTTAAATTTCTGCTTACTTAAAAAAACAACTGTCATGTCATATTGACAGCTTATCAAAACTTTTTTTAGGTTAGAAAACGAAATAATAAGAAAAAGGACATAATTTTTCCGTTTTAAACGTAATAAACTTAGGCAGAGGTGACTTTTACATGACTCAAAAATAGTTTTTGTCAGAATGGAAATAACTAAGGACAACTTCGCAGAAGAATTGAATAGTATCATTAAAAACCTGAAACAATCATGTTTCATTGGTTTTGATGCCGAATTTACTGCGATATTAGCTGGTGAAACCTTTAAACACAGGTTGGTTTCAAGAATTGTACAGGTAGATGTTTTGTCAGTTATCCAAGAAACATTTTAATATATTGCACTGATCAAAAATTCAATTGGAGCTGGTGGATTTTACTTCAAAAATTCTAAACAAATAGAAACATAGTTTTTTTCTTGATTAAATTTGAACAATATAATTTTGCTAGTAGATTGACGCATAAATATTTATATATGTATATGTCCATCACACTATACCAAAGCCGCTCTAAGTTGGCCGATTTGCTACATGTCAGACTGACTGCACTAGTGAGGGACAACGGTAAAATTGCCGAAGTATATAAGTAACAGTTATTTCCACTTTATAACCAAGCAAGGTTAGACCTTATAACAATTTTTTATTAAAAACATTAATTCACATCCAAAAGATTGAATTTAAGTTCCTTATTTATAAATATATTTATTTTTAAAATACAATACTTATTAAATCCTTCATCCTATTTTTAAAAAATACCTGGTGAGTATTATCCACTACGTCACTATGAAAACGTGTCAAACGGCGTAACCTTGTAAAAGCGTAATACAGAGCGGAAACTTTACGTTTTCTTTTTATAATTCAATTATTTTAGGTAATAAAAGACAAATAATTAGATAATTAAGTGCATTTGACATTTTGAAATAACGTCTTATTTTTAAAAGTTGTTCTTTATGATTCGCTAAATATGTTCCTCTTAACAAGGATAAATGCAAAATGTAAAATAAAAAGTGTCAAATCAGTCTTCTAAGAACGGCTCTGGTATAATGGTCATTACTTTCATTAATGTAAACAAACTCGTTTTTATTCTCACTGTTGTCCATTAATTTAACAGTGGCTTTCAAGGTGATGTCTCATATAATTCCAGGTTGTTTGACACAAATGAGGAGAGATATGACAAAATCAAGTCCAAAGTAAGTCAGATGTTGATGACCCAGATTGGTCTGACGCTGTTTCAGTATGACAGAGATAGCGACACTTACACAGCTCTTGGCTACACCTTCCACCTATGTCCGCAAGCATTTAGTGATGTTGACCAATCCTTTATATTCCAAGCTTCAACACTAAGATTCTTGTGTAAACACAATTTCAATTATAACAAGGTAGGTTCTTGAGAAAAAAATATAATTGGCATTTATTTTTTAAAAAAATTAACTTAAAAAACACTTTTTTTCTATTTCAGTTCATATATGAAGGTCTCCCATATCTCAGTAAGGCAGAAGAGGATGTACTACAGACCCGCTTCAATGACAACAGTCTATTGCATAGCCTCACACTAGGTCTGGAAATGGATGATGAAAAGCTGTTGCAGTCATATTGCTCCGAGGTGTCGAAGTATGTATTGGGCTAAGTTTTAAAGGTAGTATTCTATTCACAACTAGTGACCCACACTTGCTTTGCTTTGGGTATATTGTACATAATAACCTTCCTCTTGAATGCCTCTATCACTACATAGTATAAAACAAAGTCGCCTTTTCTGTCCCTATATCCCTATGTGTGCTTAAATCTTTGAAACTACGCAACAGATGTTGATGCGGTTTTTTCCAATAGATAGAGTGATTCAGGAGGAAGGTTTTTATGTAAAATGTACCCGAAGCGAAGCGAGGGCGGGTCACTAGTCTATTTTAAGAAACAACATCAAATCCATTGCATAGTTTTGGACATTTAAGCATACATACAAATAGATGTGGGAAGTGACTTTGATTTATTATACTATGTATTGATGTGAATAAACTACTAGTTTATCTAGTAATTAGTCATTACATATTTGAAATCACACACAAAACACATCATGTGTGTAGTATTTACGCAAATAATAGACAATATAATTTTATTGACTAAAATATCCAAATTATAAATCATAGCTCATTTTATACATGTGAAAGTTTAAATAAAATTTGGTACACAGTCAAGGGACAAAAATTTTTAGAGAGCAATGTTTTATGCAATAAACTACTTCATGTAGACATTGTTGCGAGTGGAAGGCTCATTTTCTACATACAAATTGCATCATGTTTTCTATGAAGAGTATTTTCTTTCTTTTCAGATGGTTGACCAATAGTGATGAAGGTACATTATACCTAGATGTTAAAAGCCCAGTGATGAGGTACATTGTCCACAATGAAATTAGGATAAGATTTCCTGATGTACTTACTACAGATAGCTTAGGTAATAGTAATAAGGTAAATTGTTAATTATAATTTAGGGCACATCAGATAGATTTTTACTTTTATATTTCATTTTTGAAAAGTGGTCAGATGAACATGTAAACCTATTTATTAATTCAAAATGGAATCTCCAACATTGTAGATGTATTAAAACTTTGAAAAAATGTTCTTATGTTCCTAATAATTAAGGGAGACCAGTACCACAGATAGACCAAGGCAGGGCTGTCCAAACAAAATCGGACCCAGGGCCAGTAAAAAATACTAAATAAATCAGGGGGCTGCTAAATTTATAAAAATATATAGTGTAAAAGGTATCATCACTTTTTTATTTTAATGCAAAGATTCAAACTTTTGTCTTTTTCGGCTGCATGAACGTTAAAAAAGATTCTGCGGGCCACATAAATATAAGACGCCAGCCTCATGCGGCTCACTGGCCTTGGTTTGGGCAGCCCTGGACTAAGGTTTTAAAACCTAACCGGATAACATTACAAGGATCCATATGCTAATGTTTGCCACTATGCATTAAGCTATTTTCTGGGGATTATTTTTAATCCTTACTAATAAGTATTTATATTAACAGGATATAATTTACTTGATTGCCAATTCTAAACAAGTAAGAGGAAAAAATTACAGTTTTCCTTATGGACAATAATGTATGAATCAAAACAACAACACACTTGCATATATATGAAATAGCCTTGTTGTTACATACACGCTACATTGTTGGTATTGTTTCAGGTGCTTATATACAGAGATAAATATGTTGAAGGTGCCACCAATGCTCCGAAAGCAATCTTGGAAGATCACCTAAAGAGCCACCTCCTAGGTTTCTCACAGATAATCTATTTATTGGCTGCATCCAAGAAACCTATAATTGGCCACAATATATTTCTGGATACTGTTTTACTGCACAACCAATTTATAGGCCCACTACCAAAGAAATACTCGACATTCAAGAAGAATATTCATGGATTATTCCCAAACATCTATGATACTAAATACATTTCCCATGATATGTCGAAAAAGTTAAGTTATGACGAAGTATGGAAATCAAATGCACTTCAAGAGTAAGTAGTGATCGAATAGCAGTTAAAAGTAATGCTTTTTGAAAAAGCGTAACATTTCTTTCACTTTTGGATTTTTTTACATACTGGCATTGTAATAATTTTCTGTTTAAATTGAATTGCTTGATGGTTATGGTTAGGATAATATGATGAATATTTGTCTGGCTGTGTTGATCTTGGTATTTCTACACTACTACAACATCTCTCATAAATACTACTCTAAGTAGTAATGTGTGATATTATCTATATTCATTTATTCAGTATGATAAAGTAACTTCTGCCTATTCACAGCAGATTTACTTACTACTCTTAAATTTTAGGAAATTATTTCATGTTAAAATAAATAAATATTACATGACATCACATACATTGATCTGATCCCATGGTAAGTAGCTTAAGCACTTGTAGACACAAGTGCTTCAGTGTGGTGCCACTGCGGATATTAGAATCAACAGTGGATACACAAATATATTTAATAACAAACACCAATGTTTGTCATATTTGTCCAGGCTGGGAATTGAACCCACAACTCTTGGAACCATTGGTATCAAACCTGGGTCACTAACCACTGTTGCATCGAAGCAGTCAATATTATAGTTTTACAAAGAAAATAATCCATATTTTTATCTAATTTAAGTCAAATTGTAAAATTATGCCTTTTATCATAAATTAATAGTTAAATTATAACTTTGCAGTTTATATGAATTCTTCTCCGAGAGGAAATGCAAGAAGTTAGAACAAGGTGTTAACTTCATAAGACTGAGTACCCCATTTGATGCAAAGCAATCCTACCACGAAGCTGGATGGGATTCTTATTGCTCTGGTATGTTCTTTATGGCGTTATTATTTATCGAAATTAGATAACAGTAACTAAGTCATTGTCATTGTTTAAATTCTTTAGTAATTTTACGTCCGCGTCCAATAAGTCATTTATCACGTTTATTAATCCCTTAAAATTAAAATATGATATTAATACACGCAATTAAAATGTAAGTAAGGATTGCACATTAAAACAAAATAAAATACTGCCTGATTTTCATTTTTTAAAATTTTCAGAAAAAAAATGAAATTCGCAGATGGCTATTCAATTTATTTTTAATTTACATCATTCCAGGGTACTGCTTTATTAGGCTAGGGCACTGGGCGGCGTGCGATATCAGCGGCAAGTACCGGCCGGTCGGGCCTAAACAGAAGCTCGCCGCGCTGGCCCCCTACTGCAATAAGGTCAACGTCATACGCGCCGCTGTACCGTACATGGTAAGTAATGAAAGGCTGTAGTGTGAAGGAACAGACTGGATTTTTTAAACGTTGGCGGCTATGGGTTTATTACAAGCACAAGTAGTGCCAGATTAGCCATAATATTGAAAGAGTACGCTACAGGCCCCTCTCATTGCGAGGCCAAGCTCCAAATTCTGTCTGACTAAAATTAAAAATTATTTTGATTAGGGCTCTCGATTTTGTCTCTGTATACCTACCGTAAAATAAGAAGGTATTTTACGAACTTTTTGTCTAGTTTCGTTTTGTTTATTATGCTTAATTTAAAACTTGATGCAAATCGCCCTTCACTGAATTTGCTACAGGCCCCGGTCTGGCTTAATCCGGCCCTAAATGAACAATTACATTATTTAAACGCTATCAATAAGAAGTTCAAGCCCCCTATCTGACCATCTTCTCTCTCCATGAATGGCTCGATGACGAGTTCGAAGTGTCACTGTCTCTTGCGAAACCTGGTACAAGTAAGAGTGACTCGATATCACATCACACAATCGGCAGTGCAAAATCGGTTTTTGTAGTTGTGCTGTTAATAAATAAAATTTAATAAATCGGTCTTTGTCGCCTGTCTCGGTGTAAGCTTTCACCATTAGAATGTTATATGTAGGTACTACTAGAGGCCGCCCGCGACTTCTTCCGCGTGGAAACCCATGATAACGTAACAATATTATTAAGAATCAATCCCGCGGGAACTCCAGGATAATAAAGGCTATAATGTTATAATGTGTCTTCAGCTACCTACCATCTATATCATACCAATTTCATCGTAATAGGTTAAGTAGTATTTGCGTGAAAGAGTAACAAACATCCATACATACTCACAAACTTTCGCATTAGTAGGAAGTCTATGAAAATTTTTAAAATCCCTTTAGGAGTAGCAAATACTTAACTTAACTTACTGCCCGACGTTTCGACTGGGTTACACCAATCATGGTCGCGAGCGGCCAGTATTTGCTACTCCTAATATTGCGTGTAGACCCATAAAGGCTAATATCCCTATATAGTATTAATAAGAAAGTAATCTGATCTCCTCAAAACAATATCCATATCAATCCTTCTTCCAGGATCTGTCGGGAGCTGATCCCCCGAGCCACCGGCCGAGCCTCTTGCACGTGCGCGCGTTGAGAGAGCGCTCCATCAACGTGGGCAAGGTAATGGTTCTGTTTACTCCGACCGAAATAACAATCGACCGTTAAACGCGCGTAAACTGCGTGACGTGCAGCATTGATGCACTTGGAATTAACCCTTAGCGAAGGTACTTATGTTGCCACTCGACTGGACCTTAATTCAATTTGTTTGTGGTCTGAAACTAAAACATTTTTAACTTTTTCGCTTTGCTCGATAGAGGGAGGGACACCGAGTGCGCAAAATTGCATTTGAATCAATAATTGTATCCGATACGCATCAATGTATGTAACACTAGATGTGCCAGCGACTTCCGCGTTTCCCTCCGTTTTTTACACATTTTCCATTGTGTCTTTGGTCCTATTGGCCGCAGCGTGATTTTATATAAAACAGTTTTCGATAAATGGTTTATCCAACACAAAAATATTTTTTCAATTGGAACCAGTAGTTCCTGAGATCAGCGCATTCAAACAAAGAAATTATTCAGCTTTATGATATTAAGTATAGATTTGATTTGTATACTATTGAGCAATACCAAGCGCTATAATTAAGTTACGCTATTGGCAGAAATAATATTTCTTTAATTGCTTAGGCGATGCTTTTAAAAATTAGCCACCAAATTTAAAATGCGTTTGAGGAACTAAATGAACTTTAATCTTTGTCACGCCAAGATATTTATTATACTAAATACAATATATGAGGGCTTGATCGTCATCAATCCGTTCCTCAAAGTTAAAATTAGTACCGGTCTCGAAACAATCGCTTACGACCTCCAAATGTCACCACATGTGTAATTTATGACGATTTTAGTATCTCAACTAATTCAAATTGTCTGAAATGAAAAATTGTGATTCGTATTTCTTTTACTAAAAGCTTGTCTATTGAGAGTCTGGCCTATAAAATCATTTAATTCTTAAACTATATTTTAGCGTAAACCAACATAAAACTTAACTTTTAAAACTAAACCTTTTCCTATAATTCAATGCTCGGGTTCCCAAAAACAGTGTGATATTTGGCCCATTTCAATATTTATTCAATGAAAAGTTCTAAATAAATCATACAAATCAATTGGGAATTCAAATCAAAAATCAAAATCAAAAAGTTTTTATTGAAACATGAAGAGTACATAATAAAATAGGATGATCGATAACAAATGCGGTAGTTTGTAAAACTGTGGTGCAGGTGTTAACGCCCACCTCTGAGGAAGAAGGTATACATGGATGTTCCTATAAGAATAAAAAATATATAAATTTCTGTATAATTATTGCAAACACATGTGACCACTGGAAAAGATAAAAAGTGATACTTAAATTGTCTCATATTGTCTTGAAGCCATCCGCTCCCGCAAGCGATCATCGTATGTAAGTTAGGAAAAACAATTGTCATAATGTCAATCAGATATCCCAGATAAACACATTATCATAACATAGTAATATACATAATTTAGCTATAAATATTGAGGACGCAGAAACCAAAATGGCAATCCGCACAACTGCCGCGAATCTGCCATTTCGCAGCTTACGTAACGAGCGAGGCACAATGCTATTTTTGTGAAATTGTAAACAGGTTTGTGGCATCCGCGTTGTCTCCCAGGAGCCAAGATTAGCGTCCATATGTTACGGAACAGTTATGGTAGTAATAATTGTCACCTCGCTCCGTGAAGTGTTGTTCGAAACACATGTTTTCCTGCTGCGGAGTTGGGTATTACTGTGTCGCAGCGGACTATTAAGGGTGGCTCCATATGCACTTACGATGCAACATGTCGGATGCTGTTCTATGCGACTTCGCAAACTTATTTTAACATGTTCAACACCTTTGTTATATTCATAACGTATTACCTACAGACGGTTGTGAATTAGAAAAATCTATACTCCGTCACAGTCAATCGTTTAGGTTATGAAAAAGACAGCATAATTTTCGATACGTTAGGTCCATTGTCATATTTGCACATTATTTATCTCACGGCCATTCGCAAACTCCAGAAAACTGTGCCTGTGATATACTGTCTTCTTCTGTTGCCTAGAGTGATGGTCAAAAAAAAAAGTAGACAGTGTAACAACGAGTGCATTAGTTTATTTACATATAACATCATAAATTTCAATTTGACCCTGCCACCGGGAGATAAGCCATACGAATTTGTTTAATACATGTAATACTGTATAATACTACGAGGGTAGTGTGGACGCCGGCTTACCCCGGCGCGGCCGCTGGCGCGCCGCCAGCGCCCGCGCAGCCCCGCGCCCCGCGCCCAGTTAAAACAGATTGATAATGCCCAAGTGTCACACGGAAAACTTTATTTTTGCGTCAGAATATTTTTTGAACAGCACCCGGTGTTCGATTTCTCGGATGTACGAAAAACCATTTTTCATGCCACTGTCAAGGTTGATTTAAGGTTGGGATATAAATACGACGATGCCGGTGCAGAAGTCGTCCGCGCTATATTTCCGAGCGATGGTCGTTTATGTCTCTATGAGCGAGGTTCCACTTGTACGTTGCGTTGTCGCAGCGTCGTTTTCCTCTGCTGCCGACGACTTAGGACGAGGCCCCACTTGTGCGTCGCGCTGCGTTGCGCTGTGTTATATCGTCGCAGCGTCGTCGCTGCGTCATTTTCCATACATTTTTTATGACATGCCCGATTAGACCTTTGCGTCATCGCGAGGAACGTTTCAACGGATCTATGGACAAGAGACGAAGCGGGAGGGGGTGTTGCGCTGTGACCTGTGACAACGTATCTATTCACTAGCTGTACCAGCGACTTCGTTCGCGTTTCCCCCGTTTTTTACACATTTTTCATTGTATCTTTGCTCCTATTGGTCGCAGCGTGATGTTATATAGCCTAAAGCCTTCCTCGATAAATGGTCTATACAACGCAAAAAGATTTTTTCAAATCGAACCAGTAGTTCCTGAGATTAGCGCGTTCAAACAAACAAACAAACTCTTCAGCTTTATAATATTAGTATAGATTGCGAAGAATAACGTCGAAGCAACGCAGGTGTAGCATACAAAGCGTTGTTCCATTGCGACGACGCGACACAACGTACAAGTAGGGCCTCGCTCTTCGTCCTATAGTTGTCTAGCCGGTCCCAGGCTGTATGGTAAGGGTGTGTACTGGTGCAGGTGGCGGGCGCGCTGGCGGCGTGCGGCGCGGTGGACGTCCGGCCCGCCGGGCCCCGGGCCGCGCTGGTGGCGGCCAGCACACAATTTACGTAAGTATCAGACAGTGATAGCTGGAAGGGTCGTCACCATTGGCAGCAGATTTCCCCTAATTTTTTGCTTTTGGGACAATCTGGGATATGACTATAAGTGAAACCACAGGTTAAGGTATCAGAATAAGAAATAAAGTTTCTTTATTGCATAAGAGAAAAACTAATACAGATATGGCTTTACAAACACAGTAAGGAACAATTAAGGCGATTTTATCGCTTTCACCGATGGCGTCACTAGGAAGCTAAGAAAGCTTTATATTTCACCTTCTAATTAACCCCAACATCACTCAACAGCGTGATTATTCTATGCCAACCAGACTTATGAAGTTATAGACGATTAAACTTAAGTCTAGCCAAACGGTTCAACATTTTGATAGCAACTAACTACATCTGCTCCTGCCATATAATAAAGTTAGTCTATAAACTATTATGAAACGATTAATTAACCATTGATTACACATACGAAGACTGTTTGAGCACAACAAACTTGTTAAAGCAAATAATAGTTGTAATTAAAATCCACAAGTCGTGCCAAAGTAAACATTCATTTTAACGGCACCGACTTGTGTTTATTCTTGGTGTGAAACTGTAAAAATCGAGATATTATTAAATTCGACTCTTATCATCACAATCAACAGTATGCGTCTGCAGTCGTAAAAAGAAAATTAAATGAGGACACCAGAACCCTACCGCTTGCTTTACACAAATCAGCAAAATTATTCACGTACAAACATACATAACAGTGAATATCCTCCTTATGTAAGTACACTAGATATACATACATCAGGGATAACAAGGACAAAATTGAAAGAAAATTTCATTATCTAATTAAAAGGTTGACACACAAATTATTGCATTACATCTATAAAGTCAATATTAAAATAAAATATACATGATTAATCACCATACTTCCCTTTTATTTACATTCATTAATCCCGTTGAGTTTTGCAGTTGTATCAAGTCCATTAAAATAGTGTAAAATGTTTAATTTGTAATGCTTCTTACAGTGCAGATAAAATATTAAAGCAGTTCAGAAACAGCCGTGAATACAAGATCTCGGTATACAGCGCATACCGGCACAGTACCACCAGTCGCCTTGCCCTCTGGTATGTAAGTTTTTAAAAAAACAATTTAGTAATATTATTACCATAAATAATAAAGAATTGAATAATGCAAGTCAAAATCATTAGAACCTTTCAGGTCATCTACTTAAAATAGAATGGTCGATTCAGATTTTATAAGGTTATAAGGATTTATTAAAATATAATATTATATCTACGAGAAAACCAGTGAATAATGATTGCGCTGAACTTAGTGAAATATCCTCTAAAAGATTTTTTCCTAAAATATGTTCACATTTAGTAAAAATCAAAGTGCAAAATGAAAGCCACGATGATGGCTATGGTAGTGCCATCTTATTCATGTCATACCTATGTTTGACCAATTTTTAGCATAGTCGGAATTCGTCAGACTGACAAATTTATGAGAAACTTGACGTCTTATTAAAACAATTCACTTTGTCCACAGGAGCGGAGCAGTTCTCACGGGTAGCCTAATGTTATATATTTTTCATAGGAAAATGAAATAAGCTATGATACAAGTAATTGTAAGTTATCTTAACTTCCAATCATAATGTCTGTGATTCGTAATGTAGTAATATGTCGGCACAAAAGAGTGTTTTGTTAGATATAATTATAATACGGCTTGCAATAGCGTGTCATAATATTGTTATACAGGTTGTTGTAGTTTAAGAGATCAGACATAATTTATATTACGTTTTTGATGACTGATATGTTTATAATCAAGTATTGCTTACAAATCAATGTTAAGTAAAAGTCTGAGAGTTCAAATAAAACGTATTTTTTTCAAACTTTTCTTTCAATATCTATTAATGATAAGAACCTATTTAGGTACGCTGCTCCTTATCATGTAAGTAGGTTAAACATTCGAAACATTAAAATTGTCTATAATCTGCCTTTTCTATTTAACTAGACCATTATACACTGAGCACTGCATACCCCAATTAACAACAAAGTGTTATTAAATACTCTGCCAAACGGGTTACGTAAAAAAAAACCATATACTTTTCATTAGCATCGTTAGGTACTCTTTATTAAAAAAATAACCGAAAGTTTAAAACACTTTGCTTTGACACGTGTATCCACGGCCGTTCCATGGATTCTGGTCGCGGCACAAACTGAAAATAACGTCTTTAATAGCACCCATCAATCCTCTTACACGTGATGTATTAAAAACATTTACAAGCAAGCATCCATTATTTGCACACAAACAATGGGTAGACTAAACATTAGATATGAACCGGAGTATACGCGGAGTGTCTCTAGCACTCAGCACCACAACAAACAAACTTCTTTCAACTAAAAACGTCTTAGAGCTTTAGGTATAGCTTGCATTTTCATATCATATAATAGAAATATCTTTTTACTGGAGTTTATTACGAAAGTACCTATCTGCACTAATTCCGTAACTAAGAGGGCACTGGCTTCGTTGTACGATTATTGACAGAGGCAAACACTGCTTCGTTCGAAATGTCCAGGCAAACGTTTTTGTAACCATAAAACATATTAAAGGTAACGAGCACAGTTACCAGCCCATTCATTTTAACTCTCTTGAAAAGATACGTATCGACTCATTTTTCTTTTGTCTAATGCAATGGTCAATTCATGATTCCACAAAGTATCATGTGCGAAAGCGCATGCATAGTTAGGTATGTCAATTATTGTCCTAATAGTCTAACACTAAAAAGCATGCAAGTGGAAACACATAATCGCGCTGCCCACGTGTGACTGCATAGAACTCGTTGGCACATTTCTAAAGATTCCGACTTATGGGCATATTAACTATTATAGCGCTATTAAATTTCGGCCACTTTGATTGGCCTGCGCCTAATTACGCGTATTTTACAGCGTATTTGTGCCAGTTCCGAATCGATAACCGTTAAATACATCAAGCAACGCGGCGTTGGCTGTGACACGAGTGATTTATAGTGATGCACTGGTCCACTCACTCACCCGCCGCTTCCTGGTACTCCTAGATGCAACGTTGGGTTTCCTGGACCTAATTAGGACGTGGATTGAGTTACTGCCTCCCGAGCGTATCCTGATTTAAACTACTGAGGCCGCACTGTGTGGAATGTAGGTACATAATGTTTACTTACGACATCATTTCTATTTTTTTCCAAATCTATACAAATTTGTGTTTCAGGTAAGTTTGTATAATACAATTTCATTACTTTGGTGCATCATCCACTACATTACTTATTTGCTAGATGTAAACACAACGGTTATGACAAGTAGAAATACACACGTACAACTATTTTAGTGATTTAATTACTTATATATGCGCAAATAACATCTTGAAGGGGCAATTCGGTTTCTCTGACAAATAACATTATTATTGTTTCTCTGAGCAAATAAACGAACATTGTAGCTCCCGCCCGCTTCCGCGCAGAGCCACTGTGGCCTATAAATTTACTGCACGCATCGTTACAACATTGTGATTTACTCCAACTAAACTAATTCTAACGTGTCGTTTATTTATAAAACGTTAATTTTCTGCGTAATTGTGGAAATGTGGTAAAACATCATGCGACTGTAAAATTTAAATCTACGCAGTAAACGTTTGTTACCCATACTTATTTAAGTTACCAATAATAATTTAGGGAAACATATCATTTAGGGTCTCAAAGGTATATTTCATAGGTAGATATTTTAATTGATGATTTAGTATTCATTATATATTCAAATCTCCGACTATACTATATTAAATAGAATCTACTATTCGATAACGTATGGCAGCTTTTGTAGCGTAGCCCTATCTATTTTTTTTATTTTGCTTCAACAGAAAAAAAGTTCGCGAATGGTTTTAATTATTGTAGTATCTACCTACGTATTTTTGGCAATGGACAGTATTGAAACTTTACATGTGTCCTCTTGTCTATATGTTGAAGGAGAAACAAGGGGCGCCACAGATAATTTGCCCAGGGCGCCGTGGAGGCTAAAAACAACGCTGCGTCTATCATAAAATTATAATGAACGAGTGAGGCTGAAGACACAAGTTTTGACTTACGCGGGCGAATCGGAGACTATTCTAATAATACCCTCGTATGTCGCCCGTGACAGACTAATGTCAAACTCTGGCTGCACCCGAAATATATCAGCTCTAAACCTGTCTACGGCTACAGCAGTCTTTGATCTCGCCATATCGCATTGTGAGGCACCCACCTGGGCAATATCTGTAAATTAGCACACTATATCGATCACATTATAATAAAACAATATTTTCTTTTCGTCCGTTAGTCTATGTAGATGAGATTGCATCAGCTGCCCAATTTCTTTTCACACTGATCTACAACACAATTATATTTACTGAATAATGTTCCGCTGTCAGTGAAGAAACAACAGTAGTAAATTAGAATAGATTTAGTATTATGCGGTTTCGACAATTACTTTTATAGTAGACTAGCTTTCAGCCCGCGACTTCGGCCGCGTAGAGACGTTTAACGGGTAAAACATTACTTCTTCATAGCGCAGTCAGCATACTAGTAAAGATAGGTACCTAGGTCGTAGTAAGTAAACTTTAAAGCTATAGCTATTTCTCTCATTCCGACATATAACGTTGCGCATACACATGAATGCTAATTTAGATATTTCATCATTTTGCATTATGCAGTATCTCATCACTGCAATGTTCATTGAAGAACGACTGCCCAATATATTACGGGGCTAAAGCCGCCGCTGGCATAAAAGTATTTAGGTGCCATCCATCGTTACGGCGGGCGGTAAGCATGAGCTGTCTGATCGTCATCCAACGAACATGGTCGCGAGACGTGTATAGATGGAGTCGCCGCACGCACGCGTCAGAGCCGTCCTTCCCTTGCAGTCGAGACCTATTGTTCACGTGTCGGTCCTACTGAAAAATTCAGTCTATTTATTTTCTTTGGCAGCCGACGTCGTCAAGTAGGTATTCTCGGCGCGTGGGCGGCCGATACGGCGGCGCGGACACCGGACCATTTTTATTGCGAACGGATTGCAATATCGTATTGTTTTATTGATGTGTAAAACTAACGCAGGTGATGTTATTGGGTACGCCTATTTTTGACGGATGTTTTGATAACACATCTGTGGAGCTCATCTGTATTTAGCCGTGCCAAAAAATCGAATTACCTACCTACCTGAATTTGGTCAAAAATTTTGTCATAGACAATCCTGGTCAATCTTTATTTCAGTTATGTAGTAATTTATTAAAATAGTTTTACACATAAAAGGCAGGCTGGTACCAAATTACATGTCTTTCGTTCGTGTTCTGTTATCATTCGTCTGTAGGTAACTAACAGAATTTTTCAAAACTAAAATGCCACTTTAAACCGAAGTACGAAAAACCGCATTGATAGCTACATGTCATATTTATCTTAATTTGGGATATTAAGGGAGGATGAAGCAATGAAACAATAGTTTTTTTTTATTTTGTGACAAGAAGCGTCTTTTCACATAGGCAGTAAAACCCAGCGTACCCTCAGCGTTCGCGAATGGTTGTAACCTCCAGGGTTAATCGTCAGTGACAGCGGCGCGCGCGGTCACCCGTTTATATTTGCGGCGATCACGCGGCCGCCGCCTGCGCCGGCGCTGCGCCCCCACACTCACCCACTACGCACTTTCTACGCAATCGGGAGGAACTTTTTTTTTATAATTTAAACGGCGAATCGGCGGCTTTTCGTCCGGAATTTGCCGAGTTAATAAAGAGATTAAATCGTCATCGTAACTAACAAACTAGGTTCCTCCATCCAGGTTATTGTCAAATAACATGACCATACTGGAACACTCACCTGGAGAAACACGCTAGCAGTGCTGTAATTTTATCACTTCATCGTCTTTAGGTATTATAAGTAGCTCTACCACTAATAATTTGGTTTCAGCGGTTTAATTTATAGTCTTTGCTTTTGTGGTTTTTAAACATCGAACCTTACCTTACGAAAACACACATGAAATTGGAGAACATCGTAGAATATTAACACATCATCGACATCTTACCCAGTCTCTAGATATTGCAGTTGCTTCATTCTTCATCACATCAGTCTCTACCTACCTACATTACGCTAATATCGACCTTCTAATAACAATGCACATAATAAATCAAAGAAGACACTATACGATATTGATTAAGAAACGTCATTTATGATCATTACCATGGGAGATGGACAATAGCCTGGTGTTGGCGAGGTTTTCCGTGTGGTTGCCAAACAATGGAACTCGTCGCATGCCATCAGAGATTAGACGGCATCATCAACGCCAGGTAAAGGTGTTACCTGTGTCTGGTGCACCTTTACGACTCACTAATTTAATATTTAGGGTGCTGGACCTCACGAAAGTCACTTTGTTGTACGTATTTACAGATGATGAGAAAATCTCAGACATTTGAATGAGATGCGTTTGATCATACCATGTAAGTGGGTAAGTATTAATTCAAACTGTAATTATGGGACGGGGTATTCAAATAGGCATACGAAATTCTCAAATTTAGGTATTCAAATGATTTTGCGAAGTTACTATTACTAGAATACTAACAAGCTTATTATCGATCAAAGACTTTCGGCATTACAGTATCGTAATGTGCTGACGACAATGTTTTTTCTCAAAGTATATTTTTTATGATTCAGCGCTCGTTACTCATAGTAATAGCTTAGGAAACAGGTGCAGATCATTTATAACAGTTGAAAGACCTGTCTTTTTGGGGAAAGTTACGTACCAACCTAACTTCAGAATGTTGAAGGCTGGCAACACCATTGCGACAACCTATGATGTATATTTACTGGCAGCAGGTGCACGTGCGACTGCGAACATTCATGGTCACCTCTTGGCGTTAATTTAAAATTAAATTGCTTGTATCTAGTCCGGGTTTCGACGTTACTACTAAAAGCTTTCCCCTATTAATCTTTGGTTATAGCCACTGTAAATTCCACTCTATGTCCAGGGATGCAATAAGTTTGTTTTCTTTTGTTTCACTAATGAACATTCAGAGCCGGTTACTTTGCCACGCACCGAATGCGTGGCAAAGTAACCGTATTAACAAACAAAGTAACCATTTATATTTTTTCACTCACGTTTTTTCCCACATTTCAGCCGCAGACACATTACCGTCAAACTATCAGGTAATTTTTGTACTCGTAAATATTCATGAAATATTTTGTTACCGCACATTTTATGTGAAATATGCATTCGTGATTTTAACAAACTTGCACATTTGCACGTTGGTATTGAATATATGTGCTACGTGGATTCTTCCAGGTAGGTATTGCATATCCATCGATGTCTTGGCATTGGCTAAGCTTAGCCATTGCTTTGTCTTCCCCATCAGAGCGACATGAATCAGACGAAGAATCATTTCAATAGCCTCAAGATGTAATTTTGAACCCCAAGATGTAAACTACAACAGAATTGTTACAATGGTCGAAAATGTGTGTGTGTAGAAGTGTAGCAGCTCTAGAAGCTTAAAAGGCATGCCCACAACTTTGATAACAATGATTAACAAAGCGAATAAAGTGCTCAATTGTCCTTCTCTCAAAATGTAAACCTCCTAAAACCCCTCAAACTTGATGACAAATACATATTAACAAACATATATGAAGCTCTTCATTCTCCTACCTCTCACATAAAAGTTACCGACTATGGAGCATGTGGCCACAACTTTCTCCTGGCCGTGGGTTTCCGTGCGCGGTGTGCACGCCACCCTAGCGGCCCGCGGTACATTCCCGCGGTGCCACCGCTAATGACATATTTCTGGCCGGCCAGCCGCCAAGGACGCGTCACCGTCCGCACTCCGGTATACTCTATTTTGGACCACATCTATTCCTGAAAGCTTACATTGTTTTATTTCGGGCCGCAGAACACTGTCAGTCCACCGGGAAGTGCGTGCCTATTAGCGGACTAATGGCCTTAAGTTTATTTTACTATATAGATTACATAACGCAACACGTTGGTTTAGCATTATTTTTAGAAACATTATGTGATAGGTACCTACTGTCTCAAGTAGAATCTACAATTTACTTTCCAGAAGCCAGAAGAATTGAGCCTTCAATAATGATTACCATTTGTATAACATCATACATTTCATCTGTTCAGCAAACTGTAGCCAATTTCCGAAGGATTTCAACAATGAACAGAAATCAGAGATCAAAATTATCGGAAATAACAACAATATGAGTAACTCGACCGGCTGCCAAGCGATTTGACGAGACAGAAGCGGGTGCAAATGAAACCTACAACAATAACTCCGTCGCTAGCTCGATTGTCTATCTGGTCTTCCGCGGCCATCTGTTGCTAGTCGCGATTACGTGTCTAGATTTCGACGGTTATTAGACGTTATTTTATTTTCAACTGGGTAACAGAGCAGAGCGCTTTGTAGTTATTGATAATTTAATTAGCTCTTCATCATCATAATTATCGCCCATATACGTCCCCACTGCTGGGGCACGGCCCTACTTTAAAGTAGGGCGATAAGGCATCAGTCAACCACGTTAGCCAAGTGCGGTTTTGTTGACTAGTGCGCAGTGTTACAGTACACAAGTGTGCGCGCAAACACAAGTGCACTCTCTATTCCCTTACTCTCATAATTCGGTGAGACGGCAATCGGACATGACCGATGAGAAATCGGGCGCAGGACCACCGGCTTAACGTGCTTTCCGAGGCACGGGCGTTCAACCGGCGTTTGTTGACTACACAACCTAAGAATTTCTTCTTAGGTGTGCAGGTTTCCTCACGATGTTTTCCTTCACCGTTAAAGCGTTAATTAGCTCTTAATAGATAGGTAAATAGCATATCACTTGTGGTTAGAATGAAATTGGTGATTTATACTTCAGTACCGATAGCATTGGTACCTACTTACTGAACACAAAGCTTAGTGGTACAGCTCCTAGCAAAGAAGAATGAGAAATGAAGCTTTAAGAAAGTCAATTTTATAAAGGCCCTGGCTATAGAAACACACATCATGCAAACGTTTTATATGAAGAATTTAAGCTCCCATTTCCAAGGATTACCATTTTACATATTAAATTAGTAAACATTTACATCATATTGCAAGTCAAATATTTTGATAAACTTTTTGCGTAATTTCGCAACGTCTGCAACCCATTGTTTTTTGCTGAACGCTGTCAAACATTAACGATCGGAAGCTATGGACAAGCAAACACGCGCCGGAAGGTTTGAACCTGCGCACCTGCCCCGGATTGAGTGACAAGTTCACGTGTAAATATCTGTAAAGTTTCTTGAGACAACACATACCGAACGCTGTTTGTAAACGGTACCTTCACAGTACCTTTGGTACCCAAGACATATTGAACATTTTTACAAAGTTCTGAAGTGATTCTTACCTGTCCATCAAAATAATGTCGGAAAAAATACTTGATAAATGTAAAAGAAGGACTTCGAGCCCACATAACAGAATGGTGAATGATGATAATTATTAGGCACACACTTCGAAGTACATGATAGTGTAAGTTTCATGGGTATCTGTTTTCTGAATCCGGCTTTTCACATTATCTACTCACCTCTCTTCTGGTCTGGTTCGTCTGGTATTTATTTATGCGTCATAGATGATGAATTATGAGTAAAAAAGTTCCCTCCAGATGGACTAAGTCTTCACTCAAGGCCTTGTCCATTCGCTGTCACACCAGCTATCCAAAGAAAGCACGCTCGCCTCCTGTGACGGGCACGCTCGCCACGCGTGCGCCCGCGCAGCTCTGACGCGCGACGCGTCCGTCACCACGGCAATGACGACCACCAAAACTGGGATGCTCTTTGAACATTACAATCACGTTTCAAAGACGAAACTCATGTAGCAAACTTATATATAACCAAACCCTTTTCATGTCCACCAGTTAACAGAATGTTTTCGTTACACAGACAATCGTAGGTACAACACGGTTATTTATTCGTTTGGCTCGGACAACATGTTACAGTTCCAATGTTTACCTACAAAATACATGAAAATGAAATGAAAAAAAATTAAAAAAAACTCTTTATTGAAATAATTACAATCTTATCACATTAGGGATTGGAGCCGCCTTTTAAGCTATTGAGCTTGTGTCAGGCGACTCCGCTCTTCAGTCTCTTTAACTTATTTCCTATATTACACTGTTACAAGGATACAAAGATATATGGTCGTGTGTGTGTGTGTGTGTGTGTGTGTGTGTGTGTGTGTGTGTGTGTGTGTGTGTGTGTGTGTGTGTGCGTGTGTATGTGTGTGTGTGTGTGTGTGCGCGCGCGTGTGCATATGTTTGTGCGTATGTGTGTGTGTGTCTGTTTGTTTGACTAATGGGAGCCAGCCAGCAACCCCTCGATTTCATCATAGTTCTTGGTCTCCAACCAATCACGGACGATATTCTTACACTCGACGTATGAGTTGCTATGTATACTTACATTATTATTAATTTTATTGTACAGAACAGCTGAACGTTTGTAAAACTGCCTATCCGCAAATATAGTGTTTGTTTTTGGTATAGCTACAACATTTTTTTTCCTTCTGCCTTTATTTATATTTGGCTTATAACTAGAGGTTCTGTGTACCTTTAGAACTGTACTAGCTATATATAGCTTCCTAACCGTCGAAAGTTTACTTAATTGGTATAATTGCTCAGTAGGGAATCTTCTTTTTTTAAAATACATTGTCTTAATCAGATTTCTTTGGGCGCGTTCCACATTTATAAATTTAGTCTTTATAGCACCACCCCATATTGTGATGCAGTAACTCATGATTGATTGAGCTAAAGACACATAGATTTCTTTAAGAAGATCACGCGTCTCAGTAATGGGTGCTCGTGGCAGCACATGTCTCAAAGATTTGAAAATCCACACAAGCTTCCTGATTCTCTGCCCAACGTGTTCAAGTTGAGGGAACCATGAAAGCCGCTGGTCCATGTGAACCCCCAAATATCTGAATTTAGCAAACTTTTTAACTACGGGGCAGTTACAACTAGAGTGTTGTGCTGTAGTGACGCAGTTATGTATTTTTAGTTCGTAATTTCCGCTGGGTTGTGTGTTATTATAAATACTAAAACAAATAAAATTGGACTTATCAGCATTTAATGTTAGTAGATTACATTCTAGCCATTTGCTCACTCTTGCCAAACCCCTCTCAGCAACACCCTTGATACTATCCCAGGAACTACCAGAGAAGACGACGGCAGTGTCGTCGGCATACGAATATATTTTTGCGTTGTCTATGTACATGTTGCACAAGACATTAATATATATTAAAAATAACGTAGGGCCAAGGACACTACCCTGAGTACACGTTTCACAAGCTTCGAAAGTCCCACATTGTTTAGCCTATCGAAAGGTTTGTATAAAACTATTGATAGATTTCTTTATTTAATGCCATCGCTCAACTTTTGACAAAGTACCATTTAGATTTTATTGAAACAATTTGACCAACCTTGTGTTTGCGTCAAAATCAGATCATTGAACAATATTAGGGTCACACAAATACCACTTGCTGCAAATGTTGTAAAAAGCCAGTGAATCTTTTACGGCGTTATTAAATTTTCTTTTGTTTATAAACAGATTAATAAAGTGACTTTTAAAAGGCAAGTACAGGCAATAGATGAGACTGGAGTTCAAAGGAAAGTTTATAGCATTGGTTACGCGTACAATGCACCGGACTCGCTCCCGGCTTTTGTAAATATAATCTGACCTGAAGCTGTGGAATCCGGTGACTAACACTCTCACACTATAGTTATTACCTTATTATTATCTACTAAGCGCGTAAATATCCAAGTATTCTTAGAATAGCCCCGATAATTTGCTGTTTATATCTTTAATCAAGTCGAATTTTCATTTGTAGGTACTTTTTTTGATACTTGTCAATTCCCTAGTATATCAGAAGAACACGTTAAGTTGGTACCTATATAAGTTTGTTACTTAATTATTTCATGTGATTTCACGTTGTTATTACGTAGAAGTAAACAAGTTTTGCTTGTTACGCACCTAAACAAAGGGTGAAATCTTATGACAGTTCCCTGTAACACAGCATAAAACACCTTGGGGTCATAAAAATCTTTTTTTCTTTTGCGGAATTGTTATGCTGTCGACACAATATAAAGTAGAGTTTCCTCTTGTTTAGCCAAGAAAAATGGTCTGGTTTGTTTTCTAGTAAATGAACACTCGCCAAATTGATTCTGTAGGTATAAGTTTTTATCCATGGCATCTACATACTTACACCGTGAAATTTTAGTGGTTGTTTTCTCGTGGCAGAACGTTGCCTTCCTAGTAATACTATCAAATCGTGCAAATTATTGATTGAAAAATTTTCAAGTCTTCGAAATAATAATTTTTCAACTCGAAAACAAGAGAAGCTATTGTTCTTTTGTAAGATGTTACGTACCTAATCAGGTACTGCTTGCCGCATGATATCGATGCTAAAAGCTTAAGAAGCTCAAAGAAATAAAGCGGTTCGAACGTGCTTTCGAGTTTCGGTTATTCCTTTCGTAAAGCCGGCATTTATTGATTTCCATAAAAAAGAACTGCACAAATCTATTCTGCTACTAATTTAACGGTTTATAAGTACACAAGTACTTTACGAAACATTTAACAACTTACGATCAAAGACAAAGCGTCGAAAACTTAGCTGTCGAAAAATCTTTGTTTAATGCTAGCACACAACATCGATACGACTTCAGTACATTTTCTTATGCAACCGGCTCCATACAGGCATCAAAGTTAAGCCCACATGCTGGGATTAAGAGCAAATCCACATCGCGTTTAATGACGATTGCTGCCTTCGTCAGAGATGTTGTAATGCGTTTCGAGCGTGTAATGAAGACGATAAATCCCGTATTGAACGTGCGGAGTTAGTATTTATAGTGTAAGGTGGCTCCCGGTCACCTACAACGTTAGAGAAGCTTCGCCGTTCGACACTAAATCTAACTTACAATGTCCTGGATAATAATTAGACGAGTCACATTGCATACTTTTAAACTGTCTATGTATATCAAAATATATGTGCGTACACCTATTATAGCTGTGCACAACCATCTCTTTAAACATTTAATACCTACTTTCAAGTACCTAAGCACTGACATCCATAAACCATCAAGGAAGTACACATTTGATTACTCACATAATTCAATATCTACATCCAATAAGTCCAAACATCATTCGCATACAAAAATATGAACCCGAACTAGTACTAGCCCATCCCATGTAATCCTAGTTTCTAATTTTGCATTCAAGGTAAGCGTATATAATGTAATATCTGCATAATATTCAGATATTTCGGTCTTATACGAAGCTGCATATCCCCGGATTTACATCGCATAAACCGCGTATGTCTGACATTCAGCACGGAGCGTCGGATAACAATGCTGTATCTGCTCGCCAGTGGACCTTACTTATATGTATGTGTGTTTAAATGCAAACATACGAATTTGCACACTGCATTTGCCTTGCCAATATTAACGTTATTACATCCACCAGGTCTACGTTTGTTCTCACGTAGGTAAACAGCATCGAATGTATGATTTCAGCAGATAGTTTTAATTGGGTTCCGGGACAAGTCCCGAAACAATATTAATAATTTGTTACATACAAATGATTTTCTTGTAAATCATTTGTATGTGACAAATTATTGATGTAAAAGTTCAAGTTGGGGTTTTACTTAGTAAAAGTCTTCTACTTACTTTTATTAAAACTTTCTTCTTTACCACTTCTAATTTCGGCTAAAAGTAGTTCAAGGAACTCATTCTTTATGGACTCAGCCTACGCTCATAGGGAACATTAGATATATCTAGGAGGAGATTAATTATGATCATAACCATCGGCGTACCTACTGTTCCGAGATGAGAAAGTAAATATATTTTATTTTCAATTTCAAGAAGAAAATTTATGTAAATAGGTTGATAACAAGTAAGAATATAGGAAAATATCCTGAAAACTTTACTAAATTATTTTATCATAAAGATCAAGTAGGTATGACCGTTCTTCTGACCTTGGCACTATTTCAATTAAAATAAAAATCAAGCTGAAATAAATCACTTAGACAAGAGCAGTTAAAAACTCCAATCATATATATCTTTTATTATGTATCTTCCATTTAATGGATGTTGGCGCCATTTGAGAATGAATCATTTAAAGTGAACTTTTGATTGGGTACTGCACCGGACTCATGTAGATATTTTATATACGAATAAATTTCATTTTAATCCACATTGATGAAGTATCTTGGAACATATCATATAAAATACAGAGCAGAAGTACCTAACAACAATATTTTTACACGATACCTTAGAGATGGGTAACGTAGTGAGGTTTCATGAGTTAACTCAATAACTCAAACGCGGGCTCTATCGTACCTGCCATCTTAAATAAAGTGGCTCTGGTATACGGACGAACAGACATACAGACATGACAAATCTATAAGGGTTACGTTTTTTGCACTTTGGCTACGGAACTCTAAAAACTACGAAACATTTATAACGACCTTAAATCTGAGGGATTGAACTACAAAATTGGTTTTTGAATTTTTTGTATGTGCATGCGATATTCTTAAACTACTAACACTACTATTTGTTTGTATTGTTGTTATTCTTCAATCAGTCAATTCGGACTGTAACATCGATATAGTAACTTCAAATATAGAATAGATATCCAAGCTATAATGGATAATAACGACCAATTACTAGAAAAGTTGTAAATAATAAAATCTAAGTGACTTTGAGTCTACTTTTGGCCTGAGAGCAGGAAAACGGCAGTTGGTGTTATTTACTTACCTACTGTCCCATTTTGATCTGTCGATGAACACGAGAAAATACGCAAGAGTTCCAAGTTCTCACATATTTCTGCATTTGTCATGAGGCAGTAGCACTCCCCAACACCGAGCGTCGCGGAATTTTTTGATGGCCGACTGCCAGCGGTGTTCTTTTTAAATTAATTATTGTTTTACGCGGCTCTAAACCATTCTATTATAACGACGCTCATACACCGCGAGTGGGTGCTATTCTCGGTCGCGCGAAATTTATGACCGTTTGATTTGCCCTCTTAATCTTGGACAAGGCGAAACAAAATTCTGTGTCAATCTCGTTTATGGCTGTTTAAATGCGTAACGTTGTCGAACGCTGTTTGATTTGAGCACAATGTTGCAATGTTGCTAATTGTGTCGTTTGCTGCATAAGTACTATCCAACTGTAGTCGCTTTCTAGGCTATTACTTGTTAGAGCGTCATTACGAGACCTCCTAACAACTCTTAATCCAAGCGGAAAATCTACGTGATGATCAGCAGATGACTCCCACATTAGCAAAAGTTGACTGAAACAGCAGCAGCGGTCATGTTGATGAAGGTCATATTTAAGTTCGTTGTACCCCTAATCGAATGTTCTACTAGAATGAGTCTAATCCAAATGTCGTTACATTCAAAATAGCAAATTGGATTCTCAGCGGATTGTAGGGTTGCATATTCAAATAGGAATTTATCTTAATCCTCTATATTAAAACCTTTATGAACTTCTCAAGAAATTCCAAAACAAAACATCCTTGATTTCCACGGTCTCTCACCGATATAAACCGCTTTTACATTCTTTATATTCTTCTAAAGAACTTCCGTGAGTTGCCAATTTATTTATGCACAACAACGCCTACAGAAAGCAGTTATTACCGGTTGCCGAGCTACATTTATGTTCATATTTAGTTCAACAACATATTTCAGAAACAGTTATTCGACATCGATGGCTGGTACCGAAAAATTAAAGCAAACAAAACTTTCTTTATAAATAGGGGCTTAAATATTAGTCCCTATTCTTTATTTTATTACTACAAGTGACCCGCCTTAGTAATTCTATGAATGAAGAAAAGTTGATAGTTGAAACTTTAAATGCCTAAAAGAGGATTGTTAAAATGAAATGAGTTAAAATTTCAGTATCTAAATAATTTGACAAGCTCTAAATTACATTTAAGGAATTAAATACAATACAAATATATCTCATATATTTCTGTAAAACGTCGCTTATTTGGTTTCAAATATAGTAGACTTATTTTTGCAAGTTCGTGAATACAGAATAGTATTTTACGACACATTCCCATTTGTAAATGCTAAAATATAATTTACATCAGTTTAATACATTTTAAAGGGCTATTAGATAAATCAGTCACTCTCATTTCAAAATAACGCAGCGAGCTTTTTCTCATAACACTTTATCACAGGCATGTCTATTTTTGTGTATTATCTAAATTAGTTAAATATAAATATTATGATATGAGTTAAAAATTCTCAATGATTTTATTTGGTCTATCATCTGTCTGTCATTCATATTTATTTTTTTAACCAATGGGGACTGTCATGCGTTGGCTGGTGTTTATGAAAAACTATCTTATTATTTAAATTATTATGCAAGCCATAATCAACAGCTGAGTATGATTTGCATTTAACACATATATAAGTACATATATGTTATTGTTACCAGGATGTTATTAATTACATGTGTATTAAAAAATTGGAAAGTCCTTTCTTCATCATCATCCTACGGAATAGACTCATTTATACTGTCACACTCACCACGCCCTTAGCCGCCCGATCACAAAGTGCCCAGCATTTTTCACGAGAATTTAATCCGCTCGTCTTTTATTTGCCCATGGCCGCCCAGCACAAGACTGCAGTCACAAATAGACTGTTTGTTTTACCGCCTCGGTGCCATTTCCGCAAATCATGTAATCGTTTCTTGTCATCATTTTTCTGCCCGACTTTAATAATAAGCAACAGACATTATCGGATGCCATCAAGGCTCAGTAAACACATCAGGTGAATGTAAACAGCTGAAATCATTCTGTAATCACATCAAAAAAGCTGGACAGAGTGAACGGAAGTCTGCACTTAGGATTCCGTTTTGATTTTTTTATCGTTTTATCCGATGTACTCGTTTACGTTATGAACCTCGCGTCGCCAGATAAAAAGCTGCTCTTATATAAAGACAGAATATACACATGGACCGGAGCAGCAAAAGGGCTATATGATTCCTCAATTAAGTTTTTCTTAATAAAGTATTAAGTCTTATTAGTCTTATCAAAGTATTAAAAAAACTATTAAGTTTTGATATTTGATTCTCGATTTCGCCTTGAATGATTTTTGTCTAATAGTTACCCTCATTGCGCAAAAAAAATTGTACTATTCATTATCTTTTGTTGAAGTTTTTCTAAAACTAAGTGACGACTAGTTTAATCTCGGAAATTATGCTCTGTCTCAGATTTAACCCAAAATGACTGACTATAGTCAGTATTTAGGTACAGGACATAGCAGTAGTAGTAGGACAGTATAAAGGTCAAATATGAGATTTAGAAGAAAGAAAACCTTGAGAAACATTTTGTGAATCGGGGACCAGGAATTCATTTAGCTCATTATTTCGGTATAAGTGCTTTGTTACCCTTTTACCTAGACTAACACGGTCAGTGTAACAGTGAAACAACAGATGTATCAAAAACCTTTTCCGTTTACCTTCTCTCACCGCGGAACCTTAAATTGAAACCATGAACAGAAGTTTATAAATCCAGAAGTTATGTTATTACGACCAAGGTATTTGAATTCATTTCTATAACGTTTATTTGTGCTCTGAAACGTTTGTATGTACGCAATAAAGAATACTATTTTAATCTATAGATACACGCGGAATGTAAAAACTGTAGAACATAACACCTTTTCTAATAATAATATATTTTATATAACACACTGGTACACACCAGTTTTCTTCTTCACTAAGTGTTTTTTCTATACGAGTGCTAATAATAGATGGACTGCTATATTTATCAATTACTTACACATTAATATAAAATACATAATAATTACAGTAAAGTATTTGACGTCAGACCTGACTTTATATACATACATTTTGTTTTTGTTAATATATAGTAGTTACATTACAGTTACGGTTGGTAGCCACTTGTGTAATGTAAGCTTGCGCATAATGCACTCTGTAGTATTCAATCTCATATCACTCATGGACTCTCCACATCAAAGGGAGTCTGTTTTATCACCGCTCAGTCGACACGAATATAATACCGCTAGTGTTTTACTGTTGTTCCATATATATTAATCATGTCTATCAGATTTATTTCGGTATTATTTAATATTTAGGTCATATTTTTTAGTTATAGCTTTTGAACCCACTTTTATTTTTGGCTAAATGAGGACATTATCTATGCCACTGTGTATTTGTGTTCACTAAATTTACATTATTAATCTAATCTCATTTGCCATGCAGACCAGTGAAAATAGGTACCTATTGTTTGTTCAGTATCTAGGTCTATGGAAACAAAAGAAAAAATCCCTTGCACGTTGTACAATACGATCGGTCCCATTGTTCAAAAAAGCTGCAGAGCTTTTGAAGCTCTAAAATATACGTCGTTCTTTTTTATACGGTCACCTAGAAAGCATACATTACATGAATAAATAGTTAAGAATGTGTAGTTTATCTATATTTAAACGACCCCCCACGTTACAGACATTATTAAACTACGTTTATAATGTTAATACATGCATATCGGTAGCTTTACTAGTATAGAGATTCCATAATTTTTGGTTTGACTTTCAGGAATATTTTTTTTTTAAATTTAACAGTTTCGGCAACACTACTGACACTATAAGTATTCTACCCACAACCAAATACATATAAATTAAAATAAATACATATAAAAGCAACCTTAGCTTATTCCGAAACGTATGAATAACTAAATTCTATTTTCTAAATGTCTTTCCATATTATCTGATTAAATATCAAATATCAAAGCTTAGTTGAATGGTTTGTGACAAGCTCATCAAATGTGATGTGTAAATACGTGTCAAATTGAAACCGCTTTGCCGCGGCGGGCTGCCATTGGGATCGGACACCTATGTATTGATTAACAGCTATTTTTAAAGGATCGAGCCCCGAGAAATTATGTGACCTCTATTAAGCTAATAACCCGTGGTTTCCTTTGATCTTTTTATTTGAACAGATTGACCGCTTAAAAAATAACAATACGAATAGTCTTTTGAACGTCATGAAATTAAGCGACTCATTAGTAGGCACATTAGTGTTGTACTTAATCTAAAACAATATACATACAGATAGTACCTGGTCGATTATAGATATTAGAATAAACTATTTAAGACGGAGGGGACGCCTATGTCCGACAGTGGAGGAACAAACCTATAGGCTGAAAATAATGATATTCGTATCGTATGCAAAATTCCATCGATTATTCTACGTTGCTCTTTGTATATTCGTCGTACATTACTTACCTTTATTAATATTTTTTTGTTTTTTATGGTCATCTCTCTAGCGCTGGTAACGGACCAAGAGATTCTGTTCGAGTCCGGTTTTGGGCAAAATTTAGGAAGTTGGCGAATTGATCGGCCCATGGTTCGGAAAGCACGTTAAACCGGGTGGTCCGACGTCCGATCTTTCATCGGTCATGAGACGGATTGCCAAACTATTAGGGAACAGAGAGTGCACTTGTATACTTGCGCACTATAATATAGTCGGGCACACATTTGAGGTCGGCCGCCATGGCCGATATCGGTTGGACACACCTTAATTTCATGCAGGTATCAAATGCCCGTCTAATGAGTCAAGAGAAAAGAGTTAGAATGTGTTGGTAATTTGTTAAAAAAAATATAGTAGGTTAATCAATTAGTTCATATGTTACGTAATTATTTGTAAGTTAGTATTACTTAGTTAGTTCAGTATCTACTCATCATTAATCTTCCCCTCACAAACCATCAAACTTTTGACCTTTCGTTTCCTATCAACCTGTCTGAAATCAATGGCATCTACTAGCTAATAGTTAATAATGTCTTTGTTTTCGTTTCACTCGGAGACGAAAAAAAAACTTTTATTCATTTGACGCAATTGCGTCTGAATTACGAATTACTTACGTAAATTAATTTATTTTTGATGGGAAGAAATTTATTGCGTCACCGCTAGTCACAATGATTTATTAGTGAAAACATCTTACGCATTCACGATGGCCCTGTGATAAACGCGATAAAATAAAAATACTCAGCTCAAGGCAGATGGCTGTTAAGATTTGGACATCAATTTGAGATTTTGCTTCCCATGACACATCTAAATTGAACCCAATGTCTTTGAATATAGGGATCGAAATGGAGTTTAGTGCAAATAGTTAGTAGGCGAGCGATGTGCGTGGGAGCTGGTATTGGCGGGCCGCCAGGAATCACCTGCCGACCCTTGTATAACGATAAAAGCTGAATATTATTTACAGCTGTATCTTACGCACTTATTGTTATAGATGACTGGATATCAACTGGAAGGAGGATTACACGTGTTTGTTTTAAATATAACTAACTACCATAAACATCCTATTGAGCACCTGTGTTACTTTATGCGAAGGTGTATTTGGGAATCAAATTGCACTTTATTTATGAATAACTCTGCTAGTAGCAAAAAAGTAAATTTAAAAAAATGTTGGAAACTCCTAAACATATAAAATAACACATAATAAGATATAAACAAACGAAATGTCTACAAGATTTTTCCTTTTAACAATGGAATAGAGTTTTCTTTTTCACCAGCTACACAGGTTGATCTTAATAGAGCCGAAGAGAGTAAAGGAGCTTTAAAGCTTACAGTTAAAAACTAGTGAAATAGTATTTCATGGTTTGGCGCTAAAGCGGAAAGGAAAATAAATTATAATCATAAAAATTTTCAGTGAAAAGTCTATCTGTCCATCACACGCAAATTCTAGCTTCGTTTTAAATACAGTTGCCGTCGGTAACGTCTGACAAATATGCCAATGTCAATGTCTACAAAATATTACGTGGTTTATAGCGTTGTGGAGCCCGGCGACTGCTGCCGAGCCCAGGCGGCCTTCTCCCGGGGCTTTGGCCTAGATCGTATAGCTTTTTAAACTTTTTTCACCGTCCGTCGTGAAGATTAATAGTGATCTTGACGGACATGTGCACAGCGTACGTAAGTGTCTGGTCCACGGGCTCGCGTTGCCAGCGATGCACGCTCGCCGCCCGCGCCGTGCCAAGTGAATTCCCAGATCTATGGTCTGATAATGATGCCAAATACGTGCAGACAACTAGGGAATTGGCGCCCGGGTTGTGTGGAAACAGTATTAATAGACACGGAAGAAGAATATAGGCAGCTCTATGCGTATGGAACCGCATAGCTAATAAAGCGTTGCACGTACTCCTGCGTCGTGAGAGCTCGGCGCTCCCGGCCCCACGCTTCCAATACTCGCCTACGTCTAATGCAAGTCGGCCTCACTAAATAAAGAGGGTCGGTTTTATTTATCCAGATGTAGGCACTGGACTTGTATATTGCATTTCCTATAGCTGGAGTAGACGCACACATTGACGTCACCGATTAATGTGAACAAAATAAAGTAAATATAAAATGGAACCAGGTTTCGTTTACCTACTTCTCTTCTGTAGGGATTATACTTTCATATCAATTTGCATAATATATAAACAAATTTCAATTTAAAAAATCCGCTACTTACACAGTTTATTAATTAGTTCCTGAAATATTTACCAACGAACAAATATTTTTTTTACTTTTTTGTATTCAAATAAATAATACTCTAGTTCATCCCGTACTCTATATTTTTCCTTTAATTTTTAGTCTTTTACATCACCCATTCTAATTTAAGGCAGCTTTCATAAACACTTTCATACTGCATTGTGTTCACGTCTATCGCTTGCGTTTAAACAAGTAGTTCAAAGCTCTCATATAGCAGACAGAACCAGAATAAACCTGAAAAAAGCGCTGTCCGGGCGAGTAACTAGACCCGGGTAAATGGAGCGTGCGTGCTAAAACGACGACGGCCACGTGTGGGGTGACCACTGAAGCATAGTGTGTTGTCTTGACCGCGGTGACCGAGTTTAGGTAACGGCAGTCAAAAGCAAATTCAGTGAAAATCAATGCTCCCACGTTGTCAATTGTTTGGGTTAAGAAAGATACAGAGCGTCGTTTCCGAAGTAGAATCCATTTTCGAAATGTTATGAATTAGAGCCTCTTATTGAACACCTGTCGGAAACCTTTACTCTTCAGTGATTGTTAAGAACTCTAGATTTCTTAATTGTTAGGTCTTCCTGACGTTCAGATTCAGAAAAAGTATGCTCCATCTTTACAAACCATTATAAAAGATGTGTACATAATATAGTTCCCGAATTCAAATCCGTTTTCGACACTTTAAGATTAACGGGGTTCGACCGCTTCGTCTTTGGTATTGCAGCCATTAAATCAAGGCAGCCGTAGAACTAAAGCATAAAGTAATACGCCCGATCGTACTGTGTATGAAACCGGCTATTAAGGATGAAATATTATGTGTACCTTGGTAGCCAGCCATCTGCTCCTAGCCGTTTCGGAAGCAATTATTGATTTTATTAACTAATCGTTTATATTATGCCGGTCATATACTTATCTATTTGATGCGCAATTCCTGAGATTATTGAAATTTGATTTCGTGTAGATTCAAGATGGACAGCAACTTTGATGGATATCAGCCATGCTCAATGTGTGTGCCAATGTTTAACTAAACAAACACAAATCGTATTTTAACTATCTAAAAAACTCCCTTTCATTTGTATGACCAGAGAAACTTCAACTCCGAGGGTCTCGACTCTAATGGTCAAGTCTAAACTAAGTAATGAATAGTTTTTGTACTCGTCAAACGTTCTTCAAGCAAGCCTTTTTCTGATTTTTAAAAAATGTTAATGCATACTTGCACCGAACCGTCCCGTTTATATTTTAAGTGATCAAGTACCATATAGAACGAGTAGGTACGTACTATTTATACGTGTACGGTGTAAAAAACGAACTCAAGTAAAGGTTCCTGCGACACAAAGACAGATGGTCCGTCCGGTCCATTGTAATGGCTTTTGAAGGAATAGGTTAAAGCTAAAAGCCTTCGCTCTCCACCATAAAAGGACTAGTGCTTTAAGCTTCATGAAACTATCTGTTTAGATGTTGTGTTTCTAAAGCAATACTGATATAAGTTAGGTGGTATAACTCTCTGTTACATTAAAAACATGTATGAATATAAATAGTAGGATGAGTTTCTCGATCTTCCTGACAAAAAAAATCTTTTAAGTTAAAACGGTTTTATTTTACGTGCACTGAAAACTCGAAAATAAATAAATAGAACACAACTTACCAATCAACCTACGTAGGTGGTAATTTTTATCTCGAGATGGTAGTGGTAGGTAGGTACGAGTGATTAAATTTCAATTTCTAATTTTGACCCAAAAACATAAAGAACCGTATGGGTCGAGCTAAATACAACCGCTTAAAACACTATAAGTATTACTTAATATACATAAGTTTAAGATATTATAAACATCCACTTCATTTAAATTGATCCAAGTTTAATGCACAAGAAAAATACCACCATAAATTAACTATAGACAAATTTGAATAAAACTCGTAGCTGAATTAGTAGTTTGTTTTACAAAAATAACTGGAGGTGCAGAAACTACTATCTTTCCATTGTATGGTTATGTCTTAGCTGTCATCATCCGTACCGTTTTTAGGAGGCTTGAGATAGATAATGTCCATTAATCTTATTTAATTGCCGACCGCCCATCTCCGATTCTCGGCGAATGAGGGAGCCAGAGATTCTTGTTCCATATATTCAATAGAAAGCAATTATTTTTAATGAATATGGAACATAGACACCTTAGGTTAATCTTGTCCTATATTCCATTAAGGACACTACTATTTTATACCACTACCTATATCATAATAAGTTGTGACTTGTGATAACTGTCTAAAACCGGTTTAGAAAACTAATCAAAATTTTGTGGGTAGTGTATTTTTTTATGTTATAGATATTATATCTTGTGATTAACATAAACAATAAATATCATGTTTAATTAAACAACTTACTGCTAAAGTATGAACCGTATTATCTTACATAGACATAAACAAACATGTAAAAATATAGAAAACAATAAATACGAAATAGCATTCAAAAAAATAAAGTATAATGCACTTCATGTTTTAATTTTTTGTTGAACAACAACAATAGTTTCTTAAACATTTCATAAAGAACGACTAAAGTCAATGTAGGCTACAGCGTAGCATCTTAGATCTGTTCGTAGCACGCACTGACCTCTACGAACTACGATCGATAGATTTTCGTAGCGCCCTTCGATATTCTGACTGAACATCGATACACCATAAATTGTACTTTTTTTTGTTGGAATGGCACGTTCTCTCCCTCTTGAATGGATAGAGAATTACATTGATTTATGATAATCTCTATTTTTATGTGAGGTATCATTTTTGTTTTTATAAGTACGTATAATGTACATAGTTCCTGTATGCTGTTTATTTTGTCTCTAATTATTATTTCCATCGTCTTTCTCACTCACTACCACTCGTAAAATGCATTAATGACAGACTACTGTGCAATATCCCACGCCACCGCCCATACGGTCTTCGGTCGATTAATTACATGCTAGGGTGACTGAAATTGTAAGTACGTGTCCGTCTATTCCTAGGAAAAACCCAAATAAATATATCTCACACTTATATCCTTACTTCAGAGTGAATACGTTATATGGGAAGCCTTTTTTAAAAAAAGGTTAACAAGATGACCTCACTCCACCTGATAGTAAGCGGTAGTGAAATCCAAATATGAGGTCGACAGGCACAATAGACCATATTGAGCCTGTCGCACTCACCCTGAAGGTTTGCTTAAATGCCGTTTCTCGCCCCGCCTGAGCCGGGGTTCATAGGAGGAAGGGAAAACATGAGCTGGAAGTGCATTCCATGCCTTAATGACACGGGGCAGAAAAGAGGAACCAAACATCTTAGTCCGAGTCACCAGCGCCTGCATTGTATGTGGATGGCAGAGCTGCCCAGCAGCAGCAGCAGCCTTCTTAGAACAGCTCTATTTGCACAGATCAATGAAGTTAACTTTTTAATAGTACCTACTGTAAAGAGTTATACCAGTACAGCTGTTTCGGTCACGAATAAAAAATATTTTATACTTTTTAACAATTGGCCTTTAAGTAAAATTCTTACAACTGACTCGACTTAAATTCGCATCTGAATACGATTGTTCTACATCTTCATTAGCATTTTAATAAGATTTTTTGGGTAAGCAAATAGGATGGCGGATGAAAGTTGTTACAAGTTCTTTAATTAAGCAAAGGAAACATTACGGAGGCTCGCAATGCGGACGTAAGCTGGCGAACTTAGATCCATCTTGAGGTAATATTCTGGGCTTTTAGGTAGGTTGGCACAAATTCAGATGTGTATGTAGTAGGTACAGTAGGTAGTTATGAAAACTTAACATGAACTTATAAGTTCATGTTATTATACAGGGTGTCCCAAAAAGTAGTGTCAAGCGGAAGTCCAGAGATAGAAAACCCTGTGGGGCAGCCGAAACACCCCCATGTATGTTCCGCGATTTTTTATAGTTTTCGAGTTATGATTATTTTTCTAAAATTTTGAGAACAACTGACCTAACCGACTAAAAATACTGTAGAGAAAAAAGTATTTGACTTTTTTGAGTAATTCTTTTTGCAAATCAATTTTAATGAGTTTTTCTTCAATGCCTTAAATATTTGTCTCCATAACTTATATGGAAATTATCAAAATTATGGTACAAACTGAAAAGTTACGTTCTGTAAATAATGTCTTACAATTTCAACGTAAAATTTAAAATATTAGGAGGTAGCTGCATGGCTCCTAAGTAACTTTAAAAACTGAGCTAGACTCTCAGCTTTCATAATCATAAATAAAAACTGGTACTTAATGGGCTACTTTTGCTGAAATCGGACTACAAAGACAGAGAGGTGTCAAAAGAATAAAATTAGCCATCTAAATACGAAGTATTATTTCGACATTTTATTATTCTGATAGTTAGTCAGTTTGTTAACAAACCTAAATTTATTACAGGAGCACTCAGATGCAAACATTTGGATGATTTTTTTTTTGTTTAATTTAAGTTTCTGGCTGATTTCACATGCAATACCATTGTTACGACGAACTTTACGAACTTTGCTTTCTGTACGGACTTTAATAAACTTTAACTTATAAACTTTTTACAATAAACAATCAAAAACGATAACTTTTTCTTATAATAAAGTTCCCAATTTCAAACTTAATTAATTTTTTAAGTATCACAAATTAAACTTTCAAGTGGTTATTTCTTAGCATTTCTGGTATAATTTTAATTGTTAACAATCTTATTCACTTTAGAAATAATAAAATGTCCAAATAATACTTCGTATTCAAATGGAAAATTTTATGATTTTTCCACCTCTCTGTCTTTGAAGTCCGATTTCAGCAAAAGTAGCCCATTAAGTACCAGTTTTTATTTATGATTATGAAAGCTGAGAGTCTAGCTCAGTTTTTAAAGTTACTTAGGAGCCATGCAGCTACCTCCTAATATTTTAAATTTAACGTTGAAATTGTAAGACATTATTTACAGAACGTAACTTTTCAGTTTGTACCATAATTTTGATAATTTCCATATAAGTTATGGAGACAAATATTTTAGGCATTGAAGAAAAACTCATGAAAATTGATTTGCAAAAAGAATTACTCAAAAAGGTCAAATACTTTTTCTCTACAATATTTTTAGTCGGTTAGGTCAGTTGTTCTCAAAATTTTAGAAAAATAATCAGAACTCGAAAACTATAAAAAATTGCGGAACATACATGGGGGTGTTTCGGATGCCCCACGGGGTGTTCTATCTCAGGACTTCCGCTTGACACTACTTTTTGGGACACCCTGTATTCAATCTAACTGCACCCCGTGGATTTTCACCCACGCGTGGTCATAGATTTTTGCCGACGTTTTGACATTTATCGTTATATTTTGGATAGGTTATAAAAAATATATATTATTTACCTTATTTACAACCTTTATGTTATTTTGATATACAAGCTATATTATTGTGTGGTTTCAACGATATTCATTCTGTAATTATTGTGTGAATGAGCAACAAACATACTCACAAGCTTTTACCATCATCGGTAAATAAACGTGGGAATAGGGTGTATGCGTAAATAACATTTTAGTATTTTTTATAATTTATCATATTCTGAACTAATATTATAATGCTGAAGAGTTTGTTTGTTTGAACGCGCTAATTATTGGCTATAAGCTATATGGTCCAAGATCCCAGAGCTGCCAGACATCACTTATTTTCTAATGGACAAAATATGTACGATTGAGTAGTGTTGGGGTGTACTATCATCATATGACTAGTTGCTACCTTGACCAGACGGCCATTTTTCAGATATCAACCAATCAAGGTACGTAGAAACACTGCTCACCTCACTTAAATTCTGATGGCTCATTTTAACATATATTTCACACAATATCATTAAAAATCAGGATTCATTACTCCCAGACACATGCGGTCGGCGGTTTTACCTTACAGACGCTTTAAAGCTATGAAAAAATTTTTACTTTTACTTATTTTCTGATGCTTGATTTTTATGTATGTTATTCAAACAACTAAAAAGTGCTCATCTGACCGCAATAATTATAGAATTGTACCTTACAAACTATTTTATTAGAAAAAACTAACTAAATTCAATTTTAAAAAAAAATCTAAAACAGTTGGGTCTGGTGAATGTTTGGCCCCTTGGATCGGTCTGTCCGTTTGCAAAACGTTTTAAAATAGTTGTTTGAATAACATATATAAAAATCAAGCATCACAAAATAAGTAAAATTAAGTAAAAGTAAAATTTTTTTCATAGCTTTAAAGCGTCTGTAAGGTAAAACCGCCGACCGCATGTGTCTGGGAGTAATGAAACCTGATTTTTAATGATATTGTGTAAAATATATATTAAAATCAGCCATCAGAATTTAAGTGAGGTGAGCAGTGTTTCTATGTACCTTGATTGGTTGATATCTGAAAAATGGCCGTCTGGTCAAGGTAGCAACTAGTCATATGATGATAGTACACCCCACCACTACTCAATCGTATATATTTTGTCCATTAGAAAATAAGTGATGTCTGGCGGCTCTGGGATCTTCCTCTAATATAACATCATGTTGTGACCAATAGGAGCAAAGAAACAATGGAAAATGTGTATAAAACGGAAAAGCGGACGAAGTAGTAGTGGTAGTAGCTCGTAATAATATAAAATAACTCTGAGAAGGATATGATAAAAGTTGTATAGTTTTTTACACCAGAATTTGAATTTGTAGTAATTAGACTGTAACGACGCGACGTACAAATACTAAGTAATTAATTCAATGATACGTCCTAAAAAAAAAAAATATGTGGGTTCGATTAATGGTTGTACAGAGGATATTGCTTCTTTTTTTTATTAACGATATTGTGCTAAATTGCTGTTGTGTATGATTCAACGAACGCCAACCTAAACCACCAAATTATTCAAAGCATATTACGATGGACTTGTGTAATTTGCTCCGTAATAAAAACTTTTTAATGGTTTCCGTTACCTCTTCTTTACAAGTTAACCTATCTTCTTACCATCAAGTTTACAAAGGAGCTTGCGAGTTTTGCGGTTGTGTATGTATCCGTCGTTTGATTTTGGTCTTTATTACGTGCGTTTTTAATTAGTGTCGTAATTATGATGAGTGTAATGTCGCTTTGTGCGTCGGTGAGCGATTCGCTGGCAGCGGGCCCGCGCCGGCCCAAGCTTATAAAAGGGGGCAGGCCTCGGATCCGCCGCCCGCCGCGCCGCACTCCCGACGCTCTCCTCATGGGGCGCGCTAACCTCACACGATAGTACCTACTAAAACAAAATACATTTTTATGTATACTTTCTAAGTCGGGACCAAGTGATTAAGTGATACGGTAAGTTTGTTTGCAAGTGACCAGCGGACTGTGAGTGGAAACTGTGCAGTGTTGCCCCCATGGATTGCTAGTGGAATACGGATGTTTTGTGTGAAGCCGAGAAGAAACTTTCTGGCGACCTCTGTATCTGTAGTGTGAACTGCGAAAGAAGCCAGTGTTACCAGAAGTAAAAAGTGCTAGTGCAAAATAAGATAAAACGGATATTCCGTGATGTTTCAAATTTAAAAAAAAATCTGAATGTAATACTTTGAATACGTTACGTTCCGCATAACGTTATCTTAGTATAGTGCTCAATAATGTTCAATGGTTAATTAATAATTTGCCTAAACAAAACCAAACATTGTTGTCTTCTGGAAATACTGGCTGATTAGATACACGGTATGTTAATCACCAAAGCACCACTCAGCCATAAAATTTTGTTCTGACTTATGTGCCGTCCGTGTTATGTAAGACCGGCATAAATAATATTAAATGCACAATAAAATGTAGCTATAATAGTAAAGAACTAATCTTATACTGTTGATGTAACGCGTAGCGCGTCACACGGATCCAGGCGTCTACGTCACGGCTATGAATAGCCCCAGATTTGATTGCAAAAAGAAGCACTTTCATAGAATCGGTAAAATGTTATATAAAAAACATAAAATGCATATTTCTGACAAGCCCAAGGCCAAACCAATAAAACATACCAGCAATAGCATCGATATAATGAAGTGTTAAGACGAGACGATGATGTTTACCTCGTAAGCTACTAAAAGCTGTAAAAATACTCTACATTTCAGATTAGAAAACCACAGATATGCGAACAAACCACCTAACCATATACTCCGTGACGTCAGTGCGCCGTCATAAACACATTATGGGAAACAGGCCTGACTATTTCACTATCTATATCATTGTTTTACTGCCCGTATCTGACCAGATCAATATATTTGACACTTGATTTGGAACAAATAAACAGCTGAAACTATTCCTGACGATTCCTCACGTGGGATCACGGATATCACGCTTTATACTGGAGTCCGGCAATGTCGATTTTTTAGATATTCCAACAATTTTCGGAAAGAATGCTTGTATCTGGGACAAGCCCTTAACCTTGAATTATGTCAAGGACCATCTATTGCGGGCAAGGTCACGATACTGATTGAACTTGATCCAATTTGAGGGGTTCGAAATTGCCGACTTCAATCCGAGGTAATTCGATTGAAAGACTATTTGAATAAAATATTTTCGCTAGTACTTTGGGAAATAGTTTCGCTATAAGCGTGAAGAAATACAATCAGAGTTTTAAAATAAAACTCGAACGTCACTAAGCGCGTTACCTTCTCCGTTTTGGCCGTAGCAGCCGCGACCTCCCATTTGTCCACGACGCCCCGCAGAATCCTCGGCCAGCCAACGGGCGGCTCCGCGCTGCCAAGCAGATTACAACACTCGTGTACATACTATAATTCTATTTCGATTATTACCTTCGCCTGTTTATTTGTAGATGACGAATCGAATCACATATAGGTACCCGACGTAGGCTCCGCACCGACACTAGAATATATTTGCGTAAGCAAGTTCTCGTTACATTATCTTTGGAATTTTAAAAGCTTGTTTTATATTGAGGCACACACTCGCCGCCTCGATAATCTGACTAGTTGCTTCTGGTTCGAGTTCGACAATAACTCCGAACGAGAAACTACTTTGTAGATATTTACAATTGTTCAAAGTTCATTGGCTACTTGTTTAAATAAACAGTTCCGCGTTAACTATGCGTAGCAACGTATCATCTTAAATTGGTTATTATTTTGTTTAAAGATAGTTAGATGATCAATTTAAATATACATCGAAACATACGTATTACGTCGAAAATTACGGGTTGGACGGACGGACGGTGAATGGTCATGTCTCAAAAGTTACACCCATTGAATAGAGTAAACTTACGTATGAACTAGGTCTAGATAACAATATTCATTGTCTAATATTCAAATGCCAAATTTATGAATGCCAAGAACAACAAACAACAATTATGATGTTCATTCATTGCGTCCGACTATTCCCCTAGGCTATTTCAGGACCTCTAGGTCGTAGATTGTCTTGTGACAATATGAATACCTAACCATAAAAATGTATCCTGGTGAAAAGTAGTATAAGATAAGAAAAATCTGTAAAAGTTTCAAGTTTTTTTTTATTTACAATTTGTATGAATTCTCTGCATTATTGCTCTCTGCATATTTGCATATCCATGTTTAAACGAAAAAGAGCAAGGCTAGCGTCCAGTTTTGCTCTTATCGGTAGCAGATGTATACAAGGAGCATATAACTACACTTTAACATAAAAAATTAACTTCATGTTTAAATATTCTAAAATCCCCCGAATCCTATCCATAGACTAACTAGGCAGCTAATGAACTCTACCTGCAAACACCTGAAAAGACTTGCTCCTTACGACCCAGAATTTGATTACATGAGAAGCTAGCGACAAATTGGATATCATTGGATACCAGGTATGCCATTCACGCATAATATTTGAAATTTCTAAAATCCAATGTTAAAGAGATAAATTGCAGGGCTTTTGTCCTGCAATTTGTCAAGATAAAAGAAAAGTTAACATAAGCAAAAAATAACGGTAAACTATTTATCAAACATGTTGATGAATTTCAATAAACAAACATTTGCTATATACACATTAAGTATACAACAAAATATATACATGGATCTATGTTTCAAATGAATATTTTGGGGTATGTACATCTTGCATTTACTTTAATCGTGAAGGATCACGATTCTCAATTGAATAAATGTAATAATATTTGCGAAATTTTATTATTGAATTGCTATTAAAGCTTAAAAACGATATTAGAGCTCAGAAAATTAAAACTTATGCACAATTGTATATTTTTACAACAATATTAGAAGCGATTAGTTAAAACAGAAACAAAAATAATTGTAGCACAATTTTATTATGGGTAATAAAATATCGCCGTACCACTAATCAAGCAAGTGTGGGATTCATTACCGGCAAAGAAGCTATTAGTTACTCATAAAGTGCGAGTGAGCGCGATGCCATAAAACGCCTGATATCCGCTCCTCGGTTTAAATCAACTTCTTAATTTCATTTTTTTCTTTTTAATCTATGTTTAATAATATTTATGCTGTAGGTATGATATTTTAAGTCCTAATATCATATATACATTTATCATATTTCTCATATTAATTACGCTTTAAATGCTTCGAGAACAAGCTAAAACATTTAGTTTAAGTACACATTTACAACATATGGATTATCTTTTTTAATATCTTTTCGATATGTTTTCAGAGGTTTTGGGTTAGAATGTACCACCTAAAAAGCGATATCTTAAATCATTATAGAACTTGATATAGGATTAGGTAGATAGATTTAGATAGACCGTTTATGTAGTCCATTTTTTATGCACCTAGTTTAAAGGAAAATATATATTTTTATTAAACTCTACAAGATTAAATTATTATTAAGTACATACAAAACAAACAAATAATGAAATTTCCTAGTTACTACAAACAAAATTCACAAAAACTATTGTTTAATAAATAATGCAGAGAAATTAAACTATTCCATGTAACTCTACTGCGCTCTTATTTTCTGCCAAAAGTGACCCTGCAACTTTACTAGATCTTTTAAGTAGAGTATCATATTAACTTAAGATTTGAATGTTAAAGGTGACGTTTTGTGACGCAGTCACCTAAAGCAAAACATGGAACAGCTATATTAATATTATTAAGCTTCTTCTTTGCAATTAAGAATAAGGATTGCCTAATATCGAAGGTACCTACATAAATTAGTGATATATAAACATTGTAGAGACATAAAAATGTAGTAGGTATAATATACGTTTATGCAACTAGATAATATCTCTAACATTAGTATAAGGAATACCTGACATAAAAAGGTCACCAACTTGTAATGTCATTGTTCTCAGACAAAATCCTCATTTATGTTTAAGTAAACTAGCTGTAGATAAAGTAACACACCTATGCAGTTCCCTCGTAAAGCTGGGAAATATCGTATCCATTCATCAGTGTCATAAACTAGGTTTGTCACTGCCAACAGGTCTACTAATGTCGATACTTCGGCCCTGCTCCAAATGTTAACCCACTTCATACCGACTTAATTTATTAACTAAATAAAGGCCAACCATTACATCCAACGATCATTACAGGTACAAAATTCCCGCCCATTTTATAAACCCCAATTTCTGACACCATAATTGCTGAACGTTCAAATCAATTGTCAATTTTCTTATTACTCTACTTATAATCAGTAATGTTCATTATTGGAAAAGTCATAATGATTAGGTATCTAAGCCTAACGATACGATTGGTCAATGTGTTTAAGGCTGTTATCTGCTTAACCACATATTTATTTATCTCCATAACCTTCACTGCATGGTAAGATCAAGGCCATACTGGTTCATTGCTTCTATGCTAAGCAAACTATTAAGTAATACTTGTAGAATGTGATTATATTATGTTATTTACTTTTACATGCATATTTTATTCAAATAATGAAAAATCTGCTACAAATATTGCTAATTTAATTCAAAAAAGATTTCCGATTTTGATGGGAAGCAAAACGTGTTAGCATAGAACCGGGAGCTCGACCCGGGCAGCACCCGCTATAAAAAGATCATCATAGGACGGCCGCCGACGGCCGCCGCGCGACATGCAACCCTGGAAAACGACTCGGCAGTGCCATCGAGTACTGTTGCCAAAATAATTAAAGAAATCTCAGTCGGTATCCCTCCACCGCGCCCGCGCCGCTCTAAAACCGTCGCTCTTCGCCCGGGAGTCGCTACTCGGGGCGCGGAGGGAAAACATCTCCCGCGCCACTCTTATTTCTTCTTTCCTTCCCGACGCTGTCGAAAAAAAAATATTTCAGTAAGTTCCAAATTCCTCCCTTATAAATCGGATCACAATGTGTTAGTGGTAACATCAAGTGTAAATTTAAGTGCAAGAAGGTTTATGAAAAGTTTGTGGATGTTCATAAGTGATAAAAGTGTTACATAACGCGAAACAAATTATAAGATTTTTAAAAATACCGCATTTTTTCAGGCGCCTATGGCACAGAAATAGCATTGCGTCACGTGGTACAAACTCAACCTATAGGATCGCTCCACTTCATATCTGACCATAAACTAGGATTTTTTTCAAAAAGTTTGATTGACTTGATTTCAAATTACTTTAAAATATACATTTAAATGTATTTGAATTACGGATTTGATAATCAATAATAATAAAATAAAATTAGTATTTCAAAACCCAAATTCATAAAAGTTTATGCGACTCGTAATAGGTGGCGCTGCAATCGTTGAACCTTTTTTGTCAGTTTACAAAAAAATGACGGCTGGATTGGATACGTGTTCGTGTGGTTTATGATATTTACGACAAAAAGTATTATTCTAGTACAAAACTTAGATATTTCTCTTTAAAATATAAAGCCGACTTTCATTAATAAGTGAAATATCTCAACAGACATTATTTTCTCATGTAATAAAAAAGTTCTTGGTGAGTGGTGCAGTGGTCAAACGGTACAGGCCATTTATTAGGAAATTGCTAGTTACCCTGTTAAATTCTTACTTGTCCTGTTTAATATAGGTTCTCGCTATTAAGTGTGTTAATTATAACAAATCATTTAGTGAATTAACGGCCGCATAATATGCGTACATTGATCTAAAAATCGGACGTTCGGAATAGGTTTCAGTTGCTAATAATACTCATTTAGCTAGCGTAAATTTAATAATTATTTTATCTGTTTTGTAGTAAAGCGTATTCCAATCTAAAATAAAAATAGATATTTTTACTTCATTGTCAGCAAGACATAACCTCAATCTTTTATTTAAAAATGATGACTCGTCATTCCTAACCTATTCTCTTCTTGTCTTCTAGAACTGACGGCAACATAGTAATTCCACCATGGAGGACGCTCACTCGAAAACCGTGGAAGAAGTCTTAGGATATTTTGGCACAGATCCAGACAAAGGCCTTAGTCCAGACCAAATCAAAAGGAACCAAGAAAAATATGGGCCAAATGGTAAGTGTTATTTTAATTTTCAAATCTATACATTTTATCCTACCAAACCTGTTTGATAAATCAGTCAGAGCAGTTCTACTTACTATTCAGTTGATATTATGTATTGTAAATATCGAATGCATTGAAAACATTATACCATCTTTACTGAAAAGTATGTTCCAAGTTGAAAGGCCTTTAAATCTGCCACAATATTTATCATGATAATACTTTGTTATGACTAGGTATTTGCTTTTTTGAGTCATTATATCAATGGTACACATACTAAGTACAGACTGGTGTTGTAAACAAACAATCAACACTATTTCATTTAGTGTCTGATGTTAAAATATGACCTAACTCTCATTAGTTATTGTAATGAAACGCCTTATTCATTGGCCTGAATGAGTAGGTAACTAATTATGAACTTAGACTGTTTTACTATTTTAAAGTGTCAGAATAGAAAGAAGTTTATCATTGTTGGATGTCAGTAAGAAATATAAATATAATAGTAAATGATGATGTATTAAAAAAATTTAATAAAACCATATACAGACGATAAATATACACTCAATGATTTATACTTGGATATAACTTCTTCAGTAATTAATTATATCAATCAGTGCCAGACTCATAAGGAATCTATTTTTTGGTGTTAGGCAAGCTATCAGTCAGGGTTACTTGAAGCAATGCCAGCTGGACATGGCTGACCATGAATCATTCAGTGTTGACAACAGTTGTTATAAATAGAGAAGATGCCAGGGTGACAGCTCTTGCGAAATACTTATATGCTGCATAAATAACCTCTACATTGTTGAATACACCATAAAATTTAACATTGTAGATAATATTATGTACTTCAGGTCATGCAGAGTTGTAAGTTAATGCTATAGCATACTATTTTCATAATTCCTTAGTATTTCATGTATTCCAATCCAATGAAGATGCTAACTTAGCGAGGAATACATATTTGATGTGGTTAAACTATTTCCACACTAACAGGATATTGTAAAGACATGTAATGCTCTTTATTTACATCCAGATTATGTTCTTCAAATCAAATACACTGTATCCATAATTCTATATAATATTTTTCTTATATAGTCCTACAAATGACAGTTATCGGTTGCTATTAAGTTATTGTTTCCAACAAATATCTTTGCAAAATATTTGATGACTACATGTGCTACTATTAAAAATATTAATATCTTTTTTACAACAATTTTAATATTACACTCATTATAGAGATAACAACAGATATTATTGCCCTAGGTAATGGAACCTAAATCTATATTTGCTAGCTGATAAATGCATATTTTACTCAAACAAATGCAATCACTGATCCGATATTAGGGTTAATAAGCAGTATTAAGGGGGTTAATAGCAACAAGCTTCTTTCCTAATCTAGTTTTTCAATATTTATTGATATGAAATTGAATGGCACAATTAAATACAGGTAAAAAACAAAACTACAATTTCAGTATTGAGATAAGCCATAGCAAACGCGACAGACAAACGGACGCGCTCGAGTTTGTTTATCAACATAATATAGTATGCACATGTATACAGGAGGATGTTTTAAATCATTGCACTAAGTGTGTAAATAAAATTACCCAGTGTGAAACATTGGACACACGCGACTTCGTCTTTACTAGAATGTTTTCCTTCCTTTAGAATTTCAATCGTATTTTCCAATCGTTTTTGATTTCGTTTACTTAATCATACGACCGATATTGATTTAACCTGTTTCATAAACAAATATTGCGTTAAATAAACTCTCAATCTTTCTTTAAAGTATTAAATCCTGAATAGTTCATTTCTTCAATGACTTCATCATTTTCGATTATTGGTTTTATAAATACAAATACCAAATAAAACCATGGGCTTAAGATATAAATATCTGAATTTCCAAATCAAGTTGGCAACGCCGTTCTTTCAAATTATCATAGAGTGGAAATAATATCAAGTGGGTATTAATTATATTGTTCAATATTACTATTTCGCTATGCACACCCAAATAACAAATACATCAGGAATGGAACTGGTTTTCAAACTAGCACTACATAACATCGGCATACCTATGTGTATCGGATTGAAAGACGATTTTTTTTGCAAAGATACACATTCCAATGACCGCATTTTGACAACGCCAATGCGCATTTAAAAAAATAAACGTAGCGACTACTCAAATTATCTAGGGTAGTGATGAGATTTTTTTTTCTGCGGGCCACCTGTGGCTGTTCGCGAATGATGGATGGCTGCGTGTGCGTCACTTGTTTATTTATAGGCGGGCGGCGTCGAGGGCCGTAGGGCGGAGGCTGTCATTGGTGCGTGTGCCCGAGCACAAGACTGAATAGGGCTACCACTACACACACCGTTGCTAGTTCAAAGTAGAACAAAACTAATAGAATCACTACACGAGCTAAAATAAAAAAAAAAAACAATATGCATAGGTAAATTGCGTGGCAATTGAAGGATTAAACGTAATTCATAAAGGTTATACGAAATGAGCTTTTGCACTAAATAATTGAATACCACGGGGTCCACTGACAACCCTGGAGCAGGTAGGGACCGAGAGACGCCTTCAGGCGTAACGGTGTCGACGCAATGTGTCTATCGGCTCAGCGCCTGTTCGACAATAATAGGACAAAGCTGATGGCACGATTTAATGCTCGATTTTGCGTAAATTCAATTATATCCATATAATCTAACGTACCGTAACTATTTATATAGGACAGAGTTTTGTTGCGATCACTAAGGTACTGTATGAATATATTTGACTTTAAAGTAAAGTTGACTTGAGTTAGACCGATTATTATCAGATTTCTGTAGGTATTTTGGTTTTGTGTTTTGTGGTAGAAGATCCGTATGACATCATTTGTCGTGTCACCACATGCATAGTAAATTACATAGAGAAACAAGGCGTTTGAACTGTCATGTACCTAGTGATAGTCATGAAATGCAAAGCGGTAGGTATTAGGGTTTGAAATAACAATATATGAAAGACACAAACTGTCTTTCTGTAAGATTTAAAAAATTTTAGCGGGTAATACTTTTTATTGTTGATTGATATTCTTAGTATTGATTTTATGTTTACTTAATAGGATACACCACATTAGAGGCTTACTGTGATGACGCACGTTCATAATGTACGAACACTTAATTTTACGATTTAGTTATGCCTCCATTAAGTGCATAATCGGTAGACAATGTTATATAAGTTAATGTTCATATCTCAACAATTGGAAACACAGTCACGCTTACGATCCACTTTAATACATTAGACATTTTGTGACGTAATACTTACTGATAAAATAAATTCATATTGGAACGAAATAATTATACCAATTTAAAGAAACATTCCAAAGGCAAGGGTTCATTTTCTGTTTAAAAATAAAATTAATGTTAAAAATTATGATAAACCTGTGAAAAATATTAAGTAATTGATTAATTCATAATGTATAAATAATCTGGTGTATAAATAGTTAGGCACTATTCTTGAGCTTGACACATCGCAATGTTTTATACTTAGCATTTGAATAAAATTAATGCTACAAGTGGTATGCGAAAATTTTCCTCATTGGTCCATTTGTTTCTATCACAGAGCTATGAATCATAGTAATTACCCCATAAAATTTCCTAACAATGAACAAATATTTAAAAACCTATCGTATTTTATTCTTAGTCTTCATCTTAATAAGGCATTAGCTAGTTAAAATGTGACTATTTGTACATGACGATAACATTGAAAGGTGTTCCAAATAAAATGCTCTGGATTCTGTTATCTAAAACTAAAAAGGTTTGTCATAAAATAAGAAACATTGGTGGCAATAAAGGTAGGATATTTCCAACCTTATCTTGCAAGTATAAAACACTTTTCCAATTAAGCATTTATAATTCGTTTCACGGAATTAAAAAATATCTTCCGAAAATACATTTAGAAAGTGTTTGATTTATACTCAGTAAATTACGGATTAAAAACAAAAGCGAAATCTCAGTCTGTTTCCTTAATACTCGGTTTTATTGCCACGCGATTTGCCTAAATCTCGTAATCAAAGTTAATCTCACTAATAGCATTCATCAAAACACGGAACTCAGATATTGATATATGATAAGGTGACACAGTTAGCGTCCATGTACTATGCCGTAAACTCGTTCGTAGCTCCGTCTAACTCGGTCGAGTACGTGCGTTTATTTGGAAACAAACATGATTGAGGAAATGTCTCAATTTGCCAACAACTGCAGAAATGTTTACCTCAACTGTGGGACTAGGAAGACACAAACGTGCACAATCGATACAGTTTCTGGTTTATCGATTATTATGAGTAGATTAAGATAATCTTGAATATGTTTTGATAGTTAGGATTGCATTAGGGATTAATCGCGGCCACAATCTAAAGCGGCTAGTGCTGATCCCGAGAATATCTACCTCGGCCTGATGTGGCGCTCTGCATGTGTTATGTAGGTACACAAGTTTATTTTGGACGATACGAGTTTGTTGGCAAGACGCTCTATCTTACTACCCATACAATTTTTAGTTAAGTAAGATAATATGATACAGAAGCTCATGTGGGTAGGGTATGTTATTATAATTAAGCGCGATAATACAGATGACTGTAAATGATATCTGGGTCGAGAAACACGTCCATAACAGGATTAATTGGGACATGAAATCTATTTGTCACGTTAGGTGGTTCATATAACTGAACACATTACGAGTTGATACGCCTAACATGATTATGAATGTTTACACTTTGTTACTGCAGAAACTAGAAATCTTTCGATAGCAACATCGGTATACTTTTTTGAGGAATTTGTTCTACTGTTAGGTGTCAGGGTGCTACTTTCTCTTTGCAATTTTATTCATTGTGAATTTTAAGCGTTTTCCTTTTAACTTCACGAACTATTAACGTAAACGTGGCGCGATGACATTACTTTCACCAAAACATTCTAGAACTCGCAGTTTTTTAAACGGTTCCAAAACTTTAGGTTAAAAGTTCTAGCTTGTAATAATTGAAATTCAGATTAATACAGTTTAATTGATACGTTTGAAACAAAACGAATAGCAGGTTGCAAGTCAATCGGCCACAATTGGAGTCAAGGGCAACCGCGAACCACCTGTAGAACGCATTCTTACAAGTGGACTACCTAGTTATTAGGTACGTGAGCTACCCGACTGATTTAGCAGAATCTTCATTTATGTGTGCCGTGAGCAATTTTGCGCTTAAGAAGCGATTTTAACGGTCAGCGTAATGGGCAATGGACTAAGTGGATATTATTATTGTGTATTGTTTGACAAAGTAAGCAGTCTAGGCACGTCCGTCGACGCCCAGGAAGCCAGGACGAGCCGAATCGCCTCGCCGCTCTATTGATCATTCGCGAGTGTGTACAGATGCTGACACGGCGTTATCGATGCGTTGACTAATTGCTTACATTAGTCACGGGGAGCCTGGCACTCGGACCGCGTACGCAAATAGAGTCGTACAGCGATTGACTTAGCCCACGTTGCCTGTACACACAACCGGCACAAGTAGATCATCTTCATATCGCCGCGGCCGAAAATGCACGCACAAGCATGCGCACGTGTTACTCGCATTCAGTTCAATTACACAAGCTCAAGGAACTATTTAGAGGAAGTCACAATTTAGTTGCGTCACGGAGAAGTAACTGCCTTTATTCGAATAGTTCACCTATAAATAAATCGTTTGATCAAACGAATAAAATATACCGCTCCCGTGTCTGCACTGTGGCCAATTACGCTCGTTCATTAAAATGGCGCGTGGAGCTAGCTCAGGGATTCCTAACGAGATGAAGACGAGACGTACCTATTGATTAATTAGTCATCACCGCCGCAAAAGACAATTGGTTCCGGAACTTTAACAATCGTAATTACGTCAAAGCCACGCACGGAGTGAGGTCATTGTACAGGTCACGCCAGCGACGTGGCCCAATGTGACCGTCGCACGACAACGCAAGTCCTTGTGCATCGGTAATAACTACGTCGTCGTTGAAGATTATTCCTCTACCATCTTCAAACCTTGCACCACTTTACATACTAATACATAAACAATTAAACTTGTGTACGATAATAATACCTATCAAAATACATACTGATACAGCTCCTACCAACGCATCATTATGATAATAAATCCTTTGTTTATCATATCACACAAATATCATACGATTCCTTTCTAGACGCTTTAGACTGCGTTGTTTGATGAAAAAAAAAACACTACTTATTTACATTATATTTATATTATCGCACACAATCAGAGTCAAGTAAATCGGTCCAAGAGATTAGGTAGACATTTGTTTGCAAATCGCCGGTTACTGCGTAATAGCAAAACCCGTTTAAGCGTACTGATAACGTGAGGACAAGTCGTACGTAGCTGCCGCTAGTGACCATGTGGAAATAAGTCGACACCGTTGATTTGACGTCATCGCTGATGCCCGCTAGAGCGCCGAGCGCCGCGGTGTAGCTAGCCTGGCTAGTAGGTATTGCCAACTGCACGACCGGTTATATTTAAACAAATAAATATGTGGACAAAAGTCCCATTTGTGCTCCGGCTAGATTACAGGGCTATGACGAATATTCATGCAACTATCCTGCTTTACAAGATGTAGACATAAATAAACTAAAAACTTCGCCGTAGTCGCAACATAAGATTACAGATTTAACGTACAAGATAGCCTTTGGCTTTGTTAGCATTAAAAACAAAATATGATAAGGAAACTCTTTATGGATCTGTAAATTCAATCACTCCCTCTGTGATGAGAATACCGCGTTTAGCGTTGCGAGCATCAACAATGTGTGAGATGCGAATGATCGCCGCGTTTTATTCGCATCCGAGCGGTGTGGCCTGTTTATTGTCCCGATGAAGGAGCATAACCGTGGTTATGCGATGATCACCTAACATTTGGCACCGCGGCGCTGGCAACTCCATGCCCGCGCCTACTCGACCACCGACTAATGTATTTATGTACGATCGTTACTGCCGAGATAGATCGCATGCCTGCTCTGACTGTTTTATCGTCTGTTAAATTTACTCCTTTGATGTTTTATTCAAAAATCTAATTATGGTTCTTTCTCTTTTCAGAACTGCCTACGGAAGAAGGTAAGCATCGGGCGTTACAACGATTCGATAAGTATTGACGACGAATATTGTAGGGAAAATTTCTTAAAAGATATATATTTGTTATTATCATATATTTTGATTTCATCGTAGCTACACACTCAAAATATTTTTGGGCTAAGATCGAAGTATTTTTATAAAATTGTCAAAAATATAGATACATACATTATTATGTATTATTAACAAAATAACTATGTTATTTTATGTTCAATGTATACCATTATGTTAATTACAAAGTAGTTCCAATACAATAGTTTCGCAAAACACAATTTATTTAGAATATGTTAAATAACTAAAAGTATTTTAATTCCCAGGAATAAAAATTCCTAATATCGTTTATTTGTCATGACCAAAGTTCATAAGCGTGTCAAGGCCCCAAGCGGCATATTTTACTAGTTGCGTTCTGCCTTGAAAACGGCTTTATTCATGAAAAGTTATGTAAACAGTACCACAAGTGCTACTTTATGTAGTTAATACACAATACACGCCATGACTGCGAAGATTAACACTCCAAATACTGGTCGTTTAAACTTGACAAACAAAAGAGTTGTGGACGTTGCGGTTATGAATAATCTTAACGGAAATCACTAAAGATAAGCTAGCTTACGAGACTAAACTTAGGTTTTCGGAAAAAAATTGTAAAGAAGATAATGATTTCATGTGAATTCCTTTTTTCTAGGCAAAAGTATATGGCAGTTAGTCCTGGAACAATTCGATGACCTTTTAGTCAAGATTTTGCTGTTAGCCGCTATTATTTCTTTCGTAAGTATTCTATCTGAAATGTGTAATATAAGAAATGCCGTCGTAGAGACGTATTATGTTTACTAATGATTTCCTTTTGTCCTCAGGTTTTAGCTTTATTTGAAGAACATGAAGACGCTTTCTCAGCGTTCGTAGAACCTTTCGTTATCTTACTTATTCTTATTGCTAATGCTGTTGTAGGAGTATGGCAGGTAAAAATGAGTTCACGTATTTGTTAATATCGAACATAAATTATCACTACTGGGTAACTCTTAACACGAAAACCAATATTTCAGGAAAGAAACGCCGAATCCGCCATCGAAGCCTTAAAAGAATACGAGCCCGAAATGGGTAAAGTAGTAAGAGGCGACAAATCCGGCGTACAAAAGGTTAGAGCGAAAGAAATCGTTCCCGGCGACGTCGTGGAAGTGTCCGTCGGTGACAAGATTCCCGCCGATATCCGCCTAATCAAGATCTATTCCACCACCATCCGTATTGATCAGTCCATCTTGACTGGTGAATCGGTGTCCGTGATCAAGCACACTGACGCCATTCCCGACCCCCGCGCTGTGAACCAGGACAAAAAGAACATCCTCTTCTCCGGTACCAATGTCGCCGCCGGCAAAGCCCGCGGTGTCGTCATCGGAACCGGTCTCAACACTGCCATTGGTAAGATCCGTACCGAAATGTCTGAAACTGAGGAGATCAAGACACCCCTGCAACAAAAACTCGATGAATTCGGTGAGCAGCTGTCTAAGGTTATCTCCGTCATCTGCGTTGCCGTGTGGGCCATCAACATCGGTCACTTCAACGACCCCGCCCATGGTGGAAGCTGGATCAAGGGCGCCGTGTACTACTTCAAGATCGCCGTCGCTCTGGCCGTCGCCGCCATCCCTGAGGGTCTGCCCGCTGTCATCACCACTTGTCTCGCCCTGGGTACGAGGAGGATGGCCAAGAAGAACGCTATTGTCAGGTCTCTGCCCTCCGTAGAAACCCTCGGTTGCACATCCGTCATCTGCTCCGACAAGACCGGAACACTGACCACCAACCAGATGTCCGTATCTCGTATGTTCATCTTCGAGAAGATTGAAGGCAGCGACAGCAGCTTCCTTGAATTCGAAATCACTGGCTCCACCTACGAGCCCATTGGTGACGTTTTCCTGAAGGGACAGAAGGTTAAGGCCGGCGAATTCGACGCTCTCCAGGAACTGGGAACCATCTGCATTATGTGCAATGACTCCGCTATCGACTTCAACGAATTCAAACAAGCTTTCGAAAAGGTCGGTGAGGCCACCGAAACCGCCCTTATCGTTCTCGCTGAGAAGATGAACCCCTTCAACGTTCCCAAGACTGGACTCGACCGCCGCTCCGCCGCTATTGTAGTACGCCAAGAGATCGAAACCAAGTGGAAGAAGGAATTCACCCTGGAGTTCTCTCGTGACAGGAAATCCATGTCCAGCTACTGCACACCCCTTAAGCCTTCCCGCCTCGGAACTGGACCCAAACTGTTCGTCAAGGGTGCGCCTGAGGGCGTCCTGGAGCGTTGTACGCACGCCCGTGTCGGAACCACTAAGGTGCCTCTTAACAGCACTCTCAAGAACCGCATTCTGGACCTGACCCGCCAATACGGTACCGGCCGCGACACCCTGCGTTGCCTGGCCCTCGCCACCGCCGACAGCCCGATGAAGCCCGACGAGATGGACCTCGGTGACTCCACCAAGTTCTACACCTACGAAGTCAACCTCACCTTCATCGGTGTCGTGGGCATGTTGGACCCTCCCCGTAAGGAAGTCTTTGACTCCATCGTCCGCTGCCGCGCTGCTGGTATCCGCGTCATCGTCATCACTGGTGACAACAAGGCCACCGCTGAGGCTATCTGCAGGTTCGTGTGTATTCATACTTTAATTATTACTACTACTTATCCATTTCAGTTTTTGCCCGTATGTCCGACGTTTAGAGCACTTCATAAAACTCGTGTTCACGGGGTATTGCAAATGATAGAAATATAAAAAATGACAGTCGTAATTTTTTTTTTTTGTAGTGCTCTGAATGTCGGGCTCTCGACTATTTTCAAAATTGTTTTGTACGCGAGCTTCAATCACAAAAATAGTTTTATTTCAAATGTAGACATACAAACTAACAATATCTGAACTTTTCAGACGTATCGGCGTGTTCACTGAAGATGAAGACACCACCGGCAAATCGTACTCTGGCCGCGAGTTCGACGACCTGCCCGTGTCGGAGCAGCGCTCCGCGTGCGCCCGGGCGCGCCTGTTCTCCCGCGTGGAGCCCGCCCACAAGTCCAAGATCGTTGAATTCTTGCAGAGCATGAACGAAATCTCCGCTATGGTACGTTTTCAATATGGTATAATGCATACTATCTATTTTTGACTATAGAAGATATATAGATATATTTATTCTTATTGACAAAATTATGGCTCTAAAGTTACCGATTTGACTTAGGTTTTTTGACTCCAATGGCGACTCAATCGCCACACTCTTTCCATAGAAAAGCCCTGTTTTTACTGATATTTAAAAAAAAATAACAATCTGTTTTTAACAGGTTAGAAAAATTACCAAAATATGTTTAATGCACTCTATACCCAACCGTAAATTGCCAGTTACAACTTAGACTCTGAAACTAAGCACTAATATTGCAGACTGGTGACGGTGTGAACGACGCCCCTGCCCTGAAGAAGGCCGAGATCGGTATCGCCATGGGCTCCGGTACCGCCGTAGCTAAGTCCGCCGCCGAGATGGTGTTGGCTGACGACAACTTCTCATCCATCGTCTCCGCTGTTGAGGAAGGTGAGAAAAGATCTGACTAAATAATATTTAGGATTCACTTAATTTTATATTGTTCTGGAACAAAGCATTTACAGACAGACAGTTACTTTGGGATTATGTTAGTAATAAGAATGTTGATAAGGCTTATTTACTTAACGGCACAATCATGGTTCCCCAGGCCGTGCCATCTACAACAACATGAAGCAGTTCATCCGCTACCTGATCTCCTCCAACATCGGTGAGGTGGTCTCCATCTTCTTGACCGCCGCGCTGGGCCTGCCCGAGGCGCTGATCCCCGTGCAGCTGCTGTGGGTCAACCTGGTGACTGACGGTCTGCCCGCCACCGCCCTCGGCTTCAACCCGCCCGACCTGGACATCATGGACAAGCCCCCCCGCAAGGCTGACGAAGGTCTCATCTCTGGATGGCTGTTCTTCAGGTGAGATTGGGTTACATGTTTAATCTCGTCTCTTTAGACGAGATTGATAGATCGAGATCTTTAGACAAGGCCACTCTGAGCCATCATAGTAAATCTGTTAGGAAATGTTATTTCTTGAGTATTAGCTTATGCCGGCAACATATCAAATAAACATTAGTATTATTATTTATTTTTAAAATCACGTAAGAAGTATGTTAATATATTGCTATCGATCAAAGACATTTCCTTACTGACCTTAGTTTAGCAGATTCCAACGTTGTGCAGGCTCCCAAAGCTTCATCCATATAGTACTTTACGTTCTTATTTTCTTAGTCTACTTTTTGGACTCGTATAAAACGTCAACCTGTACGGCACAGGTACATGGCTATCGGTGGATACGTCGGTGCCGCCACCGTGGGCGCCGCCTCCTGGTGGTTCATGTACTCGCCCTACGGACCTCAGATGTCCTACTGGCAACTCACCCACCACTTGCAGTGCCTTGGCGGAGGTGATGAATTCAAGGTAATGAAAAAAATAATTATTGTTTTACGTAGTAATATGAAATATTTTCAATTGACTCCCAAAAAAATGTGAACAGTTTCATGTCTTAAATTTACTCCAATGAATTTAACTTACGCTAAAGGCGCGATAAATCTGGCAAAATCAAGTTTTAGAATTGACTTTACTAAACTTCGACCCTTTCGATTTTGCCTAGTAAATAAAGATAATTTGCAAAAAAATATGTATCTAATTTCTTAGAAAAATTGAGCATCCATGAATCAAGGAACTCCTGGAACCATTTATAGCACACAAAATTTTTGTAACAAAAACATACATACATTTTCCAGGGCATCGACTGCAAGATCTTCACTGACCCTCACCCTATGACGATGGCCCTGTCCGTGCTGGTCACCATCGAGATGTTGAACGCCATGAACAGTCTGTCTGAGAACCAGTCTCTGGTCACCATGCCGCCCTGGTCCAACTTGTGGCTGGTCGGCTCCATGGCTCTTTCCTTCACCCTCCACTTCGTCATTCTGTACGTCGAGGTTCTCTCGGTGAGTGCTGCGACTGGTTTTACTTTTTTTTTATGTTATGAAATTGTAACTGGTACTAAAATATTTTTTCAGCCCAGATAGGTGTAATATTCAGGTTATACATCAATCTGGTCAAGATGTAGGTGACTATAAAGTCATTGAATATTTGGCCTACAAACTGACTGTGTTTATATTGTTCATTTTTAATAAATTTACATTTGAACTTGATGTAACACCATAAGCAATATAGTATGACAGCATTAGCTGAAAATGAGGATAGGAAGAGTGATGAGTGAGCGCGTCGGCTTTTCTGTCCGCAGGCCGTGTTCCAAGTGACGCCGCTGTCGATCGACGAGTGGGTAACGGTGATGAAGTTCTCCATCCCCGTGGTGCTGCTCGACGAGGTGCTCAAGTTCGCCGCGCGCAAGATCTCGGACGGTGAGAAGCGCTCTGCGCTCGCGTGGCTCGACGGCATGCAATGGATCGTGCTCATGTGGGCCGTCTTCTTCGCCGTCATCGGCTCCGGCGTCGTCTAAGCCGGCCCCAGTGTGCCGTGCCCTCACCCAGTTTGATTCACCCTAACACCCATACCGACCCGCCCGCGCGCGACCGTGACGTCACTGGCAGCCGCGGCGAGTGACGTCACAGCGCGAGTCGCGCGCCGGCGGCGCTGCGGACCCCACACCCTGAGCTCGCTCACCGCAGCCTAACCAATGACCGAATGACCGAATGACCGAATGCTAACCCGGCACGGAGTGACCCCGCCCTGGCCGTTCGCGAGTGAACGCATTTGCTACGTGCGAGACAATAATTTTACGGAGCTCGTTTTTTACTTAGTCGGAGGATGAATAATTTTACTTCTTTTACCTTATATTTACTTCTAGCTAGAGATGAAGTGGCTGTGAAGACCTTCATTGTAAAGTGCTAATGTGAAACACCAAAAATTGGTTTACTAATTTTTAAAAGGGTATTATATTGTGTAAGTTTGTTTTACGATTGATGATAACTTTTGTATAAATAATGATACGGTAATGAAGCTCCATTTTGCAAATATCATAATAGTGGACTCGCACCCCGCTCGGTACCGCCCGCGGGGCCGTACCTCACTATACTATACATACTTATAGTAACGTGCGTCGTTAGTGCTTAGTGTAATTTATTGTAAGTATATCGATAGGGAAGTGGTTATGATTATATGGTTCGACATTTACATAGGAAACGTTATTCTGCTCTGTCCTTGCACCTATATGGCCGCTTGTTAACATTCCTTGATGCATTCGATTTCTTTTTTATTTTAGCCTGTACTTTTTGTAAACGAAGCATTGCGTTTTCCTAACCTAACATAATGTTTACTAGTGCTAATATTAACAACTTTACTTGTACCTATGTTTGTTACTGATTTGCATTTTTTTCTCTTTCTATTTATATTTGGTTAGGTACAACATGAAGGTAAAGAATTGGTTTAAATTACTACAAATAAATGTCCAATGTCATTTTATTTGTAAAAGGAGTTGCAAGTTCATATTTAAAGCAATATAGTCAATGTATGTATGTATGTCGGAATGTGATGATAATAACAAATGTTTAGCCAGGACTTAATTATAAACCGTATAATTCAAGTTCCTGTTTTCCCTTAGATTGGGGATAATCTATCAATCTTTTTATTGATGAGACATAATATTACATTAAGGTAAAATTTAATTCAAACAAAGTAGTTAATTTTTTTGTTATGGTACAAGACCCGTACTTGTATAAGTTTATTATAATAGTTAACTTAATTGCATGTGTATTTGCATGTTTACGATTTAAGAGTGCAGTTTGGTTTGGTTTGTTGACTACCAGATATTGAATAATTATGTCGTATTCTGAGGTATGTAAGCAAGTGTAAGACCGTCAACTACAAATCTGCCAACACTATACACTGCACAGGGCATGCTCAAACCCTCGTTACTTTGTCCCCAACCTTTCCAACTGTTATCAATACGAAATAACTTATTTAAAATGTACAGTCGTTTATACATATTTTACATTAATTAAAAATATCGAGAATAAATCCTCATCTTGTTTTCTTGCAACAATCCTTACTACAAAATACCTAATCGTTATACCCGACACCGTCTCTGCCCCTGTTTGCACAGATACTACCTGATACCCGAAAACAACATAATAAGTGTTTTGTGTTTCCTACTAACAACAATAACATTAACAGAAAGGTTTTGCAAGCTTTCAAAACGCTATTTGGCAACGTGTGAACAGCCGCCTATTCGCTGAACGAATTAGCTGAATTTATCAAATTTAGATATCAATAGATTTTTTAATATCACTTTACCTTGTAATTAAAGTACCTACACGAATTAATCTTGAAGCAAAATTTAGATCAAAATTAGTAATGTAAAGTGCAAATGAATTGCAAACCTTTGTAGCCCCCCACCCGGCCAAGCGCCACTCCCGCATGCACTAACGCTGTGTCTCTGCCCCCAGCCCAGCCCCAGTGGAAGATGTAGACGACGGGAGCCGCCGCCGCCCACGCACGCACATATTCCATGAACTCATTGTTTGTTGTGATCCCGCAGTGAAACTACACATTAAGTAACTACGACACGGTTGTGATCTCTGGTCCAGTAAGTTCGGACGGCAGCTTCGCTCGCCCGGACGCAACACTAACGCTCTCGTTGTTTTGCAGCGAACGAGGTGGTCATTGACAAGTGGTAAACGCCACCGAGTCATAGTTCCTCACCCGCTTCTCTCTGCTACTTCTACCGCTATCGTCTCCCGATATTGTAACCGATTGGCTTTTAGTTGGTAAAGTCGGTGTCGTTCGACGGCGGGGCGCCGCGGGGACTCCCCCGCCCACTGCGCTAGCTCACCAGAGAGGACTTGTTGTTCATAATGTGTATATACTACAGTATGCTTAGGAGATTTAATCATTGTTAAATTACATTGTTCTATTAAAGACTACATGGTGCCCGTCGACAAAAGCAGTGCGATAGACGATGTGTACTTAAGTTGACAGCACTCTTATATTTAATTTATTGTTATATTTTTATTCTCTTTTTAATCTAGTTTGCTTATAGAGCCGAGTCTGTTTCTATTAGTGCTGACGCCTCGACGAGCAATATGGTGTCTGTAAGGGAAGGATATACATTTGTCCAGTGTTTGGGACGTAATCGAGTCCAAAAATTTAAACATACCTGTACATTTTAATGTATTATTGTTTTGTACAATAAATCGTTATAAAACGATAGTTGTTTGATTTTTATTCCGTCCCATATAAGCTAGACAGGTAATATAGGTACATATGTAGGTAGGTAGATAATAAATGCAAAACTATATTTGATATTCATATTATTATACCTACCTTCTTTTTACACTGCCCCGTTCGGTTCGAGTCCGGGATAGGGCAACATTTGTGTCAATTTTTCTTTAAATATGTACCTATCTGCACTATAATTATGTCGATTAAGATTGGTCAGACGCATTATTTATTATACATACTTTTACAAGTCTCGAGTTGGAGGCAGTTCTGTGTGCGCTCTCATATAGACACACATTCAATTATATGGGTTATTCTACTAATCCCCATTGAAACATTCCCATCAATGGGGATTAGTGGAATAACCTTATTATAGGGTAATGAATTTGTGTGATTATGGAATAAAATAGGGTTATACCTCAAGAAAGTCGAATGTTCACATACATAATGGTTGGACCGGTTTATTATCTGACTATAATAATTATTGTTTTTAATAATAATTTTAAATAAGAAACTTCAATTCAATCTTCTGGATGTGAATAAATGTTTTTAATAAAAAAATGTTATAATAGGGTATTTGACTATTTTTTTATTTTGATATAGTTGGATGGACCACTCGAACACAAAGACACTGTTGAAAGTATCACTTTGATATCTGGATAACTCAACGAGATATTACAATTTTAATTGCACATTAATTGGTCGAGCTCAAAAATGCTCCATACAAACGTCGACTGGCGTGTGACGTCACACGCTAGTTTGTTGTTTGCAGCGCCTAAGAAGTTTGTTCGGTAGGTTCATCAAAAGTTGCGTTTATTGATATGTTTTCATAATGAAAGATGTGACTAATTCTGTTATTAATAAGATGAAAAAGAAATTTTAAATGATTTTCGCAATTTTGGAATGGACTTGCCCACCCAACTTTAAATTGTTTTTTGTAGTCTCATTTCGCTAAAAATTTAAGTTTCGTTTTCATCAATAATATTGATTTACATAAATCTTACTGATTTTCATAAAAATGGCAAGCATAACAACCACAGTCGAATACCCTATTAGACCTTGCTTGGTTGTAAAGTGGAAATAACTGTTACTTAACACTTCGGCAATTTTACCGTCGTCCCTCACTAGTGCAGTCAGTCTGACATGTGTCAAATCGGCCAACTTAGAGCGGCTCTGGTATAGCTATCCCTACCCTAGGCTGGCCTTACTCACCAAAGGTTGTAATGGGTATCAGTCTACCTATAATAGGTACATACAAACTTACTACTAGGTCAATATCATTAGCCTATAGTTAGGCGCAGTACATCTTGCATTAGGTTGAAATTATAGATGAGACTAGCACCCCTAACGTCCTTTACTAGAGAGAAGAATCTTGTGCTACCATACACCACCCCCTGTGCTGTGAAGAAGATTTTAAATAGATAAGTACCTAACAAAAAAAAGTATTATGTACACATACTTATTGTACACGTACATTTACATTTAATATTATCTGTGGTAATACTAACGATTTCTTCTTTCACGACTCGAGAAACACGCAGATCTGTACGCAATAACACATTAGTGCCACTAGGAACTAAACTGATTAATATTTACCAGATTTAAGTGAACTTTATCTGAAAAAATATTTGATTAAATTGTTGTCGATACCAGTATGCGATTAAAACGTGAACAAGTTTTGAATCTAAAAAAAACAAATGTCGCACGCACCCGAGTGTCACACAATCAGTTTACGAAACGTCATTTTTTATTGATGAATTGAATTTTGTAACAACGGCCACTAACTATTTTGTGTACAGGAATCAGCTGCTATTTCTAAGATAACTTTAAAGAAATGGCTAACTAAAACAAGTTTTCATATTTCTTCTAAAAGTCATGGAATCCTCAAAGTTAGTTTTTCGATCGTTATTCGGGTGGTACAGGTTTTTATTCGATACCTAGGCAAATCATTCACGTGTATTCTTTCGTGTTACAGAGTAGACGCTGAATTGCCGAATAAAATGGCACATTTGGATATAATGGAGGTGGATGAATTTAGCGAACAACCAGAGGTACACCCTCAAATTAAAGATATGACGTCGAGAGTTCTAAGAAAACGTAAGTCGTTAATGCCAGAAATAAATAAGTCCAGCAACCGGCGAGTTAGTATGAAACCGCGCAAGCACACGACTGAAAATGCTAATCCTAAGCAAATTGAGGCGCTTTATCTCAACAAAAAGGTGAAAACCTTATCACAAACTTTAGAAACTATTTATGAAGAACCTAAGACTGATACTAGTTCCTCAGAGACTTTGATTGGTGGAAGAAAAGTTAAGAGACTTCTGACATTCCAGTTAGGCAATCAGTACACAAAGGAGAAAATTAAAAAACGCAGAGCAAAGATAAAGAAGCTTCTGGGTAACAAAACATTTTTAAATAGAAAGAAGATACCAATGCAAGTTTTTCTTAAAACAATTGAATGTCTTGAGTTAGATGAGACTGTACAAGGTGAGACAATGATACTGAGTAACAATAAGGATAAAACAACTTGAACAATTAGTTATTAGTTACCTATGGTAATATTAATTTCATACAAACTTTGAAGCTGTGAAATAAGATCATTTGATAAGTATTAAAAATTGATTCCCAGATATTGTCTTATTCTAAATATCCCTTGAAGTACACATAAAAAAACAAGGTCATGAGAAAGTTTTCTTTTGTATTCTCTTATGCTCATTATGTAGGAACTAATTGGTATTTATATATCCCTATGATAATATGAAAATGATATAACAACTTGGATGTTTTTACAGTCCCATTTAAGGTCTTCAAAAATGTTCAGCAGAAGCTACTCAATCTGTTACACTCCAGCTAGTTCTAATATGCAGTTCCATACATTTAGTTCTACACTATTGGAAACGGAATACGCTACAGTGGAACTGCATAGTAAAACTTTTATATTGGCAATAATAAGTATCTTATACATTTTCTCATCTTCTTGAACATACACACACATGCTTAAAAAGACTTGCATGTGTGTTGTAATTTTTATGAATTAAGTGATGCCTGCCATAAGATGAACAACCTTATCCTGTAGTGGGGATGGTGTGAATGGTTCCCTCAACTTCTGACCAATGAGTGAAATTCCCATAAAAGATTTTTCATATGTTCCATTTCTGCCTTGCAAGCCAGACAATTGCTGGTAGAATATCTTAATCAATAAATAAACCATTCAGATAAATGGTCATGACATTTGTAAAATTATTTGATGTTTGGATATGCTTAGAATAATATTACAAAGTATTTTTTTTATAAATTCAACTGAATAGGCAAGGAATTCCTTTTCAGTAAAATTAGGTAGACATGTAAATGATCAATGAATACAAGGAGTGATTAGAGATTCATTTGTATATTGTTTTAATAAATTAGTATTTTTAATACAAACAGAGATCATAACAATAATAAATGGAATGTTAAACTATTTCACTTTAATTAATCAACATGTTTAACAATATCAATTAATTAAATTGCAAATATTACCCAAAAAGTAACTTAACTTCAACATGCATCTCTAACAAAAAAAGTTGCTTAATAAATTAGTATATATTATTATCTATTCAATAACATTGCACATTTTAAATTTATTCACTTTGATCTTGAACATTGCAGGATGTAGATGTGTTGGAACAATTATCATATTCCTTAAACATGAATGTAGAAGGTTGAGCAGGATCTTTTACGCACACACATCGAGGCTTGTCTGATCCAGGTGTGTAGAGCTGGCGTGGCACACCAATCCATCCTCGAGATATGCCACCACTGTTCATGAAAAAATTTTGTACTATTACACACAAATACTGTCTTGCTTAAAGCCAAATAAGCTAGAGATTTAACCATTAGTGATGTCTCAGACAACATGTCAGGAACATATTACTGATTTCAAATCCAACACATGTGAAAATGCCCAAATGTAATTTGTTCAAAGGGAAAGCCAGTGTTATCAAACTATTTACTGTCAACACTGTGAATATTAGTAAAATTGTACTGTTTATAAAAAATATTACATACCTAGACTTTGTGCACCAGACACGAGTCCCGTCTTCAGGGCTCCATGAAATGTTACATGGCGGGTACTTGCGATTTTCCTCCTTATCACTCTCTATTTCCTCCAAACAGTGATCTACTCGATCTGAGCACTGAACATAATAATCAGTTGCTTTGGCTTCCCTGTCATAATATCGACCCATTAGGTAACCTAGAATATAATATCAATATTAAGTTTTAAGAATAAAATTCAATTTGAATAACAACCAAAAGAACAATGAACAATCATTGTTCTTAGTACCAATGAAAGAAAAATATTTATTAATTATAGTGGTCCAAGCAACATCTATATTTTCTCATTGAAACCTTCCCTGGACTACGACGAACATTTTAAAACCAAAATTACCTAAATCGGTCCGGGCGTTCTCGAGTTTTAGTCAGACTAACGAACAGGAACAGCAATTCATTTTTATTTATAAGAAAGAAGAAGATTATTAGGGAAACCACCCACACTTCACTTCAAGTATTTTATGCATAAATGTACATCTACCTCTTGAATCACTCCACATATTAAAATAACCTCATCAAAATCTGGTGTGTACTTTTAATGATATCAGTATACATAGAGATATACAATGGGAAGAAACTTATCATATAATAGTTGTAATCTTTCAATCTTTAGACTTTCATGATCCATTAAAACATAAGGTTCATCATCATCATCATCAGCCCATACATGTCCACTGCTGGACATAGGCCTCTCCAAATGCACGCCACTTCTCTCTATCCTCGGCCACTCGCATCCAGCTCCTACCAGCCGTCCTGCGCAGATCGTCACACCACCTGGCCTGCGGGCGTCCTACACTACGTTTGCCGAGACGCGGTATCCACTCCAGAACAAGCGCGGATCCACCGTTGTGGGCACTATGGGCATGCCCACAACCTTAATAGACTTGTGAGGTCACACTTTCTATTGAGATCGATAGGCTGATGATAATAAACAATCCAATCAAAAACATAAATGTGAAATGAGAGCCAAGTTCGATATTATGATAAATGCCTTGGTTGTTGACTTAGGTACACGACAAAAGAAGTGAGATCTAAATGTGTGAAAAGTTTAATGGTCGGTCCTGAAATATTTGTATTTATAAGTAACAGTATCACATATCATATCTAATTATGGTCTGCCTTGGCTAGATTTTATAAACCTACCAACTCAACCCAATTTCTACCAACAATCCAAATTTTCGGAATTATAAAATACTAGTGACCCGCCCTCGCTTCGCTTCGGGTAAATTTTACATAAAAACCTTCCTTAAGAATCACTCTATCTATTAAAAAAAACCGCATCAAAATCCGTTGCGTAGTTTTAAAGATCTAAGCATACATACGGACATACAGCGAAAGCGACTTTGTTTTATACTATGTATTGAAGAATCGACAAATACTTGCAGGTTTAGAACTTGCAAAGGCTAAATAGAATTCATATATGAATGTCTCAGGTGTACCGCCTATTCATTAACGATAGTGAGTCAACTGTCATAAATGAATACCGACTCTGGATGACCAAATGGAAAAGAGAATATAAGAACAATTCGGCTATACCAGACTCGGTACTCATACAAATACTGGCAACTCTTCCGGTCAGCGTAGCTACCGCAGAGAGATCTTTTTATACTCTTCGCAGAATAAAATCTTGGTTGCGTGCCTCAAAGGCACAGGAAAGAATATCCGGGTTAGCTCTCCTAAATATACACAAAGATGTGAACCTGGATAATGGATATTGTGATGACATTATCAACATTTTCGCAAAAAAGTAACGTAAGCTTGAATTTGTACATTGTATAAAAAAAAACACCATCAATCTCTTGATGCATGCTCGTCGATTACGGGTAGGTACTTTTGATTTGACCCTTCTTCAAAATTTTACCTATTTGGTCATGGAAGGTCTTTCTTGGCCTTCCTCTGTCGACATTTCCATTTATATATTCCTTTCGTTAATCGTCTCTCATTCATCCTCTCAACATGATCAAACCATCTAAGCATACCTTTCTCAACCTTAGTACTCTCTCTACATCTTATTTATTTCACACCACAACGTTCTCTTATTATTTCGTTTCTGTTTGTATTACTCAGTTTTACTTCTAGCATATTTCTAAGTGCTCGCATCTCCAAAGCGTTTATCCTAAATTCGTGCTTCTTCTGCCACACTCAACTTTCGCTTCCGTACATTAGTGTCGGGATCAATACTCCCCTATGAACCGCCAGACGTGCCTTTTTAGACATTTTCTGACTGTTCACAAGTGTGTGCAGCGCTCTGTTCTCCATGTCACCAGCATTCACTCTCCTTGCAATATCGCTATCACACTTACCATTTTTTGTGAGTTTGGATCCGAAATATATAATTTTTTTCACTTGTTCTGCTTTTTTCACTTCCAATCATAACATCGAAAATTGTCATATCATCACCTTTTCAAAAAACCATGACTTTCGTCTTACTGAGATTCTCATCCATTCTCTTCTCTTTCAAAGACACATATAGTGGCCGAGCTAGCCCAACAAAGGTTAAATAGGCAGTGCAGCTGAGTAGCCACCACTCCATTTCCAGCCCTCAGCATCTCCATGGAAACCCTGTCATATCCCGCAGCTTTACCTAGTTTCATTGTTTTCGACCCATCCACAATCTCATCCATGCTAATACTATCATCCTCTGCACTTTCATTCTCGTTCTCTTCATGAGATTCAGGCATCTGTACCCGCACCTCCTCTCTTTCGAAAAAACTTTCAAAATATTCCTTCCATCTCTTTAGCACACATGCTTCTCCTTTTGCAAGACTTCCATCTATGTTTCTGATTTTAGACAGACATTTAATTTTAAGAAATCGGGTCCGACTTATTCCTAATGCCTTATGCCAAAGTCCTGATGCTTAGAAAAAAAAAGAAATAATCTAATTCAAAAGTTCATAAACGACTTGCACAATCGTTAATGAGCGATGTTCATGCTTCGACTCGTACTCAGCCGATTTTCTAGGAGCTGTGACCACAACCTTTTTTGAGGGCTGGATCCGCCCTTGCTCCAGAACTCGTCTACCCCAGCGGTTGTCGGTTCTACGGCTGATGTGGCCAGCCCACTGCCACTTCAACTTGCTAATGCGATGAGCTATGTCGATGACTTTGGTTCTCTGACGGATCGCCTCATTTCTGATTCGATCCCGCAGAGAAACACCGAGCATAGCTCTTTCCATAGCCCGCTGAGCGACTTTTAACTTGTGGACCAGCCGTGCCGTCAGTGTCCACGTTTCGGCTCCATACGTCATGACGGGTAGGACGCACTGATTAAAGACTTTCGTCTTAAGGCTTTGTGGGATTGACGATGAGAAGACTCGGCGAAGTTTCCCAAATGCTGCCCAACCCAGCTGAATTCTTCTATTCACCTCGTCCTCAAAGTTGTTTCGACCCAACTGCATAGTCTGCCCGAGGTACACATATTTTTGAACAACTTCGAGGACGGTGCCGTGAATTGCAATCGGTTCCGGTAGTATACGTTCATTGAACATGAGCTTGGTTTTGTCCAAGTTCATCCGTAGGCCGATGCGCGCAGAATTGTCAGCCAGGTCATTCAGCATCTGTTGTAGGTCCTGCAGCGTCTCTGCCAGAATGACGATGTCATCTGCAAATCGCAGGTGAGAGATGTATTCACCATTTACGTTAATGCCACGTCCTTTCCAGTTCAGCGTCTTGAACAAATCCTCCATTGCATTTGTGAACAACTTCGGGGAGATGACGTCCCCTTGTCTCACTCCTCGATGCAATGGTATGGGCTTTGTTTGCTGATTTTGTACTTAGACGGACATAGTCGCGGCTTGGTAAAGACATTTCATCACCTGGATGTATCGCCAATCTACTTGGCATCGCTGCAGGGACTCCAGAACTGACCAGATTTCAACCGAGTCGAAGGCTTTCTCATAGTCCACAAATGCTAGGCACAGGGGCTGATTATACTCCTCAGTCTTCTGTATAATCTGCCGCACTGTGTGGATGTGGTCTATAGTGCCGTATCCGCTCCGAAATCCAGCCTGTTCCGGTGGTTGGAATTCGTCGAGTCTTCGCGCCAGACGGTTCGTGATTACTCTTGAGAAAAGCTTATAGACGTGGCTTAAAAGGGAAATAGGTCGATAGTTCTTTAAAAGGGTTTTGTCACCCTTTTTAAAGAACAGGACGACCACACTCTTACTCCACGCCTCCGGAGTTCTCCCTTCAAACAGGACAGCGTTAAAAAGCCTTTGAAGCTCCCTCAGTACGGGTTTGCCTCCAGCCTTTAGCAGCTCTGTTGTAACGCCGTCCTCTCCAGGGGCTTTTCCATTTTGAAGCTGCCCAAGAGCAATCTCGATTTCGTTATTGCTAACTTCTGGTAGGTCTTCGGTATAGTGGCATGTCAATATGGCTCTAGTGTCCTCATTGCCGGGATCAGGGCGAGATGCATGCGAGGCGTATAACCGGCCATAGAAGTCTTCTATCTCCGAGAAAACATAAGGTTAGAAAACTGAAACTGTCCAGAATATTTATCATGTTTTGTTTTAATGAGCTCCCGGCACTGTTGCAAGCGTCATGCCACCTGCCCAGACAGTTTCAGTTTTCTAATGTGTGTAACCATGACAGTTTAAAATTATATAAAAAACATAAGGTGCTCAACTAATGTATAAATAAAAACAAAACTGTAAGAGATAGTTCCAAGTCTATATGTATAAACATATAATATTAGTATAGTTACCAATGAATTTGTATTTTCCCTTTAAGGTTTTCTTCCATTTCATCAATGCTAGTATCTCATTGCAGCTGAGGTCTAAAATATGGTCCTTATTTTCACTATTATCATTAAAATTTCCTGTAACAAATGCTCTTGTACCATCTTTACCTGAAATAATTAATATATCCATAATTAACATCAACTACAAATAATGAAAAATTATAATATCATATTCAGAATATGTATCAGGAAAAGTTATATAAGGAAACTTGCCTACAAAATAACTATATGCAGAATCTCTTCCATAGTGTTTCCTCCCTTGACTGACATCAAAGACTGTTCCCATAAATGCCAAGTAGAGTTCGGACCTGGATTTCCCATCATACTCTGATAATTCTTCTGGAGTGAACACATTTTCTGGTTTAACACTATAATAACCATGATTATACCACTTTTTTATATTATTTACAATGAAATCCGACTTTTTATGAAATAATATGCTTGCAATAACACCGGACAGAACAAATAAAATAGTGGTCGTTCTGTTCATTATTCCAGTCAGGTACACATTTTACTTTACACAATAATTATATTGAAAATTATGGAACTTTGTCAACAAAATGAGTTTAAAAGTTCAATGACCTACTACCCGTTATTTAACCGAACGTCAAAATGACGTTGACCTTTAAATCTCATTTTGACAGTTACATTAACGGTAAAATATTATCTTCTAAAAAGTAGTGACCAAAATTAGGTTACCTTATTTACTTTTTGCAAAAAATGTAAATAAATGTATAAATTAACATTATTACGGCAAAACAAAGGTAAAATGAATAATTTTGCCAAAAGTACCAGATATTTTTCCGATATACCGCGCAGACGAAGAGTGGTAGTGACTGGTCTTGGGGTAGTGAGCCCTTTGGGAACTGGTACAGAATTAACATGGCAAAACATTTTGAAAGGTCATTGCGGCATAATTACTCTTCCAAGCGAATATGCTAAGTTACCATGCAAAATCGCAGGCGTAGTTCCAGTGGAAAATGATCCTAAATTGAAGGAGGCCTTGTCCAAGTCAAATTTAAAATCTATGGCCCCAGCTACTTGTTTGGCGCTCGTCGCCACAGCTGAAGCCTTATCTGATGCCAAATGGTCCCCTCAAACAGAAACAGACAAAGAAAACACTGGTGTCGCACTTGGGATGGGCATGATTGATTTAAAAGATGTGTGTGATACAAATGATGCCCTAAAACTAGGCTATAATAAAGTTAGTCCATTTTTTGTGCCAAGAATACTACCCAACATGGCTGCTGGTCATATTAGTATCAAGTATGGCTTCAGAGGGCCCAACCATTCAGTTTCCACAGCTTGTGCGACTGGTGCTCATTCAATAGGCGATGCTTTTCGATTTATTCGAAATGGGGATGCAGATGTAATGGTTTGTGGAGGAGCAGAGTCCTGTATTAGTCCATTAGCTATAGCAGGATTCTGTCGCTTGAGAGCTTTGAGCACTTCTTTCAATGACACTCCTTCCAAAGCTTCTCGGCCCTTTGATAAGAAAAGGGATGGGTTTGTAATGGGTGAAGGAGCTGCCGTCTTGGTTCTAGAAGAATATGAACATGCATTGCAAAGGAATGCAAATATGTATGCTGAAATACTAGGATATGGATTGTCTGGAGATGCATCTCATATCACATCACCCAGAGATGATGGCAGTGGTGCGATCTTATCAATGACTAGAGCACTAAGAGATAGCAACGTTGATAAAGAGAAAATTACTTTTATAAATGCTCATGCCACTTCTACTCCAATTGGAGATGGTATAGAATCAACTGCCATAAAGAAACTGTTCAAAGAACATAGCTCCAGGATATCAATATCTTCTACTAAAGGAGCTCATGGGCATTTGTTAGGTGCAGCAGGGAATTTGGAAGCAGTGTTCACTATCTTGGCATGCCATCATGGTATTCTACCACCCACACTGAACTTAGAAGATCCAGTAGATGAGCTAAATTATGTTGCAAATGTCTCACGGAGCTGGGAATCTGATAAGAGGATAGCATTAAAAAATTCATTCGGGTTTGGAGGCACAAATGCAACCTTATGTATATCACAAATAGTTTGATCTGTTGTTGCAAATTATAATCCTGTTAAGTTTATAGCTTTTTAATAAGAGTTACTATATTTTTAAATAAAATGTTAAAAGGGTATTTTTGATTTTTCATCCTTGTAATCGTTACTTATAAATTTAGAATTGAAAACAATTTGCATTCATGTCCCCGCCTGAACGGGGACATATGGGGGGATTCATGGCCCCATTCAGGCGGGGTCATGAATGCAATTTTTTTCTAATTTTAAATTTACATTGAGCTTTAATAGCATTAAAAACAACAAATAAAAATCCTTACTTATTTTATATGCAGCAGTAACCTTTTGCTGCGTTTGATATGCTGTCTCGCCTGAACCAATTTGAATGAAATTTGATACAAAGGTAGTCTACAGCCTGAGGAGCATAAGCAACTTTATGAAATAGGGTTGTAAGCTGATTTTTCGAGGAGTGTGATTCCAACTCCACTTCTTTACTTCAATAAAACACACAAATCACTGTATTATAGTATATTTAAAACCGAGTTACAAATGTTTTTGATTTTAATAACAATGGCAAAATAGCCAAGGTAACTCCTGTCCTCATTATTTTTGAAGCTTCTTCATAACGAGCAATAATTAATTCATCATGTACCACATAATATTGAGTCACATAAGCACAAATTGAAAATAAAATAATTTGATCAAAAAATGCTACTTTAAATATTCATTACTAAGCCTTCTAACAATTTAAATAGTAAATATTCTTTAAATGCTGGGCTTTATCCAGTCAATTCTTTACTTTACTGTTGGAATAATTCAAACTTGCACTTGATTTTATTATGCCTTAAAATTATTTGTCACAAGTCATAAACATGTTTAACAAAAGGATTTCAGTACCACCAATATTTGAATTCCATAATATCATCTACAATATCTGTATTGCCTATAAGCACCCATGTCTTCAACTTGAACAGTGGTCTATTTCAGAGATAAATTTGACTTTTAAAACTTTAAAGAAAATCTACACGGCCTGACTACACTCAAAATGCCCTGCTGCTATTACCATAAAAATAATATATCAGTCCAACTAATAGAAACGAAAAGTAATAAATAAGGTGGCGTGAAATAAGTAAACAACTAACTTATTCATTATACTATTGTAATTATCATTCCAATCTAATCGGCAACATTTTATTCAGACCTAGATCAAACAGTATCACATTGAATGGAATTTTTGTGTCGACACTTTTCAACCTAAAATCGAGGAACATTTTGACGCAGTAACACTTGTTAATTTAGATAAATCGAGATATTTACTGGGAGCGACACCCGTCGCGGGGGTCGGGCGATTCGATGCCAGTCAGACGACCTGACTCTGCATCTATCGCGCGACTCGAATCGGGGAGCGTATCGAGCGGGCGCATCGTCCGCTGCGTAGTGTACAATACGGCGGGTGCGCCGGCGGGCGACGGCGGAACTAGCGGCGTTACGACTGAATCAACACACATATTACGTAGTTCTACAGACCATGAAGCGGTTATAGGTCGGAGCGGGCGGGCGGCCGGAGCTAGGCGCGCGGGAGCGGCGGCGCGGGCGCGCTGACGCAGAGCTGCGCGAACTTCTGCCGGAGGTTCTGTCTCAGCTCCTGCCGCTTCTCCGTTATGTTTCTACGCGATTTGAATTCTAGTACCTCCTCTATAGGAATATAACACGTGTCTTGTTCGTCGTCCGAGGAACATGTGTCCTGGAAAAGAAAATTTGACTCGGTTACATTTATGTTTTATAAATTTGTTATTCAAATCTAAAGAAACAAAGTATGAAATTAAAGTGGTAATAAAAGCCAATCATGAGATAAACATGACCTACAAAACATTATCCCATTGAATGGAAAACATTCTAAAAAACAAATCAGACTATACTAAGTAACAAACTAAATAACAAATTAAAACTCACCATTAACATTTCCTGTAGAGAAAGCGTGAAACCGTTGCACGAGCCTTTATCGTTTTTATTGTCTAAGCAATCCCCTCTCTCGTGGTTGCAGAAGCCCTCGGAGCACGCCACCTCCGAGCCCTCCGGGGAGCTCATGAGGGACGAGGAGCCGGACATGGTCTCGCAGCACCCCCCGTTGTTCCCGGACGAGTAGCCGCAGTCCTGCGAGTGGTCGTTGGGCGAGAGGTTCCCGTTTTTGTTCCGTTTCTTGCCCGTCTTCTTGGGCGAGCGGCGCTTGGCGTCGTCCTGGTGGCACGACTGGCAGCTGTCGCCGGCCTCGAAGCACGGCGCGTACTCCCGCGGCGAGAGCAGGTCGGTCGGCGTGTCTCTCTCCTCTAGTAAACACTCCTCGCATTCGCACTTCTCTTCTGGTTCCTCAGAATCGCCCTCCTGTAAAAGAAATGGTGAACATTACATAAACAACATGAGATTACAACATAAAATGTAGTCTTTCTTGTTGAATTCAAAAGGACTTGCTTAATAATCGTTGAAAAGTAACTTATTTCATGATTTGTAAGTGGCCCTTCCAAAAGTAATTTGTGATCATCTGCAATCAGTAATTAACTATAAGCAAATACTTTGTGTGCTGTTTGGCAGGTCAAGTGCATCCTCAAGGGAGGACGCCACTTATCATATTGTTCATGGCGACACACTTACAATGTCTTTTCTTTTGAGGCGTTTTTGGTAAAAGTAAATAACTGTCTGTAGGAAAACGATAAATTTATCAGGTCCATGTATGAAACCAGACCGATCTATTTCCAAGCCAAATATTTGCTATACCGATTCCGACACCCACCTTGCACTTAGTCTCAACAGCCAGCCTCTCCTTCTTCTTGCGCCTCTTCAGTTTCTTCTGCTCCTTCCGCTGCTGCCTCGTGAGCTCCTCCTGGGTGATCTCGTCGAACAGCAGCTGCAGCTTGGAGACGCCGCTCTTCTGCTCCACAGCGGTCTCGAACTTGCGGTGAAGAGCTTCCACGGCCACTGCGGCCAGAGTCTGGCACGTGCCTTCCTCTTCGCGCAGCCGCAGGGAAATGCGCTGCAGCCTCTCGTAAATGCATATACCGAGGCATATCAGCACCTGGAATGTTTATGTCTATGAGTTAACGTTTCATAGCCGGTTGTGAGTTATGGTCCCCTGTTTTAGGGGTGAGAGCCATCCGCTCCCCCGAAAATCTGGTGATCGATGATGACGAGGCTACTCCAAGCTATCTTCGTAAGTCAGTTAGGGAAAAAGAAAATAAACATTTTATAAATCCCTGCGAGTCAACCATAAAGAGTGAACCATAAAGATGGTCCTTGTGCAAAACAAGATAATATAACAATATTCAATTTCAATATGGCATGAATCATTTCAAGTTCAAAATGTATATTGGATGGCTAGCTGGATAAAAACTGTCATGTTTATATGTACTTAATTTTTTTTATAATATCCTACATTTAGACACGCCTATCATAATGCTATCATGTAATTTTCAGCTCTCACTTAGCCTTCAATATTATTTATTTGTTATTTTTGAATTTGCAATAGGTTCTGAGACTATGAGCAAGTATGTTGTTTTATGAGCTTTCGATATTTAATGACGATTGTATTTAACCATTAATAAGACACGGGGAAAATAGTCCCCACCAGATTTTGAACCTTATGTAGTTGTAATACCGGCGAAAACCAATGAAAAAATTCTATATGCTGTATTTGATCAAGGGATAATGTTGATTTAATATTTACGTTAGACTGGTGTTAACATTAATAACTTCCAAGGAGGAAGAGGAATGCACCAGTGAATAAAAATGTTATGCCTTTTTTGGCAGACAAAGCATTAAAAAAAGGAAACTCACCTCTTCCTGTGCAATCTCAAGTGTTTTGGCATGTCTTTCACGATGATTCCCAAGTAGTTCTGGCTCTGCTCTGGCTATAAGATGTGCAATATAGTCGGTTTTGGCTTGTAAGTGCAGGTGTTTGTCTAACAGGCATCTTTTGATTCCTCCATATAATGCTCCTACATATCCTTTTTCTTTTTGCGGCTCTTTTTCTTCCACTAATAGCTGATATGCACGTAGGACCTAAAAAAAGGATCATTTCAATAAAGATATTCATATTTAATTTGCAGTTGAAACAATGCAAACTGAAAGAAAAAGAAAGAAAAAGCATAGGTAATGTGTGATATATCAGCGGAATACTAGTTTGTCCAATCTGCAAACAAGATTAGTTTGTCCAATCTGCAAACAAGATTATGTGTAAAAATTTAACAACCAAATGAATATTAGAGGGATGGACAGACATGACAGTTTTAAATTTCGATATTATAGTAGGCCAGTTAACATTTTACTATATCTAAGAAGTAGGAACTTGAAACCTTGCCATCATTCCATTCAGATAATGATTGCACACAATCTTATCTTTGAGATAAAAATAAACAAGTTTCACATTTTGCATTGGATTAGCAAAACTGGTTTCATTAGACATATTGTCTGGATATCTACTTAGATGAAAATAACTAGACAATATAAAAAACAAACAATTTAAACATTTACATTAGATTACAATCCTTACTAATATTAAAAATTCGAAAGTTACTCTGTCTGTCTGTCTGTTACGCTTTCACACATAGAGTACTGAACCGATTTAAACGAAATTTAGTACAGATATAGTCCAGAGCCTAGAAAAAGATATAGGCTACTTTTTAACCGACTGCGTTATAAAGAAGTAATGTTTTGCCCGTTAAACGTCTCTACGCGGACGAAGTCGCGGGCGGAAAGCTAGTCTAATATAATTATGAGGCTGTCCTCATGTGTGTTGAGATCTGTATGTTGAGTTGTTGACAATTACTAATTATTCTAGTTTGCAATGTCCTCAGCAACTGTAAAATGTAAGGCGTCCGACCGATTTCAGCCATGGCGGCCGATCTCAATTGAGATCAGCCAAGTGCGCAGGACATATTATAGTGCACAAGTGTACGCGCAAATACAAGTGCACTCTCTATTCCCTTACTCTCATAATTCGGTGAGACGGCAATCCGACATGACCGATGAGAGATCGGGCGCAGGACCACTGGCTTAACGTGCTTTCCGAGACACGGGCGTTCAACCGCCAACTTCCTAACTCCGGGCTGAGTAATTTCATTATAGAAAAACTCACACAAATTTTGCCCGACCCCGGACTTGAACCGGGGACCTCTCGGTTCTAACGCAGCACTTGCTACCAATAGACCAACGAGACAGTGACACTGTAAAATGTACATTCTAAAGTAAAGCATTGTAATAAGCATCACTAAGAACTTTCTTTTTTTTCTTTCTTTCTTACTCAATCTCGCAAGACGAAGTAATGATGACAAGGCTACTACAAATACCCTCTATCTATACTAAATATTTAGTCGTTTTATTTGTTTTTTTTTTTATTTTTTGTGCTTATCTGCCATCAGTTATGAACTATAAGCAGATATTTTGTGTGTTGTTTGGCAGGTCAAGTGCATCCTCCAGCGAGGACGCCACTCATCATATTCGTTTTATTTGTTAAGCGCTACAGTTTGCATGAGCTGTTTTGAATGTTATCCCTCCACCATGGCTTGGGTAATGAATAGCATTTGCAATCAGTCCTGAGACTATGAACAACTCTGTTGTATGATGCTGTCATGAAGAGTGGCCACTCATCGGAGGCATCTACTCATAATAGACTTTTCAGAGCTACTCTACTGACAATCTTCAAGCTCTAGGATGTGATGGCGTTTCAGTCGCTTGACATACTGATTTATAGTGAAAGATTTTAGACTTTCGCGTTCCATTACACTAAATTAGTCGCTGGTGTAACCCAGTCGAAACGTCGGGCAGTAAGTAGCTATGTAATTGCTACTCCTAATATCGCGTGTAGTATCGCGTGATCTGTAGTGAGTTGGCGGGCGAGTTCGTGATGATGATTAACCGCTATAGCAACCGCTACAGCAATCAGTGCTCACCTTAGTTTTACAATCGGTGCAGAATCTGTGTTTCCTCAGGTAGTTGTGGAGGGTGTCGTGCAGCGTGTTGAAGTGCACGAGGGTGACGTGGTCGCGGGCGGCGGCGCGCATGGCGTCCCAGGCGGCGCGCCACGCCGCGCGCCCGCCCCAGCCCCACGCGCCCCAGCCCCACGCGCCGCCCGCGCCCCAGCCGCGCGCCGACCCCGCCTCCAGCGAGTGCAGCGTGCAGCGCTGGGACTTCTTCCACCGCGGCTGGCTGAGGATGAGGCACTCGATGCCTGTGCTGCAATCACCGTGGCCAACTTATAGATGACTGAGACTAACATCTTATAAATTTGATCCGTCATGATGGGATCGGTGGGGACTTCTGATATTCCTTTTGTAACGATGTACTTAGAACTTCGCTAACTATCAGCTCAGTGCAAATTTTTGCAACCTTACATTGCTATTTCGACTGGACTATTTAGGAAAATCTTCTTTAGGGAAATATCTCTTGTTTCTAATTAGAAGTAGTCAATTAAAGTATTTTTTTTTTTTTTTTTTTTTTATAAAAAGGCTAACAAGATGACCTCACTCCACCTGATGGTAAGCGGTAGTGAGATCCAAATATGAGGTCGACAGGCACAATAGATCGTATTGAGCCTGTCGCACTCACCCTGAAGGCCTGCTTAAATGCCGTTTCACGCCCCGCCTGAAGAGCCCGGGATCATAGGAGGGAGGGAAAACATGACCATGTAATGACATGTTACACTTTAATTGACTATCTAATAGATGCATCTTCTATATTACACAATTTCAATTATATTTCGATTATTCATTTATGTATAAAAATTAATTTCCAATTAAAACAGAGCCATTTATTATAATGATATCGAAGGGTTCCATACCAATTATGTAAAAAAAACATGTTTGTTGTATGGGGACCCCTTCATATTGATAAAATAATTTTAGTATTTGTTGTTATAATGCAACAGCAATACATTATTTGTGACAATTGCAACTTTCTAACTATCAGACAGACGGCGGAGGCTTAGTAATAGGATCCCGGCTTAGTAAAAGCTTTTGGGTATGGAATGCTAAAATTTACTGATTAATAATATTATGAAATATAGTAAACAGTAGTATGGTTTTGGACATGAAATTTCATAAAACAAATTAAGTATAAATGCCGTGTTTTTTATGCAGGTATTGTTTTTGATTCTTATTGTTTACAGTGAAAAGTCTAAAGAAATTGTTTACTGACTCACCTGTGACCATTTAGCAATGTGGCGAGTGACTGTGGATGTACAATTTTGTCCTCTCTGATTGACATGAGACCATCTGTTGTTAGTACGAGTGGGTCTAGTGTAGGGTGACCTGATTTACATAATTGATAAAAGAGACGTTCCACACTGAAATAAAAAAAACATATAAATCACAGTAGTCAAGAAAATTATACAGAATACATATCTACTCAAAAATAATGTTTTGTTCACCATAGTCAATCATATCAAATGTTAACCAATTTCACAACTTACTAAAACTAATCTGTATCTTTACTCGCTATCACAAAAAACTCTAAATTCACAAAGCATATTGGACCAAACTACAATTTGCTTAATGCATAATGACCAGGTTTCAAGAAAGCATTTTAAAAATAAAAAGTAGGCAACAAAATTTCTTCTGAATTAGTAGAAATCAGTAATTAAAAACTTCAAGACCATTTATAGATATTGTGCATGAGGTTTATCAAAGTGTTAAGATAAACAAAGTTAGCTTTTATAACCAAATTATCTATAGATGTAATACTTTATAACATTGATTCAAAAAATTAAATTGCATCATAGAACATGAATGACATTCCTTTAGAGACACAATAAAATGTATTTACTATGAAATGTACCTACATATTTTATCATTCTTAGTGATATCAAAAGTGATAAAAATCCTTTTTCACAACACAAAATAGAAGTGCACTCAAAGAACAAGAGTGTTACAATTTAAAAGAAACTACTTTACAATGTTTATGTTTGGTATAGTATTTGTAAATCACTGATGGTGTATATCAATTAACTATGTATGGTTGTAAATTACATCATGTTGTCAGTGTTGATATAGTGAGGAGATAGGCTGCTGCCTCCATGCACACATACCTTCTTCGACAGCCGACACAAGGAATGCTTTGGTTGAGTACATTGAATATATCGGAAGCGTCCACCCTGAGAGCCGCCTTCAGTTCCTCAGTTGTGAGTACTCTGTATTTGCGCATGAACTCTTCGTATTCGCGGCCTTTCACTTGGGGATTGTCACAGATCAGACCCATTGTGTTTAAATCCATAATCATCTGCAAACAAACAACAAATTACAGCAACAAAGGAATAAATTCACAAAAATAAGGTCATGCACAAAACGTCATTAATTCTAAACGAAATCAATGAAATCTAATTGACCAATTCGTGTTAGTGAACTATTTATCAAATAAGGGGACTTGGAATTCTTCTTTGTTGATGTATATGAGTCATTTGACAATTTTTTTAACGACATTTTATAATAATTCTATCACTGAATTATCTACGTTTGTGGTAATGTCAAAGTGCAGAATCAGTTACTTACGGTAAGATTATCATAAATAGTTAGCGGTAATTGTCGTCTTTTAATCACGGGTTCTTTTTCGCTGTTGTATATATCAACCAATTTCGCCATTTTTATGAGTAATCACATAAAATCGACGACAAAATACACAAAAATCTAACAAAATGACGGCCAAATTCTCAAGGAATACACGTCGTGTTGCGTCTGACACAAAAACAATATTGCCAACGTTAAGACAATGTACTTTACGAATATTTTTTTTTCCTAAACATGGGTTCAATTCAAATGAGTCTACACATTAAGGCCAGCTGCACACGTAGACAGATTCAAGTACCAACTTAACGTTAAAATAGGGTTGACATAAGGTACAAGGTGACTGACAGGTCGTGGAAAACTGGAAATTGCAACGATTGACTCGATTGTTGCGGTTTTTATTTACTCATATGGTGAAATCTGAATAAATTCATTGAAGAAGTTATTATTAGAGGTAATAATGGCCAAAATATTCACCCCTACGAATCAAATTCGATTAACAAATGTCGCAATTGTAAGATTAAAAAAAGGTGGGAAGAGATTTGAGATCGCATGTTACAGAAATAAAGTAATATCTTGGAGGAATAAATTGTAAGTATCTAATTGTTGCTGCCGTTTGCTATTTTACAAATTAGAATATGTTTTAAATATAAACTTTTTTCAACTTACAGGGAAAAAGATATAGATGAAGTATTACAAACACACACTGTTTTCACCAATGTTTCGAAGGGACAAGTTGCCAAAAAAGAAGATTTGGTTAAAATATTTGGAAAGGAAGATCAGACAGAAATATGCAAAGAGATCTTAGAAAAAGGAGAATTACAAGTTTCAGACAAAGAAAGGCAATCACAGATAGATTCTCTCTTCAAGGACATAGCAACCACTGTAACAGATAAATGTGTTAATCCTGAAACCAAAAGGCCCTACCCAGTGTCAATCATTGAGAAGGCAATGAAAGATATTCATTTTTCAGTAAATGTTAACAGGAATGCTAAACAGCAAGCCCTTGATGTTATACAGCTATTGAAGAAAGAAATACCAATTGAAAGGGCTCAAATGAGGGTTAGAATTATTCTTACTGGAAAGGAGGCTCGAAAAACAAAAGAAAAAGTAGTTAAACTTGCAATGAGTGTAGAGGAAGAGAACTGGGATTCTGGCACAGCCAATATAATTTGTTTGATTGATCCAGGAAATTTCAGGCCATTGGATGAAATGATCAGAATGGAAACCAAGGGTACTGGCCAGTTTGAACTACTTAATCTAAAAGAGATGGTGGAAGGAGAACAAGCTCTGTAAAATTATTTTGGATGTTTTATGTCTTCTGTAATTATGGATAAATTTACAGGTGGATCTTACGATATTAAGAATTTAGACACCCAACATTTCGAGCATTTTACAGTATATCTTATAATATTTATCTTCTGTAATATATACCTTTCATCAACAAAAATTCATGATACATTAAATAATACTTATTAATATATTTTTTTATTATTTTCCATCAAGCATGATTTTAAAGATTGATGATGTGATGATCCTTACAATAAATTATACTTTTATATAAAAACTTTACAACAAACATGAAACAAGATGACTTGAAAAGTGCATTCATAAAAACCTTCTAGGTACTGAAGATTAAATTTCGGAATGACTTCAGACAGCCAAAATTTCTATTCATGGCAGGATATTTACTCTACTCTACTTTATGTAAATAGTTAGTCATATCATATTATTTGGAAGTAACATAAAATAATGATAAGTGTGGCTATTTGGAAAAAAACAGCACCTCACTGTGTTGATGCAATTATTATATTATAATTAACAAAGATAATATTATTTCCAACATTTTCATAGAGCCCTTTATTTTTAAAATAGCCACTGTACGGTTCACATCGTGATAATAATTTATTTTCTGTGGATATTTCTTGTCGTTGTGGTAGTTCTTATAAAGGTGTATCTACATTATCGGCATGATACGGTTTATTACAAGCTTTTTTTAATTATTCCTTTCAAGAATTTTTAGCAATAGATTATTCTTCTTTAATAAGCTAGTTTATGAGACCAAAAGTATTATGAAAGCGTTAAAATCTAAATATCCATTTATTTAAAACAAAAACTTATAAATAAACCGGTATTTACTTAAAAACCGGTAACGAACCGGTGCGTGTAACGAAACGTTGAAGTGAATGTACTCATCAAAATGACAAATTAAAAAAAGTTTTATTTTTCTTATATTGGTACGAGATTTTATTGATTGTTTTCTTTCATAAAAGATTTTTCGGCCAGACGGCGACTGAAATTGCAAGTTTACTGTGATATATTTATTTTCGTTAATTAACTATTCTTATCAACAAATTAAATGAGCAGGGATATCGAGTTATGTCTATAAGTAATGGAAGGTACAGAACTGGGTGGCGACCAGCAATTCTGTTTGAGATGGAACAATTTTCAAGCGAATATAACTTCTCAATTCGAGGCACTGCGCGATGATGAGGACTTCGTGGACGTCACCCTGGCATGCGAAGGTCACAGGCTGGAGGCCCATAAAGTGGTTCTCTCAGCTTGTAGTCCTTATTTCAAGGAATTATTTAAAGTAAGTGTATCTTTCACTCCCCACACTTTGATGTGTCACCATTACAATGACTCTAGTGAAAGTTGTTATGTATAAAACACTTGATCTACTTACAAATGCCATGTCTCGCGTTCCGGTTAAGTACTCGTGATTTCATTTATTTGTACCTACTTTAAAACTCTGATTTACAATTTCTAATTAACTCATTATCATTGTATAGATTACATGTGTGTCTTGTTCAGAGATATTGGATTCCTTACACTGTGACCATTGCATTCCTTACTAATGAACATGTCTAGTCAATACCCAATTAATTAATGGATTCTCAATATTTTATTCATGTAGTTAATGCTTCTACATGTGATGTACCTGCTATCAAACTGTAATGAAGTATTTTGATGGATATTTTCACCTCATTTTACCAGAATATATTTTTAGTAATTGGACAAGAGAGAATCACTCAAAATGAAAGTATTGTAATGCATTTCAAACCATAGGAATGCTGCAATAGTGTCTGATTTCCAATGGCTGTGAAACTGGCTCCATTTGATATTGCTCACACTATCCCCCCGAATAAATTATAAGATTGCTAAAATAAATATCTAGGTTATAGAGAATTGGTGTTTAAATTGCACATTTTATTATATCATTGCATTGCATCCAATGACACTTTCATCTCATTTATGTGTGTAGTAACTGTTCTTTGTGAAAGCTTTAGAGATTAATTCTTTAAAGAATAATGTATTCATTTGTGCATTTTATTTACATAGTTTTGTAGATCCAATCAAGTTTTTAAAGAACTTTGTGGAATATTTTATTATTTTTGGATCTCAAAGGCCAATTAATGTGTACAAATACTGAATAAATGTACAGATGAATGTCTTATTTCCATATATATAATCATAATCACAGTTTAAATTGATCAGGTATCATACAAAGAAATTACAGTGGAAAAAATTAACACATTATTTTGAGGGAATGCTACTAGCAGCAATTAGCTTAATCACTATGACTGGTATTGTATTGATCTAGTGGTCCCATTGGTTTAGAATGCAATTTAAATTACAAATGATTATGAATGGTAACAAACTACCTATGATGCCGACCAACTATGTCTGACAATACATTCATTGGTTTGTAATTAAGTACAATTATTTTTAGATGTTGTTTAGGTGTTTGTAGGCCGTTTTAGTATGGAATTTGCCTAGCAATATGTTTATTGAATGAATATATAGTTCAGAGTTATAAATGTTACAGATGTCTTTGACATCTTCATGTGATTTATTTGGTTCAGATACTATCTTATGACAATCACTTAGGTAATAAATCAATGGTTTAGATGTAAACTGATATCTTAATTGGTTTCTAATTGCATTTCATAATGAATCACTTTACATTGAGTATATCAAATTCAATTCCATCACTGTCCTTCATTTGATTTAACATTGAAAGTAGAACAATAGATGTTGATCATAAACTAATGATACAATTTCAATAAGAGGGTAATACTGGTTTACTGTGCCTATTGGTACTGTTACTTTTCTCTGTTTCCTGCATTATGTCATTCACTTTAATTGTTTAAAGGAATTAATGGAAGATATCAGTACAACCTCATATGACAAAGATACATTATAAATATGTTTTAGATTTATTTTTGAAATAAGATTTTTATCCTATTGGAAAAAATGTTATGGATGTATCAGCAGAGTACATAATCAATGTGTGAAAAATACTTTTCCCTCACAGTCCACACATATTTTATGCTGCATCTTCCATAGGTTTCAATGTCTACCACTGAAGGAGGACATAGCAAGTCTTTATTACCACAGAGTATCACATCTTAGGCTAGGCTAAGATTTTAGTAGCAATGTCCTTCACTGGTGAATATCACAACTATTATTCACCATCCGTGTTGGAAATCATAATTTCTCTACATTTATAGTGTGAATGGTTCACATGATGATTTTAATTTATAGGTTTCGATGTCTGCCACTGAAAGACATAGTAACAAATTTCTTCCAATTGTTCAACACTAGGGTCCATTGATTTCAATAGCTTTGTTGTGTTTTTGGGTAGATTATACCAACATTTTGTTAGAAAGCGGAAAAAGACGTAGTACCAGATGGCTCTAGACTTGGATGTTGTGGCCTGGGGGCCTCGCCACAGCCTTAAGATAATTCAAATAGTAATTTTGACTTTCCGAGTTTTACAAAAGGGGGTTTTTCAGCATATACCTAGCCTACATACAATACACCTACCATGCCTTTCCCCGCCACAGCGAAGTACAACTATAGGACTGTTTCCAGAACAATCCATGCCCTCACCCGATAATATTCATGCGCGACTGCGAGGTATCGCACGTGCGCGCGCTGCTGCAGTTCATGTACGTGGGCCAGGTCAACATCGCGCAGGCCCAGCTCAGCGCGTTCCTGCGCACCGCCGACGCGCTGCAGATACGCGGCCTCACCGACTGCTCGCAACACAACGATAAGGTAACCACTTACATCCCATCGTCATAGGCCTTTAGGAAAAAGTAGACTTTCCTTCTACATGCTATCATTATACGCGTGTTTAGGAAAGAAATGCTAATAGACGACTGAAGCTGTAACTTGTAAATGTAAAGGAACAAGTAAATTGAATAATAGCAAGTTAATGAAGCGCGAGGTAACATCAGACATGTCAAGTTTTTTTCATACTTTGCAAAATAAGCACTGCACCAGCACTTTTACATTACTTCGTTTTAAAATGTACACTGGCAATTTTTCCATGTCTTGCTAGCTACTGCTGTTTATTTTATGTTTGATTTCACATGACTCTTACTGATCTTAAGTACATTTGCGAACGTTTATTAAATCGGTATGTTATTATTGTCTCTTGCAGAAAGTAAACCGTAAATCTCCTCCTTCCCAACTCCGCAACTTGCTCAGCGCCAAGCCGTCACACTCTACCTCCTCCTCCAAAGCCGCAAGCCAAACCGTCGAGTCGACCTCCGTAGAAGACCAAGAGAAGAGCGCCAGCCGCCGCTCCACAGCCAATTCTCCCGATGTTGCCAGAAATAATCTCTACGAAGAAGCTCCATTTCAAACTTCTAGTCAAACGAGGCCTAATAATGATGACTATAGCGAAACGTGCAACTACCCTTCTTTGAGGGTGAAAACTGATCTCGAAGCGCCCGAAGTGAAAAATGAGGAGAGCGATATTCTTATGGACCCCGGGGACGGGGAACGGGCGGACAAATGTCACGAGTTTAACGCATCAGATCTATTGGAACCAAAAATGGAAGTAATGGAACAAGAGGCCAGCGACGAGGAGCGGTCCAACTTTCCGCCGCTCTACTACGAGAACGCCAACGCGCTGGCCAACCCTTTCGCCGCCCTGCAAGGTCTGTATCCGCTTCGTCGGTATCTCCGGTGACCGGTGCGATCATTTGACTAATGATGTTTCTCTTTGACGCAGGCAACGTGGATCTCATGAGCGGCATCAACACGGAACTGCGGGAGGACAGCGCTGAAGGTGAATATAACTTATTTTTCCACATTTCACGTCATTTTCACACGCACACGTCGACTCGGACAGCCGCGCCCCCGGCGAACCTTAGTAATTCGGTCGTAGAAGAGAGCGCGCGCGGTCTTGCATTGTACATAACATGGTGGCTAGGCGCGCGGGTGTCGGGCGACGCGCCGCACCGCGCTCGGGCCGCCGCCCGCGACCAACTCCCGCCTCGTCCGCACGGAAATGCCGACATCCGACGGAATGCTCCGAAAAGACCCGTTTCAAATGCTATGGATTCCCACGGACTTGTATCTAAAACAGCTCCAGCTTGTCGGATGACCTGAGACAATGAGATGATTCGGCAGGATCTATCGAACGGAGGTTCAGCATACCGAATGAAAGACCAGTTCAGTTTTCCAACCGATCGAGACGGTGGATCCCCAAAAGGCTCCGCATTCTACTTTACGGGGACCAAAGAAGAACCTCATGGTTCGATTGTAAATACTTTGTGGTCGGTCTCACGATAAAAGAAAAAAGTCCCTCGTCCGAACATCTCGCGGAGCACGGCTCGGGAAATTCAGACTCAGAGGAGAGTATCTGTCGGGTCGGGAAGGAATAGCATTTGAACCCGGTCTGCTCGGGCGGGAGCGGCGGCGGCGCGCCGCGGTGCGAGCCAGTGCGAACGTGGTGTTGTTGGCAGCGGCAGCGTCGGGCTCGGGCGCGGCGGGCGGCGTGCGGTGCGCGCTGTGCGGCCGCCGGTACAGCAACGCGTCCAACCTGCGCCAGCACGTGCGCCTCATCCACGAGGCGCAGCCCGTCGCCTGCAACACCTGCGGCCGCAGCTTCAAGACCCCGCTGTACCTGCGCCGGCACACGCTGGCGCAGCATCCCGCGCGCAAGCCGCCGCCGCCGCCGCTGCCCGCGCTGCGGCCCGCCCAGCGCTTCTCCCAGTAGCGTCGCCTCCGCCCCGCCGCCTGTCCCGCCCCCGCGCGCCCGCTCTCGTACACGCTCCGCGGCGACGGGTTGCCGCCCCGACCGCCTCGCGCGCTCACATTCCGCCCGCTTCGGGCGATCCTTTGCGTTGCGCGAATCGTGTCGTCTGTCAATTCCGTGGTTTCACCACGAGGAGCGTGGCCGGCCCCCTATTCGCGACGTCTCTCTGACCTTCGGATTCGGAAAATCTATGCTCTGTCGCCGTCCCTCGCTTAAGTTCGAGGGACGGAGCACAGTTTCCGAATACGAATCCTTTTCCGATGCGTCGGGAATAGGGGGGCTGACCGCCTCGCGCCCTCTCACACAGCCTGCTTCTAGCGACGACTTTGCGTTGCGCGAATTTGATTAATTGTGGATTTTACCACGAAATGCCTCATGGTGCAATTTGATTGCCACTTTGAGATTTGCCTAGAATGGGTTTAGCGCTGTTTGTTAGTGACTTTTCGAATGTCTGTAAATTCAATTTGATCGATATGAAAATACCTTGTCATTTAGGTATTAATTAATGAGTTAAATAATGGCATTAATATAACAAGCATAAAAATAAACCCAGCGCTGATCGTACAGTCGACATTTCTAAATGTAAAGACATTCGTGCAGAGTTGTGTCCTAAGGCGGTTGGCAACCCTACTCGACGTCCGCTGGGAGATGCGAGGGCGTCGCCAGTCTCTGTTGGGCTGATCGATTTAATTGTCAGTCCAGTAGATTTGAATGTAAATGATCGATGTGCTTGTGTCATGAGCGAGCGGCGGCGTCGCATCTCGCGCGGACCGCCGTTGAAGATGTGGCTTATGACGTTGTAACGAAGACTGTCAATAAATATATTATCTAGTCTGTGATCGGAGTGTCGCCGGGGGCCTATCTGCCGTCACACCTCTCCGCTTATTGCGTGCCTTTCGATAAATATACCGAGTGCCAGATATTTATATGTCGCTTTAACGAGGTCCTATTTGTCTTTAGTGATAGAATATAGATATACTGTAAATATGAACATTATTATCTTCAATGCTAGTTATGATAGCTACCACATGAGATATTACAAGATGCTTTACTGTTAATGGTTATGAAGCAAATATACGTACAATATAGCACAGTTTTAATATTACACGTTCCTAAGTAAAGTTTAAAGAACAAAGGATTTCATATGAAACCTTGAGTTAATGAGGGAAACAATATTTGAGACAATAACATGGTACGGGAAATCCATGTTTTAGTCACTGTAATAATGAGAAGCACAATGCTTAGTCATGCCCTGCACAAGGGATTCGTTGTATGACTAATCGAACCTCGTTAAAGGGAAGACAAGCTACCTTCCTTTTTGACAATAGACTGATTGTTGTTAAGCATTTGTTGCGACCGGTGCTGATTTTACATAACATAGGTTATTTACTGGTTACATACATTACATAGTACTATACATACACATACATATACACGTTATCCACAATCGTTGGGCTCTCTCCGCCGCGTTCTTAGACGTAAATAAACTGTATTTTCATAGTAGAGTGTAATTTTTTTGTACCGCTAGCGCGGCGGAGAGCGGCGAACGCTACCGTTTTATTTGTCGAATGCTCGAAGTTATGTAACTATCAGAGATACATAAATTCGTGGCGAAGCAACAATAGTGATATTTTTATACACAATAGTTTTATCTTTACACAATGTTATATTGTTGAGTGATTGGACGGCTCCCGGTAAATAGTTTGTACAAAACTCAGATGTAATGATTGAATATTAAATGTCTTCAAATTCGTATATTTAATATGATTAATTCATAATACATAATATTAGTTATTTAACGTGGATTCACCTGCGAGTTTGTGAATGAAAGAGTTTACTTGCCATGCCGAGTGTCGGAATGGGACCCAGTGTCGCTATTATTGTATACTTTCCGAATACGATGTTCACAAGAGTTTGTTTCGTACTTTTATACTGTATGCTTTATATTTTAATTTTAATGTCGATCAGTTAGTCCTTTGATATTCTTTTTATGATATACAAATTCGAATGCCATATGGAAATAGCGCATCTAGTCATTTCAAATGAAAACTACTTAGAGAGGATACGTTATAAAAAGTATGATTAGGGTTGTGAAATACAATATTAGTTTATCATTTGAAAATTAATTATAAAACTGTCTGAATAATTGTGTGATCTCAAGAGTGTATCCGTGATCTCTAAAATAAAACTACGCATTTATTTTGATCTGTGTTAGTCTTAAAATTATGGTTGGAAGTTGATTGCAATAATAATTACTCTTAAAATAATCGCTTATACGTATTAGTAATTGTAATTTGAACAGCACTTTGGACTTTCCTTCAACTAATTTAGTCCCATTGATAAGTTAAGGTGCAGCTTTCATTATCTTAATAATAAAAAAAAACGAAATGTAATAAACTGTATAGACAAAATATCTTGACACTTTCAGAATTAAATTAAGGGATTTAAGAAATTAGAAATTTTATCATTATTATAGTAATGTTTACGAAAATGTAACTTTAAACGAAATGGCGTCTCACATTCGCTATCGTGGTTAGTTTGACTGCTGCAGCGGGCTGCCTGTTTATTCAAGTGAACTAGTTGGCAGCAGATCCTTTATCATATTTCACCGTTATCTATCATCTACATTTTAATGTTCTTTAACTATTTTACGTTTCTAAGCTTAAATGTTGCTAAATAGATATGTACCTAATATCAGTCCTACCCAGTTGTTGCGTTTCTGTTACTGAACTAAATAATACTAATTAAGTCTTAGAATATTTTTACTATGTTTATTTTTTACAAACAGATGTTAATTACAGTACAACATACATGATGAAATATTGACAGAAATATCATATTTACTAGTTATCCGACTGCCTTAATTTAAAATCTAAGGGTCCGTATATTACAATCCGATTGTAATTCCAATTCATTTGTGCAAAGTTAATTTGCGCACGAGTTTACAAGTTTCAATGTATGTACATAAATCAGTGTAATTTTTTACTAAATATAAAATAAAGTATTATGAAAAAATATGATTTTTAGTTCTAATACATTTTTTGTTTCTTATTGTTTTGTGTATTAGTTAGGACATAGCTCCATGCAGTGTTTTAGGTAGGTAAACATAGATGTAAAGTATATAACGTAATATTAAATTAGAATATTACAATAATGAACAATGTTTTTTTACATTCAAATTAATTATGTTATTGTATGGGAGTTCTTTAATGGCTTAAAGATTTATAAGTAAACCGAGTTTTATATATTCGTTACCAAGAAAGCGAAATCAGACTAAACTATCAGATGGTCAACATAATAATGCCACCTATTCTACCTCTCGGAATTGTTCACATTTTAAAGTTAGTAAGTTTTCTACATTAATCACATTTGTTTGAAATTAATTAATTTTACGGTTTAAATTCGCGTGTTTTGTTATTTTAAACAATATGTTTAAAAAAATTTAGAGACGTTTCAACTGTTTGGAGCTCTTTACAACGCTCGTGGTCATGGGCAGGACTCGTCTTGTCCGTGACGAGCGCTGTGTGGTGTTCTCGTAAATAATAGACAATATACCACATTTATTTGCTTACACTTACGTGATCCATACATACACAACAATATCTACGAACATCCTATTAATATCTGTTTATTTTAATTCATATTCTTGTTATTTTATATATATTTTTTTGTTACAATTATCACATTGGAACTGGAAATTGCAGTCTCGACTCATAGTTTACTGTAATATGCTGTAGTCATTAGAACAATATTAACTTATGCACTCGATTTAGTAGTTGTATTTTTTTCAAAGTAATGTCCTAAATAAACAAGGCGTTTTCAAAAACAAAACACAAACGTCTTTTTCCAAATTTTAAGAACATTAATGTTTGCTATATTCGGACCTACTTACTAAATTAAATTGTCTGTCATTTGTTTCTTTTTTTTTCGTGTCGAGTTCGAGACTGGCTGTTTCCCTGCGCATCTGCACCCCTATTCACAACGCATTGGATTCGAATTTGGAAGCCCTGTCTCTTTCTATGCAGTGATTGAGAATGGATATTCTTAATTTAAATGTCGGAAAGGCGTTGTTAAGAGGGGTGCTGGTCGCGTGTGTGGTTGTCTGACGTGTGTGGTGTCAGGGCGGTGGGACGGGCGGCGCAACCGGCCGGTGCCGGACGCGGTGTGGCTGGAGCAGCACCGGCGCGCGCTGCCCTTCGTGCTCAAGCGCGAGAACGAGCGCGGCGCCGCCGCACCGAGGCTGGTGAGTGGACCTTGCGACAGTTGCCTTGTTCCAGCTGACTTCATTACCTACTGCTAATGTTTGACCATGGTTTTTATATGGCCTCAGTAACAAGTGTGACCGCATCGAGGTACGTCCACCACTTGTTACCGATGACTTTCTCAGCATTGGCAGCCGTCAAGTGGCTTTTGACAACCCCCTTTTAATGGAAGGGACCGTTTTCTTGTCCAGCTTTCTTGTCACCCATTGACACGATTCCAAACTTCAGAGAAGGTATTCCACTGAGTTGGTGACGTTAAATATCCCGATATCGTATAATTTACTATATATAGAAGCTATTTATAATGTTTCCTATTGCCCACCAGCGGGACTTTAATGCCACCATAAAGGATACGATGGGAGCTAATAGAAGAAAACCATCCAGTTTTATGTTTTGTGGAAACATTAACAAATGGTCATGGTTCTTATACATTAATTTCTCTTCTCTAATAAAGGACATGCATAAAATTGTAACGGGGATTTAATTAAATTGGTCGGAAATGCGAACAGATATCCGTTATAATGGAATGTCGCAATACCGATAATAATCAAAACTTAAGTTTTGTACCGACCGTGCTACCGCAAAAGATAACTCGTTCCTGCGTCAATTGCATATTACTATCTATGAGTAATTATTAATGTTACATTTAGAATTAAATGATATTTATTTGATCGAAATTGTCTTTAGTGAAATGTTTAGTCGAAATGTGTCTGTATGAAATTCCCTACTTACATACTTTTACAGTACAGCAATGAATGCGTGTTGACGCAGGAGCCTGTTATCTAAATATTTTGTGTGTCATCATTGCGGGAATGCTTAGATGCAAAATAAATAAGATATTATATAAAAATAGGAATGTCTTAATCCAAATGGCTGCTTTAGTTTCCGTTTTTATCTCAGCCAGTATTTCATGTGACCAAATTGTCTTAATTGCGCGGTGAAAGTCGTAACAATCCTCTAACAGAACTTATTAGATGTCAATTAAACCGTTAGCAGCGAAATACTTTACACTCGCCACGCGGTCTTAAAAACATTTTGCGTCCATAAAAATACTATTTTTCTGCATCTTTACGTGTTATTGTACAGGGTATCCTACTTCGACTTTCTTGTTCAAGTGAGTGTTATCCCAGATTAATATTAGCTAAATAATTATTAATTTATCCATTTCAAAAGCCTAGAATAAAGTATTTTGGACACTATATTTAATTTGAAATGGGCATAATAATAATGATGGTATTATGAGATAAGCAGTGTCAATGGGTGATAATAATGATAATATAAGGAAAACTAGCTGTGCCCGCGACTTCGTTCGCGTGAACTACAGGATTTTGATTTTCTTTAAACTTAAAAGTAGTCGTAGTCAACAAAATCTTTTCTGCCACTTAAGAAGTTAGTCTTCAACCGGAAGAAACATTTAAAACAAAATTATTTTGGTTTTTATCATCATCATCATCTGTTGTTTATCGTGTAGTAATAAATAAGTTCGTTCGCGTGAACTACAGGATTTTGATTTTTTTTTTAACTTAAAAGTCGTAGTCCCGTCAAAATCTTTTCTGCCACTTAAGAAGTTAGTCAACCGGAAGAAACATTTAAAACAAAATTATTTTGGTTTTTATCATCATCATCATCTGTTGTTTATCGTGTAGTAATAAATAAGTATATTACACAACATCACATTAATTGATCTGATCCTGTGGTAAGAAGCTTTAGCACTTGTTTTTATCAGAACAGTGGTATACATTTAAAAATTTTTATTGCACAACCAGACACGGAACAAACATCGATATTCATCGCAGAAATATTTGTGAGCTGAGTGGGAATAGAACCCAAGAAAAGAAAAAAAAAAGAAAAGTCCAAGTGCAAGACGGACTCGCACAACGCAATTTATTTTTAAAGTTTACGCAATTCTCTGTACTTGACGTTGCTTTATTCTAAATTTTGAGGATCTGAGTATTTCAATCCAATTTTTGACACTCGCAGATAGTAGTTCCCTTTGCGAGTGTCAAAAATTGGCAGCATAAATGAATGTTTCTTTTGATTGTGTTGGCTCAGGCGAAGGGACAGTAGACCTGAGTATTTGATGTAACTTTCAGTTTGATATTTTCTCCTTGACAAAAATTGACGATGATAAACGGATCCTATATAAGGGGTTCGGTTATTCTTTTCGACGTACGAAATCCTAAAATCTATGTTTATAGTGAACAGCTTCCTCATATTGAATAGATCGTCTTCAAGTCATCCTAATTGTTCATCTATCAATGTGAAATAAAGGACGTCCTATTCCAAAGCCAGGTAGCAGTTTATAGTTAGAGAGGAAAAAAGCGTCCATGGCCGAGTGGTTTAGGTATTTGCTTGCTATGCAAGAGGTCGCCACTTCAAACCCTGCCACGTACCACTGTGTTTTTCAAATTTTAAATTCATACCTATGTACGATTATTCGACGCTTTTACTGTGTGCTTGAATCATGTTCTTTCTTAATCCCTGGCAAACCCCTCATTTTCTCTTTTCGAATTTTATGCTTTACCAAATTAAATATGCTATACTTTTATATTGATTTTCATATAATTTTTTGAACTCAATATTGAATTTGTTCAATTTGATTGAATATTTAATACCCGGTTGGTGCATACAATGTATTAATCGCATTGTGATTATCTCATCCTTTTTTCTGATACCAAACCCTTGAGTATTAATATCAATGTATTTTTTGACAACCAACCTTCTTCAATTCGGCAATTATGGAAATTTGATTGCTCTCGTTAATTTTGACAGCTTAAAAATATGTCAATTGGATGACACTATTTTATTAAATTAAAATAGAAAAAAAGGTGACAATTAGAATATTTTCGATACATGTTGTCGATTCAGAACCCTTCTAGTAATTTACGTAATTTAATGGCACTCCAAATTTATCAATTCCAAAAGACAAACTTCACATATTTGACGTATGGTATACCTACATACAAACTTTTCCACAATATAATATCGAAGTAATACGTAGAGCACAGTGCCATCTTTTGAACTACCAAAAAACTTATCACGTAGGTGCTCATGTTATGTCAAACTTGACAGCATTTATGGCATGCTGTACAAAGCACGATGCCATCTATGTGTAATTTTATGAACAATAGCTGACCCAACAGACTTCGTCCTGTCAAAACAAATTGTAAAAATTTGTTTGAAATTTGATTTTTTTACATCTTGGGTGACAAATTTGGGTTTTTCGTACGGATCCCTACTTTTTTTGAAAATGTAATATAGCCTATAACCTTCCTCGATAAATGGACTATCCAACAGTGAAAGAATTTTTTAAATCGGACCAGCGGTTCCTGAGATTAGCGCGTTCAAACAAACAAACAAACAAACAAACAAACAAACAAACTCTTCAGCTTTATAATATTAGTATAGATATAGCAATTTATTTTTTTACTTTGACATTGTAGATGAGACAACATTATGGGTAAATTTGCCGATATTATTTTTTATAGATAAACGTAAACAATGAGTTAGAGAAGAGATAAACGGCAACTTAATTATTATGTGGTATCTGACTACATAATCAGGTAGATAGTCGTTTTACACCGTTGTTTTATCACGGTTGCCAAGAGCTTACATTTACGGCGTATCATAACAAAACACATATCTTAGCCCTAGCATGTCTTTCCTTATCTTCGACATTACGGTTTATCGTTCGAATACACGTACTTTATACACAATGGGGACCTCAATTTGCTTGTTTTTACATTTCAACATCTTCATCATCTTATAAGTACTGCATAAATGCCTACTTTTTTCCAAGGGTAATTAAAAAACTGCATATAGTTTGGTTTAGTTTTCTGTCTTTAATTTCAGAACTCAAGAATGATTGGTTTTAAAGAATTAAATATTTTTTGCCTAGTACTGACGCAAAGACTACACATAATATACCTACTAACTACATAATTGATTATTTAGATTGGGACGCCTCAATGCCCAAATAGTGTTTTCATGTAATACTTAAAAAATGTTACATCTACTTTGATGTATTTCGTAGTCTGATGAACTGCGTAACGTTAATTTAGTACAAATTGTTTGGTCACCATGCAGCTTACTCATTTTATGTCGACGTAATGTTTGTTCTATGAATTGAATCTCCTGTCGTAAAGGAAGTTGTTTTTTTGCAATACCTTATATGTGCCACTACTCCTATAATAGTGACACATTATGAAGTTAGGTTAACAATTTTAAAAATCAGCGTTAACCAAAAAATTTTACGAACAAATGACCAGCCCTTATTTGAATGTCTCTAATGTGTACGTATCGAAAACTGACTTGGCTTTCTATGTCCGTTTTCTCATTCATCTTACTTCCGAAAGTTAGAAAAACTATATAAATAAGGACTGACTGACTCGGTGGAACAGTGGCTAGTGACTCAGGTTCAAAACCTAGGGTTCCAATAGTCGTGGGTTCGATTCCCACTCGGGACAAATATTTGTGTGACGAACATCGGTGTTTGTTCCGTGTCTGGGTGTATTATTAAATATATTTAAGTTTATTTGTGTATTCACTGTTGATTCTGATTTCCGTAACACAAGTGCTTAAGCTACTTACCACGGGATCAGATCAATGTATGTGATGTTGTGCAATATTTATTTATTTATTATTTATTTTTATTAAGGAGGCAGGATAGGCGCCTTTTGGTTACAACATAACTCAAGCCTTATAGCAAATACTCTTGATTGGCTAACACTGACAGTTGTCCTCACAATGCAAAGTTCATATGTCATATCAAGTTAATACTCAGTCAAAGACACCAACTAACATAGTCCCCCTCACATGTCAACAGATAAAACTGGGCGAGGGCGTAGAGATCCGCGAGGAGCTCCTACGCGGTGTCAAATGGGGCGACTACCGTAAAGTGACGCGTGGGCTAGCAGCCGCCCTGTTCTCGCCCATCGAGCTGGCCACGTGCTCGGTGACCGGGCAGCGCTGGTCGCGCGCCGGCCAGGAGTCGCGGCCCACCAAGCCGCCGCTGGACCGGCGCCGCGTGCACGCCCTCATCTCCTACGTCAGCCGGCACTTCCCGGACGTCGAGGTCAGCCGCATCAAGCAGGTGCTAGCGTACAAGTGCAAGGAGAACTGCGCCGCGCTCAGGATGAGGACCGCAAGGTGACATTTTTGTTTTGTGTTGCTCATATCTTTTCAACTTCAGTTGCCGCCCTGTTTAGATCGTCTTTTTGACATTTGGGTGCGGTAAATGTATGTTCTGTCGCTGTTATCCTTTAAGTTAAGAAAAAGACAACGCATTTACAAATCCGAGAGTCGGAAATCCGATGCGTATAGGGAGCTGAGACATCCTGGCTAATCCAATTATCTTATCAACCAAAATACATCTATTGCTGGTCTAGGGGTGAGAGCCATGCTCTCCCGCAAATTCGTTGATGATGACGAGGCTACTCCAAGCCAACCTCGTATGTCAGGTAGGAAAAAAAACCACTGTTGGTCGTAAGCCACAACAGATATTGGTTTTGTGCTGATCTCATCCCATATGCCCCGCAATTTTGATCCTAGATCATCTTGATGGGGGCGTTCGTACGCTACGTCTTCCTTCTTAACAATAGACCAACAAGCCATTTAGAAATGGAATACGATACGACTTTTTTTGAAATATTATTCAACTACAAATGTAATGGTATCGTGTTACTGAAGCTTTGAACACGATACCTTTGGAATGTCTTATGTGAATCCACATATGTACACTGCAATTCTCCCTAAATTAGGTGGTCATAAAAGTACCTGTTAATGTTACCACCAAAGTCCACTAGTCCATATTCACTTATTAATTTATCTACCAAATGTTGACTCTATTGTTTACATAAATAAAATCTAATAATACTAAAAAGTGTATTCAACGATAATAAATGTTATTGTTAATAAGTACCTATGATGACGCCACAATGAACGCCATGAAGCTTAATGTTGTTTTTGCTTGACCTATGTCCTAACTCGATAACGATATTGATATTTATTTATGAGAAATACGGAACGCGATGATGGTACTATGATAAAATAATATTGTTGTCTATTTTTCGCTTAATGTATGCCACAGAGAGACTTAGCCTTATTAATTTCATATATTTATTAGGTTCTGCTCACTGTATCGTTAGCGTAAAGACTCCTTTTGGCAACGACAAGGAAAAGTAGTTGGTGTAAACAATATTCTAGTTTCGTTGAAATAAACTCATTAATTTACACATGGTAATAAACATGCAAAGGTCATGCCCATATGCATAGAGTAGATTTAATTAAAAAAACAATGTTTTTTTCAAGTGTCGCGTTTTTGATATGCCAATATCAAGTCGAAGATAAAACGGCTACGATTGCGGTGTGCTGTGACCTTAGGCGGTGTCGTCACCCATGGCAGAATGAGAAAAGAAAACACATTGATAGCGATTGAACTTTGGTCCATAATACACTATAAACAACTGTTAGTGGGGTATAGGATTTGTGGAACGATCTTTTTAAAAGTGAACTCTTAGCTTTATAGGTATATCATTCATCATCATCATCATCTTCGCGATTTCCCGGTTGCATCCTTGCGGAGCCCGGGGTCCGCTTTCCTACTCCTAGCTCTCCACTTCGCACGGTCTTCGGCATCCTTTACGGAGAGTTTGTTGGCACGCATGTCATCCACTACGACGTCAAGCCAGGCCTTCTTGGGCCTTCCCCTTCTGCCGGGACCCGGCGGTAGCGACATGGCTAGACACTTGTTCCCTACGTAGTTTGCCGGTTTCCGTAAAACATGACCGTACCAACGTAGGCGGCACTCTTGCAGTTTATCAGCGATGTCTCGGACATGAAGGCTGCCGCGAATACGGGAGTTCTTTACGCGATCAGCTCGCGTAACTCCCGACATCCAGCGCAGCATCTTCATCTCCGTGACCCGCAGTTCCTGCTTGTGCCGCTCAAGTAATGGCCATGCTTCACTACCATATAAGAGAACAGGCCTAATGATGGATTTATAGACCTGTCCCTTCAGTTTAACCGGCATTTTAGGGTCGCAAGTGACGCCGCTCACCTCCCGCCATTTATCCCAAGCAGCAGAAATGCGTGCCTTGACGTCGGAGTCGATGTCGCCGTTCGCGTGGAGTACAGATCCCAGATACTTGAACCGGTCCGTGCGCTCGACCGTGTCTTCGCCTATGCGGACGGACATGGGATCTGTAGTGTTGCAGGCCAAGTACTCTGTCTTCGCCACGTTGAGTTTCAGACCCCCGTTCTCAAGCGATTCCTTCCATGTGTTAACACGTCTCACCAGCCGTCCCCTGTCCGAGTCCACCAGCGCGATATCGTCAGCATACATAAGTAGCCATGGTGGCTGCTCATGGTGGTCTCTGATGCTGTCTGACAATACGTCTAATATCAGGCTGAAGAGGAACGGACTCAGGACGGAGCCTTGGTGTACTCCGACGGTTATACGGAAGGGCAAAGTGTCGCCAACAGCGGTCCTAACTACAGAATCGGAATCACAGTACATGTCTCTAATGATATCAACATACGTTTCTGGCACTCCCTTGGACCTCAGGGCCCACCAAATCATCGCACGCGGAACACAGTCGAAGGCCTTCTCCATGTCCAGAAATAGGAAGTGGAGAGGCGTGTTCTTCGTCCTGTATTTCTCCATGATGATTCTTAGGGCAAAAACGGGGTCCATAGTCCCGTGACCGGGGCGGAAACCATATTGACATCCAGAGACAGTGCACTCCTGACGGATTCGAGAGTCTACTATCCGCTCGAATAGTTTCATGGTGTGGGACATGACCTTTATACCGCGATAACTACCGCACTCTTGCACTGATCCCTTGCCCTTGAAGACCGGGGTGATAACACTCAATCTCCATTGGCGAGGAATCCTGCCGGTGCTGAGTATGCGGTTATAAAGGTCAGTTAGGATGCCCACACCACGACCACCCATTGCCTTCCAGGCTTCGATGGGGACTCCATCGGCTCCGACAGCTTTCCGATTCTTCATGCGGCGAAGAGCATTCTCTACTTCTTCAGGCGTTACCGGTGGCACGAGTCCAAGATTCGGAGGGAGGTCCGGTGGCTGCACTTCTCTATGCTGTTTATTTAACAGCTCGTGGAAGTAAGAGCGCCATCTCTCCTTCACCGCGAGGTCCTCGCATAGTAGGTCACCGTGAGGGTCTTTAACACAGCGGCACATGGAGATATCCTGTGCCGCTTTGACCCTAGAACGTGCCAATCTATAGATAAGCTTCTGCCCCTCAGACGATTCCAGCCTATCGTAGAGCGGCTGTAGGTGGGCTCGCCTGGCTCTGGCAACAGCTTTCTTTGTTGCACGTTTTGCGGACCTGTATGCGTCGCGATCTTCGGGAGAGTTGGACGCTTGCCACTTTTTAAAGAAGGCTTTCTTCACCCTAGTCTCCCTCTGGACTGCGTCGTTCCACCACCAAGTCTCCTTGTCAAATTTGCGTCCACCCTTAGACGTGCCAAGCACTGACTTCGCCGCTTCGGTTATGGTTGCCTGAATCCTGTCCCAGTGGTTCTGAACTGATTCGCTCTCAGCCTCAGCGCACTTGTCGCCGATAGCTGAGACGAACACCTGGGATTTGTCTTCGTCAAGCCGCCACCACCTTACCACCTTTATAGGTATATCATTATGGGCATATAAAAATATAAACAATAGTTCAAAATGGTTTTGATTGGTTAATGTATCGAGAGTTATGTGCGAAATCTTGCAATAATGAAAGTAGTTCTTGAAATAAGCTTTATACAATATTGTCTTGAAATAAGCTTAAATAATATTACATACATTTACGTATATAGCAACTGATGTATTTTTAAAGTTACTTGTTTTGTAATCCAACGTATGGGTTCAATGAAATTTGCACTGTTCGCTTTTCAAACTGTGAAGCCTTCAGTGCAAAGTTCTGATACCGCGCCACTCGAGGCAGTAATTCAATTTGAAGTAGGCTGTCGAATTGTTTCAGCGAGTCGACCAACTACCTGCTGAGCGCCGCCGCGCGCCCGCCGCCCTGCGACGACGCGCCCGGCGGCAGCGCCCGCCCGCCCTATCCGAACTTGTAAGTATAATTTAACACTAGTTATTATCTAACTATCGATCGATGCTACTTCATTTGTGAAGAGTTACTCTCTACTTGCTACTGCTTAAAAGCTCGCTGTTACCCACGTCATAAGCGGAATATTTAAGTTTGTGACATATTTTACCCCATTAGGAGTTGAAGATCCTGATGTTAAGGCTCAATACTTGAACGATAAAGTAGTTTAGGGGTGAGAATCCGATGCCTGTGGGAAGCTGGAGACAAAATGACTAATTCAATTATCTTATCAACCAATAGGGTGAGAGCCATCCGCTCTTCCGCAGACCCGGTGATGATGACGAGGCTACTCCAAGCCAACGATGATCAGTTAGGAAAAAAACATATTTGGCTTCTGCTTAGCTGCTGCATTTTATGTGTATTGTACTATAACATGTAATGGTGTTGTCCGCAGCGAGGCGAAGGGCCCGGGCGGGGGCGGCGAGCCGGAGGAGGGCGAGGGCGCGCAGTGAGGCCCGCGGCTCGGCTCCGCGCGAGCGCCGCACGTCTGTTGCATATCAATTTCATAATCTTGTTATTTTTTACCAAAAATAAGAGAAAATCGAACGATAGTCAGCCGCCGCCCGCGCGGCGCGGCCGCCGATCGGCGGACGAGCGGAGATTTATATTTATTGGGCGGCCGCGCCGACCGGCGGCGGCAGTCGCACGTGTAAAATATTCATATTTATTTAGGTGATATTTTTCTATTGGCTACTGATAAGATTTTATCTCGTTATGTATCCGCCGGCCGCGCCGGGGATGCATTGTCGTACGTAAGGAGGGGGAGGTGTCGCGCCCGAAGCTCTAGCAATAATTTATCAGGTTCCTAAGACATGTTTTGTAGTTAGGTTCTATTTGCACGAATTCTCGCAAACACTGCCGCTTGTTTCTAAATTTTTTTCGAGAATATTAGTCGTTTAGTCGCTTACTTTATTTTATAAAATGAGTCATTTTCAGAGTTACGTTAAAATTTGTATATGAGGCATTTAAGTGCTGTACGAGGGACCGTTGCAATTGCAAAGTAAATATATCAAAATGGCATAATTTTTAGGACTAACATAGAGATATCATAGTCATTTCGTTTTGTAGGTGTAAATGATAAAGAATTTATTTTGGAGTGTCAGGTTTGGATATTGTAAAGTCTTTTGGAGAGCTGTGATCATGATGGATATAATAAAGCAGTCATATTTTTAAAATATACAATTAAGAGTTATTACGTAATTATTATCGAGTGTACAGAGTATCTGTATCCGTATGATACGTCGTGGTTGTAAGTGTAGCGAGTAACAGACCCGTACGCCACACGCCGGTGGCGGGCGCGGCGGCGCCGGCTCGGCCGCGGCCGCTGCGTCGCGCCGCGCTGCAGCCGAGGCCGCTGTCTCACACAGTGAACGCACGGCGAGGCCGCTGTCTCACGTAGCGAAGGCACGGTCAGGCCGCTGTCTCACGTGGTGAAGGCGCGATGAAGCCGCTGTCTCACGTAGTAGAGGCTCGGTGCGGCTGCGCGCCGCCGCGCCCACACGACACGTCAATTGCGAAACCGCCCAGGCGGTTCTCCATATCGCGCACGGATGTATTTATCATATCAAAAAAGCAATAACTATTATTTGATAAAGAATACTATTTTTAATTTTTAAATACTATTTTAAAGTTGTTAATAATGTAGTTAGTAAATTAAAAAAATATCTTGGAAAGTCCACAATCATTTATATAGTTCTTTTGAACGTTAACTAATTCCTCATAATAATTGTCTCACATTCGATGATATCATATCATTTTGTAACTTAGTTTTTGGACAAATGACATGTTTGTACATTTTGTACAAGTGTAATACATATTTGGATCCGGTCGCGTCGGCGCGGGGCGTATTGCTCGGCGCCGGCGGCCTCAGGCCGACACGTGTTGCAGTGGTCGTCTGCAGAGTCCCGGCCGGATCCGCGACCGACGCATTCACTCGAGTCGGCCGGGCCTTGGGCCGCAGCCGACTGCACAGCGGTGACACTGACTATTCCGCACCTTAGCGATCACCGAACACCATCGGTGTACCTATGCGTAAGTTCCAGTTACCAGAGTTAGGGTATTTTAGTAGTCACGCAGTGCTACGTAGTGAAATCTTACTGACTTGTACTATTTTGCGATGCCAATCGAAAGTCTTAATGCTCAATTTTGCCAAATTTTACTTGCCGAAAACGCGTCTTGTCTATTATTTTCGTGTAATTAATGTTCGATAGTGCAGCCGTTCCCTGCGGTTAGGTATCTCTTAGACGATTTGAATAAAACGGGAACGGCCAGGTTGCTCAATATGGAGTGTGTTTATGTATTGTGGGTTCTTGTATAATATCTTAACCTAAAATTTAAAATTTTGGCCCAATCAAAGTTATCATTAGATGAATAAATTGAAAATTTAATTGTAAATTAGGAAAATTAAATTGAGAGTTCTAAAGAGTTTGCAAGTTTAAATACTTATGTGACGAATGCTCGAGATGCAATATGTTAATTTAGTGCCAAATGATATAAGTTAACTCGTAGCAATATATTGTATCCTAATGCTCTTGTGTAATTTCTCACGTAGTGTTAATGACCTATGAGGTTTCAAAGGTTTCTTTTACAAGACTATATAATAATATATTTATACAGGGAAAGTGTTAGGTAATGTATTGTTGTTCGGATCTAAGAGTGTTGTTGAGGTAAAATACTCATTGTGGCAGGGTGTAAAAATGAACGTAGCGATCGGAGGGGGAAGTGGCTCCGCGCCCGGTCCAAGACCGACCCGCGGGCTTTTGCTATCCTAGTCTAGTGTTTTGATATGTATATTAGAGGAGGCCGTCGAGGCAGGCGCGGCGAGCGATCCATACCGTTATTTTTACACTCTGAACTGTACATAGCACTGAATGAGCAATGGAACAAGAGAATTTATTTACTCAAATAAGTTTTTTAATTATTTACTATAATAATTTTTTTACTAAATTTTAATATACATTATTTTGCATTTTATGATTGTAATGGCAGCTGTCCATATACAGTGACTATTAAATCAGTCTAATTTATTTAGGGTTTCATAAATAAATTGTAAAACGATACATCGAACATGACACATTGGGCACAAATATATATAACAAAATGCTTAAGTTTTCTTTGCTTGCTAATGTATGAAGGTAGTCAAATTTGTAACGATATTGTTCCTGACTTAGTGTCTGTTGATATAGTTAAGTGGAACCCTAAAGTAATGTTAATTTTCACTGAGCAGATATCTGTAACTTTGTATATAAAGAGAACAACATCGATGCCACTGTGCTGAGTGTGCACAGCGTTGTGCCAAAATTACGTACTAGTCTTAAAAACAAATGTTGTTATCATTTTTCAGATTTTATTTAGTCCAGAATGTGTTTGTTCCTGTGCTGTGAAAATAAATGTTTGAGACAAATCAACACGCGGCAAACGCGCGGCCCTTGCCGCGCCGCGCTTAGTTAGGTCACTTCTACAAGTTGAATACGTTGTTTTATAAAACTGCGAACAAACCGACTCGTAACGGCAACTATTGTAAAATTTAAATTTATGTACTGTCCTATCATATTATGTAGTTTTATATAATGATCTGGTTACATACAAGTTGCTTTGTAGACGCGGATTTTTATGCGATTGGTTGGATCTGATACGATCGATTGAGGCTCAAAAGCATACTCATAGGTTAGGAAACGCGGGATGATTAAGGCTAAGCCTGTCCCGGAATAAAAGGAATGAATGAAGCTAAGCTTGGAATGTACTTTTTATGCATACCCTACAAAATTTTAAATTGGTGTCTTGTATAAAATATGCTAACTTGCCTTATTGATCAGTACTGTGGTATATGACTGTTGTTACCGCCCGTACTATAAGTACTGGCCGATCGAGCTGGGGGCGTTTCCCAAAGTGTACTAAATTTGTACTGTTAAATTGACCAGAATTATATGGGAGCTAAATGGGAGAGTTGAAAGACTTGGTGAGGGAAATATTAGATATAGGATTGTCCCATATATTTCTGTTCAAATTATTATTGTTTTTATTATTTAAAGAATTCATGTGGCCTTACAGCAATTTGTCCATAGTGTGGGTATTGCTGATAAAAATAGTATATAAAAAGTAGGAGGTATGTGATGTACGGGCGCATGAGATGCGCGCGCGCCGCAGAGCAACTTGTATCGCAGGTGTAATGTGTCATTGATCTAATCATCTATCTAGATTTTTGGGAAGTTGTGTTGATTTGTTGTTATATTTAATAGTATTTATAAAATGCACATAATAATAATTTAGCTTTGAGCTTGTGCAATATTATTCCAAATTGTTTGTATAAAATCTGTTATAATTATTTCTAAATTGTTATATAAATATTTTTGTAAACATAAAAGACAAAGGCAACTGAAATTCTATTTTTGTTGTGCATTTATTATAAAATGTTATCATACCGACCACAAACTCATTGTGGACTCAATGTCTGCCTGTGAAAGTAATTAGGTACTTGCAGTAGATGGTTTGGTTTAATCTGTAATCGAGAGTCAATTCTAGTAATGTTAATGTTCCCCTTTATTTAGAATAATTTACAATATAAACAAACTAAAACGAATATTGCTCAACCGAGATGCAATGATAACTGCAGTGTAGACATGAATAATTTTATGTAACGCCTATTTGTATGATTATTTATCTGATATTTCAATTTTTATTTTGTGAGTTATGGCAGCGCATGTTAGTCTTATGTTTATTCTTAAGAGAGGCCAAATGTTGACTTGCTTATGTGAGACTGTTTTGCCAAGAATCAGAAAGTATATTATTACCTACATTGTTTTAAAATAAATGCTTTTATATGAAAATGTAATTAACGTTTGTTTTTATTTTCCATTACCTCATAGGAATGCATAATTATTAAAGAAGCAACCCCAAGTTTTTACCCTAATAAGTAACCCCAGTTATTATTATTATTGATTCAGTGACTTAATACTAGACGATATTAAATCTAAACGATTTAACATTTTTGCATTAACAAGAATTTCGCATTTAATAATTAAATATAATAATTATTACAAAAAAAAGACTTGTAATCTAGATAAATTAGGTTGAAGTCCATTCGTTTGCTTACTTGCATGAATGTATAACATCATTAGAAGTTGTACTCGAATTTACCATGGCCCATTTAACCAGCTTTGAAAGTAGCATAAAGATTTAAAGGTTCATAAAATTAAGTACAATGACCACGAAGTCAGTGACACGAATACTCTTGCTTTGAATTCGTTTAAAAGTATTTTACACAAAAACCGGCTTATCAATTCATTTGTCACAGCACTATTATTCTGAAGTTTTCCTGAGAAATTGAACAGAATAAACACACATTTCTTTGCTTGTATAAAATACGCTACGTCATGTGTCAATCAAACGTCAGTCATTGACGGCCAGTAATGTCAAAAATAACCAATTTGATTTTACGAATTTAGTGATAATTTTATAGTTTTTGTTTATTTAAATTTATTTCTTAAATGAAATATCCTCAAAAATTGAATTCGTTAGCTTTTATTTATGCGGAAATACTGAAAAATATTTGCTTGTCTACTATTTAGATGGCGTTTCCACAGCCTAATGCACAAAGAGGTTAGTTATTGCTAAACTCCTCTTTTGTTTGTGTATTATAGTTTTAGGTGCTGTTTATATTTTGGTATAAACAGTATCAAAAACAATGGCTTATCTATTGTTTTACAGAGTTGACAAATCGAAAGATTTTAGAAGAACTCCAGTTGAAGAAACAAATGCTTCTGAAGCAGGGTGCCGTCGCCCCGCTCACCGCTACGTCGATATCGCTCACGCAGCCGAGCCCCGTCAGCCAGCTGCCTATGTGCTCTATTCCTCCAGTTTCTGCAACGGCTGTATGTATTTATAAAATTTTACACTGGCATTGTAACATAATTACTGATCAACAAATACCAACACAAAGCTAACAACTTTTTATTTTTTTCGCTGACCAGTGACATTCTATTCATTAAATGACCATGAAATTAATTCGCTCATCATGTTAAATAAAACAAAATAATTATTTTTCCAGGGATTTCCCCAACTGCCTGAAGCAAATATAGTAAACACGAGTCACCGCGCGGCGCTGCAACACGCAAACGCGACCTCTTGCGGATTTTTCGTTTCTCAAGATTCCTCATTTGGAAACCAGATACTGCCAGTTCTACCTCGATTTGACAATAAGTGAAATAGATAATAATGGCAGCAGTTATGAAGTTGAAGGTTCTTGAAGGGCATCTGCAGGATTTGAATGGCTTCTCAGAGCCTAAAATAAAGTTGGAACAATATGAAACGCCTCCACACATTGCAGCAGTAGCTCTATACACTATACAGGTATATTTTATTTATGCTCTTTCCTTAAATATTGGTTTATTAAGTGATTATGTTACCGGCCAAACCCGATTTCAGGACAAACTAGTTTAGCCTAGGCCAAACTAGTTTGTCCTAAGTCTGTCAGGATAAACCGGTATAGCCTAGTCCAAACTAGTTTGTCCTAAGCCCGTTAGGATAAACCAGTTTAGACTAGGCCAAACTAGTTGATCTTGATATAGATACGCATTATCTAGGATATACTGGCATGGCCTTTTCCATACATTGTAATATGTCAAGAATGTCAAAATAAATAGATTATCCAAATAAAATCCTCCGCAATAGGAAAAATAATAATTTTTATTATACTATAATCTTATTTCTTGTTTCTTATAAAGATAGGATAAACCGGTATGGCCTTCTGTTTACAAAAATTTAATTTAAAAATTGTGATAGCATGAAAATTAAAGGAGTTACAGTCAAAAACATATTTTATTTTTCTCTACTCCGTAACTGAAAATAAAAAATTCAGGGTTTCAAGGGTTGAAAGGGGGTTAAAACTTGAAAATTATTATAGAAAATATAAAATATTACTTACTCTATATTTACACACTAATGTATTTCTTTGTGTTTTTTCAATTTAGGGGTTGTTTGCAAGGGTTGTAAGATTTTCAAGGGTTGAAATTATTTTAATATGAGGTCATTGTGTTAGAAAACACTTCACGACTTCATCACTCACTATTAGATATGTTTTTTATCGATTAAAGTTTTTCGATTAAGGTTTTGTTTACACCCTTTAAAAATAATAGGCGCAGTTCAGATCATTTTCACTTTTGAAGTTATGGGGTACATAATACTCATATGATTATTTCTTTTTATTATTATTTGTTAAAGTATGATTGTTTGTATTATCATTTTTATCCACTAGCGGCCGCCCGCGACTTTGTCCGCGTATTAATGGGTTTAAGTAGCAATGATGTATTAAAATAGCCAGCTACCTCGTTTTTTATAAAAATCTATAAACGTCAAAGTTTTCCCATACTAATTTTCCCCCCCCCCCCCCCCCCCCCCTCCCAACGAACGGAGTGCCAACTACCTCTATACCAAGTTTTATAAAAATAGACAAACACGTAAAAATTCTCCCATACAATTTTCACCCCCACCCTCCCCCCCCCAATGAACCACATGCGGATTGAATTTAAAAAAAAAGGAGCCTATATGTTATTCCAGAGTGCCAGCCACCAGCATACCAAATTTCATGAAAATCGGTTCAGAAGTTTGAGGGTGAAAGAGTAACAAACATCCACACATACATCCATACATCCACACATCCATACATCCATACTTACAAACTTTCACGTTTATAATATTAGTAAGGATAATTTTTAACGACATAATAATTGTAATAATTAAGACATTATAGCTTACATAAAAAAAAACATTTATTTCTTGCCAAATATAGTATGATTGCACGAATGAAAACTTAACGACGAATCATTATAAGAAGTAAGAAGTAAGAAATAAGATTATAGTATAATAAAAATTATAATTTTTCCAATTACGAAGGATTTTATTTGGATAATCTATTTATTTTGACTTTCTTGACATATAACAATGTCTGGAAAAGGCCATACCAGTTTATCCTAGATAATGCGTATCTATATGAAGATCACCTAGTTTGGCCTAGTCTAAACTGGTTTATCCTAACGGGCTTAGGACAAACTAGTTTGGACTAGGCTATACCGGTTTATCCTAACGGGCTTAGGACAAACTAGTTTAACCTAGGCTAAACTAGTTTGTCCTGAAATCGGGTTTGGCCGGTAACAATTACAATCAAACTACCTTTGAACTATAAGTATCAGATAGCAATAATAGCAGTCCTACCAGTCCCTAGATACATACATACATACATAAAATCACACATTTTTCCCAGAGAGGTAGGCAGAGATCACTTCCAGCGATCCACATTTCACCTCTGTGGGAAATGACTTGACGGGTTGTGGACCATGTCGCCGCCATTCTGCCTTGTGCATTGTTTTAACAAGGTCAAGGTCCTAGATACATCCTTCTGATGTAGTGATTTTCATTATGTGACTTTAGGATTTGATTAGATTATACCTTAACAAAAATGTGTTGGTTACTTTCAGACCCAATTTGATGCATTAGACAGTAAGTTGGTGCTGGATGCAGGGTGTGGTCCTGGGAAGTTAGGGCTTGGTGCAGCCCTGATGGGCGCAGGACAAGTCACTGCAATGGATGTTGATGAAGATGCTCTGGAGGTCTTCCATGAGAATCTAGAGGACACAGGGATGACCAACATTGATGCTGTGCAATGTGACTTTTTGAACTGTGATCTTTTCAGGTAAATTATTGATATTGGTATGAATGGTAAATTTAATGGACACAATATGGAAAACCATTATTTAGCAAAAATAATTGTTCGTTATTAAAAAAACAATGCTGTACTATGTCTATAAAAACAGTTTATAACTATACCGTAACTTAACCATAAAAGAAGCAAGTTTTCTGGTCTATTGCCTATCTTATGTTGTTCATTTTGTGAAGTTGGCTGTTAATATTGGTTCTTATAAGATGAAAAATTTGTTCTCAGATGGGAGAATTACTTTGATACAGTGCTGATGAATCCACCTTTTGGCACAAAGCACAATGCAGGGATTGACATGAAGTTTCTTCAAATGGCGCTTAAGCTCAGCTGTGATAGTGTTTTTTCATTACACAAATCATCTACCAGGTAAGAAATTTCTAAAAGTTTTTGGGGACCTGTGCAATGTTGAATTTATAAACTGTATTTTGGCAACTTTAGAAGGTAAACTTAATGTCTTGCAAAATTATTGATACTACCCAGACTACTAACTGGACAGCTGAACACATTCTGGCTAACCACATAGTGGGTAGTGGTAGTATAAGAGGGTATATACAGTACCTTTACCTTTTATTTGGATTGTTTCTGTATCTTGATTGACAAGATATTTTTTTTTGTAGGTCACACATTCAGAAGAAGATAAAAGAATGGGGCGCCAAAGGCAGCGTGGTAGCCGAGCTGCGGTACGACTTGCCGGCCACGTACAAGTTTCACAAACAGCAGTCGAGGGATATCGCCGTCGATCTCTGGAGGGTACACCACTCGCACTCATGACACAAGTAATGTTGATTTACCAATCAAATTGTAGATATTGTAAACAAAGACATTGTAAATTGACCCAGATCACATGATTCCATACTGAATTACATTTATGTAATTGCATTTTTAACCATAAGTTTTAATTTGTTCTCAAATGCAAACAATTGTTGGTATTCATCTAAATCAAATTGTGTAAATACATTATTTTGTATGTGAAAGTTGAGAATGTAAATGAATTGTCTGTTGTGTGAAAATATCACTTTAATGAAATAAGAAAATAAAAACTTTATTACTTACAATCAGTCTTTCTTATTATTTACAAGCAAGCATACAAACAATAATATTAATAACATTTAAGGTACATAACTAATCGTCACCTAAAAATCCCTTGCCAATCGACTATTGGCAGTCCATTGTATTGGCTATAAGGTTGGATTTCTTAATAGTTTGACGGTAGAAAGATAAAAAAACAAATCACTAGTTAGATTGTGAGAATTTAAAGGTATACAACTATGAATAAGTGAGAAAACAAAGGGTAGGAGGGTAGGTTTCACTCGTCGCCGAACTTGATGTTCTGCGCCAGCTTGATGGTGCCGGAGTAGTTGATGGTGACGGTGGAGCGGCGCATGTACGCCTTCCAGGAGTCGGAGCCGCACTCGCGCCCGCCGCCCGTCGCCTTCTCGCCGCCGAACGCGCCGCCCACCTCCGCGCCGTTGGTCGGGATGTTCACGTTCACGATGCCGCAGTCCGAGCCGTGCGGACCGATCCACTGGGAATGGAAGGGTGATCAGTGGTGTGGTATATTCATTAATCATAGCCGGTTTTTGCTACTGAACGTTATCGGTTTCATTCGTAGGTCGTAGAACAGGGTATATTTAAAGTACATTAAAGCGTAAAAAGGTACAAATTATGAGTTACCTGCTCCGATATCAGTTAAATCCTTACTAATATTATAAATGCGAAAGTTACTGTCTGTCTGTCTGTCTGTCTGTTACGCTTTCACGCACAGAGTACTGAACCGATTTAAACTAAATTTGGTACAGATATAGTCCAGTGCCTAGGAAAGGGTATAGGCTACTTTTTAACCGACTGCGCTATAAAGAAGTAATGTTTTACCCGTTAAACGTCTCTACGCGGATGAAGACGCGGGCGGAAAGCTAGTACCCTAATATATGCAAAACTATTGTAAATTGAATAAAGAAGATGTTTTGTACAAGATGAATCCAATAAGTTTTTGCATTTCCAGAAAAAAGTATACTTTAATATGTATGAGAGATAGCGATGACAAAAGTAGGAAAATAGAGATGACAAAAGTAGGAAAATAGAGATGGAGGATCGCTATAATAACCCCAATTAGGAGCACTGTGAAAAAAAGTAGATTACAATTAAATCGCATATTTACCTTGAACACATCACCAAGGTTCTCAGTGAAGAGACTGGAGGAGAGTCCCTGGTCGACCTCGTTGTTGTAGGCGATGCCGGTGTCCAGGTCGGGCACCTCGAGGCAGTACACGATGGGGGCGAAGCACTCGGACTGCACCAGCGGCGAGTCGTGCGGGAGCCCCGTGACGATGGTCGGCTCCACGAAGTAGCCTTCTCGCTCGATCACCTTGCGTAGTAAATAAAATGGTGTAAATAATAAAATTTGGTACCTACACATAGTCCAGATCCTGAGAAAAGACATAGGCTACTTTTTATCTGACTGCGCTGCGATAAAGAAATAATATTTTACCCGTTAAACGTCTCCACGCGGACGGAGTCGCGGGCGGAAAACGAGTAATATTATAAATGCGAAAGTAACTCTTACGAAATCACGCATAGAGTAGGTACTGAACCGATTTGAATGAAATTTGGTAGGTAGGTACAGATATCAACTGGTTCAATATGGTCTATTGTGCCTGCTCAACCTCATATGTGGACCTCACGACCGCTTACCTACCATCAGATCAAGTGAGGTCACCCTGATAGTATTTTAATTTAAAAAAAACTACTTACTTTTACATTCTACTTCAACTTTATAGGTACCTGCTTCACATAGTCTTAAGCTACATCACGGAATCTGAGAAATGATCCGATCCATACCTTTCCACCGAACTCGATGGTTCCTCCCTGCTTGACGATCTCGGCCACGGTCCTCTTGTAGGCGTCGAGGGCGGCGGGCGTGTGCAGCGGCCCGATCAGCGTCTCGGGCAGCAGCGGGTCGCCGATCCTGCTCACGACGCCGGCGAAGGCCTTCTTCAGGCGGTTCACCACCTCGCCATAGACCTGTGTAAGAAATGGCAGTAGATTTTAGTTATTAGGTTTAGGTTTAAAAACATTTATCACTTACATGAGAACATAAATACATAATATCAATAACTTGTTTTCGCTGTCGCACAATTTAAGAAAAATTTACATAAATCATAAATAAGAACTTAAAAAAACATAAGCAAATAAATAAAATAAAAGTTACACGCTATTACATGAGCCTAGTTTAACATAACACCGTGATCCACTTACCTATACATATTAAAATTATTGCTTTGATGTACCTGAATGCTATTTAAAGTTTAACGTTTGTAAATCTGTAAAATTTTTGGGTACGTCCGATTTTGATGCTACATGGATGGTGAAGTGTGGTTACCTACTTACTCTTGTTTTTATTCTTTATGTCTATTTGTGAAAGACATGTATCTTGTGGATAGAGTGTGGCGACATCCGATTAAGAACTTCTCAATACTACCAACAGATGGCGCTTACACACCATCTCCACAAGAGTGTGCCTAATGTATGAATCCTACATCACACTTTAAAGTTATTCGGGCCACTCAGTATATATAGAGCAAAAACCAAGATGGTAATTGGACCATGGTCCCTGAGTACGATCACCTAGCTCGGCGGAAGATCTTCCCTTTTAGGATCACTCCTAAATTGGTGACCCCGACGTGATCGGATGCCGCCACAACACCGCAGCCAGCCAGCAGTCACCTCCAGCGTTCCAGCACCCAGCCTCACGAAACCAGCGCATGCCTTCACCGCTACCTGGTTCTCCGGCGCTCGTCCCGACTCACCGCGGACCTCACCTCACTGCAGCCTCGTCTCACCTCACCACGGACTCAACACGCAGTCACATGTCGGCGATCTCACCACACTGCCACTGAGTCTCCGTGCAACCGTGAACACTGCAGTCCTCAAGCACATCCCGACTCACTGTGGATCTTGAGCACTCGCTAAGCCTGGCACTACGCACTGATTGCTAAAGCCTGAAGACTATCGATGTTCAGTCTTCGGGGGGGAGTACTGTGGCGACATCCGATTAAGAACTTCGCAATACTACCAACAGATGGCGCTTACATACCATCTCCACAAGAGTGTGCCTAATGTATGAATCCTACATCACACTTTAAAGTTATTCGGGCCACCCAGTATATATAGAGCAAAAACCAAGATGGCAATTGGACCATGGTCCCCGAGCACGATCACCTAGCTCGGCGGAAGATCTTCCCTTTTAGGATCACTCCTAAAAGAGAATCTACGGCTTTTATTTGGAAGAGCTCTTGTCAAAGATTGCCGAGGCATTTGTAGATATTTGTAAAATTTACTCATGAGACAGCACTAGCACAGTCTATGAGTTGATGTTTTGACTTGCTCTAATGAGCTCGCAAACATACATTTTGGTTTCATGCCCTTAGACCTTTAGGTAGGTAGGTAAAAGATTTGTGCTATTAATAAGCTCATTTAAATTCTGACTTTACCACATTATAATAAGAATCACCGACCTTCTTATGCAACAACAGTCTCCTGGTGGTGGTGCAGCGCTGGCCCGCGGTGCCAGCGCACGCGAACAGAGCGGCGTTGAGCAAAAGGTCCAGGTTCGCGTCCTCGTTCACGATGATGGCGTTGTTGCCCCCCAGCTCCAGCAGGTGGCGCCCGAAGCGCCTCTGGACTTCCACGCCCACCTGTGGAGGTTTAGTGAAACGTTAGTAAACTATCTAACAACTGTAACAACAAAATCACAAAACAGTAATAACGAAGATCTTTGCGAATCGATAGCAGATTAAAATTATGTGTTTGGCCCATTTGGTCGGGCATGAATCGCGTTTTCTGAAACACCTATTAGGTGCACGAAGAAAACCACCTCGTATGGCATAGTGACCTAACCTACTAGCTCTGGTGCACCCTGGGCAATCAGTGCGTTATTTCACTCTCGCTCGAGCTAATCCTTCCACTAAGTACGAAGTCAAGTCGAATCACCATTCGATCAATCGAGTTCAACTAAACGCGCCTGCTTCCACCATGACATGACTTCCATGGCTTGGCCAAACAATTCACTATACAATCAATAAACGCACCTGCTGTCCAACAGCAGTGCTGCCGGTGAAGGAGACCAGCTTCATCCGAGGGTCCTTGGCGATCTGCGCGCCGATGTCGCCCCCTCCCACGCACAGCGAAGCGATGGCGCCGGGGATGTTGTTCTTCACCAGCACGCTCTCCACGATCTTGGTCACGGCCAACGCGGTCAGGGGAGTCGTGTCCGACGGCTTCCAGACGCTGACGTCACCGCAAATCTGGAATAACACCGAGTACATCAGAAGATGCAGTCATTATCAAGTACCTGCCTAACCGAAGTAAATTAGGTTTCATAATAGTCTTGAGCTTCCTCCGCTCTTTTAAAATACTTAGGGCACCTGTGTATGACTCACTGAAGTCCAACACACATATAAAGTTTAAACGTGTCTATGTATCAAAACCTTATATTTTGTGACTTCTCTATTGGCTTTATGATTTTTAGTTCGTAAACATTAATTTCCTTGGTTGTTATCGCGGGAAATCAACAATTTTATATGTTAAAATGCTGTATTTGTTCACGTTCCTAAGATTGGGAAAAACTTACAACCTAATTATCGTATTGAGGTGCCAAAACTCGTTCCGAAGATTAATGAAAGGTGTGTTCAAATTATCTTATCAACAAATAAAAACACGATGTTCTGAAAAACAACTTATACAAATTAGGTAACTAAGTGTGGTGTGTAGGCATTTGTCAAAGATAACAAACAATACATCAGATATCAAGAAGCATGTCCCTACTGAACTACTTATACCAAAGCCGCTCTAAGTTGGCCGATTTGACACTTTTTATTTTATATTTTGCATTTATCCTTGTTAAGAGGAACATATTTAGCGAATCATAAAGAACAACTTTTAAAAATAAGACGTTATTTCAAAATGTCAAATGCACCTAATTATCTAATTATTTGTCTTTTATTACTTAAAATAATTGAATTATAAAACGAAAACGTACAATTTCCACTCTGTATTACGCTTTTACAAGGTTACGCCGTTTGACACGTTTTCATAGTGACGTAATGGGTAATACTCACTAGGTATTTTTTAGAAATAGGATGAAGGATTTAATAATTATTGTTTTTAATAATAATTTTAAATAAGAAACTTCAATTCATCTTCTGGATGTGAATAAATGTTTTTAATAAAAAATTGTTATAATAGGGTATTTGACTATTTTTTTATTTTGATATAGTTGGATGGACCACTCGAACACAAAGACACTGTTGAAAGTATCACTTTGATATCTAGATAACTCAACGAGATATTACAATTTTAATTGCACATTAATTGGTCGAGCTCAAAAATGCTCCATACAAACGTCGACTGGCGTGTGACGTCACACGCTAGTTTGTTGTATGCAGCGCCTAAGAAGTTTGTTCGGTAGGTTCATCAAAAGTTGCGTTTAATAATTCTGTTATTAATAAGATGAAAAATAAATTTTAAATGATTTTCGCAATTTTGGAATGGACTTGCCCACCCAACTTTAAATTGTTTTTTGTAGTCTCATTTCGCTAAAAATTTAAGTTTCGTTTTCATTAATAATATTGATTTACATAAATCTTACTGATTTTCATAAAAAATGGCAAGCATAACAACCACAGTCGAATACCCTATTAGACCTTGCTTGGTTATAAAGTGAAAATAACTGTTACTTATATACTTCGGCAATTTTACCGTCGTCCCTCACTAGTGCAGTCAGTCTGACATGTGTCAAATCGGCCAACTTAGAGCGGCTCTGGTATAGTTAACATTATGTCAAAAATAATTACACAGTTATCTGCACAGTTATCGTAGGTATTTTTGCTTTGATAATATCTTAGTTTAGATAACGATAACTCTATTGACAAATCTATTCGTAAAAGGCAAATAAAGTTCGGCGTAAACATCATATTAGGTTAGGTAGGTACCCTCCTACCCAACCCGAAGTAGATAGGTATTCTTTTGGAATTTTAATTTGCTTTGGCGATGTTCAGGCCGGCGAAAGCGTACGTTTCATCTTCCTCCAGGGACAGGGCCTGAATTAGAGAATTTTTCAGAACACGTTACACGTGTTCTGTAAAATATAATATATCTCGTGGCATTCGTAGCGTAATTGTATCTAGATTTACTATAAATGCTGGCAGGTTGTTGCAAACGCCCAATCTGACAATCATCTAACTGATCAGTCAGATCGAAAGTGGTATATACCTGTTAGGTAGGTAGGTACTCCTCTTCATTATGACGGATAAGTGCTTATCTCACTTAATCTTACCATGGCAATCGCGCTGTTCCATCCGAACACGGCGACGGGGAAGTTGAACGCCGTGATGATGCCGATGAGCCCCAGCGGGTTCCACTTCTCGATGAGCACGTGTCCCGGCCGCTCCGACGGGAAGATCGTCCCGGGCAACGTGCGGGACAGACCCAGGGCCAGGTCGCACACGTGGATGTATTCTACCACTTCGCCAATGGCTTCCGGGAGAATTTTACCTGCGGATATATGGAAGCTTGTGTCATACTCAAATATTGGTCCTTCGAGCTAGATGATATTTCACAAAGTAAAAATTAGAGTAATAACAATAGGTTTACATTGGCCCTTCGAGTCGGATAGTAATCTAAATAGCACTTGACTAGCTTAAGTTTTCAGGATTGAAATATTAAATTAAAATTAAATATTTCACAAAATCACATACATTGAACTGATCCCGTGGTAAGTAGCTTAAGCACTTGTGTTACAGGTATCAGAATCAACAGTGAATACACAAATATACTTAAATATATTTAATAATACACCCAGACACGGAACAAACACCGATGTTCGTCACACAAATATTTGTCCCGTGTGGGAATCGAACCCACGACTCTTGATTGAGGTAACGTAAGATATATGTCTGTCTATCCTCTGATCCTTTAAGGTCAAAAGTGTAGCATCAAGCCCACTTATTAACCGACTTCAAAAAAGGAGGAGGTTCTCAATTCGTCTGTATGTATAATATTTTTTTTTTTTTTTATGTATGTTCACCGATATTTTCGTCAATTATAGACGGATTTCAAAAATTTTTTTTTGGTTGGATACAGTTCACTTCCGAGGTGGTCCCATTTTCACCAGTCCCGGATCTGATGATGGGATCCAGGAGAAATCGAGGGCAACCCTCAAATTTTATAGGGACATGTACCGCGTTTTGCATATTATCTGAAGTTATATTGGCATTTGCTTCTGGAAATCATAATCTTATGATGCTGAGCTGATGATGGAAGGTCAACTCCTTAATACTTAGGAGTAAAAGGATAATTCTTTCAATACTGTATACATATTAAGACTACTAGTTATAATATCAGTAGCATTATAGGTGAGCTGAACTAATAGGGTGACCAGTCTAGGATCTGATGATGGGATCCAGGAGAAATCGAGGGCAACCCTCAAATTTTATAGGGACATGTACCGCGTTTTGCATATTATCTGAAGTTATATTGGCATTTGCTTCTGGAAATCATAATCTTATGATGCTGAGCTGATGATGGAAGGTCAACTCCTTAATGCTTAGGAGTAAAAGGATAATTCTTTCAATACTGTATACATATTAAGACTACTAGTTATAATATCAGTAGCATTATAGGTGAGCTGAACTAATAGGGTGACCAGTCTAGGACCTGATGATGGGATCCAGGAGAAATCGAGGGCAACCCTCAAATTTTTAACCGACTTCAAAAATTACAAGTGAGCTAAACTATTAGGTTGACCAGTCTAGGATCTGATGATGGGATCCAGGAGTAATCGAGGGCAACCCTCAAATTTTATAGGCACATGTACCGCGTTTTACATATTTTCTGAAGTTATATTGGCATTTGCTTCTGGCAATCATAATGTTATGATGCTGAGCTGATGATGGAAGGTCAACTCCTTAATAGTTGGGAGTAAAGGGATAATTCTTTCAAATCTGTGTACATATTGATACTACTAGTTATAATATCAGCAGAATTATAGGTGAGCTGAACTAATAGGGTGTAAAAAAATGTAACACTAAAAATTGTAAACAAAAAAAAAACCGCCTTCAAAAACCCGACTCACTAAAAATTACAAAATAATATAATACGAACATTAATCTGGGTATGAATTTGATATGTTGTTGAAGGCGGTGCCAGTTGAATTTTTGAGGAAAACTGCATGAAATATAAACGGCACCGCCTTCAACAACATATCAAATTTATACCCAGATTAATGTTCGTATTATATTATTTTGTAATTTTTAGTGAGTCGGGTTTTTGAAGGCGGTTTTTTTTTGTTTACAATTTTAAACATACCTACTTACTTAGTCATTTGTATGTCAGCTAGTTTTAGAATCTCTAGCTCCAGCTGTTAGTATCGATGATTACTAAGGTCAGCACTAACCCATTTCCAAAGACACGAGCTGTCCTAAAGGCTGCAGCTTCTCCCTGAGCGCATCTCCGATCTGGCGGACGACCTCGCCGCGGGCCGGCGCCGGCGTCTCCCCCCAGAGGTGCCACGCCTCCTGCGCTGCTGCCACGCAGCGTTCGTAGTCAGCGGCGCTGGCTGTCTGCACCTCTGCGATTACTTTCCCGCTGGCTGGACTGACTGACTGGATTGTCTGTTAAGACAGATTTAGCTTTGTTAGTTTGCAGAGCAACCATAATGAGCTTATTGTGGATCTTCACTATAATAGGTGCCTTGTTACGCGGTGAATGCATTACACGATATTTCGAACACTGGGGATCGCACCATTGAGTCTGGCTCTTCAGCGACTTAAATGCCGGGATGTAGGTAGAAAATTAACTAAGTAGGTAGGTATGATGTACCTTTTTACATAATTACTTACTACGGAGTTGGCTGGAAGCATAGGTCTACTTAACTAAGTATCAACTTGTGACTACTTATCACCTATCTGTGTTCACTTGAGGAGAAAAGGCATGTAAAAGTAGGTACGTATTGATATTTAATGTTCCTTCAGGACCGGGATACAATAATCTGTCGTACCTGAATGTTCTACTCTAGTTTATACGTAGTACCTATTACAGGGTGTGTGCTAGGTACTGTAGGCGTTGTGTAAGTACTTAAGCATTTTGTTACCTACGTTCTGAAAACAGTACAAACAACAGCAATGTGTGTCTACACATCCAGAACTATGTAACCATTGGAATAGGATATTACATATTATTATTTGTGTAAAATATCAATAAATTAATTTAACATTACTATGTATAGTCTAGCTTGACGCTTATATCTATATCTATAGTTATCAGGACTAATAGGTAACAATTAAAGGTCTCTTACCTTCCCGCTGGCTTCCCATTTTCCATTGAATACACCAACGTTCTTATCTTGAAGGCCCAACTCCTTCAAAAAGGAGTATTTGGGGTCTTGAATGAGGAACGATGCGTTTCGAGCCATTATCACTCTGGTGTATTGCGCGATTAAACCGCGGCTCACAATGCGATTCATTTAAAATGTCCTACCAGCGGGACGATTGTCACTAAAATATTGTCTGCCACAGAGCCGGCCAAGTAAATAGTTTTATCTTATTTGTTACAATTATACGCGGCGGCTTGCCTTATCTGACCGATAAAGAGTCAGTTGCTGGGTCAGGATCATTATTATTAGTTCAATTGTTTGCTCGTTACATCAGAGTTATATTTGCATTGTGATTCTGCTAGCTAATGTGAACGAGAAAACATCTTATTATTGCTAAGAATTACATTGTAGATTGCTCAACATCGTACAATTTAATTTTTTTTTTATTAACCCTTGTCATCCCACTGCTGGGCAAAGGTCTCCTCCAAACTTGTCCACAGCTCTCTATTCAAGGCTTGGGCTTGCCAATTCCTTGATAGCTGGACCAAATCGTCATACCCTCTATCTCTTCTTGGGCCTTCCTCTTCGGCGAAATTATTAACTATATAAAAATTTTCCATTTACTAGGTAGGTAAACATTATAGGATGTTTGATGTTCAGTTTGATTGACAGAAGTATAAGAAAATAGTTACAAATGCTTCTTTCTTTTATATAAGGCATTGACTGCAAAGATCTCTACTGAATATGTCTGTTGAATGATTCTGAAAATTGGGAGGAACGTAATATTATTAGTGAATTTACACAGATTTATAAGTTCATGTTACATAGAAAATGGTTAAAGGAAAAAATAACAAATTCCACATTCTCCAACATGTTTATTTTGCTATTGAAACCTACATTTTAACAGATTATAAATATGTACACTATGTAATACTAATACTAGTTTTGTCACATGATTGAACAAAAGCTTTTATCAGGCTCTACTTTTCCTTCTTTCATTTCTTTGGATTTCAAAGCAAGATATGAATTTTCATCTCTCTTGACCATCCATTCAGGCAAGGGTTTGTTCCAATCTTCGGGTGGGCTGTCTCTTTTCTTCCAAGTGTTGTTTCCGTAATGTGCTCGCAACCTCTCCATCCGGCGCGTCTTCTCACTGTTAATGACCGCTTGCTGAAACACAAAAGTTTAATTGGGTACATAAACGATATCAGTCACTTTTCATTATATTAAAGTGGTCAATACTTAGCTGCCCACTATGGACATGTATGTAGGTAATACATCTAATAATTGAGGGGTGCCAAACCATAATGTTTCAAGTGCCAGAAAATTAAAATTTTCAGGAGATATATAAAAAATTTTTTGTCATCACATACAACGTTTTACTGCAATAAAACATATTTCAGTTCATGTGGCACTTAAAACGTTATGGTTTGGCACCCCTCAATTATAATATGAAAATGTAGATAATTATTATAGGCATCTCAAGATGATATTAAAATCTATAGCAAAAGAATCCTTTTTAACTGGGATTTTGTGAGCATATGCCTTCCACCGAATATTCGGGAAGAATACCTTTATATTATGGTTGTAATAAATAGGTTTGTGAACTGAGTTACAGTCCCTGCAATGAGGAAACTTACTGCTGCTTTAACATCTTTGCTGGACTCCCATTTGCAACAGTTGTCATAATCTTTCTTCCACTGATTGCAGTCTATTGTCTGGCCATATATAAAATATTGATGAAATCTCCCTCTAAAACTTGTGCATTCATCATACTCATCTTCATATAAATGACAGTCTCTGATCTGAAAAGGTGAATGAAAATTTGAGTGATGAAACTGGAATTGTAGATTTATCATGTCATAAACATTTTAAACACAAGATGTGATGTCTTACATGAATAATAAATTATTTATAATGAAGAATATTTTATTTATATTTTTTCTAGCACAGTAGGTTCAAAAAAAGTATATCTACTAGAACTTTAATATTAATATCTTAATTATATTCTTTGCAATAGTCTGACCATTAATAAAATTTATAATTAATAAATTTATTTACAAACCATCCATTTGTCTTCTAAATCAGCATCAGTTTTTGTATCAATTTCATCTTCTTTGGTCTTGTCACTGTCCTTGGTAGTAGATTCTTGGTTTTCTACTGACATTTTTAGAGTTAACTTTATTTATATTAGTAATATTAATTCATAATTCACCAGATAAAGATTGGTTATTACATAACCTCAAAATAAATGTTATAAATGCAGAATATTGTTGGGTTTACAGTTAGAATATAAGTGTTATGTATTCAGTAGAGTTTCCTATCTAACTTAGGTTTGAAATGAGTAATAATATAGTATTTTGTAATAGTTAAAGTGTTAATATTTTTAAGGTTAATCCCAAGCACTTTGACGTTTTGGTTGTTCTGATGAATGACAATCAGCTGTTTTCGTGTATTTTTTTTACAATACTAGCTGCAAGTTACTGCTTTATTAACAGCCTTAAGCGTTCAAATAATTTGTATGACAGCTGACGTTTCGTTGTGACAAGTGATTAATGTAAAATGTTTGTTGAATTTCGTTCGTGGCTGAACTTTGCTCTTTTTTATTGATATTAAAGCCGAATGTGAAGATAACAACCTCAGCTAGATATCTAATCAAAAATACTATAGTAAGTTCTGACTTTGTGAAGTGAAGTCGTGTGTCGTGACACAATGTCGCTGAACAAACTAGTGGGTGGTGACTGCGGTGGTAACAACTCTTTGGTTCAACTTTCCAACATCGTAGGTCGCGATGCATCACAACCATTGTCACAGGCAGACAGATTTGTACATGAATTTATGGCCCAGACCTCACAGACTCCACAAACATTTAACATGAATACTCTTCTAAATAATTTGCCTGAGGGAAAGAATGTTATTGCACAAAAACCGATTCAACAACCTCTAAATATAAACAAACAAGTCACAAACTTCTCGCCCCAAGCCAGTATGCCTTGGTCTGCAGGTCCTTCAGTTTCTTTTATGCCTCAAACAATGATGAGACCATTTCAGATGCCACAGCAGCCATTAATTCGTAGTGCAGGCCCCTCTAGTGTTCAAATACAATATTTAGATGAAGCTGAAATGGAAGATACGAATGTGAAAGCTAAAGCTGAAGAATATGTCAATAGTGTAAAGGATGATGATGAACTTGCATATAACCAATTTATGTCATTTATGAAGAAAATCAGTTCAGGAGAACTGAACTTAGGGGAGACCACAGAGGAACAGAAAAGGTTAAGTAAAGAAGAGATGCTGGATGAAATGACTGAAAAATATAAAGATGAATGGGCAAAGTTGAGTAATGTCACAGATTACTGGGGGTCAGAAGAAGCTAATGGTATTTCTAAAGAATATGCATTTACTGAAGCAAACATAATGCTTGAGAACAAGAGTGCTTTAGAAATAGGTAAGGAGAAACTCAGAATGGGGGATGTACCAGGGGCTGTGTTATGTTTTGAGGCTGCAGTGCAACAAATTCCCAACTCTGCTGAGGCATGGTTCCTCCTAGGAACAACACAAGCAGAGAATGAACAGGATCCATTGGCAATTACTGCACTAAAAAAATCACTAGAAATAGATCCAAGACAATTAGAAGCATACATAACATTAGCTGCAGCTTATACAAATGAAAATATGTCCAGGTATGCATACATGTCTCTATTGGACTGGTTAAAGGCAAGTCCAAAGTATAGTGACCTTTTTCCTCAAGATATTGACACACAGAAACTTGATGCAAAAGAATTAGAGAACCATGTGAAGTCTTTGTACATTAGAGCAGCTCAAATGTCACCCACACAAATAGACCCAGATGTCCAAAATGCTCTAGGGGTGGTATTTAACATTAATCAGGAATATGACAAAGCAGTTGATTGCTTCAAAACAGCCCTTTCTGTTGCCAGCAATGATGCTAAATTGTGGAACAGGTTAGGTGCTACACTGGCTAATAGCGACAGATCTGAAGAAGCAGTTAATGCTTATCATCAAGCATTAAACTTGGAACCAGGATTCATTAGAGCCCGGTACAATGTGGGAATCACTTGCATGAACTTGGGGGCTCACAAGCAAGCTGCAGAGCATTTCCTAGTGGCTTTGAATCAGCAACACAAATCCAAGAGTTTACATCCAAACTCTTCATCTATTGATACAACTTCCTCAACAATTTGGACTACATTGAGGATGGTCTGTTCCTTCATGGGAGAACATGATGTTGCCAGGCTTGTGGATCAGCGAAACCTTGCAGAACTGAACAAGTTCTTTGAAATTGAATAAATTTCAAGTAATAATATGATAAAAATGGGATTTATATATTTAAGTATGATAAGGGGTTAGATAAGGGGATATTGTTATTTAATACCCTCATTATTAAGATCTGAGGTGTTGTAAATGTTAATTGTACAAAATATGTATAATAAAATGATATTTTTTTGGTGTAAGGACTGTATTGACTGATTAATTAAAAGGATTTTTTAAAATAACTTTTTTATTTGTATATAATTATAAGTATGTTACTTGAATAAATATTGATTTACATTAATTATTCATATATTATTATCCAAAGAGAGGATTCCACAAGACACACCAACAAAGGATCAACTGGCATGCAAATAACTACATATATTATCTGCTAGAGGGCAGCCCTGTGGGTGATGGTGGTAGAACCAACAGGCCTTTTGTTTTAACTTTATCTCTGTTTTATTGTTTTTACTTTTTTTTATACTTTTATTATTGACCTCGTCAATTGTTTTAGGGAACCTAAATTGCACTTTACCATTTTGTACCTTAAAAATATGATGATTATTTCTTAAAAGAGTTTGCAGTCCACCACACTCAGCTTTCATAGCTTTTAATTGGTCTTCAGTCAACAATTTTATAAGGTTACATATGTCTACCTGCTTACCACATGACCATTCTTGACCTGAATTACAATCCTCCAGTAAATAATTTGTTATGCAAGAAACTATAGATTCAATAACAGTTTTTCCTATTTGAGTGCAATTTCTAACTTTTTCTACAGAATCTCTTGCTTTAAAATTAGAATCCCATGGTGTAGAGTTGCTACTTGTTGTAATTGACTCTTTACTGATGAGAGAATGTATTTGATCACAGTATTGATTGTAATCTTCTTTTGGATGAATTCTCTTTTGCCCCACCAGACAAATTCTTTTGGTACTTGGTATTTTTAGCCGGTCAACTTTTGTATCAAAGCCACAACTTTCACAAATGTTCCTAATATACTCAAGGTACTCTGTGTACTGGCTTTTAGAGGAATCTTTCCTTTGGTATTTAGTGCCATCAAAATTAAAAGCGCAACAAGGCAGTAAAAAGAAATTACATTTGTATGAACTTCTGGCAGCAATAACTGGTATCCATGGTGTAAGTTCATCAGAATGATTTCCAATCAGCCAATCAGCTTCAGGAAATAAATTAACATTTGAAGGTATGATAGTTTTAACCTGCAAGTGAAAAAATTTTTATACTAATTAACAAATATCATTACAATGATATCTAGCAATAACATTATTTTCATATTTCTAGTAACATACTTTTCATAACATAGTATATAGAGTTTCTGAGTAATAGTTTCATCAGAAATAATATAACATAAGAATAGATTGCTCACTTCTAGCTGAACATCTTCAGGGTACATGTCCCATATTTGTCTTTTCCTCACATCAATACCAATGCCCTGATGTCCTTCTTTGGTCAAGATGTAAACAAGCAAACCATTTCCACAGCCTAGGTCGACAAATGTTTTCCTTTTAGGGTTTTCATCTTCCCAAAGCAGAAGTAAATAAGTGGCTATAGCTACATCTTCATACACATACTTTGAAGGGTCTGTTCCTTCAGGCCATATCTGTAAATGTTTTAAGTGGATGGATAATTAAGTATAAACTAGATTAGCAGTGACATGATCAGAGATATTTTCTTTTTATGATGATGACATTATTTTCACACAATAATGAGACACACAAATGATTTGATTTCCACTTTACAATGGATGTGCTTTCTGATTAATTTTAAGTGACTGATCTAATTGGATGGCCAATAATATTATTCAATTAACACACCTTAACCATTTCTTTGCCGTATTTTAACTTTAGATCATTGTATTTCTTATAATACTTCTCGGCCTGTATAAGACTCAAAGAGTCTTTACATATTTTTTGTTGTTTACTATTTTGAGCAGTTTCTTCTCCCCACTTAACAAACTGTGGTACTACTGTTTGTTTAAGCCATTGATATGATTTCGATGTGTTTCCTGGAAGAAAGATGATTTTGTAGAATATTTACTTTTTTAAAAAGTAATTAATGAAAAGAAAGGTAGTTAAACTAACCTTTGTCTACATTTAAATATAAAGTATTATTCTGGAGAGACAGGCAATATGTAAAATCCGGACATAAAGTCTGCTCATTTAATGATGGTGTTATATCATAAAAAGTTGCTGTTAAATTTAACTTTTCTAATAAAACTAGCTGAAAAGCTTTTTGCTGGGTATACTGCTTTGGAAGATATTCAATAATCATAAACTCTAAAATTTCGTTTTCCGCTTGTTGAGTTTCGGAGCAGTCCAAAAGATTCAACTCTTCCAAATAAAAAAGTTTCAATTTATCAATATTGGCCTCTTCATTAAGTCTTGTACATTGATCAGGTTTTTGCCATACTGTGTCCTTAGATTTACAAGTACAGCTGCATATTATTTTACTACCCCATAACCTTTTATTGATAACATTAAACTTTGTTATTAAAATGTTAATTGCTTGCCAGTACGAACTGGACGTCATGGCACATTTTAATTGCATAGTTTTATTTTACGCACGACTTCTCAAAAAAGAAATTTAAAATGTAAACACGGGCAAATAAAATTTTAGGTACGAAACGTGTTTGACATTGACAGCTATTTTTTTTTTTCCAATTTATCACATCAGGGAAAGGCAAAAGGATCTATGCTCGTACAGCCTAGTCTTGTAGTTTCTTAGGTATTGCGGCCGGAGCCAAGTCTTCTGTAATTATTTTGTTCCATTCCATAGATAGAGTTGTCAAGGTCGGAGCCAAGTCTACTGTAAAAAATTTCTATCCATTTTATCCCATCAGGTAATTGCAAAGGGATCTAGCCTGTACAGCCTAGTCTTAAGTAGTTTTTTAGGTAGCAAATAAATCTTAGAGTTGCCTCGCCCTTGCTTTGTAAGACAGCAATTAAATCTAATTGACAGAAATGTTATAAGATTCTTAGTTATTTGACCGTGTCTGAAATAATTGTATAACGTCAATAATATTCAAAAATCGGTTCAAGGCCTTTTCAGAGTAAAGACCGTCTGTCGATGGTACCATCAGTGTGAATAAGACTTTTGTAAATGCAATAGCATAAATTTGTATTATTGAAGATGTGTTGTGTATCTAAAAAATATGAATTGATATAAGGCTATGACTACATACTCTTGTTTTTTCTTAACAGATTTTTCCCATCCGGGAATATTGTTGTACCCTTGAAGAAACAAATTGTCAATACATCTGCCATATGGGGCATTCCATGCCAAGCGGACAGGTAAAAAATGTTGATGCTTCAGATTTCAATAATATTTTACTATGTTATACCTATATAGGTCCTCAACATATATTATGAATATTTTTACTCTGTGATATATAGTTATAGATTTAGAGGCTAATGAAGTTTTGACTCTACAGCAGGAAAGCACTATTTGTAGTCCCAAAAAACAATATTTATTATGTAAAAAAATTTAACTTAATACATGAATTTTATAGTTTAGTTATTGAGCTTGACATTTTTAGAAAATGTTTTATTTTTTGAAGAAAAAAATTGATTTTAATTTTATCCTTCGATTTTCAAACTTGACCACTTTAATTTTATTATTTTTTTTCCTAAAATAGCTCATAGTATGTAACATTTGCCAAGTTCATAATGTCCGGGATAGTTTAGGAGCTGTGACCAGTTATGCAGCCGTTGGCGCTGCCGCCTTCGTAAGTCAGTTTGCAGAAACATTTGATTTTATAATTAATTAATTGATTTTCTTAAAAACATTAATAATTAATAAACAACAGGTTTATTTACATATTTTTACAAGGTTATGAGTCTTAGCAGCTGGTGCGTTTTATAATCACCCTGAGCTGACAAAATTATAGTTGTCCGGCAAAACCGCACTGAGTAATGATGTTACCTTCTGTACTCTCTTTTAACTGCCTGAAATATTGAGTTGCTCGGTCCAGATACTGCATGTACCAGCAGTTAGTGTGCAAAGGCTGACGAAATCATCGGAAGGAAGACTTGGGCGATGGTGAAACGATCTGTTTGCGACTCTCTGTGACAATACGGCAATATCTGCGTTTAGTGTTTATCTGCGGCCATTAGTCGGCCCATTAACGGGTCCACGGGTAATTTTGATTCCCCGTGGTCCCATTGCGTTAGGGATTGCTCTCTGGTCTTATAATTTATCGATAAAAAATGTAAACCATTAACTAAACATAAGTTTACTTGTTCAAATTAAATTATTGCATTCTTAAAAACAAATACATATTATAAGTAATGATGAATTATCTTAACATTTCTAATGCGTATTCGACTGATATTTCACCAGTAATTCATTCCATTAATAAAACGTGGAATTCATAACTGATACATGAATGGAATTCGAAGAAGTAAACTTATGTTTAATCAAAATGTGAATTTGATTCACATTTTGATTAATAGTTAATGGTTTACATTTTTTATCGATAAATTATAAGACCAGAGAGCAATCCCTAACGCAATGGGACCACGGGGAATCAAAATTACCCGTGGACCCGTTAATGGGCCGACCCAATGGGGCCACGGGTAAACACTAAACACCCAGATATTGTACCGGGTATTGTCACAGAAGTCGCAAACAGATCGTTTCACCATCGCCACTCAAGTTCTTCCTTCCGATGATTTCGTCAGCCTTTGCACAGCCATGGAACTGCTGAAGCCACATGCGTATATCGCAGACCAGCAAGCTCAATATTTCAGACAGTTAAAAGAGAGTATTACAGAAGGTAACATCATTACTCAGTACGGTTTTGCCGACAACTATAGTTTTTTTGTCCAGCTCAGGGTGTTATTATAAAACGCACCAGCAATGCTAAGACTCATAACCTTGTAAAAATATGTAAATAAACCTGTTGTTTATTGAATTATTAATGTTTTTAAGAAAAATCAATTAATTAATTATAAAATCAAATGTTTCTGCAAACTGTTACTTACGGGCGGCAGGCGCGGCACGGCGCCTACCGCTGCGCTCCGGCCTTGTAACTGGTCTAGCTCCTAAACTACTCCCGGGCCCATTATGAGACTTGGCAAGGATTATTTACATACTATGAGCTATTTTAGGAAAAAAAAATAATAAAAATTAAAGTGGTCCAAGTTTGAGAAAATCGAGGATAAAAAATTAAAATCAATTTTTTTTCTTCAAAAAAATAAAAAAAACATTTTCTAAAAATGTCAAAAGTAAGCTCAATAACTAAACTATAAAATTCATGTATTAAGTTAAATTTTTTTACATAATAAATATTGTTTTTTGGGACTACAAATAGTGCATTCCTGCTGTAGAGTCAAAACTTCATTAGCCTCTAAATCTATAACTATATATCACAGAGTAAAAATATTCATAATATATGTTGAGGACCTATATAGGTATAACATAGTAAAATATTATTGAAATCTGAAGCATCAACATTTTTTACCTGTCCGCTTGGCATGGAATGCCCCATATGTCAGAAATCAATACGTCACATTGCTAAGTGTCAAATACGTCATTATTTGTCAAAAACTAAAAATATTTTGTATCGACATTGTTTTTATTAATTGTATAATCAAATTAAGAGGCATATTTTGTGCCATAATTAGATATCATTGGTAAATTTATTAATTTATTTTATGTATGTAGGTAATGTCATACACTGAGCTCGAACATGGGTATCAAGGGTTGCGGCAAGCTACTCGACAACCACAGTTTTACGTTGGCGAAGATGGTAATCTTGTGCCAATAAGGTCACCGGTAAGTTTTTACTGCGTGATAAAATTAGTAGTAGGGAGAACCCTATAAAAGTCCTCTAACTTACATTCAATTTGTTGATATGATTCAGTAAACACATGGATGTGGTATGGCAACGAACTTTTCTTTATGTACGAATTATAAACAATGTGATTATCAGAATAGATTCATGAAGATTAAATACGTACACATTGCTATTTAACTTAACTTCAAGGTTTTCCGGCTTAAATATTGCCACAGCTAACATAAACATTTGCTCATGTTTCTTAGTATAAAATTCGCAGATAAAGGGTATAAATAAGTGTGGCGATTTTATAGATCTTTTGCGGCTAAACACGACTCGCTGTTCACATACCAAACATTATAATGTTGTACTGCCACACAGCGTGGAATATTTATAGCTACAAGTGTTCAACTGACAATGACATGTGAGGTAATGCAATATGTTAATTCATGTCAAGTTTATCTCAGTTATCATGTGTGGAGTGTATGAGCCAATCATCAGCAAGGTTGCTTGTGTCTCTTATCAGTATTTTTAAAATCACGATATATGTGATAGTGTGTGATGGAGTGGCAGTGGTTGAAGGACTGGTGGCGACTGAAAAGATGGAGGAACAAAAAAAAGAAGGAGCAGAATGATGACGACTTTTGTTATTGTGACGATTGCTTGCCAGACGTGAGCATAACTTACATTTAATCAGCACCTACAATACAAATAACACTTCACTGTGTGTTTATCAAACTTTGTACTTATCAGACACATGCATTATATTATGCCTCTATAACATGTATTAAAATAAACATACAAATCTAAGAAATTTATATTTAAATGTGTTATGATACAGGTCAGCTGTGAGTTGTTATCTTAAAGAACTGATTTCTATACACTATTTATGCATTCTGCTTTTTAACAACTAAATAAATTTACAGACCCTCAAAGTTGATTAATGTAAAATATTTTACAGTCATCTGTGTGTTTTGTTATTTTCTTTTAATAAGGTTTATTTTATTTAATTAAAATCCCAAAGAAATGGCTTCAATGTTGTAGATTTCTTTAATTGTAACTTTGTGATAAGTATTTTTATTTAGCTTTATATTGATAACATTAGATTTATGTTTAAACAAACTATATTTTTTTTTGTATCTATCTATTTGAATTAGCATTAATTTTAAAATTATCTTTTGCTTACAATTACAATGATAACAAGAAATAAAATTAAATATTAATAATGTCATTCATTGGAATATGATGTGAAGTCATCTTTTGTTCTTAAATATTCATGGAAGTCATTGCTCTACATTAAATAGTCATGTGACAATTTAGTGCAGTCACATGATGCCTCTGAGTACACACATTTTTGGTCAATCATCTTTTTTCTAGCAATTTGACATTCCTATTCTAATAAACATCTGTGTGTACTTGCATTAGATCACTTATTCTTGCAGCAATCATTTTTAATAGTTAATTTAGTAGTAGACAAGGTTTGGCGTAGGCGTACGATAATACCATAGATGTCGCCACTTATCTCAAGAAGTAATTTAAGTTCATACCACTTTCATACCAAGACTAACCAATTTACAATACAATGTACAAATTATTTTCGGTACAATATTGTTGACTTAATTTACGTAATGTTACTAACAATGCTGATATGATAAGGCAAGATAACATTTCTGAGATTTATTGACAAGAGTCACTTTACCTACTTCTCCAGGGCACCTCTCTGTAAAGTGCCTTTAGTATATGTTTACTAGAACTCCTTGTTTATTTTCAGTTTGAGGTTTCAGCCATATTATGATTATAAATAGTCATGGTATTTACTGGACAAGCATACATGGTGTTTACATACATGTTAATAAGTATACAATTGCCAGTCTGGTAATTACATTACAGTGAATTGTCGTTCAACCTCCACATCGCAATAGGGAAACCAGACTTATTTAGTACAATGTTAAGTAGCATTGATGTAGACACATTACATATTACGTCAGGGCGAGTTGGATCTGTGCGACTCGCTGGACCCGCACTGCGATGGCGGGGGCAAGAAGGTGGTGGTCGGCGTCTGCGCCATGGCCAAGAAGTCGCAGTCGAAGCCCATGAAGGAGATCCTCACGCGCCTCGACGAGTTCGAGTACATCAAGATGCTCGTCTTCCCTGAGGAGGTTATCCTTAAGGTTCTCCCAAATATCTAACCTTCATAGTGGAACAAAATACAAGCTTCCGCATCACCGAGTAACACTAGTAATTACTCCCTGAGAACATGCTTACTGTTTGTTTTTTTCAATATGCTTAATGTAGGCCTTAGAAATATTTGAAAATTTACCCGTATTTGCGTACATCAGTAGTTCTAATTAGCCTTGAAAAAGATATATTTTTTGAAATTATGTTTGGTTAATATTTTGTTTCACTATTATTTGATGATATATTTGTAGTTGTCTTTACATTAACACTTCCTTTACTTTCCCTAGTTGTTAAATGGGTAATATGGCCATGTCGAATGCTTATAGATATTTGTTGTTGTGTCCGTAGAACGTCGTTGGTTCCATTGAATGGCTTCAGTAATTTATACTTAGCAAGCTTTGTTTGACGCAGACGGTGTTGGGTTGCAAATTGATCACTAGTGGCGTGTTTACGCGAAATCCGTCTTCGCTTGAATATAGCAATATGCATGTACATCACATTCATCGCACACAGTTTGCTGCTACCCATTGTGACCGCTATCACACATTCCAATCAATACTAATTTTACTGCGATTTTAAATTATAGAAACCAGTGGACGAATGGCCGATTTGTGACTGTCTGATCTCATTCCACTCGAAAGGCTTCCCCTTGGATAAGGCCATTCAATATGAGAAGTTAAGGAAGCCTTACGTTATAAATAATCTTCATATGCAATACGACATTCAGGTATTAAAACTCTACTTTGGTTTGGTTATTGGCTTAATTCTATTTCGAGAAAGACTACCCACATTAACTTGGTGTGTTATGCAACTTTGTTATGTTACAGGATCGTAGAAAAGTTTATGCAATATTAGAGAATGAAGGCATTGAGATACCGAGGTATGCAGTTCTAGATAGGGACTCGCCGGATCCAAAGCGTAAGTACTACTACTACTAAGTGGCTCTAATCGGATATTTACTTAAACTATGTAGTTAATATATATGTTTTTTAAAATTTTCTGCGTATAGATCACGAGTTGGTTGAATCGGAAGACCATGTGGAGGTGAATGGCGTTGTCTTCAATAAACCATTTGTAGAGAAACCAGTATCGGCCGAAGACCACAATATTTATATTTATTACCCGACCTCTGCAGGCGGAGGCAGTCAGAGACTCTTTCGAAAGGTACATAGATTTGAGAAAAAATCACGACTCTGTTTGCTTGCATTAAATTAGAATTTTAGTATTTTCTTTACTAATTATTTCATTCTTTTGTAGATAGGAAGCCGTAGCAGTATTTATTCTCCGGAATCTCGAGTTAGGAAAACAGGTTCATTCATTTATGAGGATTTCATGCCCACTGATGGTGAGTAATTTGACGCGCCCTTTTCATACGTAATCTATTATCATTATTTTATCGACTTACGATAAGGTTGTGATATCATGTCTTTTGTTTTAGCTTATCTTTCTTTTCTAAAAAGCTAACGATTATTTTCCATGTGCCATCGGATTATAATTGATAGTCTAAATAACATTAAACAGTTCGTAGATGCGACGGCAGGTATTCGATTTCAAGCGTAGATTTTCAGTTAGATATTCTCTTGGATGATTCTTAATTTCTTTAGGCTATAGACGTATTTCTAATACTTCAATAGATTTTGTATTCTACGTTCATACTTACCATTTGTCCACATTCGAATGACTTTATAATTATTCATAAGAATAACAAATGTGTCTTGCGTGGACTTCCTTGTATCGCAGCTACTCTTTTTCTTATTACTTCACAGAACATTAAGTCCACAAATTGTAAGACGATTAAAAAATCTTTAGCAGCCTCATGGAAACTTTGTAAACAATACAAGACAACACAATTGTCATTGTCGGATCGGATCTTGAAGACTTCTTCAAGAATTATCTAGAAGTCTATGTATTTGTTGAAAAATAAACCTATTGGTATCATCTGCCACTATTTCATAGATGAGTTAAAATGCTAACGAATAAATTAATGTATTTATAATACAACTTACATTTCTGAAAATCTGAGAACCTTATTTTTTAAATCGGTTAACAACTTCATCTTCTACTTGTCATAATACGCACTCCGAAACGCTTTTTGCTTAAATCAAATAAAAATAGTACGAACTTTACCTCCCGCTTTACCTAACTACTCATGTAAATATCTAAGTCTGCATTGTATTTCTACAATAGTATAAAAAAAATGTATACGAACATATGTAAAATACATAAAATACGGCGATCTATCTCCAGATGTACAGGCAATATAGGGGTAGCCACAGGAAATCTCTGGATGAGACTGGCACAGGGCCGAAGTGTGTATAGGTTTCTACAAAGGCAATAGAATAATAGCAGTAGAAGGCATACGTCTTCTCCGTAGGTCCTTGCAATGGAATATGATGAACGGCTGATGAGAACGATGATACTATACAATTTACTATCTATCGTTTACAAGTTGTCTCAACCCAATGGAGAATGTTCATAATTTTAGGTAACTTTGAAGTATTTGATAATCTGAATCGACATATCTAAGTCGTTTCGACATACGACCAAAATTGAAAAAGTTATAACGTGTTTAAAGTTCTTTCTGACCGTTTGCACTTTTCATACAAAATGAACGTAGTGATATGACGTCACACCACAACATGCAGTAGGTACATTGTAAAAAAATTGTTTTAGAACTTTCACGTTCCAAAATATAAATTCGGTTGACAAATATACTCATCATGTAAATATAATATATTTCATTGTGAAATTGAGACACAGTAACATTCTCCATTCCAGGCACAGACGTGAAAGTATACACCGTGGGCCCTGACTACGCGCACGCTGAGGCGCGCAAGAGCCCGGCGCTGGATGGCAAGGTGGAGCGCGACTCGGAGGGCAAGGAGATCCGCTACCCGGTCATCTTGTCCAACCAGGAGAAACTCATATCGAGGAAGGTCTGCTTGGCGTTCAAGCAGACTGTGTGCGGCTTCGATTTGTTGAGGTGAGTGTTTTGATGGAGTGGACTAGTATGTAGTTGGCGAATCAAGTGTAATTTCATTCTTATAATGCCAGCAGTATTACTGTGCCATCACTAGATAGTATGAAACAAAATCGCTTTCTCTGTGGTGTGGTCACTGGTAATAAATAGGATAACATGTGTTTGAACTGTTATACATTTCTTATCTTGAGAATTATTAAGTAGTTTTTTAGCGACTGACAGTGTGTGTGATTCCCTTGTATAAAATATGGGCAAAATATGTGTCGCTCTGCCATCGTTGCAATATAGAATAATGCAAAAAGAATGAAGTTAAAGTCAATGAAAATGAAAATATTCCTGTATTATTGTGTTGACCCACTTCTAGGCATCATTAACCTCCTTCTTGGCCTATTTTAATATATAAGTGTGGTCCAGATAATGTGGACATTATTATCTAAGATCTATTCTGTCTCCAAATATATTAAATGAAATTATTTGAGAGTTTCACCACGTTTGTGTTGGCTTCTTGCCACGGGCCCTTGAATCTCGTTGCTTTTGCGTATTAAAATACACTTTCTGTTGGATTCCTTTATTTCGAATTGTTTTGTTAGCGCCAATGTTATCGGACTTTTGATGTGTTATTTTAAATGTGACCTTCCTATTTACGTACATTATCAACTGCTCCAGTTTCAAGCGATTTAAATAAAATGTGCTGGAATTATCATCCCATTTGAAATTTCAAATATTTAGTAGTAATTTCCGAACCCTAATCCCCTCCTGAGCACAAACCGTGTATGACATATTGAATACGTATATGTATGAGATTCTCGTACACGATAGACGTTTGTTGCTAATCCAACGTAAACTTGGCCTAGTCTTCCACAAGGCCCGCTTGTAAACAATATATGACTCAGTCCACACACTTGTCCAATAACAAACACTGTTTTATTACCCTACGTGATCGTTAGTGGAAAAGCCCGGGTGGGATAATTATGTTTTATTCTAGACGTTATCTCTTTTATTAAAAGGTACTTTATAATACTACGTTTAAGTTACCGGCGTTTGCAATGGTTTCTCGTCGGTATTGGTAAACTTAGTTACATAAATATCGTGAATGCTTGCTAAATTGAGGATATTTTTGTTTTGTATGATATCTCATACATTCAAATTACCTTTATTCAAATTATCCTCAATACAGCAAGCATTTACGGTCTGTGTAGAAATAGTCATCACTAGTGCTATACATGTCGTAAGATTACACAAACAAGAGAGAAATATAAATAAAATTAAAAACCTTCCTTTTGAATACAAACAAGACATAGGGATATAGGGACAGAGAAAGCGGACAGACAGCGAACTCTACTTTGTTTTTTACTGTAAAATCAGACTAAAATCATTTATTGCATATAATGGGGATAGCGATACAGCTGGTAAAATATAAAATATGTATATCACGGAACCCTATATGTGGTTATAAGAAAACTAGCTGTGCCAGCGACTTCGTTCGCTTTTCCCCCGTTTTTTACACATTTTCCATTGTATCTTTGCTCCTATTGGTCGCAGCGTGATGTTATATAGCCTAAAGCCTTCCTCGATAAATGGTCTATACAACGCCAAACAAACAACGCCAAACAACGCTATACAAAAGATTTTTGCAAATCGAACCAGTAGTTCCTGAGATTAGCGCGTTCAAACAAACAAACAAACAAACTCTTTAGCTTTATAATATTAGTATAGATGATATCCCTTTCCAGAGCGAACGGCAAATCGTTCGTGTGCGACGTGAACGGCTTCTCATTCGTGAAGAACTCGAACAAATACTACGACGACTGCGCGAAGATACTCGGCAACATGATCCTGCGCGAGCTCGCGCCCACGCTGCACATCCCGTGGTCCGTGCCCTTCCAGCTCGACGACCCGCCCATCGTGCCCACCACCTTCGGCAAGATGATGGAGCTGCGCTGCGTCGTCGCCGTCATCCGGCACGGGGACCGCACGCCCAAGCAGAAGATGAAGGTGGAGGTGCGCCATCCGAGGTAACATACATACTTACATGTTATACATAAAATCACGCCTTTTTCCTAGGGAGGGTAAGCAGAGATCACTTCCTGCCATGTGCTACGGTCCTGGCTCACCACTTTCGCTTCATCTACATTCATCAACCTCTTAACATGGAGGTAACATGATTCGGTCATTCATTTCTTTTTTTCTGACTAGACACACGATTGCTTGGAGTCTCGTCATCGTCACCGGACTTGCGGGGAGCAGATGGCTCTCACCCATAAAAGTCATTCATTACTCTACCCTTAATTCGTGCTGTTTTCAGGACAGGCTCCCTGTTTTGGAAGGTCAATGAATAATTTTGTTTGTTACCGTAATTTTTACAATATAAATTCAACGTAGTCAAACAGGTTCATGTTGGATTATGATAGGATTTTAACTGAAAAAAAGGTTAAAAGTTTAAAGACGTCTATAATTTTCGTAATCTTGCGCTTATTTTTTCGTCAAACTAAGCTCTATCCCTTCTTAAAAGTGACATCATGAATTAAATAGATCAAAAAGGAGCCATTCATATCTGCTGTTGCGTTTGAGCCTTTGTGAAATTAAGAACAAACCTTACCCCTGGCAGGTTCTTCGAGATCTTCGAGAAGTACGAGGGGTACAAGCGCGGGCACGTGAAGCTGAAGAAGCCGAAGCAGCTCCAGGAGATACTGGACATCGCGCGCGCGCTCCTCGCCGACATCCACACGCGCCACGCCGACCCCGAGATCGAGGAGAAGCAGGGCAAGCTGGAGCAGCTCAAGAGCGTGCTTGAGATGTGAGTATACCTATGGTGCCTCCCTGAGCGATAAATATCGTGTAACAGTAGTATTTAGACAAATTTATAATGTATATAATAATAACTTTGCAAAAGGTCATGCAATGAAGTTAACGTCCACTTTGGATCGAAAAGTGCAACTGACTACAAAATTATTTGCGTTTATCTTTACCAAGCGTTGTTGCGTCTGCAACTAAGCGGACCCCGGGCTCCGCAAGGATGTAACCGGGAAAACGCGGAGATGATGATGATGATGTTGCGTCTGCAAATCCTGAACATTAGGGTCAGCGCTTCGTTACGCGGATGTGAGGCTTGTTTTGTACTAAATTGATCCGTAGCGAAAACACTTGTATGAATCCGCGCTCGTGTCTGCTTCACGAAGCGTTGTCCCCCGTGTGCACGCCATGTTGTGCGTCCAAAATATTTGTCAAACTTGTAATTTCCATCGAAACTAAAAACTAGAGCGGAATAGCACGATCCTAAGTTTATATCCCAGCGGTGCTGATTTGCACTCTTGAATTTTACTTCGACTTACGATACTGATCGTATTTTTTTGTGTAGGCGATCTTCCTTCACCTCCAAAGAGGTTTCTATCTCGTGTCCCTTGTTACAGGTACGGCCACTTCTCGGGCATCAACCGCAAGGTGCAGATGAAGTACCAGCCCCGCGGCCGCCCGCGCGGCTCCAGCTCCGACGACGGTAACGCGCCGCCGCCGCCCGGTAGCCGCATGCACTCTGTTACCCGCTCGGGACACGTACTCCATGCTTGACTCTAGTCTCTATGATCACAAAAAGTTTGATATAAAACTCATTTTACGGGTTAAACTCGCGCGTATTACGATTCCAAACATATGTTCTTGGAAACCCGACGTTTCGAGTTCTTTATAACGCTCGTGGTTACAGGCAGGGCAAGTCTTGACTCGTGACTAGTGTCAGCTCGTGATGACGGGTCGGACCTCTAAATAATATGTTTAGAGTCATACGATTCTGGCGTGTATACGTAGTCATACGACTATTCATATACACGCCAGTTTAATCCGTAAAATGTGAGGGTTTTCGCGCAAATAATAGACAAGTCTTCAGGTGGGAGACATTTTGTCGACCGGTTGCTGTTACCACCATACAGTTGTGTAAAACCCGCCAAGTGACTCTGACCTCTTTCGGTCAGGTCGCGTTCCGGGATCAGCACTGTACGAACCGGAGCCAGGGGGGACCATTGTTGCGGCAAGCGCCGGACCAGTGGACTCTTAGCGGCGGTATTGTGCGGGCAGAGCGGGTCAGCCCGCCGGTGCGGGGGCCCTTCCGTCCAGCGGACTGGCCAACTCGGACCCGCACAGCTCAATACCAATGCGAGACTCCACGCCTTGTCTCGTTGTTGCCGCAGCAGTGGTCTCCTTTTTCACGGCTTTCAGGGTGAGTGTGACAGGCTCAATATGGTATATTGTGCCTGTCGACCTCATATTTGGATCTCACTACCGCTTACCATCAGGTGGAGTGAGGTCATCTTGTTAGCCTTTTATAAAAAAAAAAAAAAAAACAAGAGACAAAAGTTTCTCTGAAGTTCTCTTTTGATCATATCTTATCTTATAAATTGTTTGTTCATTATTAATTTTTCTCGTGTGTGGGAATACTAACTACGATTTAACAACACTATTGTCTTATTTTGTGCTCGTCTAAATAGTAAAGATTTACTGCGTAACGCTGACGATCGGTTAATCAGAAGTCAATATTTTTTCCCAAAACTCATTCATTAGCACTTAATTGAATATTTAATGACTTTCAAACTTATTGAATTCCTACCTCGAAAATAAAGTTTTTGTCACACACAAAGTTAAATATTTTGTATAACCCCACCCACTTGCACAAGTTTTTGAATAATTTGCAATTAAAATCCCAAAATTCATTCATTCACCCACGTTTAAGAATACTGCATGGTGCGCGTGTTTCGAGTTTAATGCTAATTTAACTCGCTGCTTTTTTAATATGAATATTTTTTGAGAACTTATACAGTCACATGTAGATTGATTGCTTTTAGTGTAAATATTAAACACAAAACATTATTATTCATGTTAGAAAAGCTGCTTTAGTGTTATTATTATTAACACTTTTAGGCGTAGTTATTGTAGGTAGAATTTAAGGTACGTTAGAAGTACATAGTATAACAGTGGCGAAGGGTGAATATTTTCAGAAGGGAAGCCGGAGTATAAAAACTACTTACCAAAATAATGACCGATATACACTGATGTTAATGTACTATAGTTCAAATGTTATTATTTATAAATCTGCATTCCGAGTTTAAGCATTGCAAGCATAATATTATTGGTCATTAACACATATCAGTAAAACCTGTGCTACTCCAAACTGAACTTTATTCCCAACGAAGAAGTGAACATAAACAACAAAACATTTTATTTAACTTACCTGCGCCTGCCATCCACATATACTTGTCGAATTTGATGTATGGAAACGTTTAAAATCTTTTTTTGCGTTTATCAAATTCTATCTAATTATTTTTATTGTTTACAAAACTTACTTTTGAGAACGAAGTATCTTTCGATAACCATTTCTAACGAACGAACAACTACACGACGACAACACCACAACATACAATACAAATTCAACTCAATTCAGCAACACAACAAATAAAATTCGACAAAACAAAACAAGTTGTTTACAAACAATTCGCACTATCCGCCATATGTAAAACTATTTTTTTGTCTAACTCATTCCATCAAGGACAGGCAAAGGGATCTAGTCCCTACAGCCTAGCCTACAGTAAATTGGTAAATATTTCGGCTGGAGCCATGTCTTCTTTGATTTGTGTTCATAAGTAAGCTAATATTTTCAAGGCCAGAGCCACGATATAAAACTAAAAAGCCACGGATAATAATTAACCACCAGCCAGAAAAAAATTATGCGCTCACGGATTAACGTAATTCGGAACTAGGCTGTACGGGCTAGATAACTTTGCCTTTCACTGATGCGATAAATTAATTGTATTAAAAAACGTTTTTATATAGGAATCTACGTCACGAGTGTTCTTTCTCGCTTGCACATGTGGGTTTTCTAATTATCTATCTCTATCACAACCCGGTGGACATCGAGTTATTTCCTAGTACATTTGCGCGTGCTAAAACGAGACAAAGGATGACGTTAGTTCATAGAAATGAAAAGGACAGGAGATTTTTTTTTGTATGAAGAAGTAAGCCGGCTTTTATCGGCTTCTATTTGGCGTTATTTGCATTGCCTATGAAATTTTGTAGGCGTTTTGTAAATTTTAGGAATTTGAATGAAGTAAATGAATAATTTAACAAATAAAAATGTCGTTGGCCCATGGATTCGATTTTTCGAAGGGAAGCCGATGGGAATCGGGTTATATGGACTCTTCGCCACTGTAGTATAACGAAGGTTGCGTAAAATTACTGTTAATTTAGTATGTAGAGTAATAGAGCTTCATTATACTTTTGTAATTATCAATTTGCATTGTACAATGCTTATTGCAAGTTTTTATAACTCAACAACACACTGTTTTTCTGTAACCATACAGTTATAACTGACATAATTTAAAGTTGTATTAAAAATCACATCACATCCTTCTCGAATCACAAAAATTTCTTCTCATTCAGCACTTTTGCATAAACTTGATTGCATTAATTTTTCATGGAATACTTTTAACAGGTGCCGCCCAAATTGTTTTGCTGTTACGTGCAACATAGTCGCAGGTTTTATTAGCCTCTGCTGCATCAATGACAGATTATGTAAAGTGCTTTGTATCGATGACAATGTATAGTGCCACGTAGTGCTTAGTACCAGCTACAGCGCCCGCTTACCCAAGTTCTCTCACAGCCATGTCCTCGTGTGCAGTAGGGTGCGCGGGCGACCCGTCGCTCGTGCTCATCCTCAAGTGGGGCGGCGAGCTGACGCCGGCCGGACGCATCCAGGCCGAGGAGCTGGGACGCATGTTCCGGTGCATGTACCCTGGCGGACAGGGACGGCATATACCAGGTAGGTACTTTGTCTAAATGGAACGTCACTTATTCTATGTTTTTGACGTCTACTTTAATCCAGACTAAATTGAAGTCCTCGCACAGAACAAAGCTTAGACATCATTGTGCGTGAACATAATTTGAATGTTTTTTATGTGGACATTAAATTAACTTGTATTTTCTTGTACTAACTCATTAGGGGTGAGAGCCAACCGCTTCCCCGCAAGTCCGGTGATGATGACGAGGCTACTCCTCTAGCCATCATCGAATGTTAGTTAGAAAAAAAAAACGAAAGAAAATCTTGTATCTCTCTATCTCTGTACATTTACTATTTTGTCGTAGCTTTTAAATATCTGTACAAAATCAAAGTGACCTTTCCAACGTTCAGGCGAAGGCGGCACGCAAGGCCTAGGCCTCCTCCGCCTCCACTCGACCTTCCGCCACGACCTGAAGATCTACGCGTCGGACGAGGGCCGCGTGCAGATGACGGCGGCGGCGTTCGCCAAGGGGCTGCTGGCGCTGGAGGGCGAGCTGACTCCCATCCTCGTGCAGATGGTCAAGTCCGCCAACACTAACGGGCTGCTGGATAACGACTGCGACTCGTCTAAGGTGCAGAATATGTGAGTAAACAATCCGATGCGCCTCGTGTTATCAGCGTGCAGCGTACTTACTGTGTAAAGTGCATGTACGCAGCATTAGTGTCAGTTGTACGTTCCAGCAACGCGCATTTTAAAGTAGAACAGCCTAAGGGTTGATCAAATTATATTTATTTTCTATTACCGCGGACACGTTATTAGGCATTTAGGCCGTGCCCACTAACGGTTTTGGCGTGATGTTGTTAGCCTTGTTGAGCTCTACTTGAATATCAAAGTTCGCTGCCGCATAGGCGTACTCCTCTTTTTCTTACACTGTGAGTTTACATAAACAGTGTTTTAATTTTAATAAAGTGTTATAGATAAATTTAAATAAAACTAATTATATAGATACTGATTAAAACGAATTATTAATCTGATATTGAGCTAGCCAGATCAAACAAACTACGGATTGCAATTAAAATATTACGGAATGTTACGATGACTTGAGTTTAAACAACAACGCATTCATCCATAGACAAATAGTATGGATGCGTTCCTATTTAGGGCTGCGTTCGTATTTCGAACAGATACAACTCAGGAATACCTATTAATAAGTATATTTTTACTCTTGCAGGGCAAAAGCTCGGCTCCACGAAGCGATGCAGGTGGACCGCGAGTTCACGGAGGAGGACCGCGCGCGCATCAACCCGTGCGCGTCGCTGAGCATCGCGGCCGCCACGGAGTTCGTCAAGAACCCGGTGCGCTGCTGCGCGCACGTGCACACGCTCATACAGAGCCTCGTGCGCATCGTGCTGCTCAAGAAGGACGACCCTAAGACCAAAGGTGACCCATATACTACCACTAGTATCTGTATTTACTGAATCAACTGTTTTTTAAAAACACTCGCTCGCGACCACGATTGGTGTAACCCAGTCGAAACGTCGGGCAGTAAGTAGCTATGTAATTTGCTACTCCTAATAACGCGTGTAGACCCATAAAGACAAATATTTAGTGTCAACTGTTTTTTTTTCCAAACTGACTTGCAATGATAGCTTGGAGTACCCTCGGTTTCATAACCGGACTTGCGCGGGAGCACTGGAAGGGGAACTGGGGGAGGAACTTTTGTTTATTTGTATTTTTGTGGTACTATGACTATTTTTTATGTGCCGCTGAACTAGACACACATGGACCCCTAGTGCTGTACCCTTACATGTTGTTTCCTGCATAGACCCTTAAAATGTTACTTACTCAGGTTTTAAATGGATATCGTCTTTAAGTGACCTCTATTTGTTGCGCTTGGCACTTGATTGATGGACGTTGCCTTGCCACTATCCTTTATCTTTATATTATATTGTTATCTTCTTTCATGACAGTCCACACAGTCATCCATAACTGAACTCAAATCCACAGACACGATCCTCTACCACGGCGAGACGTGGGAACTCATGGGCCGGCGCTGGGGCAAGATCGAGAAGGACTTCTGCACCAAGAACAAGACGTACGACATCTCCAAGATCCCGGACATCTACGACTGCATCAAGTACGACCTGCAGCACAACCAGCACACGCTGCAGTTCGACCAGGCCGAGGAGCTGTATATGTATGCTAAGTACTTGGCGGATATTGTTATACCGCAGGTGGGACTCTTTCTGGTTATTTTTAAATGGATGGTTAATAAATGAACTTTTTGTAACTGAGCAGGATTTTGTACTTAGTTTTTATTGGTATTTAATTACCAACACCGTTGTCGTTTTCATTTTTTTATAATATTTCATTATAATATATCGAGATACTTAACGAAAATATCTCCTAACTATATCGAGAAGTATAGGTAGGCAAAATCTAAATGCAAGTTTGGACGACTAAAATATTAGGTTTTTGATGTTGCATTCGATTCCTCATTTTTGTTTAGGAATACGGGTTAACGATGCAAGAGAAGCTGACGATAGGCCAGGGCATCTGTACGCCGCTGCTCAAGAAGATACGCGCGGACCTGCAGAGGAACATTGAGGAGTCGGGGGAGGAAACCGTTAATAGATTGAACCCAAGGTAAATACACGTTATACTGACAAGCTCTTAGTAGATTAGATAGTTTCTCTAATTTACAAACTATCAGCTAGTTATAAAATAAACAGAGCCATCACAAAAAAGTATTATAATTTCCTAGCCCTAGGTCTTCTAGAAGACGCGTTGAATTTTTTTTTCAATTTTAGTTTTTAACGGCACTGCTGGGATTTTCAGAAATACTTTAGTTTACAAATGTGTAAAGAGGTACTCGTCATAATATGATTTTGTTGTTTGTCCCGTCTCAGGTACAGTCACGGCGTGTCGAGCCCGGGGCGGCACGTGCGCACGCGCCTGTACTTCACCAGCGAGAGCCACGTGCACTCGCTGCTTACTGTGCTGCGCTTCGGGGGACTGCTCGACGTGAGTATACTCATAGACAACACCTATCATCTAACTAAAGGATTAATAGAAAGGAACACACAATTGTATTAAATAGCAAACAGGTACCTATTCTTGTTCGAGTACAGCCTTTCGTTTAAGATAAGTGCCCGAGTCGGACACGCGCAGGAAAGGTCCCGTGCTAATATTTTAAAAAGTACGTTTTTATGTTAGGTTCCCTTAAATATATTTTTTATTTTATTTTTAGTATTTGTTGTTATAGCAGCAACATAAATAAATAATTTGTGAAAATCTTAACTGTCTATCTATAGCGGTTTTTGAGACACAGCCTGCAGTGTAGGACCCTATTACTCATCGAGTCCAGCGAAATCCCTTAGGGTCCCGTTTTTACACTGTGGGTGCCCTAAAAAGGAGTGTTATAAATGTATGCTTCCTTGGACATGAAGTTCTTCATAATAAAATGATAAAATTGCCACATATATGGCGACACACTCTGTTGGCGCCACCTACAGCTGTTAGCAACGTTGGCAGGTGGTGAAGGACGAGCAGTGGCGGCGCGCGATGGAGTACGTGTCGATGGTGTCGGAGCTCAACTACATGTCGCAGATCGTCGTCATGCTCTACGAGGACCCCACCAAGGACCCCTGCTCCGAGGAGAGGTACGTAGAATATGAGTGGTCTCCGTAATCGTCACTCGATACGTCGCGATGCAGCAAAGTATATATATGTCGTACTGCTGTTGAGCGTTTGCGGTACCGATCCTGCACAGTTGTAGCACCGTACTTTTTTATGCATACAAACAACTGTCCATGCCTGCACGACAAAAGCATTGCTTTCACACTGTAGACAACAATCCAACAAAAAACTTTCAAATTGAAAGAGCCTTAAGATAAATGATAAATCTTCATATATACTTGATATATAAGACTTATTATTAATCTTATTTTTTATTACGGTATAAATTTAAAGCGCCCTAAGCTTCAACGAAAAACATGCTATTATCATCACTTTTCATTGTGATTGTATGAATGTTCTATATATCGTCATATATTATGTTGTTGTAGGTTCCACGTGGAGCTGCACTTCAGCCCGGGCGTGAACTGCTGCGTGCAGAAGAACCTGCCGCCCGGGCCCGGCTTCCGGCCGCACAGCCGCAACCACTCCACCACCAACAACTCGGTAACACTCTCACTATCGACCTTACTATGACATCGAACTGAATAGAGATCACTGAATTTGATAAAGATCACAGGAGTCATGTCACTCTTCCCATTTCATATGAGGTCGGAAGGGGAAGGGAGACATGACTGCTGCAAAAATTGTTTGCTCCTAAAACCATAGTCTCCAAGTATTATTTACTTAACCTACTACAGTAAAACTCAATTTCACCGAGGAGGGGCAAAACTTTAGTAATGTATTTGTGACGAGTGACCCTTTCCAAAATTCCGACTATGAGCGATACTGCCTGTGATTACAATGCATCTATTCAGTCATACATAACATGTAAGTCTCAATTCGTAAGACAATTAGGTTTCAATTTCTATCGATAGTAAATGTATTTTCTATCGATGTAATCTTTCATTGTCGTTCTTTTCTGTCAGAGTTCATCAGATGAGGTGAAATGCATAGAGGAAGAAAGCGAAGATGACCAAATGGCCAGTCAAGAGACTTTACAACCGGTAAGACATTATTTTAGACGCCACGACTGTATTTGATGTAAAACTTAACGGACTCTTATTTAACTATTTGATATTCAAGGATAACCCTGATGAGCTGGACTGCACGTTTTCCCCAAAGAAGGTCTCCAAATCAAAAATCAGGCCGTCGGATCCCATACCAATCTGGTAAGCTACATTCCACTAATGAAGTCTTACTGTATGTATCTTATTATTATCAATCTATTTCATGTTGGAATATGACGTCACAGTCTAACATCCATTATGTACGAACAGAGCAGGTGATGAGAGGCGGGCGCAAAATAGTTAACTCAATTTGACGGTCGGGGTGTCGCAAAGGGGGCGCGCCGAGACTTAGAAAATTTTCGACTCGTTTTTGTATGGAGACTGGACTTAGAAAATTTTCGATTAATTTTTATATGGGCCAGCGACTTAGAAAATTTTCAACTCGTTTTTGTATGGAAGCTGGACTTAGAAAATTTTGCCATATTTTTTCAGCGAGTGTAGCAAAGGGGGTCCGAGACTTAGAAAATTTTCGATCGATTTTTATATGAGCCAGCGACTTAGAAAATTTTCAACTCGTTTTTGTATGGAGGCTGGACTTAGAAAATTTTGCCATATTTTTTCAGCGAGTGTAGCAAAGGGGGTCCGAGACTTAGAAAATTTTCAACTTGTTTTTGTATGGAGGCTGGACTTAGAAAAATTTCGATCGATTTTTATATTGGTCAGCGACTTCAAAATTTTTTGTACAAAAACATGGTACCATGGAGCTGTTCTGGTGAGGATTTGGAGGAAGCCCATAGGAACTCTGATACCTGTGGTCGAATTGAGCTGAAATTTGGTTTGTCTTAGTGACTTCGGTAACAATACTAAAATATGCCCAAAGGAACTCCCATTTCAGCTCAATTGGACCACAGGTATCCGAGTTCCTATGGGCTTCCTCCAAATCCTCACCAGGTCAGCTAAATGATACCATAATTTTGTATTGTTACCAAAGACACTAAGACGTACCAAAATTCAGCTCACAACGACCACAGGTATCGGAGTTCCTATGGGCATCCTCCAAATCCTCATCAGATCAGCTCCACGATACCATAATTTTGTATTGTTACCAAAGACACTAAGACATACCAAATTTCAGCTCAATTCGACCAAAGGTATCCGAGTTCCTATGAGCATCCTGCAAATCCTCATCAGATCAGCTCCACGATACCATAATTTTGTATTGTTACCAAAGACACTAAGACATACCAAATTTCAGCTCAATTCGACCAAAGGTATCCGAGTTCCTATGAGCATCCTGCAAATCCTCATCAGATCAGCTCCACGATACCATAATTTTGTATTGTTACCAAAGACACTAAGACATACCAAATTTCAGCTCAATTCGACCAAAGGTATCCGAGTTCCTATGAGCATCCTGCAAATCCTCATCAGATCAGCTCCACGATACCATAATTTTGTATTGTTACCAAAGACACTAAGACATACCAAATTTCAGCTCAATTCGACCAAAGGTATCCGAGTTCCTATGAGCATCCTGCAAATCCTCATCAGATCAGCTCCACGATACCATAATTTTGTATTGTTACCAAAGACACTAAGACATACCAAATTTCAGCTCAATTCGACCAAAGGTATCCGAGTTCCTATGAGCATCCTGCAAATCCTCGTCAGATCAGCTCCACAATACCATAATTTTGTATTGTTACCAAAGTCACTAAGACATACCAAATTTCAGCTCAATCCGACCACTGGTATCCGAGTTCCTATGGGCATCCTCCAAATCCTCACCAGATCAGCTCCATGATACCATATTTTAGTATTGTTACCGAAGTCACTAAGACAAACCAAATTTCAGCTCAATTCGACCACAGGTATCAGAGTTCCTATGGGCTTCCTCCAAATCCTCACCAGAACAGCTCCATGGTACCATGTTTTTGTACAAGAAATTTTGAAGTCGCTGACCAATATAAAAATCGATCGAAATTCAAGTCCAGCCTCCATACAAAAACAAGTTGAAAATTTTCTAAGTCTCGGACCCCCTTTGCTACACTCGCTGAAAAAATATGGCAAAATTTTCTAAGTCCAGCTTCCATACAAACCGAGTTGAAAATTTTTTAAGTCGCTGGCCCATATAAAAATTAATCGAAAATTTTCTAAGTCCAGTCTCCATACAAAAACGAGTCGAAAATTTTCTAAGTCTCGGCGCGCCCCCTTTGCGACACCCCGACCCAATTGGACATTAAACATTTAACAGTCGAATTACAAATGTACTGAGAACTTTGAAATACATAAATATAATTTGGCCAATTTTGATTTTATGACAAAATTAATTTCACTAGCTGTGCCAGCGACTTCGTCCGCGTTTCCCCCCGTTTTTTACACATTTTCCATTGTATCTTTGCTCCTATTAGTCGCAGCGTGATATTATATAGCCTAAAGCCTTCCTCGATAAATGGTCTATACAACGCAAAAAGATTTTTTCAAATCGAACCAGTAGTTCCTGAGATTAGCGCGTTCAAACAAACAAACAAACAACCAAACAAACTCTTCAGCTTTATAATATTAGTATAGATTAGTATGTATTTCTAAGCTTATAATACTTTTCCAGCAACCTGCACTACACAGTGAGCGGGCACGAGGCGTCGACGCTGGCGGCGCGGCTCACGGCCGAGCTGCGCGCGCGCACGCACGCGCCCGGCGACGCGCACCTGCACGCGCAGGTACACGAGCCTCTCCGAGTGCCCCGGGACTCATAGGGCTCCCTTACACTAAATACAAAGGCCCTAGTACAACCAGAAATTTTGGCGGTAGTACACTTTTCAAACAGATTTCTTTAAACGCCATTAGCCCCGCCCACTGGCCAATAGAAGAGCACTTAAAGAAAATCTGTCATAATCCAAGCAAAATCGTTCCAATAGTAGGAGGGCTAGCAAGAATTTTTTGGTAGGTATTTGAGGCAAGCTGAAAACTTATCCTGTACCACTCCTATTATATCCCAGTACGAAACTGCAGACCTGGCTGGTGAGTAGCGGGGCTAAAGCAAACCCCCAAAAATATTTTTCATATTTTTATTTATAACTAAAAAATAAGACTCACTAAGACAAATTATTTCGATGGAACTTCTACCTGTCAGGTGAACTGACAAATTATATTTTTTTGGACTATAAAATATATTTTTAAATAAAAAAAATTGAGGGTTTGGTTTAGCCCCGGTACTCAGCCAGGTCTGCGGGTTTGTGTTGGGATATAATAGGAGAGGTACAGGACAAGTTTTCAGCATGCCTCAAATATCTACCAAAAAATAATCGCCAGCTCCTTGACCACAATTGGGCGGGGCTTGCTCTGACAGACGCGAAATTGCCAAGCGATTTTCACCTTATAGGTGGTCGACCGCCAGCGTTGCCGATAGTACCTGCCCGATTATCAAATGATACCCAATATTGTAATTAACCAAAAAAAAGTGTTCTGTCATGGTCCCCATTATTCTAAGACGGGCCTGGCAGGTAACATTATGATATTATGTATAACTGTAATTTCTCAGTATACCTATGTAGACTGATACCCCTTAACTTTCATTAAAAACGTAAAACCATCAGTAGAGAGAGGATTAGAATATCATTCGAGGCTAGTTTGGTCAAAAATTTCATGATCGCATTTTTTTAAATTTTATTTGACGACGGAGCACTTACGTAACATAATGTCAAATAAAAAATGAGCAAAGTAAATTTAATTAAGCGTTTGCCTAACTTAACTTGTTCAGTGCAAGTTAACGCTGTTACTTGTCCATATAATGCATTTTGCACGTTACTTAACAGGTTTACCTAAGCAATCTTTTCCGAAGTTTGTCACACAATGGTACTCTTTCCGTTGTTTTCAATCAATCGAAGATATAAAAAAAAACTTGTCATGATTGTTTGTAGAGCGAAGAGAAAGAGCCAAAAGAGTCGGAGGAGCCTCAGCCGCGCGCGCGCAGCTACGACCAGCACAAGCAGACGCACGACAACGGTAAGTGCCGCCGCCCGCCCCGCGCCGCGTGTGCCACTAACCGACCAGCCAGCGACCGATGCATCGGAGCGTTCTAACTAGTACAAATGATTTAACCCTCTACACAGTTTTAGGGGTGAGAGCCATCCATAATCAGCCCATATACGTCCCCACTGCTGGGGCACGGGCCTACCCTAAATAAAAGCGATAAGGCCGCGAGTCAACCACGCTGGCCAAGTGCGGGTTGGTTAACTGCACAACCTCAGAATTTCTTCTTAGGTGTGCAGGTTTCCTCACGATGTTTTCCTTGATGATGTAGGCCATTGACGCTTTGAGAGCTCCTCCGCTCCCCCGCAGGTCTGGTGATGTTGACGAGGCTACTCCAAGCCACTATAGTAAGTCAGTCGACACGGTAACGGCAACCATATTGCCACCATAATATAAACCTTGTTCTCTCAAGATAAAGTCTAAATGCAAGGAAAATTCGAAGTATACTGTTTAAAGGGTTAAAGAACACCAGTTTAATTTTATGTGGGCAGACAAGGTGTTCAAGAGTATCTAGATTGGTCAAATATGTTAACTATCAGTTGCCATTGTTAGGTTAGCTGCCAGTTTTCATATAAATTCTTTCGAATAGTTCATATTCACCTAAATGACATTGTAGCATAACCAAAAGTACTATAGCGTTTTTCCATGTAATAAGATGCATGAGTTTCCGAGCTTTGACTTGACCAACCTATTTGAAAGTGTTAATGAACACTGACAGCTCACAGATTACATAATAATTTCAACTGATAACAATGATGCTTTTGCCGCTTTGGATGCTACGTAAAATTGAATGTCTTGTCAGCCAGCATAAAATTGAACTTGTGTTCTTCATATGATTTTGACTACTTAGAATGTTTTAACAGATTGTATCTGTCGCTGACTGTTCCACTCGAGTGAACACCATCCTCGTATGCGAAGCATAGTGTACATACGGTTTGTCCGACTCCCAATAACACTCATTGATCGAAAATTTAAATGGAAGATTTCTGATTTAAAATATTTAGTTTCTCACAAGAATTTACGATTTAAGACATTTACAATAACTTACTAAAGTAATTGAGAGTTCATATTCGACCAAATTTCAAAATTATAACTCCTTACAATTAAGTGCGGAATTGAAATAAGTTCCATCTTAATGAATTTTATGCACTATTACTTCGCTGCCCTAACGATTAGGACATTGATGGATTAGTGCGTAATATGTAGAATAAAATATATGTCCTTTTAATATTTTTATCGTTCCCTGTTTTTTAAGTATGTTTATTGAATAATAACATCGGTCTCGATTATAAATATTATTCTATATAATTATCAATATATTTATATGTATTTGTTATAATATAACCTTGATAGAATCTTTTTCAGAAGTCGTTGAAAGGAGGAACGATTTATTTATTTTAGATGAAAATATCGAAGTCAGTAGCTATTTCTCATATTCCTGTTTTATAGAATGTTCTGGAGTGCTTTTATGTAGTTAGAGTTTGTATTATTTGAATCATAAAAACATTGTAGATTTACATCTGCCTGACTTTTGCTTTTTTAATAATGCTAATGTGGTTAAATATGGCGAAGAACAAAATTGTACAGTCTAGTATTGGCAGATTTTTGAAATTATATAGTGTCCTTTTGAAGGGATGCTTTATTGGGGAAATTCCATTATTAGTAACATCATTTTGGTGCTCGTAGACCGTATTTAGCCACAAGCAATCCGTTTAAAGGGCGTTGTTATGTTGCCATCGTTATTTGAACCCTACGTACTTACCATAAGGTTCAAAAGCAATGAAACATTACAACAAGTTTGAAGCCAAGTAAATGGTTGATACCGTGTGCTGTCGCTGTGACCGCGCAGAGGCGGCGGGCGACCGCAGCCTGCAGGACACGCCTTCCCAAGGTCAGTCTCGGCTCGAGGTCAAGGTCCCCGGGACACGCTGTGCTCGTCGATACTTTCGGTGATGGCTGTTTCCCAGTTAAGCTGGCTCTTTATTTGTCAACTTATTTTATGTTTAGATTTATAGTCGACCTCAAACTCATTTAAATTTTTTGATGTATTAGAGGGGTGGGGTATCTAAAGTGATGTTGTTAGAAATTTTTTTTTTTTTTTTTTTTTATAAAAGGCTAACAAGATGACCTCACTCCACCTGATGGTAAGCGGAAGTGAGATCCAAATATGAGGTCGACAGGCACAATAGATCGTATTGAGCCTGTCGCACTCACCCTGAAGGCCTGCTTAAATGCCGTTTCACGCCCCGCCTGAAGAGCCCGGGATCATAGGAGGGAGGGAAAACATGAGCTGGAAGGGCATTCCATGCCTTAATGGAACGGGGCAGAAATGAGGAGCTAAACCTCTTAAAAATTAAGAAATAAAAAATAAAAAATAAAAAATAAAAAGAAATTGCATAGATTTGAGTATAGTATAAGGTGATCATTAAAAGTACGTGTTTTCGCTGTAGATAATATAATTTCATCGTTAACTTTCTATTCCTAAGTGTAAATTCCTTAAAAAAATGCCAAATTTAAATTAAAAATGTTTTAAGTAAATAATTATAATAGATTTGCATCAGTAATCTGGATCAACGGACGCGCCGCTTGTGAGGTAAGAGCTGTGGTGGCATGACTAGTTTGCATTAACGCTACTTTTAAACGGCCTATCGCAATGCCACTGGCAGATCCATCGTATCATCCAAATCTTCTACGAACTACTTTTAATCGGATCGGTTTAAAAACTATTTCTGTATTTAATGAAACTGTGTCTTGTCTGTATTCTTTGACTTGTGTTCCTTTGGAGTTTGTAGAAGTGTGTGGCGGCGGCGAGTCGTCGGCGGGTGAGCTCACTCTGGCCGGCGGTATTGTGTCGTCTCCTGCGGCTGTGCCGCGCTGTGTGTGGCTGCGTTTGACTGTCGTTTGGCTCGTGCATGCTAGCTAACACCGGCACTAATCCAGTGTTCGACGACAATCGTCTAGCTCAAAGGTGCTGCGCGCGGGCGGCCGGGCGCCTCGTAGTCCTGCGGCCACACGCGTGTGCCCGCAGGGGTACGCGGCGCCGCGCGCCCGCGCCGCCGAACAGCCGTCAAACTGCCGCGCTCTGGGTACGGGTCATCCGGGTAGTCTATCGATCTCCTTCCTCACCACGGGCACGCTTGCATTATATATACACACTTATCTATCTATCTATTCATTATATATGTATCGTATGATATTTATTAATATATATTTCTGTTCCCCCCTCCTATCACCTCTGTCGGGTCCCTATCGCGTAATGTCGGTCGCGCGCGGTCAGACCCGCTGTCCCCCCCGCTGCTGACGCTGTCGCCGGCGCCGCGCGTGGACGTGGCCGGCGTGGAGTCCGCCACCAACGAGCTCCCGCTGTCCGCGCTCACGTTCGGCGCGGCGGGGGCGCGGGCGGGCGCGGGGGGCGCGTGGCTGAGCGAGTGGCGCGGCGCAGGGCGGCGGCAGCGGCACAGCATCGCCGGCCAGATGAGCTACCTCAAGATGCTGGGGCTGGGCGCGCGCGGCAAGCTGTCCGGCGCCGCGGGGCTCTTCAGCACCGCCGTCATCTCCGGCTCCAGCTCCGCGCCCAACCTGCGAGTCTGCATACCGGCGCCCAACACATCCAACAGTAAGTCTTATTCCTTTTTCTTCGTTATTTTCCAAACAAAATATTGTCGGTTTTGGGCCTAATCTTTTACGAAGACGTTCTCTAACAGTCTTTGATCTATCTCTGAATGGTGTGTGTTCCAGTCGCGGCCCTGGAGGGCTTCGGCGGCGTGCCGGCGATCCGTCCGCTGGAGACGCTGCACAACGCGCTGTCGCTGCGGCAGCTGGACGCGTTCCTGGAGCGCGTGACCGCCGCGCCCGTGCTGCTGCCGCCGCAGCCCAAGCGCGTCTCGCCCGCCAACAGTGAGTGTGTCGCCGGTCGGAAACCTTGCGCGTGTCGCTGCGGCCAGACCGAGATAAGAACTGTTGCTCTGGCAGCTGGCGCTGAAAACGGGGTCAGGATTAAGATCGGAACCGCTACGTAACTGTACGGATCCAGCCTCTTCTATCAAATCCTATAGTGCTCGCTCGGTAACTGTCAATCACCTAAATCAAGAAAGAGTCATACTTAGTTTCCGAAGTCGAATCTTATGTTGACGCGTTGTAAGCGTTTGAAGTAGCGAACGCTGCGGAACTATCCGGATTCCGGGACCACTAATGAACCAAAGCCTTTTATATGACCAGAACCGTTCTTAAAACCAAGGTGGGCACCGCGAAGTGTAAATAAAAATGAAATGACTAATAAAACATGTAACATGTTGCAGGCGTGGGTTGGAGCGGCCCGTCGTCGCTGATGTCGTCGTCGGGCGAGCTGCCGAGCGCGCTGTCCTCGGCGGGGCCCTCCTCGCCCAACTCCACCTGCGCCTCGGCCGACCCCACCAAGCCCGCCGACAGGTACTGACCCCACAGCGGAGTGACCCGCCAGCCGCGAATCTACGATGTTTCAGAACACGAACCCTAACACCCTGTTTAGATGGCGCGATTTTACTCGCGCGATTGTGAGATACTTACTAGCAAGTCGTGAGACTGTATGTGGATGAATATAATGAACCTCTAGTCCCTCACCATCGCGCGATTCCAATACGCGCGAGTAATACGCGCAATCTGGACAGTGTCTAAAACTGTGACCCGCCCATGTAGACACGATTGCGAATGGATCTCCTGAATACTGAGACTTAACGTGTTTAAAATCCTACTTACACTATTTTAAGCCAAGAAAAATAAGGTTAATGATCATAAAAGGTTAAAATGGGATCTAATATTTGGGAGATTCATTTATTTTAGTAACAATTGCAAATTTTCTGGGCCATAGAATAGATAAATAAGAATTTTCAAACTAATACGATTTTATTCAAAGATTATGATATTTTTTTGTCTCATCATTAGTGTTGTACACAATGTTCACTGTATGTGTTCATACAACAACGATGTTGGCTTCATTTGGGTTTCTTATGTTTGTTTTTTTATATTAATCCTCTGGCACTAAAGGGAAACTCAGCTATCGTACTTTTCCTATCATTTTATTATGATGAAACCTGCTCATTTATATTTTTATAGTCTAATCAATACTTATGGTCCAAGATCCCAGAGCTGCCAGACATCACTTATTTTAGTGGTGGGGTGTACTATCATCATATGACTAGTTGCTACCTTGACCAGACGGCCATTTTTCAGATATCAACCAATCAAGGTACATAGAAACACTGCTCACCTCACTTAAATTATGATGGCTGATTTTAACATATATTTCACACAATATCATTAAAAATCAGGATTCATTACTCCCAGACACTTGCGGTCGGCGGTTTTACCTTACAGACGCTTTAAAGCTATGAAAAAATTTATTTAGTTTACTTATTTTCTGATGCTTGATTTTTATATATGTTATTCAAACAACTGAAAAGTGCTCATCTGACCGCAATAATTATAAAATTGTACCTTACAAACTATTTTATTAGAAAAACTTAACTAAATTCAATAAAAAAAAAAATTGTAAAACAGTTGGGTCTGGTGAATGTTTGGCCCCTTGGATCGGTCTGTCCGTTTGCAAAACGTTTTAAAATAGTTGTTTGAATAACATATATAAAAATCAAGCATCAGAAAATAAATAAACTTAATAAATTTTTTCATAGCTTTAAAGCGTCTGTAAGGTAAAACCGCCGACCGCATGTGTCTGGGAGTAATGAAACCTGATTTTTAATGATATTGTGTGAAATATATGTTAATATCAGCCATCAGAATTTAAGTGAGGTGAGCAGTGTTTCTATGTACCTTGATTGGTTGATATCTGAAAAATGGCTGTCTGGTCAAGGTAGCAACTAGTCATATGATGATAGTACACCTCACCACTACTCAATCGTATATATTTTGTCCATTAGAAAATAAGTGATGTCTGGCAGCTCTGGTAGTCCAGTCAAAATAGACATTTAACCTAGGAAAAATTCGCATAGAGCTGAAAATTGGCATGAATGTTGGGAACACTATTACAAATAATCTGTCAAAAGTCCCCATCGATCCCACGTCTGCAAAAAAAAATAATCAAGGTCAAATGTCACAAATATCAGTTTTATGCACTTTTGAGCGAAACGGTAAGTTTAATCATAAAAGTATGTATGACAAAATTACTTATCACGTAATTATCTATAAAAAATGTCTGAACACTTTGTTCCTAAGATTAACCATTTCAGAGATATAGCGATGCACAAAGTTGAAAAAGTTGTATTTTCAAACGCTTCCAGGCCCCCATGCGATTGTGCTAGACAGTTAAAATTTTACCGAATGATGTATCTCAGTTGCCTCTATAACATCTAATACTAGAAACAACATGAAACCAACGTGTAAAGTGGGGTCTCATACAAAACCTATGTTTTTTTTTCTCACACTTGGGCGGTTTTTAACCCTAGTGAACCTATTCCAGGTCATATATCGATCAAAAATGATATCAACAGATGAATGCATATTATGTAAAATATGAATGTTCTAATGATTAAAACCACGATATCTCGCGAATGGTGAGTCGGAAAAGAAAAAGTGACTGGACCATTTTTGTAGAAAATTGTATGATCTACAACTTTTGTTTGACCTATTTTTACGATAATACTTACTGTTTTCGAAAAAAATGGAAAAATCCTTAATTTTATACTTTTGACCTTGAATAATTTTTTTTGCAGAAGTAGGATTGATGGGGATTTTTGATATTTCGTTTATTATGATGTATTTAACGTCTCTGGCAATTTTCAGCTCTATGCGAATTTTGTCTAAGTTAGCACTTATTTTTGTCTATTTTGACTGGACTATGGGATCTTCCTCTATTACTGATGTTGAACTCAGACGGGGACATGCATGGGAAGAAATACTTTCTCCGATGAGTTTTTCCGATATTTCTTCTTACATTTTCATAGTCTTTGCATCGTTTTCCGCTTGTTTCCGTGTGGGTTTCAATGTGTGTTTAACTATGACAAGCAGGTTGGTTTCTGACACATCAAAAAAGGTTGTATGCAGATGGCAAGTATGTGTTACAATATTGGTACTGGAATTATTCCGATAATAATAAAGAAAAATTATAGTAGTGATTGACCCTGGCTGGCGGTTCCAAGAGTCGTGGGTTCGATTCCCACTCAGGACAAATGTTTGTGTGATGAACATCGGTGTTTGTTCCGTGTATGTATTTATAAATAATATCTATGTATGTATGTATATCAGCTTGTGACCCCCACAGTACAAGCTCTGCTTAGTTTGAGGTCAGGTGACCGTGTGTGAAAATGTGCCAGATATTTAAAATTTATTTAATTTAATTATTTCTCAATAGGCTGTACATATATTATAGTGCCATTATTTTAACATGACTTGCCTAGATCTAAGAATGATTGCTTCCATACTGGCGTTGTAAGAGTGTCATGTCATCTATTATTGCTAAAAATGTGCTTTACTTGTTTTTTCCAAAAATTGTTTTGGTGTTTCATTTTGTCATCAAACATGAACTACTCGTATTTCATCTTTTCCTTTCACACAAGTGTAGTATGAAATTTATAGGAACAGATTTGCGATTCTTCAAGTAGATAGTGAAAGTCTCCCTACCTCTTGTTGTTTTTAATATGTACTTCTATGAAATCTGTAATTTTTCTATTGTTTTCATCTAAGTTTAAGTATTAAATTTAAGTAGAGTGCAGTGAAATGGTAGATTTTATTTAGCTTCTTCAGTAAAGTGAAGCCTTTTTTCACTTCGGAATAAAATTAGTAAGACTAGTCCAGCCACTAGTCAGACTGTGCTAACTGTAAACTTACTAATTTAATATTAGGGCATTGTCATAAGCATTTTCCCCTGCTATTATGTAGGTATCACTTTAGATCCTGCACGTGAAATTAGTATTATGTAGACAGACGAGTCAAGACTCATTTTAGTTTATTAGACAAATGAATCTGAAAACTAGGGTTCAGTAGACAGTTGATAGGTAATCATGATATAATCCATTTTAGTTACAAAGCACTTGTGTGAAAGTAGCGTACCACGGGTAGTGAATAGCTGTATTGGAGCAAGCGGGCAGCGGACACTGGTAAGGCTGCCTGTCCACAGAGCGGAGCGAGGCTGCGGAGCGGATAAACGGATGAATAATAAAAACCTTTAAACGTTATTCTTTTTTAAGTGTAATCGTAAATCGTATTTTTTTTTAAATGAGGCAGTTTAAATCCTTTAGCGAACAAAGGGCTATACCTATATGGCCACTAAAATTTGAACATTTATCACTTTACATAAGGTCCAAAATCAATGATAAAACTTATCATGCTGCATCTGATAAAGGGCTAAGATGATGTACATTTTTGGGATGGAGGATATCACCTTATTACGATATGTAAAAAAAGAGCTTAGAGTTATGTGCCTGCAATATCAGTTAAATTGCAATTATGGCACAAAACGCCACATTTCCCGTGTCCCGCGTCCGCAGCGCCGCCCCTCGGGCAGGCAGGCTAACGGTCCGGTTGGTTGCAGCGGCGCGTGGAGTAGGCCCGCGGGGAAGCTCCCCCAGTGGGACGGCGAGCCGGCGCTCGACGCGCTGCGCCCGCTGCTGCCGCGCGCCGCACACGCAGGTACCGCGACACCACACCACTTGTGTCCAGCCAGCCAACAAAGTGCTCTACCTATTTTGACAAATGTTTCTGCGAGATGTCACGATCGCTCAGGTTGACTTTTCCAACAGAGTCAACACATGCACGACCTTGTTGTTTCATGACGTCGAATGAATCTCAACCGTAGGTGGTAGACCACATTTTTGGCTGACTGTACATAGGGACAGTGTTTCCATACAAATGGCATGATTGACGCGTTTCTGTTTGGGGTGAAAGCCATCCGTACCCCCGCAAGCTCGGTGATGATGATGAGGCTACTCCGAGCCATCATCGTAGTAAGTTAGTAGAAATAAACGCGTTTCTACGTTATTACTGATTTCGAACCTTATAGGTGTATTGATAACTTGCTGGTTTCAGCAACACCACACTTATTTAGCATGTTACTTCACACTTTTACACACGATTATTTCAAAGCGTACCGCCTATCCGTAACGACTATGTGATCGGCTATATATTATAATGTGAAAATGTAGAATAGAATTTTTAATTTATTGACACTAAAAAACACAAAAGTAACTGAAACTACAGACATATTACCCACATAGGCATCAAGTTATTTCTGATCGGATACATATTATTGCCTATCAATCATGCCATTTGAATCCGAAATGTCTGATTCTATTTGACACGGGCTACTCAGCATTTTGTAAATAAGTGTCTACACTTTCGATGTCCAAATGTTCATTGAGCATGCAGTATTTGCACGTTCTGTATATTTGGCATGATGCAGAATAAACATGTGGCTAAGCTTCGCATGGTTATTGTTAAATTAGTATATAAATATTATTCAGACTATTTATTATAAGGAAATCTATGTTTATCAGACTCTCATTTGCATGATGGACTTCATTTAGAATGTACCTATTATCTAATGAATATGACCTGTGGGATGTGTTTAGCAAATATTCAGTACCAATGGTATGTAGTTTCCTATAAATTATTAAATGTGTAAGTAAGTATGTTATCCTTTCCTTGTGTGCTGTACCTATGTTATTGTAATTTAAATTGAGTAAATTATTCAGAGCACCTTCTTTTTACTTAAGCCCATAGTGAAATGTGTATTAGTGATTCTTGTGTCCGTCCCAATAAATGTCAAAAGATATTTCTTGATGGTTTTTATAAAAAAAAAAAACGTTGGCAAATCGTTAATAAACTCAGATTTGGTTATATGAAATAAGTGATTGACATCCAAGGAAAAAATTACTATAGGTGCAAGGGATGATTATTATTACTACCATCTTGTTGTATCCGTGAAGCATGACTTATTTGCTGATGGCACATTCGTTAACCCTCTAGGTTCGTCTATTAGCGGGGACGTGACGCCGGTGTCGGTGACCTCGGAGCTGGAGTTCAACAGCAACGAAGCCACCGCGGGCTCCATCACCGACCACGACCTTCTGGTGAGCCAACCTTTGATCATACCCCGTTGATATCACCCACTTTATATAATACTAGTGACACGCCCTCGCTTCGGATACATTATACATAAAAACTTTCCTCTTGAATCCCTCTATCAATTAAAAACCCCATCGAAATCCGTTGCGTAAATTAAAGATTTAAGCATACCTACTTACATACATACATATAAGACAGACAGACGCGGGAAGTAACTTTGTTTTATACTATGTAGTGATCCCTTATTAGAAAATGCTTGTGTACTTAGATAATCAATCCCATAAGCACAGAGATTTGCATGTATTTTATCAATATTTAATGTAGGTATCCATCTAATACCTATACCTACAGTAAAATCACAGTAAAATTTCAATGGTCTAATACGACAAATGTTTCCATTAACATGTACAATATTCTGATTATACCTATCAATGCAGAGCGCCGAAGGAGAAGACGACGAGGAGACTTTATCAGCGGACCCCAACGAAGCGCCGCTGCGCTTGATAAAGAACGACCTGAGTCCGATGAACTGCGCCGGGCCCTCGCCGCGCGGCGCCGAGCCCACGGCCGACTTCTACGGGCTCAGCGCGCAGCAAACCAAGGAGTCCTTCTACAAGGACATGCCGTCCAGTAGCAAAAACTTTAACATAGAAACCGACGTCAGGAACAAGTGCTCCAAAGGAGACACCATAGAACCGTTAAATCTGCCCGACAAAAACAACGGCTCTAAATGCAAAAACAAAAATGAAACACTCAACAATGGAAGTAGAAGATATAGTGATAGTAGTGCACAGAAAAGTAACATTAGCTCATCACAGGCGCCCGTAGGCAGTAGGTTCACGACTACTCTAGTCGCCGAAGACTTGTTGAAACCGAGTTCATCTAGTAAGTCGAATAATAATTTGCCTAACTTATCTGAGATCGAACAAGGCCCATTGGTCACGAAAGCGAATAATGTTACCATAAAGCCAGGCTTCACTATTACTGACGACTAACACATTGTTCATTTTAATGGCTAGACTAGACCTATGTAAACGTAAATAATACCTAACTAATGTATTCATCCCGCTGTAGATAAATGTAGTTTTTATATTATTATTTTTTTATAAATGTATACCTCTTTTTAAAATCTCATTTTCATTAACAAACTAAGATTTTCAGAATTATATTGTTGTAGATTTTCTATTAATTTAATAATAGGTCGTATTCAACCCACTTTTGTAGTACCTACTTATTGCTAAGGCATTGTGTAATTCTTCCTGTCCTATAGTGAAGGTATTTTGTCTCATCAATATATCTCACATACACAAGCATTAACTTCATAAAACTTTTCAGATGTTCGTCATCCCCAGTGAGAAGAACCTTAGCAATGCTTTTAGAAATGCAATGAAATACATTTTACCTGACTACTAGATAGACAGACTATCTCTGACTTCTGTCTTGAGATGAATGTAAACTTAGTGAAATTAGTTTAAGAATTGAAAATAAACTATATTCTACATAATATTATCTTTATATTTACCTAAATCATCCGAGGCGATTGTATCCTTCCTCCCCTTTTCCTTCCCCCGTCATATATCTTTGCTACTCGTGGGATGGGAACGCAATGACTTTGTTAAAAGCAATGCACAAGGCAGAATGGCGGCGACGTGGTCCACAACCGGTCACGTCACGTTTCCCACAGAGGTGAAAAGTGGATCGCAGGAAGTGATCTCTGCCTACCCTCTGGGAAAAAGGCGTGATTTTATGTATGTATTTACCTACTTTGAACCAATGTTCATATTGCCCATGCTCTAACAACTGTAGAGCTTGTCCTGAGCTAAACATGCTTTATAGTAACAGAGCCCACGACCAAAACCATGTCTCATAGCAATACGGCAAAGACCCTATAAAATCTTTAGATTGTATGATTCTGAACCCGACTAGGTATATAGTAACGGTCGAAAGTGTAGCAACTGCGTGGGAGGCCATTTCTGCTGTGTCAAAAAAAAAAGGCAGTCGGTATTACAGCAATACGTCTGATAGTGATAATGTACATAGATTTTATAATTGTATTACGAAAAAGTTTGTTTTCAGACATTTTGTGCGTAGCACATAGCCTGAGCGCATTTTTGAAAATGTCAACAAATTTAGCCGACCTGTATCATAGCAATACGGATAATTTTTTTTTTAACTTTTCGTTTTGCTGCCTTGATTACCAAAAACCTGTTTTCAGACACTTTAAGTGTAGCATATGGAGTATATGCTAAAACGAAAATAACAAGTGTGCTTTAAATAAAACCAAAACTATCAAATCAATCAGTAGGTATTTAATTTCAACAGCCTCATCGCTTGTTACGCCCCTGCCCCTTTCTTACTATTATTCTACTATTATGTTTTGTGATAAACTAGTCGGTATTTCTGATGTTTTCATCAAATTTAAAATCAAAACATTGTTTCTTCTGTTAACATTAATAACCAATTATATGCCTGACTGGCTAACTACGAAGGCTTAAAAAACGAGATTTAATTTGAATCCTTTCAAATCAAATCAAATCAAATTTATTGCACTTATTTATTTCTCTTAATGGATAAAACATTTACTTCTTTATAGCGCAGTCGGTTAAAAAGTAGCCTTATATCCTTTCCTGGGCTCTGGACTATATCTGTACCAAATTTCGTTTAATTGCACCACAGACAGTGCAACTTCCGAAAAAAATATCCCTACTATAATTATAGTAGCAATTAGTGAAAGAAAAAACCCATCTATCCCAACCAGTGTGAATCAGTAGGTATAATATATTGAACAGAAGATTCCAGTTAGCCCTACTGGTAGCAATAACTAGAAAAAATCCTTACCAGTGTAGATATTATGTTGATAGGGAATATATGGAACAAGGGCTCTTTTTATCATCAAGACTTGTGGGACAACAGAAAGTATAAAACCTAAGTTTAGTGGAATTAGAAAACACTGTTTGAATTCACATTTTTAATTTTAACCAATAATATCACACCTTATTATGTTTTAAAGCTCAATAAATGTAATGAATAAGCTAAGCTTAAACTTAAAATCTTACTGACCAGACTCATCACATTATAATATAAAAGCTAATTAACATGAAAAGTGGTTAAATTCTACTCCGACTTAACCATCTTTGGTGCCATATTTACAAGTGAAAGAATTGTGTTAAACATTCCACGGTGCTGAATTCCAGGCCATAGAAGCATCACCATTGATAAAATGTAGAGCAGAAATATGTTGCTGATGGAAGACGATACCCATGCCAGGGTACACAGCATGCTGATTGAGATTACGTAATACTGAAATAAAATAATTCAATATAAATATTATGAAGACAACATTTGGTACTTGGATTATCCAAAATTTTATTAAGCATCACAGTGACTTCAAAATCACATGGGTAATAAGTTACAAGAATGCCCCACACACATTTTATAACTCATGAAACAACCAATTTTTATATCAAAATTATAAAATTTAAGGAATAATCAAAATAAGAAAGAATGAATTGATAAAAATATTTGTGTCACTGGACACAATTTAGTTAGGTGATTGATCAAAAATAACAATACCATTTCAATAATAATGTAGGTGGGTTAATAAACAATTTATACATACCATACATGGGCTTGTATCTCTGAGAGAATAAAATGATCGAACTTGACATAACATTTTGTTGTATTGGATCACAATACTTCTACAAATCTCTTCAAACAGCTTTTCTTTCTGACCGGTCCAAGAACTTGGTCCATAAAGGGAATTGCAAATAACTGGCACAATGAAATCAATAAAATTGAACAAGAGGCCCACCATGGCAAAAGTTGCCAAAGAATTCATATCCAAAAGCCAGATAAAGAAGTAAAGGAAGGAGACTGTGCCTACTATAGCACAAGGGTGCCATTGCTGTTCCCATAGAATTACAGATTTGAGGGGTAGAAGTGCCACCCGCCAGCCTTCGAGAAGTCTTTTCAGCTTCTTCACTTGTTGTTCCTGAAATTAATTACGCAGGTATTTCAATATATATAAAATATGAGAACAACTGAAAGCAGATTCATTTACGGTGCCAATAGAATATTTTAACGATATTAAAAATGTGAACATCAAGAATTGTTAGGATACCAATATTTTCGCAAAATTTAGACGTTAATTTGCAATAATTTTACTTACCTGTTCTTGAGGAATCATATCTACCATATTGTTGAGATCTTATTTATTTATTGCGGCCGGTCGTATAAAGACAATCTTTCTCTCTTTATAAATTTAGGAAATACCTTAACTTGCAGGATAAAATACCTCGCAAAAACTGTTCAAAACAAAAAACGTCAATGATGAATGGTGAAGAAATAGGCGAGCGAATAGAGACAAAGAAATCGATTAATATACAAATAAATTCGGTTGTCACTAAAATGTCAAAGTTTTACTGGAAAATATACGGATGGTGTTGAGAGTAAGAGAGATAACACCAAGCAACACTATACTTCTACACTTGAGTGGATTACATTTTTTTTATCCAATTTATCCCATCAGTGATAGGCAAAGGGATCTACCCTGTACAGCCCAGTCATAGGTTATTTTTTTACAAATTTCTTGCCACTCCCAACTCGTTCCCATTTCACTCAAAAACAAGCACAAGGCAACAAACACAAGAAAAACTAGTAAAAATAACTATTTGACAACGTAAAGACCGCCCGACAGCCAAACTTTCTCGCAATTCCTCCCTTTATAATTGTTTTACTACTTTCATACACGGCTACACTATTTATTTAGACTTTTTTTTTGCAGGGAATTACTTCGTTTCCTACTTTACTTAAGGTTTAGTTGTGTTGGACAGTTTTTTTTATATAACTAGCTTCTCATTGGGTGCGTTTAGCCGATAGACAGACTGGTCAGAATCTGAGAGTGCTGAACAGCATTTGACAATTCTGACTACAGTATCGGCCAGAACCATGCTGAGTGGAAATGAGAGAAGTGAAGTTAGCTGTTATTCCGCCATATGACGAATCTATCAATCAATCTGAATACCGCCACTTAGCATTCCTCAGCCGCGTCAGCCTATGCTACTCAGCAATCGCCATTTTTCTTTCTGTGCTGACAAGATTTTGTGTCGGCTAAACGCACCCATTTTTATTACTCTAAAATGGGGGTAGTAAAGGGTTTTTATTTTTGTAAAAAATGTGTTTCTTTTATGTATGTATGCTCTTTCAGCTAAATAAGTAGATAGATAATGAGTCCGCCTTTATTTCATGTTTAATTAGGTCAGCTACACACTAGACACAGATAATTCACGGTCTTCGTGCGGCCACACATGCGTTTCGTCGGCACCGCGACAACTCAAGGCAATAGGGGATTGCACGACGTCGCAGGTGCGTCTCAGTTCAGCATTCGCAATGGATAGATACGTCGTCGCAACGGTACTCACTTCTTCTCTTGTCCATAGATCTGTTGAAACGTCGCGCCCGGTGACGCAGATGTAATGGAGCATGTCATAAGAAATATGGATGGAGACCCGGCGACTACGCATCACAGCGCTATGTACAAGTGGGGCAAGGCGACGGAATGGCAATAGCAACAGCCTAGGCGCTTATGTCATGGAATAACTGCGACGGATACACCGTCAAGTGTATCGCCGGCCTAAGACTTTACTTCCTTTACGCACTTTTTATCCATAAGAAATCTGTATTTACCTACTTTGTAAATGAATTTGGCTGCGTACTTGACTAAACTTATCTTAATAATCGGTACAGCACAAGATGTTGTGTCTATAAGAGCCATCATCACTTTTATGTGACAATATCATGCAAAATCATGTTGCGCCGACCCCACCACTTAGCTAGCTTGGGACAAGGGTAGGAAAATGATGATGATGAAAGAATACACAGTACAAAACATGTTTGATATTTATTGGTTTTTAGTTTACAATCGCTTTACAGGTTCATTTGTTTTCTGAAATAGGGCTCATTGTGTAAATATTTTAAGAAATATTATAAAAAAGTAGGGATAAATAAAACTAATTCTGTAGAATACCAGCCATGTAATAATATTGTGTAATTATTATAACAATCATAAAAGAGTAAAAAATCTAAAAATAATTTTCCTTACTTATACCTTTACACATAAAAATATAGTCAGCCTTTTAAATTAAGGATATAAAAGATAAGATAAACATTGTGCTCCACTTAAAAATATACAGGAATGTTTTTTTCCTAGATATGACAATTTTAAAACAATGAACAGAAACTACACATTTCATGTTATTCAAAATCCATATTTGAAGCTAAGATTATTAAACATGAATTTATTGGATGTGGTAAAAAAATTATAATATTGTTCAATAAAAAATTACTTTACTCTACGAAAATATCTCTTCCCTGGTGTGCTGGCCTTCTCATGAGTCAGTGTCTGTGATATAAAATATTGATAAGTAGGTTGTAAAATTAAATACACAAAAATTGTGTTATCCTTACTAATATTATAAATGCGAAAGTAACTCTGTCTGTCTGTCTGTCTGTCTGTCTGTTACGCTTTCACGCATAAAGTACTGAACCGATTTTAACGAAATTTGGTACAGATATAGTCCAGAGCCTAGAAACGGTTATAGGCTACTTTTTAACCGACTGCGCTATAAAGAAGTAATGTTTTAGCCGTTAAACATCTCTACGCGGACGAAGTCGTCACAGCCACTGGACGGATCGAGATGAAATTTAGCATGCAGGTAGATGTTATGACGTAGGACAGGATTTCCCGAAATTCCCACGGGAACGGGAAATAACGGGAAAATCCTTTTGTATGAAAAATACTAACCGCATAAGTTAGACGCTTGAAATTTGACATGCAGGTACCTTAATAAATAATAAAAGCTTAGTTGCAACAGGGTATTGTAAAATTCCCACGGGAACGGCAGTAATAGGAAAAAAAAATTTTATGAAAAAATCTAAACCGCGATATAGATAGACGATTGAGATTTGGCATGCAGGTACCCCAATGAACGTAAAGCTTACTTCCAACGCGATATTACAAAATTCCCATGGGAACGGGAGTTATTGGGAAATAACTTCTGTATGTAAAATCCCTTACGGGGTTGAAATATATTATATAGAGATAGAGATATACCCGAAGCGAAGCGAGGGCGGGTTAGTGTTAAATAAAAACAATAAAAATGCAACAAGCAACAACATACAATAAAAGTTTCCTCTTTTTTTTAATTAATATTGTGGGTGCAATTTATAATCATTATATTATACAGGATATAACTATACTTTATATGCATGAAATACTTACAACAATGCATTCATCATCTGTGAACAGGTAATGACGACCACATTTAGCACCACTCTCTGGAATGACTGACACTGTCTCTATTTCACTATCATTTTTAATAGTTGTTACACTCTGAAATTTTTTAAAGTAATTAACAAATATAAACAATGATAAAATAAGCAAAATAATTCAATTTTCCTGATACAAACCTTAATTGTACTATTAGGCATATTTTCCACATATTCTTCACCAAGTTTAAAATTATATTCAACAGTCCTCATAAGAGAAGAATTTTTGATTGTCATATTTTCTCCATCCAAGGTAATTTCCATCAGTGGAGATGACATTGCCATCATTTTTCGGCCCATGAATGGAACACCTGAAATCATTTTGAATATGATCATCAAACAGATACCTAATAATTATTGTAATTTCTTTTATTAAAATAAACCTGACTGCATAACAAAGATGTGGATAGAATTTTATGGTAAAAATATTCTAAAACACAATTTATTCCATGCATTATGTACCCACATTAAAAATATACTCACCAACTGCAGTGAAATATTCATCAATATTTTCGTTTTTGTAATGCTGGTATTTTCCCGTAATTGAAGGCATCTTCTTGAAATTGTGATTACTCTGCAGTGTTTAACACGAAACTGCCACAGTGTCACTGTGAAGAAGTGAAATTATTATTAATATGGTATCAAGACAGTTCTTACTGATAATATAGGTGTATCAATCACGTATTCTGATTACCCATACAAGTTATTAATGATAAGTAATAATAAAGAGTCATTACGTACCTATCTAGATAATTTGTAATGCTATGGAAATTGGACATGAAGGAATTTTACCGATTGCAAAATTCATTGTTGTACTGTACTGTACCGCAATACCAAGTCCTGGAAAAATGACTAAATAAAAATATCGGAAAATATTACCTGTTGTGACTGCGAGGACAAAGATTGACTTTTTATGATTCTACGGTCATTTGAATGTTTAAAATTGTGGTGATTTCTTTAATGCAAAATTATTCCGATCAACAAATAAGAAAAACAAACAAACGTCAGCCAGCTGTCATAAGTTTCAAACCAGGCTGTCAACTGATGACAGCAGCTGTCATTATTGTGTAATGTTTGTTCAAAAACTGCTTATACACATAATTTTGTAAAATATGTAAATGCAACATTTAACAATCATTTATTCATCAATACAATAAAATTTCAAATCAAAAAATGTGAACTTTACCTATTTGTATTTTTTTCTCTGTATCTCTTTCAGTATTTTCACTCCAATAGTGACGCCATGCACATTATATTCTGTGTTCAGAATTTTAGGGCGTGTAAAAAAAAGTTTTAATTAATGGAGTGACATGTGTGAGTGAGACGTGAATTTTTGATGTTTTGAATTTTATTTTACACGAAACGAATTCAAATAAACAATCATGTTGAAGTGATATTCTATTAAAATTGAATGCTTCCGTGCATTATTTGTTATTAAGTTTTGTTTTTCCTGTGGCGCAATTTTTCCTCTGGAACCTTACCTAAATTTTTGATCGATTACTCGATCATTTTTTTATTATTTTTGGTGACTTGTGTAAACTTTTCAAAATGAGTGATAAAGAAGACTACTTGACGACATATCGAGTGTTTTTTGAGAACTTTGCGGCCACTGTAAACCCTGAGGATCAGCTTCCTGTAAATATTGCTGGATACACGATCACGGAGGCCGAGTTACCGGGCGAAGTCTTGTACTGGACGACACAATATTTGACCGAAAAGTGAGTAGACTTTCATTAAAGCTCTTGTTTTAAATGTACCTAACAGTAACTTCGCATTTTACCATTCTTTTACTATGGTGGTTGTTATCAGATAAGATTGTTGATAAATAATTTTTAATAGTGGTCATAACATTTAGTACCTAAATACTTTTAAAAAATTGTTACCTATGGTTTTAAAAGAGTTTGTACCTATAAAAGTGAGTTGAATTTGAAAATTGCAATTTACACTGTTTATCAATGTTCAACAGAGTTATATATTGCTTTTTACAAATATTCTTTGTCCACATTCTTTCCTTGAGATTCCAGTTCCACACATGAATTTGTCTTTTTAATACTCACAACAAATAAGTAAACATTGGAATGAAAAACATAAAAAGTTCAGAATAAGTTATCATTCTAACTATATTATCATAAGATAATATTTTGTAGTTATTTACAAATTTTCGAAATGATTTTATTCAGAAAACTAAATTAAAATAAAAAAAAACAAAATTATAATTAGTTTAAGTAGCAGAAATGTTATTATTTTTGAAATAATAACATTGCTGTTATTTTGTATTGATTAAAAAAAAAGAAATTGCAGTTGTTAGTAGAAATTGTAAAAAGTTACAAATTAAATTCCTACTTATTTAATGTATTCAAGATCAAAATAACTTTATATGTGTTTGGACTAGTGTCTGAATAGGAGCACTTGCTATTGCTCAATACTCAATACTTTATTGCTTCTATAATAATCTATGTTCATAATAAAAATGTGACAGATTAAACTGTCTTTACATGGATAATATGTGATAGAACATATTTTAGGAGGCCTTTATCAATCGGATAGCTCCCAAAATAATGATTTTCGGAATAAGTATTTGTCTGATTATTTATCAGTCTGTCTGTGGGTTAGTGCATGCTAATCTCAGAAACAGCTTATCTGATCTAGATGTGGTTTTCAGTAATACATTTTGTTTTGATCTACTTAAATTTAGTGTTTGGTTTATGTCAAAACATTCATAAAAAAAAATGTGTATTTAAAGAATCATGTTGATCTAGTTGGGTTTTTGCTGGCCGGAGTATATTCAAAATTGCAGCCTAAAGTCTCTTTTTCAGTCTGAAGAAGTTGCTGGCACAGATAGCATAATAATGTACATTAATTTTTAACTGATGATTATTTCAGGTTAGTAATGTCCAAATTAACCTCATACTTATATAGTCATTTAAGTATAATTCTATAGCATAATATTAAGGTATCAAGAACACCATGAACATCATCCTCCAGAACTCTGTCTAAACCTGTTCATGTGTGTAATAATAAGGCATTGAATGTCCATATTACTAACTAGAATTTTTCAAGTTAAAGAAGAATCCATTGACCTAAGGTTACGGTAAGGGCTAAGGCAAGGCACTATGTATCACAAAACACTTTCAGCATAAAGAAAACTTAGAAAAACGGAAAAAATTCAACTGCCTCACCGCGGCCCGGGGATTCGAACACCCGTCCTTCCGGGAATCGCGCCCAGACGTGCATTACCATCACACCAGACCAGCAGCTATTAATTGAAGCCGTCGAATTTTTCCCGTATATGACCTGTTAGCCACAGGTGGCGCCATCTACTATCAGTGATACACACTGACAGCCGTAGACATCTCGTTACAGAAATGTAAACTACAGAAAATGATGACACACTGGCAAATAATGTAAATTTAAAATTTTTGAGTGCTAAAGCTTGCACTAGCTGTAATAATATTTAGAAAAACGGAAAAAATTCAACTGCCTTACCGCGGCCCGGGGATTCGAACACCCGTCCTTCCGGGAATCGCGCCCAGACGTGCATTACCATCACACCAGACCAGCAGCTATTAATTGAAGCCGTCGAATTTTTCCCGTATATGACCTGTTAGCCACAGGTGGCGCCATCTACTATCAGTGATACACACTGACAGCCGTAGACATCTCGTTACAGAAATGTAAACTACAGAAAATGATGACACACTGGCAAATAATGTAAATTTAAAATTTTTGAGTGCTAAAGCTTGCACTAGCTGTAATAATATTTAGAAAAACGGAAAAAATTCAACTGCCTCACCGCGGCCCGGGGATTCGAACACCCGTCCTTCCGGGAATCGCGCCCAGACGTGCATTACCATCACACCAGACCAGCAGCTATTAATTGAAGCCGTCGAATTTTTCCCGTATATGACCTGTTAGCCACAGGTGGCGCCATCTACTATCAGTGATACACACTGACAGCCGTAGACATCTCGTTACAGAAATGTAAACTACAGAAAATGATGACACACTGGCAAATAATGTAAATTTAAAATTTTTGAGTGCTAAAGCTTGCACTAGCTGTAATAATATTTAGAAAAACGGAAAAAATTCAACTGCCTCACATATGGGGGATTCGAACACCCGTCCTTCCGGGAATCGCGCCCAGACGTGCATTACCATCACACAGACCAGCAGCTATTAATTGAAGCCGTCGAATTTTCCCGTATATGACCTGTTAGCCACAGGTGGCGCCATCTACTATCAGTGATACACACTGATAGCCGTAGACATCTCCTTACAGAAATGTAATCTACAGAAAATGATGACACACTGGCAAATAATGTAAATTTAAAATTTTTGAGCGCTAAAGCTTGCACTAGCTGTAATAATATTTAGAAAAACGGAAAAAATTCAACTGCCTCACAAGGCCCGGGGATTCGAACACCGTCCCTTCCGGGAATCGCGCCCAGACGTGCATTACCATCACACAGACCAGCAGCTATTAATTGAAGCCGTCGAATTTTTCCCGTATATGACCTGTTAGCCACAGGTGGCGCCATCTACTATCGATACACACTGACAGCCGTAGACATCTCGTTACAGAAATGTAAACTACAGAAAATGATGACACACTGGCAAATAATGTAAGTTTAAAATTGTTTAGTGCTAAAGCTTGCACTAGCTGCATTAATATTTAGAAAAACGGAAAAAATTCAACTGCCTCACCATAACGGCGGGGATTCGAACACCCGTCCTTCCGGGAATCGCGCCCAGACGTGCATTACCATCACACCAGACCAGCAGCTATTAATTGAAGCCGTCGAATTTTCTCCGTATATGACCTGTTAGCCACATAGGTGGCGCCATCTACTATCAGTGATACACACTGACAGTGCCGTAGATTATCTCGTTACAGAAATGTAAACTACAGAAAATGATGACACACCGGCAAATAATGTAAATTTAAAATTTTTGAGTGCTAAAGCTTGCACTAGCTGTAATAATATTTAGAAAAACGGAAAAATTCAACTGCCTCACAGGCCCAGCGGCCGAGATTCAGACACCCGTCCTTCCGGGAATCGCGCTTGACGTGCATTACCATCACACCAGACAGCAGCTATTAATTGAAGCCGTCGAATTTTTCCCGTATATGACCTGTTAGCCACAGGTGGCGCCATCTACTATCAGTGATACACACTGACAGCCGTAGACATCTCGTTACAGAAATGTAAACTACAGAAAATGATGACACACTGGCAAATAATGTAAATTTAAAATTTTTGAGTGCTAAAGCTTGCACTAGCTGTAATAATATTTAGAAAAACGGAAAAAATTCAACTGCCTCACCGCGGCCCGGGGATTCGAACACCCGTCCTTCCGGGAATCGCTTCCGGGAATTGGTGTGATGGTAATGCACGTCTGGGCGCGATTCCCGGAAGGACGGGTGTTCGAATCCCCGGGCCGCGGTGAGGCAGTTGAATTTTTTCCGTTTTTCTAAATATTATTACAGCTAGTGCAAGCTTTAGCACTCAAAAATTTTAAATTTACATTATTTGCCAGTGTGTCATCATTTTCAGTTATTTCTGTAACGAGATGTCTACGGCTGTCAGTGTGTATCACTGATAGTAGATGGCGCCACCTGTGGCTAACAGGTCATATACGGGAAAAATTCGACGGCTTCAATTAATAGCTGCTGGTCTGGTGTGATGGTAATGCACGTCTGGGCGCGATTCCCGGAAGGACGGGTGTTCGAATCCCCGGGCCGCGGTGAGGCAGTTGAATTTTTCCGTTTTTCTAAATATTATTACAGCTAGTGCAAGCTTTAGCACTCAAAAAAATTAAAATTTACATTATTTGCCAGTGTGTCATCATTTTCTGTAGTTTACATTTCTGTAACGAGATGTCTACGGCTGTCAGTGTGTATCACTGATAGTAGATGGCGCCACCTGTGGCTAACAGGTCATATACGGGAAAAATTCGACGGCTTCAATTAATAGCTGCTGGTCTGGTGTGATGGTAATGCACGTCAGGGCGCGATTCCCAGAAGGGAACGGGTGTTCGAATCCCCGGGCAGTGGTGAGCCAGTTGAATTCTTTCCGTTTTTCTAAATATTATTACAGCTAGTGCAAGCTTTAGCACCAAAAATTTTAAATTTACATTATTTGCCAGTGTGTCATCATTTCCTGTACTTTACATTTCTGTGATGTAATGTTAGTGTATCACTGATAGTAGATGGCGCCACCTGTGGCTAACAGGTCATATACGGGAAAAATTCGACGGCTTCAATTAATAGCTGCTGGTCTGGTGTGATGGTAATGCACGTCTGGGCGCGATTCCCGGAAGGACGGGTGTTCGAATCCCTGGCAATCGCGGTGAGGCAGTTGAATTTTTCCGTTTTTCTAAATATTATGTGCAGCTAGTGCAAGCTTTAGCACTCAAAAATTTTAAATTTACATTATTTGCCAGTGTGTCATCATTTTCTGTAGTTTACATTTCTGTAACGAGATGTCTACGGCTGTCAGTGTGTATCACTGATAGTAGATGGCGCCACCTGTGGCTAACAGGTCATATACGGGAAAAATTCGACGGCTTCAATTAATAGCTGCTGGTCTGGTGTGATGGTAATGCACGTCTGGGCGCGATTCCCGGAAGGACGGGTGTTCGAATCCCCGGGCCGCGGTGAGGCAGTTGAATTTTTTCCGTTTTTCTAAATATTATTACAGCTAGTGCAAGCTTTAGCACTCAAAAATTTTAAATTTACATAAAGAAAACTTACTTGTATCAGATTGAATGGGAATTTCTGAAAATAATCTTAAGTTCTTCACCTATTTGCATTGGAATAGAGTCCTTGAGTCACATTTTACGACATGTTGTTAAGGCATTAAACATTTATTTAAACCTTATATTGAATCCCTGATGCAAATTATGAATTAGATTATAATTTAAACATTATTATCGATTTATATATTTCATCATTATATTAATTATGAATGTATTCGCCTTCTCCCATACCTAAATCCTTTGTTTGCAATAAGTTCCAAACGCATCGAAATTGGCGTCCGCCGACGGGCGAAGCCCAACGGTTGGCGGGGGTCAAGGCCGCCAATACAGGTTGCTAGCTTTGAACTCTTCGTACCTACCTAGTTAGAGCGAATTTCTTTATCTGTGAGACTGGGCAGCCGGTTTAATCGGAACACTAATCCAGTTTTTGCAACGGTTTTGTTTCATAAGCAACTGCCTAATCTCAAAATCACCATAGATTCAATGGAACTTTCATGAGTTCATTGACTTTTAGGGATGTGCAATGTCGACGTATTTGTTCAAGTGCTCGGTCCATTCGTATCAGAAGAGTATACCTTATGTCCGTTTGTTATTCTAAGGTAAGCTGTCTATTCTTTCAGTTGCGTCTTCAACTGAATGCAAATTAACTATGATAGCACAAATCTATCTTACCCACACACCGCCTACATAAAAGTATCGGCGCATTAACTTTTGTCATCATCAAAGCTTTTGTTTCGTAAGATAGAACAATATTAGCATACGTCTAAATTGAGCTGATTTGTGTTCTGTTTCCTGCTTGCGTAACTATTTTATGGTTGGTGGATAAACACAGAGCACGTTACTCATCACTATCGTAATGTGATCACTAACCACACGACCAGTATGAGTATGATTTCGCTAGTATACCAATTTACGACATCTCAGGAATGTGCCTTCCTCTAATGTGTCGCACCTTCATACTTATATCTTAGGTGTGTCCATGTTATCAACGTGCACATAAATAGGCAAACTTTTGCTTTGATTATATCCATGATGACACATAAAGTGATTCAATCAGTGTTTTTAATAGACATTTTAAATTGATCGCCGATTTATGTCGGCCTAATATTAAAATTCTACCTATTAAAATTGGTATTGTTCCAAAGTAGAAATCCCGTTATTGCTAAAAATTTTCTGATGTCATCTTTCGTATTTTTCATCTTACTTAATGACCAAATAGTGGAAAAGGAAGTGTATTGAATCTGTTTAGTTATATGACATTTCTTGGTGTCACAAAATTGAATGAATAAACCCTAGGGCTTAAGCCATTTGAATTTTAGAGCATGTACCTAATTAAAATAGCACGAGAATTGAGATGCAAGGACTTACCTATCTAGATATCTAACCGACTTAGTGAAAATTACCGAGTTCAAGCTCTCTTATCTAATCACTTTCGAGTTAACCAGACTGGAAAGATTTAATATGTTCATTACCTACCTACGCATAATTAGTTTATTTTAGATGAATGTTTTGAAATAATCACGTAGAATCTACTGAATATAGCTTTACAATATTTGAAATTGATATATTGGTGACTACGCCTTCAACAAAAAATAAATAAAAATTAAATATTTGTGAAAAAAAAAAGGACATGAACATAAAAAAAAAGTTTTAATTTTAATGTATCAGATCGGAGAAGTAGGGTTATATCAAGGCTATATTATTTTGGACGTGGACGTTTTTCAGCACCGTCTAATGATAGTAGACGATTGACCAAAACACTCCTATTGACGCTCATGCAATTAGACGCTCCATTTAGCCCAACTTCGCCGTAAGAGAGCGTAAATTGTGTGTTACGATGTCGATGACTATTCTTCGTTACATAACCGCCACATTGGTGGACCGATGCAAATTGCAACATAACATTTTGTAATGTTCTATTAAACTTTACATGGTCTACTCTGGACTTAAGGCATCAGTGTCACATATTTTATAGTCTGACGTACCCAACAAACAACATTAGTTAAACATCCATTGAACAATTATAATTAATGCCTGCTTTAAAATAAAAGGTGTTTGATAGGCAGACAAAAATTGTTCCATGATTGTTCAAACAGAAACGAAGTTACTATACATACGCATAATACGCAGTTTAGAAGTACGGACTATGTCCACTGCATTGTTTGTGGTAAGTTTTCCTGGGTTCATTCCATGAGTCACACGACTAATGACGCGTTTGGTCTAAGAGGACTGTGTTAGTCGCCCTTGAATAACACTAGTACATATCACTTCTGATACCACGGGCACTGATTAATCCAGAAGATACTGCGTATCGTCCAAGTTTGTACTCCCTATGTTTTATAAATAATATTCTAATAATAGTGTTACATTTAAACTTTGGCGGTATATTTATAGTTTCTCGTAATTTCTTCTTCCTGTATAATTTCCTCATCTTACTTGTCTTCAGTAAATTCATATAGGGCTTTAAGCGTGTTAGGATTAGATACTACTCATTTTATAATGAATGTATGATTAGTAACGAGTATTTTTGATTTACTTTAATTATATCACAATAATGTTTTATGTCCCTTATAATAGTCGCAGCGACGACACACTTTGAAATATGGCTAGTATTGAATGAATGAAATAGCGGAGTTCAGATCTATTCAAGCGTAGCTAGTAGCTATTGTTACAGGTGCCATAAGTGCTCATTATTTACATACTGACAGTAAGTACACATAAATAGTATATTATACGGTTATATTGTTACAGATGGATAAACAAAGCGCTGTGTCAAATATGAGTTGCATTTGCGTTGAAATAAGTTTAATTAATATAATTAGTAGGTTTACTTAACAATGGTCTGTTTATTTAACCGCTAACTATTCATAAAAGGTAATTTGAGAGCGCAAAAGAGAAGTCGTGAGAAAGGCTTTTATCACTGAAGGAAGTCTGCACGTTTGCTTACATAGCTGTCCTAGAATGAAGCTAGGTAACAATATACCCGCTCACAATGGACGCTCAGGTTACATTACTAGAAACTAATGGAACACTTTTAAAATACCATTATTATTTACTTGACTCCTAACTCCAATTAGTCCATTACCTTTATTTAATTGAAACGTAAATAACATCTTACACAATAATTATTATATTACTCGTATGTACATAAATACAATAATGATGGTAAATTGTAGTCCTTTTCCTTGAAAATAACATTATAATAATGTATTATTCTTGGCTTTTTGTTGCCATTGTTTCTAATTTGACAACATCTTGAATTATATGCTTCATGATTGATTGATTGGTGCAGCGATTACAAAGATATACATTTTCTTAAGCAAACTTATTCAGCAACATCAACTCTTTTATCTGAATAACTGGAAGCCGTGAACTCCAAAGATTGTGGCTATCGCTTTCAAGTATCAGTCATCGTGTAACATCTTGAGTCACATCGGAGAGTGCGAGACGGTTTCGTTAGATTTCTCTAGGGCCCGTGGGCTGAGGTCGTAGGATGCCCTCTCGCGCAATTGGCGCGTGGGTCGCGCGGATGCCGCAGATAGCGCCGGAGGGCTGGTGTCAACGCACCACACAAAGCATTATGCCATAGCCAAACCTTATCTCTGGATCCGAAATTACAATCTGCCCTTAAATAATCGCAGTCAATATATTGTCACGTCCAATTGAAATCGCCTAATTAAAAAAAATCTCTATTTTACCGCTCGTAGAAGCAAACTCGATACTATTAATAACGATCGATTTTTTTCAATACAAATTACTTTCTTTGTAGTTTTTTTTGAGTTCCAGTCCGACTCACAAATAGCTCCTTTACGATGAACCATTTCTCACTCTTTGTCTGCACTTCTTTCCTGCATCGTTTCCTGTCACGAACCGTACAAACTCGGGCTTGAATGAATAATCGCGTCTAAGACATGTGCCTTCAATCATTTCTTTTTTTTTATGACGTAATCTTAATGTGTAATAAACATGGGATAACCGGGTTTTACAGGGCTATAAGAGGGCCCCGTACATTATCTGTAATTATTCTCACGTTCAATATTTCTTGTGGTAAGTATTACTCCATAAATAAGATCAGTGTACTGTAGTTCACCTATGTTTAGTACCAGAATTATATTGTACTCCGTTTGAAGGAAGAATCCTTGTCTGACGTTGTTTCAATGTAATTGGTTTTGTTTTCGTCCCAGTAGCAGGAGCACTGACCTCTTTATGTATTGTACGGACAGACATACGTCCGCATTTTATTTTATAACTACAGCAATGAAAGCCGGGGCCGGAGTGGCTAAGGGAGAGGCCACGCGGCGCGCTGTGATCGCGGAGCGCGGTCGTTTCAGCATCCATCGCTGTTGAAGTACAGCGGAGTGGGTCGGTGCAGTGCTGGGTCAGCCATGGACGCTGAACGGCACGCGCCTCACGGCCCCTAACATGCCCGGCCCGGGAGCGATCGTAGAGCGAGTGAATGCCCGCGCTGTTTATTTATCGTTCTATGTTTTGCTTAGATAGAAAACCGTACCTATTTATATCTAGCGTTCCCAAAGTATGTAAGCTATGTTTGCACCATGTACTTACTTCCCTGTCACAATTTCTCTATCTTTATTATGTTTTAACAAACATGCTCATTTCTGCAATGATAGGGATTCTTACATTACATTCATGTCAAGATGTACGAGTACACCTACTTGGATGTTTCAATTATCACTTATTGTGTTAGGTTTTTGCTATACCTATTATCTGATATGTTGTGAACTCTCTGTGTCTGTTATCTGAATGTTGACATTATTGTTATAACAATAGAGTGTTGGTTTTACAGCATATCGTCATCAGCACTTATCTAATTATGAATTAAATTTGTACTAAGTATTTGTACGTGGTTACACGCCGGAACTGAATGTAAAATCCTGAATTTATTCATGTTCATAATATAATTAATTATGAATTCACAATAGTGAATATTATGACATATCATAATACATTTTTGATATTAACCCTTTCAGACCTGGCGTACACAAATGTACACATATAATATAAAAAATAATTTAAGTATCTTTTTCGCAATATTTGTATCTGAAACCGGTTGTGTTCATTTGTTCACATAATAAACTACCAAAATCGATACTGCCAACGCCATCTGTTGCGTACCTTGGCATTTTTTTTGACAAGTTTTTACCAGTCGCGACCGAAGTTTGAAATGTGCAGGTAAGCTCATTATTTTTATTTCTAAAAAGTAGAAAATATCGAAATATATGTAATGGAAAAAATATGAGTCGATATGTTATACTATTGTGGCCATATGTAACATACATGTTTGTATTTTGCCTTCTAGTATATAACATACTAGAAGGCAAAATACAAAGGAGGGGAACCCGGGGGTTAATCGGCAATCAGCATTTTTGCCTTACATAAGAGGTATAACGGATAAGATTGGATCAGTTCTAAAACAATACTCCATTAAGACTGTATATACTCCGTTATATAAAATGTCTAAAATGTTGCGGACACCGAAAGACGTAATTCCCTTCCAATCTCCGGGTGTATATAAAATCGATTGCAGTTGTGGTAGTTCTTATATTGGACAAACCAAACGGGCTATAGCCGTGAGGGTGAAAGAACATATTGCAGCTGTTAAAAATCGACAAACGAACAAGTCCGCGGTGGCTGAGCACCTATTAGACATGGGTACTAATCACTGGATGGAGCTACATGACCCGAAGGTCCTCTCCACAGATCGTCACTACCATACAAGAATGGTGCGAGAAGCTATTGAAATAAAGAAGCACAAGAATTTCAATAGGGAAGATGGATTTAAATTATCGTCGGCATGGAATCCAGTGATTAATAAGTGCATACCGCGGAATGTTACGTCTAAAATCAACCCGGATGCAGTGAGTGTTGTGTGTCGGACTAATGTGGGTAGCTGTACTAATGACATTAGTGCTGGTTCGGGGGTGGATCAGGATATTCACAACCGCAATGGCAGACGAAGACGGGCAGCGCCAGTTCGCTCGCGACCACGATTGGTGTAACCCAGTCGAAACGTCGGGCAGTAAGTAGCTATGTAATTTGCTACTCCTATTAACGCGTGTAGACCCATAAAGACAAATATCTATTGTAATGGAACGCGAAAGTCTAAAATCTAACATACATGTTGTTAGATTTAGTTTATTTTTGTACACACTTTCACGATTTTTATATTTGTACACAAATGTACACATCAGGCCTAAACGATATTTTACCGATTTGTTCACGTACTTCGTAGGTACTTCAAAAATAAGTTATAATTGTTATTCAACTGTGCAATTTTGTTGTTTTTGATGTTACAAATTGTGTTATAATACTATTTTTACATATTGAAGTACCAAATTATGTTTTCACGCGAAGTTTTAAGAGCACTAGAAGACGGAAATCTTTCTGATTTGCTGTTATTTTCTGATGATGAAGAACCAGTTGAAGTTGCGTTTGAACGGGAACAGTCTGATTGGGTACAGATGTCATCAACCGCAACCAAAGAGTAAGTAAGTACTCCCACCGGATTCAGATGATGATGAAGTAGCTAACTCATTATGGGTTGAAATGAGTAATCGGGAGCCAGAACTCGCAAACGCCAGCAATGACGTAGTACGGGAAATTCCTTCCGCCTATGAAAATATTATACAGAACACCTAAGCAGAACATTAGAAGCAGAGAATACCAAATTGACAACCACTTGCTAGGCATACAGAAAAATAAACAGCTCACATTGCTTCAGTTTCGTCGTCAGGTGGCTGAATGCCTGGTGTTGCAAAACAAAATGTCTATAAATAAAAGAGGCGTCCAAGTAGCAGTAGCCCAACTCCGCAGCTTATACCTAGAAGACCAGAAGATATCTGAAATAGCTCGAGATGGTTTTGAGCATTTTCCTACACACAACGAAGGTCTTGGTACACGCTGTAAAATGGTAGGATGCAAGGGTAGAAGCCGGATCAAATGCATAAAATGCAAAGATCATTTACGCCTAAATAAGGATAAAATTGCTTCTTAGCATTCCATACATAAGCGAACACGCTTATGTTTGAAATGCTAAGAAGCAATTTACCATTTAATTTATTTAGACATTGATTTATGTGCAATTATTCAACCCACCCAATGAAAAAACCAAATTTTTTTTTGTTAAAGATAATAACCATAATACAATTTCGTTATTTTTATAAATTTTCTTTATATTTCCTAATAAATTATTTCAAAATAAATGTTTTTATCATTTAATATGAAAATCTCTATAGGCTAATTTTATCATTACATGGAACGGATGTGTACACTTGTACACAAAAAGAAAACCCTGATTTTCTTGGAAAACTGTCAACCAGGATTTTTTTATTTATTTTTCCTTAGGTCCCCATACCTTAGACTAGTTATAGGAATTTTCTTAAATCGATTAGAGAAAAAATAATAATTCAGGTCTGAAAGGGTTAACTCTACTTTGCGAGCGCGCGCACTGGCCGCTTAGAATTTTCATTTTCTTGTTTGGGTTTCTTTTTCGGATAGCTTTTGTTTTACATATTGATTTTTCTGTTTATTACGCACATTTTTGTTTTAATTATCATATATGACATGTATTATAACAAGTCATAACATGCGCGATAACAAAGGGCGTCAAAAATGGTTTTCTCGTATATCGAAAGTTAAGGATCACGTGCTTTTGGACTGAAAGAAAAAGTAAATGATTTATTAGTTAATTATTCAATGAAGATAGTGCAATTTAATGTGGAGTTATGTGAGTTATATAGAAAAACATTGTCCCCTTGCCTTGAATTATTGTGATCCAACAAAGAAATCGGCAAAACCGTTCTCATGTCATACGTGTGGGAATTGGTTGGTCATAGCAATTGACTATTATTTGTATTATCAAAGTGACCTTCCATGAGTATGCGTTTACAATATTTATTCATAATAATACATAAATGGTTATTTTCCAGACAATGCCCGCTGACACTGATGACACCGCTTCGGCGGATCATACTTGACGAGGTGCGCATAGCATCGAAGAAAACGCCCATTGAATATGGGTACAAAAATGACGAATCAGGTGAGTGAAACATTTTTTCTTTTATGTTTTCCTTTCCAAGAAGTTGAGTTAATAACTACAGTGATAGGCCAGTTGAGTCACCTCGCGTCGTTTCGTCTAGACTCGAGCGAATATGACTTTGATGTTACCTCCGTGGCAGTAATGTACGATAGTGGTATTTTGTTTTACTGCTTTTCGAGTTTACGACTTGACAGTTTTTCCTAGATAAACCTTTTTACTACGGTTCGTATTCAGGTGTCTGAAACATGTACTCTTACATGATTTATAAGCAACTCACGTGGCTTTCTCATCTTCGCTTATACTGAAACTATTTGAAGCCGAATTTTTCTGTGATGCTTGTTTAGAATTTCTCCTACATGTTTACATCAACATGACACTTCTACACTCTACCATCAGTATCTATAGATCGGTGACTCGATCTATAGATACAAAGGCTATTACCACATCTAAAGTTGGCACTTGAAATGACTTGCGTCACCGACGAATTAGGTCTAGCCTATAATAGTATAACGATTGTTTCGGTGTAGGTACTGAAGATTGCAGATATGAGATCACACGTAATCTGGTGGTGCACGTTACGTCACCTAGGATGGTCGTGATAAAATAGCAGTAACTTGCGGTGGTGAGGAATGTAGGGTAACGTTAACGTGTTGTTTCGTCATCGCCAACCCTCGCGCGCAACATTACATACATGATCTTAACCCGAGATAGTAGCTCAAACATTTGTGTTACGGATATCATCATTATTTAGGAGAAAATTATACAAAAATAGATAATAATGTCTGCATGTTCAGTAAAATATAATTTAGCAATATGTAGAAGTATAAAAATATACAAATATTAGTCCCGAGTGGGGATCGAATCAACAGCTCCCGATGTAAGGAAACGGAGTTACCAAGTGCTCTATCAAGCGATACATGAAGGAGGCATCAGAGCTGGGGCCCGGTGCAGTGCATGCACAATGCACTACGGGCACTACCGTACGGCCCTATTGCGTGACCGCGTAGCGGCGCCGAGGGAGTTTTAATTGCTATCGACAGCTTTATGGCAGCTATTTCGTGTACTTTAATGGCAACTAAATTTGTGGTTTGGGTTCACATACGATGTGTAATCGGGTATTTCTACCGCTTCCATACTAATAATAACAGTTTTGCATACAATTTCAATGATATGTTGAATTAGTTTCGCCTGACTTCGGATCTCTCATTTCAAGTAATTTCGGTTAGCGAGACCTGAATGTAGACAATTTGTTGATGATTTGATTTCAATGAAGATGGCTTATAAAATTCCCAATGTTATAAAATAGTCACTCTGTCTTTCTGTCGCGGTTGCACAAAATTTTTAAACCGATTTAATTGATGTTGTTGCTGTGATTGTCAAGAGTCTGAGAAATTACATAGGTTACTTTTAAATCTTCTTTAATTTAACGAGATAATAGTTCACGCGGATAGGGCCGCGGGCGGAAAGCTAGTTCAAACTGTTTAAAGTTAATTATAATGTAACAATTAAAATAAATTGTACGACATATTATTTTGTTGAAAACATGTTATTCGTGGTGAACCCTGTCCTTTCCAAATAACAATCATACAATATTTGCGTCACCCTTTCCAGTGTACATAGCGCTACGGCTGATGCAAGCGGTAACGGCGAGGGTCAACGCCATCTGCCTGAGGTACCTGGACAACTCCATGCTGGACTCGCTGCCGCCGCCGCCCCCGCCCGAGCTGCGCGACATGCTCACCGTCTCCTGCGCCACCAAGAACTCGCGGCGGGTCATGGAGGACCGACACGTGGAGATCGGCAACTTGGAAGCTCTGTTCGGTATCGAGGTGAGCAGTGTTCTCGGAAGACGGCTGTAAACATGCCATAAAAGTTGATTCGTCATCGAAATAACGTGTGAACTCGCCGGTAGGTTTACGTAAATCTGCGTATATTTTCAACCAAGAGGTTGGATCCTGTTCGCATTTTTGGCGGATGTTTAACCCTTAACTCTCTGATTATCGTCTCTTTTAATGTACCGTAGATAAATGTAGCTGTGTGCAAATAGTAAAGTCGCGCTATTTTGAAGTGAACTGGTGACGGCAGTGTTCTTAAAGCCATTATTCCACAATGACATAGTGAAATAATTATATGGGCGAGACCAGTGTGTTTTTTTTACATCATCAGCAAAAAAATATGATTCGAGAATCAATAAAACGATTCCACGCAAAAAATGTTCCAACACCGATTGGAGAACTTGTTAGACAGTTGGTCTATTGATTGATCTCATTCATTATTATTCGAGACGCGCCTATCTAAGAAGTTCGTCAGACACTCTGCGTCATATGCGTGGAAACATTGAGCGCTGAGAACAGTATAGGAGGCTTTTTATTTTTGATAATCTTATCTATACTTATTTCTTTATTTATTAACACTTTAATAATATTATAACGCTGAACGGTTTATTTGTTTGTATGTTTGAACGCGCTAATATCTGGAAGTGTCGGGTACTACTGGTTCGAATTGAAAAAACCTTTTAGTGTTGGATATACCATTTATCGAGGAAGGCTTTAGGCTATATAACATCACGCTGCGACCAATAGTAGAAAATGTGTAAAAACGGGAGAAAATGCACACGAATATAAATGTTTGTTATAAATGTACAATGTACAATTTGTAATTTATTACGATATTTTTATCAAATTAATAAATGTGATCGATTCAGCTCACACTTCTCTCTTATAATTAGTTAATATTTAGAGACATATTTTCAGTCTACGCCTGACCACAAATGATTCGAATTTTATGCCTTTTTTATTATCTTGTTGATAAGCTCTAGTTAGCACAAGCGAATTGTTTGCTTACCTCGAGTTGTATGCATGAAGATTCGCTTTTTCCTTAAGAATAAAATAAATAACTGGAATTCGCTGAGAATAATGCGTGTTAGTTTGAAATCTAGTTTACGGTATAGTCACTGACTATTATAATTTCGGATGGTGTGATTACGAGAAGAGGCTGTAAGAAAAAGTTTTATGATAAATTTAAGTATAAGAGTAATTTTAAAATCCTTACTAATATTATAAACGTGAGTTTGTGAGTATGGTAGGCTATTTTTTTAAAATTCAATCCCCATAGGGTTCATTGAGGGGGGGGGGAGGGGGGGGGGTAAAATTAGTATGGGAGAATTTTTACGTGTTTGTCGATTTTTATAAAACTTGGTATGGAGGTAGCTGGCACTCCGGAGAGACACCAGCGCTATTTTTTTTTAAATTCAACCTCTATGGGGTTCATTATGTGAAATTAGTATGGGAGAATTTTTACGTGTTTGTCGATTTTTATAAAACCCATTAATAGGCGGACAAAGTCGCGGGCGGCCGCTAGTTAAAATATAATTTTAAGTCTTTAATAATAGAAGTAATACGACAATGTAGACAGGTGACTATTTTGGAGTGGTTCTGTCATCTGATTTTCTTTTGCGCAATAGCTTTATGACATAAGGAAATGGTCGTTTAAAAATGTGCTAGGAGCATACTATGTAGCTAAACTGAATTGCAATTTTGTTTGTTTGCAAACGTCTCTAGTGCTTGTGTCAGAATCAATGGGACGTGCACTGATTGGTTTAACATCGAAAAAGTTGATAGACAGGGATGTGTAGCTAGTCACCATGGCTGTTCAATCTATTCTTGGATAATTGCTTGACGAGTCTGAGAGAGTGTAAGAAAGGTTTGAGAATGAATTAGTGCTCATGATCAGGTTTTTCTTGCTTCATCAGCTGCGGAGTTGCAGGATATGACTGTTGTACGAGTCTTTGAATAAATGTGAATTTTTGTAAGACGGAAGTCATGATTTATGAAAATGGTGATGATATGACAGTTTGCGATGTTGTGATTATAAGTGATAAAGTAGAACAAGTGAAAGAATTTGTATATTTGGGATCCAAGCTCACAAGAGATAGTAAGTGTGATAGCGATATCGAACGGAGAGTGAATGCTGGTAACCTTTGTGAAACGTCAGAAGGTGTCCAAAAAGGCACGTCTAACGGTTCACAGGGGAGTTTGATCCCGACATTAATGTACGGAAGCGAAAGTTTGGGTATGGCAGAAGAAGCACGAAAGTAGATAAACGCAGTGGAGATGCGAGCACTTAGAAATGAAATAATTAGGGAACCTTGTGGTGTTGTGCAAGAAGATGTAGTGACTAGGGTTGAGAAGGGATGAATGAAAGGCGATAAATAAAAGGAATATATAGAGAAAGTATAAATGGAAATTTCGACAGGCGAAGACAAAGAAAGACCTTCCATGACCAAATAGGTCACATCTTGAAGAGAGGTTATATCAAAAGTACCTATAATGGACGAGCGTGCATGAAGAGGTTGATGGATGTGAAAGAAGCGAAAGTGGTGTGCCAAGACCGTAGCACGTAACACATAGCAGACAGGAAGTAATCTTTGCCTACCCCTCTGGGAAAAAGGCGTGATCCAATGTATAAAAAGATCTCGTTTGTTGTATCCCCCTTGAATATTTGTTGTTGTAGCGGCAATAAAATAAAATTACATCATCTGTGAAATTTTTAACTGTCTAGTTATCCTTATAGTTTTACCGTTCTTGAGATACAGTCTGGTGACGAGTGGCGGACGAACGGACAGCAAAGTCTCAGTGATTGGATCCCGTTTCTACCCTTTGGGGACGGTACCCCTAAAACGAGGCATACTCGTGTAAGGTCACATTGCTAACGCCACGTGGACGTTTCAGACGACGGAGCCGACGAGCTTCTACGCGGTGTACGATGGGCACGCGGGCTCGGCGGCGGCCACGTACTGCGCGGCGCACCTGCACCAGTACCTGGTGGAGAGCGAGCACTTCGGCACCGACCTGCGGCGCGCCATGCGCGACGCCTTCCTGCGCACCGACAAGGACTTCGTACGCAAGAGCAACCAGGAGGTACCTACTTTTTTTTGCTTTTTTGTGCTTACGTCCGAGAAGACGCGGCCGATAGCACTACTTGGTGTATCTGTACCTGTCAGAACACTCAATGTGCCTTCACCACGCTACACACTTTTTTCCTTGGCGAGAAACTTGCTAAAGTCTGAAGTGCGACACTAAATACTCGTTCAACTTCGCAATGAAACCATCGGCCCTGTGACTTGGAAAAACTGAAAGCAGATAAAAGCGCCAGAAGCAAGGTAACGGCAGGATTACTGTTTGTATAAGTTCTTAAGGCAATTTAGTGATTTGCGATACTTGTTTGCAGCGAGCATGCGGCGGCAGTACGGCGGTGGCGGTAGCGGTGCGCGCGCGCAAGCTGCTAGCGGCGTGGGCCGGCGACTCGCTGGCGCTGCTCGCCAAGCGCATGCGCCTCATGCAGCTCGTGCGCCCGCACAAGCCCGGCCGACAGGTGCGTGTACATTGGTGCTGGCGGCGTGGGCCGGCGACTCGCTGGCGCTGCTCGCCAAGCGCATGCGCCTCATGCAGCTCGTGCGCCCGCACAAGCCCGGCCGACAGGTGCGTGTACATTGGTGCTGGCGGCGTGGGCCGGCGACTCGCTGGCGCTGCTCGCCAAGCGCATGCGCCTCATGCAGCTCGTGCGCCCGCACAAGCCCGGCCGACAGGTGCGTGTACATTGGTGCTGGCGGCGTGGGCCGGCGACTCGCTGGCGCTGCTCGCCAAGCGCATGCGCCTCATGCAGCTCGTGCGCCCGCACAAGCCCGGCCGACAGGTGCGTGTACATTGGTGCTGGCGGCGTGGGCCGGCGACTCGCTGGCGCTGCTCGCCAAGCGCATGCGCCTCATGCAGCTCGTGCGCCCGCACAAGCCCGGCCGACAGGTGCGTGTACATTGGTGCTGGCGGCGTGGGCCGGCGACTCGCTGGCGCTGCTCGCCAAGCGCATGCGCCTCATGCAGCTCGTGCGCCCGCACAAGCCCGGCCGACAGGTGCGTGTACATTGGTGCTGGCGGCGTGGGCCGGCGACTCGCTGGCGCTGCTCGCCAAGCGCATGCGCCTCATGCAGCTCGTGCGCCCGCACAAGCCCGGCCGACAGGTGCGTGTACATTGGTGCTGGCGGCGTGGGCCGGCGACTCGCTGGCGCTGCTCGCCAAGCGCATGCGCCTCATGCAGCTCGTGCGCCCGCACAAGCCCGGCCGACAGGTGCGTGTACATTGGTGCTGGCGGCGTGGGCCGGCGACTCGCTGGCGCTGCTCGCCAAGCGCATGCGCCTCATGCAGCTCGTGCGCCCGCACAAGCCCGGCCGACAGGTGCGTGTACATTGGTGCTGGCGGCGTGGGCCGGCGACTCGCTGGCGCTGCTCGCCAAGCGCATGCGCCTCATGCAGCTCGTGCGCCCGCACAAGCCCGGCCGACAGGTGCGTGTACATTGGTGCTGGCGGCGTGGGCCGGCGACTCGCTGGCGCTGCTCGCCAAGCGCATGCGCCTCATGCAGCTCGTGCGCCCGCACAAGCCCGGCCGACAGGTGCGTGTACATTGGTGCTGGCGGCGTGGGCCGGCGACTCGCTGGCGCTGCTCGCCAAGCGCATGCGCCTCATGCAGCTCGTGCGCCCGCACAAGCCCGGCCGACAGGTGCGTGTACATTGGTGCTGGCGGCGTGGGCCGGCGACTCGCTGGCGCTGCTCGCCAAGCGCATGCGCCTCATGCAGCTCGTGCGCCCGCACAAGCCCGGCCGACAGGTGCGTGTACATTGGTGCTGGCGGCGTGGGCCGGCGACTCGCTGGCGCTGCTCGCCAAGCGCATGCGCCTCATGCAGCTCGTGCGCCCGCACAAGCCCGGCCGACAGGTGCGTGTACATTGGTGCTGGCGGCGTGGGCCGGCGACTCGCTGGCGCTGCTCGCCAAGCGCATGCGCCTCATGCAGCTCGTGCGCCCGCACAAGCCCGGCCGACAGGTGCGTGTACATTGGTGCTGGCGGCGTGGGCCGGCGACTCGCTGGCGCTGCTCGCCAAGCGCATGCGCCTCATGCAGCTCGTGCGCCCGCACAAGCCCGGCCGACAGGTGCGTGTACATTGGTGCTGGCGGCGTGGGCCGGCGACTCGCTGGCGCTGCTCGCCAAGCGCATGCGCCTCATGCAGCTCGTGCGCCCGCACAAGCCCGGCCGACAGGTGCGTGTACATTGGTGCTGGCGGCGTGGGCCGGCGACTCGCTGGCGCTGCTCGCCAAGCGCATGCGCCTCATGCAGCTCGTGCGCCCGCACAAGCCCGGCCGACAGGTGCGTGTACATTGGTGCTGGCGGCGTGGGCCGGCGACTCGCTGGCGCTGCTCGCCAAGCGCATGCGCCTCATGCAGCTCGTGCGCCCGCACAAGCCCGGCCGACAGGTGCGTGTACATTGGTGCTGGCGGCGTGGGCCGGCGACTCGCTGGCGCTGCTCGCCAAGCGCATGCGCCTCATGCAGCTCGTGCGCCCGCACAAGCCCGGCCGACAGGTGCGTGTACATTGGTGCTGGCGGCGTGGGCCGGCGACTCGCTGGCGCTGCTCGCCAAGCGCATGCGCCTCATGCAGCTCGTGCGCCCGCACAAGCCCGGCCGACAGGTGCGTGTACATTGGTGCTGGCGGCGTGGGCCGGCGACTCGCTGGCGCTGCTCGCCAAGCGCATGCGCCTCATGCAGCTCGTGCGCCCGCACAAGCCCGGCCGACAGGTGCGTGTACATTGGTGCTGGCGGCGTGGGCCGGCGACTCGCTGGCGCTGCTCGCCAAGCGCATGCGCCTCATGCAGCTCGTGCGCCCGCACAAGCCCGGCCGACAGGTGCGTGTACATTGGTGCTGGCGGCGTGGGCCGGCGACTCGCTGGCGCTGCTCGCCAAGCGCATGCGCCTCATGCAGCTCGTGCGCCCGCACAAGCCCGGCCGACAGGTGCGTGTACATTGGTGCTGGCGGCGTGGGCCGGCGACTCGCTGGCGCTGCTCGCCAAGCGCATGCGCCTCATGCAGCTCGTGCGCCCGCACAAGCCCGGCCGACAGGTGCGTGTACATTGGTGCTGGCGGCGTGGGCCGGCGACTCGCTGGCGCTGCTCGCCAAGCGCATGCGCCTCATGCAGCTCGTGCGCCCGCACAAGCCCGGCCGACAGGTGCGTGTACATTGGTGCTGGCGGCGTGGGCCGGCGACTCGCTGGCGCTGCTCGCCAAGCGCATGCGCCTCATGCAGCTCGTGCGCCCGCACAAGCCCGGCCGACAGGTGCGTGTACATTGGTGCTGGCGGCGTGGGCCGGCGACTCGCTGGCGCTGCTCGCCAAGCGCATGCGCCTCATGCAGCTCGTGCATTTTCTGAATTTTGGGTCGGATAGGCCCAAAACTGTTTGTAACATAGATATATTTGACAATACGTCAGATTAACAATGGCAAATATAAGTAGAATTTATAAATACGAGTGTAAAGCATTGAAATCTGAGAATGAATTAAATGAATTCAGAAAATTATTATATACTTGATCACCTTTTAAGGGTCATTCTACTTTTTTGTGCAGGTTTTTATGTCTTGAAACAATCTTTAAATTTTAATTTTTATCGTGCATTTAAATCTATACTTATATCGGAATTAAATAATGATATGCTATATGATGTGTGTTTTACTGTTGATATCTTTTTATTTTGACATTTGGTATTTTTAAACAAAAAATTAACTGTGTTACGTACCTAAAGGTAGTACTTTCTTTTTGGGAAATACCACTGTGTTACTGGTAAAAAGTATGAATAATATATTTCTAAACATAACTGAATAGTTCGGTCCGCACACTGTTGCTTGCTGTCTATTATACATAGATGCGTTATTTTTTTTTACATGTGTAAATTTACCCTAACATTAAAATTTTCTTCGAGGGACAAAAAAACCTGCACAAGGGACAAAAAGTAGAATGACCCTTAAAACAGGGTTTACTTAGAAAATACTACATACAAAATTTATAAATATACTGCCTACAGTGCCTACCATACTTCAATATCAAACTGATCTCACTTTAAGCACGAGGGTATGGCTGACAAATACATCAAACCTATTTTATTTGTTAACGTATGGTCAACTTTAACAATAGCTTTGTATCGTATTTTATAACGCTAAAAATTATGTTAGTTGTTGATATGTCGCCGGTGGTGTTGTGAGTGAAGGCTCTGCCAGGCACAATGGCACCACCAATAGGCGATGAGGTATGCCGCGGAGTTTAGTGGGTACACCCCTGGGCATTGCACCTTAGCCCAGGAGCAGCTGCCGGTCATTTCCATCTCTACACCAGCAGCCGGGAGTACCACACTCAACATAGTTGTTGATATGTTTAAAACGAAACGAGCATGTACAAAGTTTTCTCTTTGTTTGCCCTTTTCACAGCGTTCTAAACATGTAGATATTAAATGAGTATTAATTTTACAGGACGAGAGAGAACGAATAGAATCGTCCGGTGGCACTGTCATATACTGGGGGACGTGGCGGGTCAACGGGCAGTTGGCGGTATCACGTGCGATCGGTGAGTCACATTAGAAGTTACAACTGTTTCATGCACTCAACTGGTACCATGTAGTTCACAGAGGAATAACGACACTTGAGGCATAAGTGGATGCGTCAGTCTTTACAGAAATAACGATCGAACCCTTATCTATGCGATTTTACACCCGATTGGCTAGATTATTAGTGATTAGCGCCAACGATTATACTAACATCCAAAATTCCTAATTAAAACGGAGAGAGTTTGATTGATCGATTTGTAAAGTGCAAGGTGTTGCTTTATTACTTGCAATTCAATATTTTTATCACCCAATTATATAGATAGTTATTTGATATTAGAAATAAATCACAATATTTATTTAATTGACTTGAAAACATGTTCAATCAATCAAAACAATTCATTACTTCAAATCAGACAGCCTTCCCTTCGATGCAATATTAGATTTGCCGATTATGATAAGAATACGTAAAACCCTAGAATTTAGCCTTCGAAGAGCGATTCTAATGAAGTTCATGTTCGTTTTATTATAAATTATGTGGATGTTATTGATTACAAGCCTCGTTAGTTCAGTTTGAGAATATAAGAAAGACTCCACTATAAAAAATGTTACGAAGGCGGGCGAACATTTTGCAAGATTGTGAATTACGTAAAAAGCTTTTTGAAAATGCGCCCGCCCGGTAGCGCGTGGCTGGAATTTTTGACATATTTTACGCCCGACCCGCGGTTAAATACGACTGTTTAAAATACAAGCGTTAGTGTCGAGCCTCCGAGGACATTTTATTTTCATGAGCACTTCGTCCCAGATTGAAGTTTAATGGTGAACATAAAATGCAGTTTATATTGCATTTATACGGTATTATTATTTTTTATTGTGTATTCTTTTGCATTAGACATAAAAGTATAATGATGACATATTTTATTTTGTTATAAAAAAATATTATCAAGATGAATAATTAATTCTTACTTGGAATAAATTGACATCATGTCTAGGTGTTTGTTTCGTGAGAAGTAGCATATTATGAACACGTCAAATAAATTATCAGTTGCTTTGTTTGTCGAAGTATTTTATTTAACTACTATCATCTAACCTAAACTAAAATACCTAAATACCTAAGACCTAGAAACCTAAATTAAAAGAGTTTATTTACTCTTGTCGGCGGAGTAATTTCAATCCTTCTTTCTTTTTACTACTTATATACCCACTTATAAACATGAATGTTATTCGTTCTATCCAGAAAAGCTCCGTTTGTAAGTGAAGAATAATGGACATAGATTTGGCGATAGATCGGCCGACGAGAGCGTCGATGTCGATAGAGTTTGGAGTTCCATTATCTTGCTACTCTGTCAAGATATGAGGATTTATTGTATGTGGCCCCACATTTCCGATTCTTTGCACCTCATTTAGAAAATGCGTAGACATAACTCTTCATTAAGTATTTGCGCGTAATTCATTTATATTCATTAGAACAACACAATTTTTTAACCATATGTAATATTTTCTACCGCTTGTAATGTATTCGGATTGTTACATTTTTATCACCTTATTACTTTTTAGATGTTTTTCAATAGTCTAGGAAAATACATACAAGCGAAATAAAAATATGATTTACTGCCGCGAACTATGCAAGATGACACTTTACGTTATGATTTGTTTCGCGAATTATTATGTGTATGAAAACAATAAAATACCTGGCACAATGAGTGCGTGTATCGGATTCGATAGCAGTAGGCAAAACAAAGGGGTGCGTTAGGGTCGGCGACACGCAGTTAATCGGTCGTTTTATTGTCGGTGCCGTCGCCGGAGTCTCCGCGGCGTGTGCCGATCATTAAGCTGTTAGCCGGGGATGAAACGCATTAGTGTGCACAGTGCACTGCGCCGCTGTCATTAATCACGAGCATGACGTTCGGAAATGAGGAAGACTTTTTAACGTAACTTCCGTAGTGCCAAGAAAGCTATTGTGAAGATTTCTTCGGTGATAATAGGGGAGGAGCGTGTATCAATACTTGTTAAAATCAATGGTGATAGGGGTAGTTTAAACATGTTGCATCCTTAATAAATAGGGTTTATTTTTAAGTACATTTACGAGTTTTCCTTCGAAGTGTCAACTTATTCAAATGATACGGGCTAGAAATGGCGAACAGATAAGTAAATATGCACCACAATTTTCCTGTAAAGTTATATTTCCGTGGAGAAGGTCACCCGTCCGTATTTGCTTCGACTTTATTGAGTTTTCCGATAACATTATTTGCTCTGTCAAGAAGATCTGTAGAAAATTGGGTTGTTCATTTTTGGGAGACTTTCGATCTCTTTTGTTACGTTTGTGTAGGATTGTTACACAAACGTGCTACGAAGAAGCCTTTGTTGTCCATCATTCCTGCATCATTTGTTGGATATGAGCTTTCGTTTAAACTTTACTAGCGATCCAATCACTAGTAAAGCATTAGCATGACGCCAACAACCTAGAACGGCTTGTTGTAACTGGAAAAATCGGAGGAAAAAGGCCTAGGGGTAGAAGTCCCAAACGATGGTCTGACCAAATAAAGGAGGAACTAGAAATGCCTGTCAGCGACACACTACACCAGGCCACAGAATGGCGACAACTAGTTGACGGAATCAAACGGAGTCACGATCCTCAGCACTGAGGGAACGATTGAAGAGAGATCCAAATGCTGGTATATTGCATCTTCGTTGTTTTGATGGCCTGATGGAATTTATCAATCAAGTCATTTAATCGACATTTTTAGGTTTACATAAAGTATGTGATGATATCAGGATACACCACGTTGTAGTCATTATTTGAAAACGTCAAGATTAAATGGAGACTTGACATTACCGCGATATAATCCCAACCTCGGGAAGGGTTAAATCGGAAAATCGTTGAACGTTCTAAACAAAAGGAGTGCATCAAATTACAAGTGGTGTTGTGAGGTGCGCGCGTCGGGCGCCGGCGGGTCGCGGCTCCCTCGCCGGCCCTGCACGTATCGATCACCGGACACGCTGCACCGTAGGGCGGGACAAGGATGTCGATGGAGCACCTGGGGTGACACTAGTGGTGTCAGAATCTATACCAATGATGATGTCACTTTGTAGTTCATGTTAGGTGATAATAGATGGCACTTGAGTGTGCTTTTTTTGGAAAGAGCTATCAGGATGACTTCACTCCACCTGATGGTAAGCGATGGTGAGATCAACATATTATGAGCCTAAAAGAAAAAAGAAGGAGTATTTCTTCTCCATTTCTGTTTTACGTTTTAATGGATATCTGATGTACCTATACAGGGTGTCCCAAAAAGTAGTGTCAAGCGGAAGTCCTGAGATAGAACATCCTGTGGCGCATCCGAAACACCCCCATGTATGTTCCGCGATTTTTTATAGTTTTCGAGTTATGATTTATTTTCTAAAATTTTGAGAATAACTGACCTAACCGACTAAAAATATTGTAGAGAAAAAAGTATTTGACTTTTTTGAGTAATTCTATTTGCAAATCATTTTTCATGAGTTTTCCTTTAATGGCTAAAATATTTGTCTCCATAACTTATATGGAAATTATCAAAATTATGGTACAAACTGAAAAGTTACGTACTGTAAATAATGTCTTACAATTACAACGTTAAATTTGAAATATTAGGAGGTAGCTGCATGGCTTCTAAGTAACTTCAAAAACTGCGTCAGACTCTCAGCTTTCATAATCATTAATAAAAACTGGTACTTAGTGGGCTACTTTTGGCTGAAATCGAACTTCAAAGACGGAGAGGTGGAAAAATCATAAAATTTTCCATTTGATTCCGAAGTATTATTTGGACATTTCATTATTTCTAAAGTTAATAAGATTGTTAAGAATCAAAATTATACCAGAAATGCTAAGAAATAACCACTTGAAAGTTTAATTTGTGATACTTAAAAAAATAATTAATTTAAAAAAAGGGAATTTTTTTAAAAAAAAAGAAATATTTTTTTTGATTATTTATTGCAAAACGTTTATAAGTCAAAGTTTATTAAAGTCCGTAAAGAAAGCAAAGTTCGTTAAGTTCGTCGTAACAAAGGTATACGCAGTGCATGTGAAAACAGTGTTAGCGCAATGAAACTTAAATTTAACAAAAAACAAGCATCTAAATGTTTGCATCTGAATGCTCCTGTATTAAATTTAGGTTTGTTAACAAATTGACTAACTTTCGAAATAATAAAATGTCCAAATAATACTTGCTCATCAAATGGCAAATTTTATGATTTTTCCACCTCTGTGTCTTTGTAGTCCAATTTCAGCAAAAGTAGCCCATTAAGTACCAGTTTTTATTAATGATTATAAAAGCTGAGAGTCTGGCGCAGTTTTTGAAGTTACTTAGGAGCCATGCAGCTACTTCCTAATATTTTAAATTTAACGTTGAAATTGTAAGACAATATTTACAGAACATAATTTTTCAGTTTGTACCATAATTTTGAAAACTTCCATATAAGTTATGAAGACAAATATTTTAGGCATTAAAGCAAAACTTATGAAAAATGATTTGCAAAAAGAATTACTCAAAAAAGTCAAATACTTTTTTCTTCAGAATATTATTAGTCAGTTAGGTCAATTATTCTCAAAAGTTTAGAAAAAACATCATAACTCGAAAACTATAAAAAATCGCGAAACATACATGGGGGTGTTTCGGATGCCCCACGAGGTGTTCTATCTCAGGACTTCCGCTTGACACTACTTTTTGGGACACCCTGTATACATAGATTACAAATAAATACAAAAATATTTATTTTCAACAAGTAGGATTACAAATTGGTTTGTACTGTGTTTCTAGATATTAACCTACTTGGTTGCATATTTTACAGCAGTGTATCTGTTATGGACCAAATGATAAATTGGGCATTATTCATACTGCCCGGTCCATATGAAAAATGCCCAATATGAGGGTGCAATTCAATAATATTATTCAAATAATCACTTTGACCGGGCATTATACATAATGTTTATCACCTTTTGGGCAAAATAATAGGTACAAACTTATTATGTAGAAAAAACTTTTAATTATTATTATAATTTGATAAACAATAGTTTAATATAAAAAGTAATTAGCCTCTAAAAATATTGTGGTGTGAAAAAAATGTCATAACAAAAGGGGGTAATGGACATAATTTGGCGGCGTAACTCGTAAGACACGCTATTATTCAAAATTGCAATATAAATAAAGGCGTTTACACCCAAAATCGCTGAACACATGAGTGTCATTATTTTAGTATTGATGCGCGGGGTGATTAAGATTACGGAGACATTGGCTATTTATTGTTTTTCCTCGTTTCGGCATTTTAAATCAAAGTCCAAACACAAAGCAAAATCAACGTCCAATAACGCGTCAAACGTAACGGTCACAAAAAATAATAAATACACGGAGGAACGTAATCTATGCACACATGTACGAAAATGGCTGAATACATAGATAAATGTATGGTCAATACACAGCAGCGGGGGTTACGAATGATAAAATAATCGAATTACGTAAAAATATAAGTGAAGTTTCCCATATACAAAAATTATTCATCCTATTCTAAAAATTACGCGGTGAGTATTACCCATTACGTCACTATGAAAACGTGTCAAACAGCGTAACTTTGTAAAAAGCATTATACAGAGTGGAAATTTTACGTTTTCTTTTATTATTAAATAATTTTAAAGCACAAAAGACAATTATTTTTCTCAAATTACGCACAATTATCATATTGCCCAATTATCACACAGCCATATTATAATGACCGCGCGTAATGATAAATAATGAAGTTGAAATAATAATTAATCACTTGGCCCGATAGGGCTAGACATTATACATAATGCTCGGGCATTATTAATAATGCTCGCATTAATCACTTGGTCCATAACATATCTATGACACTTACTCTAGAATTTATTCTGTATTGTGGTGTCTTACCGATCAGCTGCTAAGGGGAGTATGCCTCATTTTACTACTGGAACTAAGAGATTAAATATTAAGAATGAAATTAATGCTTCACAAATGAGAGGATGCTGATCATGTATGATTAATTTCATTACATTAAACTTTGATGTGTTTTATGAGAGTAAAAAGCACCCTTTGCCTTTATTATAAAAACATGAGGTAATAAAAGTTTTATCGATACCATTAAAGGTCAGTCCCCTCACCGATAGGCATCGGCGTCGACAGCTTAGTTACAATATAATGTTGACATTTTCTTCACAGCTCTCCGCAGCCAATGACCGGCTCCCCACGTATCAGGCCGAAACCCATCGATTCGCGTTCCACGGGAGATTAACTTCGGAAGCGTTTACTAAGACGCCCTTCGGTTTGAGAGCTCAGCTCCGACTTTTATGCAAGATTAGCCTGCCGGAAAGTCGTTCGCGATCGGATAGTGGTTTTGTTGTGATAGGTTTGCGATGGATACAGGAAAAAAGCGGCTTACTTTCTTGACCCAAATCGAGAATGAAAATGCCATTGTCTTTTTATACAAATAATGATTCTGTCTATTGTGGTTGAACAATAAAAACATATTTTGATGTTTCTAACACTCAAATTAATGAGCAATAATGAATAACACGGTCTAATAACAAAGTTCTACCTATCCAAACTAAATTCAAACATATAAAAAATATTTTTTGTAGTAAACATTTTGTGTTCCTTTGCGTCTTTTAGTGTTGCTGTCTAGTATTTGATCGATAAAAAAGCTAAGGCTGATTTTCATTCAAGCAACTCATTTTCATTTCATTGTAAAAGAATCATAACATACAAAAACACGAATTACACGAATGTCGATTTAGTTTTTGGGCGGTGCGTTGGCATTTTAATTGAAACGAAAAAACGTACATGACTACGCGTTTTTGAAAAGCATGATTCAGATATCGCGTTATTGTAATTGCTTTGAGTTCAATAAAACTGATGCTTAAAAAAACTTAATCTATTTACCCTACATTACCTGTAACGTGTGAAAAGCTATTCTTAGCCTGGATATTAGGGTAAGACCGCGAGTTAATAACGAACGTTAGCATACACGCGAAGGTAAATGAGGTTTTTATTAAGAATGTTTATTCGTGTTGTTATGTAGTTAGTAAGTAATTTGTTTACTACTTATACATTTTATTGTTATGATTCATGTATTTACTGTAGTTAGATACAACGATACAAAAGTCTTTACTTGTATATTTTAAGATAAACATTTTACTCGAAGTCTATCCTCAACAGTTGCTAATTCAATCCATGTACCTGACGTTGCATATGTGAGTCAATTAGATATATCAAAATTGGAAAATATAATATGGGGTTTGCTTAGTTACTATTATTTGTTTGTTAAGCTTTAACAAAAACATGTAACATACATGTAGTATGAATTCGATTCAACAACGCATTATGTGTCATTCTTCGGAAATAGCATTAAATTCAATTACGATCGTATGGAGGAATATCGTCCTTCTCTACAATTGTGCATTATGTTTACAAGTATGATTAGCTTTTATTGCAAAAGTCTATCTACCTAGCTATCAGATCTGAACGAAACAATCACCATAAATACATTTTATCTATTCGTTCAAAGCGACGCGAATCAAATAATGATTTTCCATTTAGTAAAAGATACCGAATGCTCCTTTTAGAAGGAACCGAAAACTTCTTGAGCCTATAGAAATCTAAACATTATGTTGTACTTCAGCGCTTAATGGTCTCGAATCCTACCAGGTGCCGTAGACAAAGTAACAATATCAAAACGATAACGAAGTTCGAAAAGAATAAAAATTTATGGGATTGACATTAGATTGACCACGTGATTTATCGAGTCTAATATCAATCCCATACATTTGATTCTTTTCGAACTTGTTATCGTTTTGATAGGTACTTAGTCTAAGCCCCCAGGGCAGCCACACAGGACATTTAAGAGTAAACAGTATCGTGTATTGTGGCAGGTGACGCTCAATACAAACCGTACGTGACGGCTCGGCCGGAGACAGCTACGGTGGACCTGGACGGGGACGAGGACTTCGTCGTCGTGGCCTGCGACGGACTCTGGGACTTCGTGAGCGAGGACGACGTCGCCCTCTCCGTCTACCGGCAGCTGGCCGCCGACCCTGGTAAGTGAACATAATATTGGGTATTTATTTTTCCTAACAGACGATGATGACTTTGAGTGGCCTCGTCATCATCACCGGACTTGCGGGGGAGCGGATGGCTCTCACCCCTCAATAGTGTGTCTCGTTAACTCGTTAACTGAGCCTTAACACTTGGAACGCCACCGACGTAAATTTCTCTCTGTGCCGGCGTCATCTGGCAAACAATTAAAACACGGAATTTGAGTTACATTATTATTTTGACTAGCGTTCGCCTAATGTCACAAAATATAAATACACAATTACCTAGTTTTACAATGGTGCCAAATTGTCGTACCTACTCTAACATTTAAATGCATTTAAAACAACATGGTTAATTAGTATTCAAATTATTCTGTTTAGAAGTAAGTGTCTGCAATCGTTCTGCAGGTGACCTTGCGTTCGAGACGCTGTTTTAGTGACAATAACTTGTGAGTCACCGACAATCCGTAGACAGGAATATGAAACTGCATTCGGCCACATCAAGGTCAATGTTTCAATTGTAGGCGCCTATAAGGTGCAAATTAGAAATTCGTCTTGGACATTCAAAGTGTTATTGTTTTGTATTCATTAGGTCGAATTGCATTGTTAAGTTATTTTGTCGTTGGAGCCGTCGATTGTTTACATACGTTGGAAGGCAAACGCGTATAAATGTATTTTCTAAATATAGCACCAGTATAGTACAGCAACGATAATGACGAAGATTACAGCCAGTATTTGGCATACGACGTTGATTGGCATGTCTTTAGTACATTACGCTACCGGGTCACATGATTGTGACGCAACGAGCATTGTTGTGAAAGCTGAGTGCCCTTGTGCAGCCAGCTCAACAGGACCCTTCACAGTTCGTATTGTGCTCCGACTTCGTCTCTTTTGTGTTGGTAGTCACATATACTGGGGACCTTCAAGTTTTGGTTGTAACACTAGCAGTGCCGCCCTCGAATCACTGTAAAGTGTCTTTAATGGATCGCAGCGCCCTGGGCGATAAGAGCTTTTATGTTTTCAACTGTGTTCTTGTTTGGTAAATATTAGGGCTTTTTATTGTGGCACTCTTGTTAAGAAGGGTTGGGTTTAGAGCTCTTCTGTTCATTAAACAGTGCAACTGTAGGCGCGGGAGATTACTGGCTCTGTCGCTACTTATATAAATTGAAAAACAGTACTTTAGAAGCTAGATATTTTAAAAATGGATGTATCTTTACGTTTCCCAATAATTCAATGAAAAATAAACGGTGCGTACAAGAATTGTAAACTTTGTTAGTAATAAAAAAATCGTGTGTTGAAATTTATAAAATAACCTGGAGTAAGTAACAATACTCCTGGTATTGTGTTCTTTTAACAAATGTTGCAAATTATGACATAATCTCGCTTTTCAACACTTATAAAGTGTAGGGGATGACCCCTCTCGCCTGTCAGTCTGTACGTCACGCTGACGCAGGATTAACTTAATTTATGACACAATTATACGGGTCAGGTTACTGTCAATTTGCGGCTGCATTCGGTCCGCAGTAAATTTATGGTGCACTAATCTCGACACGACTTCGTGCAATATGCCCGGCGGAGACAGTTGAAATAAAGCACCTGCAGATTTATATCGTCGCCGTTTAGACGAGCACAGGTTTCTTTGTTCGAATGAGCCTTGCGAAAAAACCTAAGAACAATGAGAGTGTATTTTATGTTCCGTAACGAGATTGCAGCGGTGCCTAGATTTCAGTCGAGCTGCGGTCGGCCGCCGCCACAGCCCCACAATATTGTGTCGTAATTGCGTCGGAAGTGGGGAAGTGGAGAAATTGGATACTTTGTTTTGCCCCCAGCGCCGCCCGCCGCGCCCCTCGCGCCACCGCCCGCTGAAGCCTTTCTAATTATTGGCCCGTGCACCGCACTGCATACTTCTTGTCCACTTTGTTATCTTATCAATCCGTCGAATTCACCAAATATTTGTTTAAAATCTACCCTACAGTCCACTTAATCACATTTAAAATAAAATCCTAATTTAATATTCATTTCTACGTCTATAACCCTCTTGGTCGCCTTTCAACTTCACGCTCTGATGGACACTGGGGCAGTTTCATTGGATTATGCGATTTACAAGTTTAAATTGTCGCAAGGTTCGTATTCAAATAGGGGTGGGCAGCCGGCACTAATACGCTCGGGGGCTATTCGCAATTATCCTCTCGCATTATCCCTTTGATCTGGCTCTTATTACGAAAACATAAAGGTTAAATTCAATCGAGCAATCGTTTCGGTCGGAGCGGTCTGTCGTACCGTAGAACGACAGCCGTAAGTCCTGTCATCTGACACGGGCCCGACTTGTCTGAAGAGCTTTCGTGATATTTAACTTTCGTGAAACGTAGACAGGTGTGTTTATTTTTAGAAGCACTTTTTTGTCGACGTTACTCTAGTTACTATCCTTTTATTTAGATGACTCATTATCGTTTCATTGACATGGAAATAGTAGATGGCAGTACCGTGACATTCCGCAGCGGTTCATGTTTGTGTACAAAAGCCTGGGCGTGGTGTCGGAACGAAGCCCGGCGGTCTGTCGTTGGAGATCTCGCTATGATAACATTGTGTTGGCTGATAGAGCGATAAACGACTGGGGCCGCCGCACACACACTTCTGGGCGAGCTCTAGCCGTGTACTGCAATCCACCTGCCGTTGTTAATTGACGTTTCTAGACTTGAAGAAAGTATGGATTGACACTTAGGTTCCGCTATTTTAGTGCTTTACATAATTTCCGCACCACATAACACATTTCACTGGTAAATACTATGAGCCTGGCTCGATAAACAAAGTGAATGTTGTTATTTAACTGTAAATACTTAAATACTTAGAAATGATCGTAATACGCTAATAATACAGTTGTTATGTAAATGATCCATGTTATTACAATGAAGCGGTGATTACACGATTTTCTAATTAGTTCAAGTCTGCCAATATGAGCGTGATGGTACGAAATGGGTTTTGATATATAGGCGTCGCGTAGTGCGCTGCGCGGGCGCACGTTCCCGGTGGCGGCGGTTGGCAGCGCGCGGCGGCACCACGTGCGTGATCCGACCTTGACACTGTTCCACACACGCGTTATCTGCCAACTTTCATTCATTTCTTATCGTGCGTAGATCAGGGATCATAGACATAGGGGCATCGTTGATGGAACGAGCATGCGTGCTATTAATACGCCTGTTTAGAAACTCGTTTGTCATGGCATTCCTTATGAAATTCTAGAAAACTTATGCTAACTGCGATGAGAAAACTACGCGATTGTTGTAGGTTTGAAGCGAAATCCTAGTGGTCAAATTACTTCGAATCGTATTAAATCAACGATTACAAGATTAAAAATGTGAAATATCGATACATAATTGTTTGTAACTTCTGAAGTCTGGTTAAAGCCTTAGTTCTAATGTAATAAGCTTAATTGTTAGGAGCAAAGTGGTGTTTAACAATTCTGTGTGTTACGACCGCATTTAAAGCTCTTAATCCTTTTACAGTTACTAAAACATAAGTTAAAATAAGTGATATCGGAGGAGACAACTTTATAGCCAGTGTGAGCTAAGTTGTTACACTAATACGGCCATGCATTAGGCTTTACAGTTTCTACTTGGGCAGTTTAGAGAACCATTTATTTGTCTCAGCGAACGGACTGCAACTGATGTTTTAAGATAATTTAAAATTGGCTTCTAGTTAGAAAATAAACCTAAATCCTTGGGCTAGGTCCGCTCTAAAGATACTGTTATTTAATTGGCATAGCTACCAATGCCACTTTGTTTTACAAAAGTTGTCGCTTAAACGCTGAAGAACCGTTCTAAATGCAGTAAATTATTGTAATTGCCCTTTTCGACAATTAGGTGTCGTTTACGAAAACAACGTCTCAAATTGGTCGGAAATTCCTAAACTACGCTTAACTGCGCAGCTTAAAAAGAGAATGCTTATTGATTAATGAGTATGCAGCCCTACTTGCTAAACAAGGCGTGGACTATAGCGTGCTCATTAAAATGTATTGCTGGAGATAGCAGACAAACGCGGCCCTTTCCTCTATCGTCCGATAAATACAAGGCACTCGAGAGTCGAGACGTAATATGCTTGATATGCAGTGCATTTGTGTTCCACGTCTAGGAAATTGTATGGGAATGCGACTGGCTGATCGCTTATAAGATTAACCTATTACTGCTGAATTGCTAATAGCGGTACAGGGAGATATAATCTTATGCGGAATAGTATTTTAATTATATGCTAATGATTAACATTAGGTTAGCTTTAAGGAGGCTTTCATATAGGGTGAGAGGAATGAAAGCGTCTTTCTCTGAATGCGGTGTTCTGCATCGGGGAACCGTGTTGTATATGTAATTTAATCTTATAATTATTATAAATCGCCTGTCGTAATTTTATCATCCGCGCCCGACTTCCCGCCCACGAGTCGCGGCATCTTTCCGTCCATCGGTCATGGAGATAGATATTAGAATGGCGAGCGGCTATCGAAGCGATGTCCGTCGTATTTCCTTATTGATATCTTTTTAACTATCAATCCATTACACCGTTATTATGTTATGATTTCAATTGCTTCCAGTCAATCCGAACACGCGGATTGGAAAAAGAAAACGCAACTTTCTTGTTCCTACTCGAACGGTGATTGTTGTACGCTCTTGATTAGAATAAAGTTTTGCCTGTATACAAATTACTGTTAATAAGTATTTAATTCTTTGTTTTGTGAATGTGATCGCACCCTAAGAAATGTGATACTTATGACTGGAATAATTTACGAGTGAACAAATTAATATGAGCGTATTTAATGAAGTAGGTTAGCCGGTTTAGTCCTACTGTTACCTACTCCTAAATGAAGTCATTGGACTATGAAAAGGGATGACGAATTTACCTATATGGCCAGAATTTATGTGACATTCAAAGTTAGTAAGTTTCCATTGCACCCTCAGAAATAATAGTATCCAATCAAAAACATAAATGTGAAATGAGAGCCAAGTTCAACATTATGATAATTGCCTTGGTTGTTGACTTCAACGACAAAAGAAGTGAGATCTAAATGGGTGCCAAGTTCAATGGTCAACCCTGAAATTTATTTATAAGTAACACTATAACATACCTATCATATCTTCTTATAACATAAGATAATGTATGGTGGTAGCCTATGAAGGTCTGTCTTGGCTAGTTTCTATAAACCTACCAACGTATTATTATGTTCGCTCGCTCGTTTCTACCAACAATCCAAATTTTCGGAATTATAAAATAAATACCGACAAATACCAAACTAACCAAGACAACTAACTAGACTACTAACTAACTAACTAAAGAAAACTAGCCAAGGCAGACCTTCATAGGCTACCACCATACATTATCTTATGTTATAAGAAGATATGATAGGTATGTTATAGTGTTACTTATAAATAAATTTCAGGGTTGACCATTGAACTTGGCACCCATTTAGATCTCACTTCTTTTGTCGTTGAAGTCAACAACCAAGGCAATTATCATAATGTTGAACTTGGCTCTCATTTCACATTTATGTTTTTGATTGGATATCATTACTTTTTGTAGAAAAGTATATATCATCGTAACGCCGTAGGTCCTATGAAAAGGACAAATTCAAAACTAAAACTAGACTTTATAAATATAAAACAATTGAATCAGTTTCTGTATTTTCCTACGTTTACGGGGTATAACCCTAAGTAATAAATATGAAAACCGACTATAAGTACCTACTCTTAATCTATATATAAAAACCGGCCAAGTGCGAGTCGGGCTCGCGCACGAAGGGTTCCGTAGCAGCAAATATAATAAAAATCAACCTATCTCAAAAACTATAAGAGATACTTTGATCAAACCAAAAATCGTTGAAAGAGTTAATTAGCATGCATCACCTCTATTTTTTTTAGAATTTTATACCCCGTAGTTATAAAAATAGAGGGGGGGGGACATACTTTTTACGACTTTGAGAGCTGATATCTCAAAAACCGTTCACTTTAAGAAAAATGTTTTTTAGAATACTTTATATCATTTTAAAAGACCTTTCCATTGATACCCCACACGGGTATGTACATCGAAAAAAAAAATTTCATCCCTCAGTTACATGTATGGGGGGCCCCACCCCCAATTCTTTTTTTTACTATTTAGTGTCATATTTTTGTAGCGGTTCATACAACACATATTCCCATCAAATTTCATCACTGTAGTACTTATAGTTTCCGAGTAAATCGGCTGTGACAGACGGACAGACGGACAGACGGACAGACGGACATGACGAAACTATAAGGGTTCCGTTTTTGCCATTTTGGCTACGGAACCCTAAAAGGAAGTCTTGTTAGTTACACCACTTATAACTCGAGATCGGCAGAACAGATTTGGCTGAAAATTGGTAGGGAGGTAGCTTAGAGCCAGGAGAAGGATATAGGATACTTTTTATCCCGTTTTACAGAGTTCCTGTAGGACTTGACATGAAACGTCAGTCATTATGTTAAACATTATTCCATTTATGAAGTCTTTTTTGACATTTCGAAGAACGTAACTCTGCACGTTTCATTTAAATGCAATGTAATATCTTTTTTTGCGTTTGGTCGTAAATCGTCATTTGAAAAATTTACAATTGTACAAAAACACTCTACAATTAATTCACAAGCAAAATTAACTCATTGTTTTTGATCAAACTATTGTTTCTAAATCTGAACTTCAAAATATAATAATATTTTTTTGCGCGAATGCAGTTACGTACTATGTTTTACTTTTAAACATAGTGACATGCATCAAGTATTCCTCAATGGGGCTGCTTCATTGACGAGTATTTTACACGGGAGTATAACTGTTATGGTCCTATAAACTCAGTGTAAATTTTAAAAACTTGACTATCATTATTCACGTCATTCTATATCTATATAATTATTATACTAAACATGCAATCGTGTATTTCTTTTTTCGACAAAAAACAAGATTGGAAGTTTTGCATGTCTAAAATTGTTCTTTCGACAATTTCTATTAACCTTACTTTTTGAAAGATAATTCGATTAAAATTAGTTACAAATCGAGAATCGTTGCCGCTGAGTATCGATTTCTAAGGGGTACTTCCCTGGTAGCGTTAAATTCACATCTGTTTAGAAAGACTTCATAATTGGAATATAGTTGTCCAATCCTGTCAAATACTGTAACAACTATTCATGTGTGCGTCCAGAAATATTTTTTTTGTAAAATGTCTCGAATCTTTAGATACTGTTATATTTAGGTATAGGGGGTATTAGGTATTTGTTTTAGACATTAATTTGTGTAAGTTATTTGTTTGAGTTTTTATTTCCGAAAAAAATACCGACCCAGTCGAAACGTCGGGCAGTAAGTAGCTATGTAATTTGCTACTCCTAATAACGCGTGTAGACCCATAAAGACAAATATTTAGTGTAATGGAACGCGAAACTCTAAAATCTTACATCCTTATTTAACTTGAAAGTAGGCAAAAAGCTGGTTCGAATAAATTTTCTTACGCCAAATTAAGTCATTTGAAAGCAATTATTGTATTGGCGCGTTATGGCGAGACCAGGGAAATAAGGATTAAATTGTATATGTAGGATATAATGGATTCCATTTCAAATTGATTCCAATTCAATTGGACGACTGTCACCTAAAAAAAGCATATAAACGATTGAAATGAGAGACCCCCCTCCTTTTTTGAAGTCGGTTAACAAAATAAAGTAATGCATCAAAGCTACGTTAAGGCGGTACGAAGTTCGCCGGGTCAGCTAATTGTAAATAAGTAAGTATGTATACCTAAATATATACTTAGTGCTCTGCCTTCCCCGGTATATAGGCGTGATTAGGCACTAATTAGGTATTTATGTTAACCGTTCATAATAGAACTTAACCGCAGCATAGTCTATTGTGCCTGTCGACCTCATATGTGGATCTCACTACCGCTTACCATCAGGTGGAGTGAGGTCATCTTGTTAGCCTCTTATAAAAAAAAAAAAAATTAAAAAATTGCCAGTTTTTTATTTTTTCCTTTATATTCATGTAATTACCTATCTGCATACCAAATTTTAACTCTCTAGGTCATTTGGAACTGGGTTAGAATTTTGATCTGTCAGTCAGTCAATGATAAAAATGAGGATTTTTGGACATTAATATCTAAATAACTGTTTGAGATAAGCTTATGAAATTTAGAACACATATTTATCTCGCAAGTCATAATATATGAGCCAAATTTGACACGTTTATGTGAAATGGTTTTTGATTTATGAGGGGTTCAAAAGTGGTTCCAAATGGTTCGTGTAATATTACACACGGTGCGGCTCGCCAGTTCTGTTTCTTGAACTTGGCTTGACACGCTACCGCGTGTCTAGATTGTAGAATAAATTGTAAGTAACGTTTCACCTATAGGTTAAAAAGATACGCTTATAAACAGTTACAAATTTAAGTGTTAGTTCAGTGATTTAAGCCTAATTTCCTTTCAACAAACAAGGCGCAACTTCTTTAATTCAAGAAAAAGTAGACAAGTATAAATGCCGCTGAATGAACATCGTGTGTTCAGATACTGAATTATTGTTGTATGCTCGCTTTGAAAAATAGATACTTTTTCACTTTCAATGTTTGAATAACCCAAAGGATTGTTGAACAAATATCATGTATTGCGGTAATACGTGTGCCGCTTGTCGAAAGTAACCGCGGCGTAGATGATTTGTTTCCTTTGAAAGTATGGAGTCGCGCTCCACATGACATGTCGGGCGGCGCGGGCGCACGCGGGGCCCGCTCACTCAGCTAATCTGAGCCGTTTCAAATGTGGCATTGCTAACTAAGGAAATAGCTATTTTATATAAGTAGGGTCAAACCTGACTTAATGATCAAATCATTTCATTCCGCGTAACGAAAGGTATTGTGTAATGGTATGTGGGTACTGGTAGAATAAACGATGTCTATCCGAAGTCCTATATTATCAAGTGTTAACAAGGTTCTAAAATCCAGATATTATGCCTTAGTCTCTGCAAAGTTTTGTGTAACCGGCAAAATGAAACGTTAACATTATTTAATCTGAATTTAAACTGTCTGTAGATGAACATAGTTATTAATTCTGGATGATTTCAGATTCGTACAGTTTAAAGTATTGTCGATTTTCGTTTGTAAGTGCGAGGAGACTGACGGCTCAGGCGCGATTAGTCACTCTGACTCATAATAGTTATTGCTGCATTCCTCATCGCGCTAACCCCAATTCAAACACCTACTTTATTCGCTCTGCAATTTGGACTTGTTAAATTCAAATTTCCTCAGTCCAGAGCTTATTCTGTGTACTGTTATTGTGATTAATATGAATATAACGAGCTTTATTCGATTTCGACTCGTTTAGCTACAGGTTATTGCATGATTACACGCATGAGTGCAAAGCTCGCGAGTGTGTACCTAATTGTTTAAAACGCAGCAATCCATTAATTACAATGGAGGCGGCGTATCGCGATGTTCCGATCGGAAGACGAATAAGTGAGTCATTGCGAAAGCGAAGTTTCAAAAAATGGGAAAGCAATTAGTCGAAATATGCAAATAAATTTATGACTTTGCCCGCTGCAGCAATGTTTACAAAGCGATCTGTATCTGCGGTGATTATGATTTCCAGTCGAGTGGTCGGGAGGGTGCCGCTCGGAGGGCGCTCGCGCCTCCTCTGCGCGCATTTGCCCGCGCGGGCTGCGGTCGCAACATCCCCCCAATCGTACTGTTCCTAACATGCATTATCTAGATCAAATTTTACCCCACTAACTGACCTGTGATTCACAGTGTGTTCTGTGCTAAATTACTTTCGTGATTCTACTCAGGAACAGACAGTTGATGTAGAATATATTAGTACACTCCCTTGTTCATTGTAATATCTCGGGTGCAGGAGGTTTAGTAAATTTTGATCATTTTGTTCCTAAATTCCTTTTAGGACACAGATATGCCTTACACTTAAAAGAGGGTCTTATATAAAATAAACAGTCAGACTATCTGTCTCAATCATAAGTCTGGGAAAGCTGTGTTTTTATTCGTATACTAGGTGTTCCAGCGACTTCGTTCGCGTTTCCCCCGTTTTTTACACATTTTCCATTGTATCTTTGCTCCTATTGGTCGCAGCGTGATGTTATGTAGCCTAAAGCCTTCCTCGATAAATGGTCTATACAACGCAAAAAGATTTTTTCAAATCGAACCAGTAGTTCCTGAGATTAGCGCGTTCAAACAAACAAACAAACAAACAAACAAACAAACTCTTCAGCTTTATAATATTAGTATAGATGTGTTGTATTTTATACGCAAGCACATAGATTATCAAATAAGATATGAAATATTGTTGTGTAAGATAATATTTCTTTTTATAAAGATAAACTTTGTCTTTACACGACTTTGATAAAAGTTGGGCAAATCCGCCCTTCGTTGTACCGAAGTAGTAAAGTTCTCCCTTTCCCTTGCTTATGTATTAATAACGTGCGAATAATAAAATTGTCTCATTTCTCTCCCCAGTCGGGGAAGTTTCTCGGAATATAGATACCCTCCCCACAACTGTGTGTGAGGAATAAAAAAGATATAATATACATATTATTAGGTAGTATATGACAAATGTTGTTCATGCAATGTATTCTATAATTGGAAGTATGTTTTACCTATGTAAAATATAATTCCTCATTTTACGAACTTTTTACCTAAATGAACAGTAAATAATGTCACCTTTATTGTGAAACTACGCCTTGATCCTAAAAAGAGGAGCCGGTTATACTTCCTCAATTTGTCTCTCTTTACTCGGGTCCCCTCGCGTCGTGAGGGCTGATAAAGAACACCGTAATCGAATAACGGGAGATTACACGGGCGGAATTCATGCGGGATGCAGACAACTGATCTCCTTAGGATTTTCGCTGATACGTTTTTCGGTGGATTATTTTTTTACACGTGAGCATGTAGTTGTCAGTGACTGTGCTGTTTGAAAACATTGCATATTTTAAATGTATCCTCTCGTAAATCGTCCAATTGGAGCGCGGCCAGGCCGAGCCGTCGCCTCCGCCGGCCACGTGGGTGGTCGCCCGCTCTTCCATTTTACTAAACGATAACAATGACAACAAGATTTCTATTGTGACATTGTTGTGATATTAGCGACATTCTGCTAGCGTAGGGGCGCACGCTTTGGAAACCGGAAAGGCGCTTTTACTGGAGCGGCGGAAAATTAATCCGAAAAGTTTTTGTAACAGCATAAAATATTGCTGTGACAGACTATGTTGTTCCTGTAACTTTTATTCCAGATAAGTAATAGGTATATTTTACCATTGCCCATTTTACTACATTAAGTAGATAAAATGAAAATGCATGCTAACTACTGTGGTGTACTTTGTCGCGAGTAAAAATTGCAACATTGTATTTCGGGTGCCTTTTAAAGCGCTCATGAATTATTTCGGGACGTCTGCCGCTGGAAGCGTGGGTACCATTGTCAAGGGCAGTTTATTTTTTCGTGCAAAAGTATGTTCCTTATTTGGCACTGATGCCAGGCATACGCGGGTATCTACTGGCGGGCGTTGCCGTGCGGTTTTGGTCCCTGTGTCATTACATTAATAATATATTGCGATCAGATACGGCACGCGTCCCGGCCGCGACCTGTCGGCCTCTGTTATGTGTTCGTATATCCGACTCGCATCCCCCGATGTCAGGTGGCTTGACCCTAATAGCACCACTTCGCTTTTAGATCAGATGATACATTATTCATGAGCTTATCTCAAATTGGCCTAGCATTTAATGAAAGTTCGGGCCACGACAAAAAATATTTCCGAAATATAATGTACAGTGCAAATTTAATTTTTAAATTGGATTTACTTTAATTGATTCTTTTTAAATTGTGTAATAAGTATATAAGCTAATTCCTCTGTGAGCTATAAGGACGTACTTATCAGTACTCACGTAACGGCCGATTACTCAAACGATAATTCAATATTTTACTGCTAGGGACTTTAATTTATTATGGAGGTACTAATTCAAAAGTGGCGGAATACGGTTATACCAATACCAATAGATACATACCTTACCGATTATGTAAGTTCATAAGTTCTTTTGTGTTTAAATATTGTTTAAGTTGTCAAATATTCTTCATTCGATTCAGTGTTCGGCATTCGGTGAATTATATTGTGTACTTTATTGTGTACGAATTTCTAAAAAATGTACCGTTTACTTATCATTTAAATGTATTTATTACAACTCAGAGGTCATTGACACGCGTTGAAAAAAAATACTCGGCTCAGATCATATTACGTAGCAATTCGCGAGAGAAAGTGGACAATGGAGGGCGGCCGTAGAGCACGGAACGAGCCGCGCGGCGACGTTATCTCACCACTAGAGCTCGTCACTCGCCAATTAATCCCACTATCGCCCGCTGATTGGGAACAAATCGCCTACAAACCGTGTCTGTCACGATGCCACAGTATACTATACACATCTACAATGTTATACGGCTACAGTAAACTAACATAAATATTACTCTACGGCTCTACCGCATAATTGTTTTTGAAGCTTACTGCAAGAACAGAAATACACTGTTGACATTTTCTTTTATATTGCCTTACCAAAATCCCTGTATTTTCCCTGGTATATAACTATTAATTTATGTACACTCAGGGGCACATTTAACCGTCCACTTATATTTTAAGCCATATCGTTTGCTTATTTTAACTTACGATTTAATTTCTCGGCGTAACTTGTTGATAGGTATATCTGCATTAAATAAAACGATTATACCCTCGGTTTCTTTACTTTTGTGGTTCCTATTCAACAATCATCAGTTTAGTCGCACTTTGACATCCTAGCTTTTTAGTTTAGCTGACGGATATATCATTGTTTTAAGACTTTATTGTACCAGTAATTTGATAAAAATCAACTTGTAAGGGTTCCGTGATTAAATTAAGACCAAAAAAATGCCATTACATGCGGCTGGTGCAGCTAGGGCTGTGGCACTTGCAGACGCTGGGATCAGACAGCGTAGCAGCGTAGAAAAACAACAACGGATGCTTGGATATCCTCGAACCACTATCCAAGATGCCATCAGGCGTTACAGAGAGGCCGGTTCCTACAGCAGAAGGCCAGGGCAAGGTCGTAGACGGTGTACATTGGAGAGGGATGATCGATACATCGTCTTGAATGTTCTGGGAAATCTGTTTACTACAGCTTCTGAGGCTCGTAGCCGATTGTTTAAAGTTTGAAATGTGAGTGTATGCCTACGTGCAATAACAAGAAGGTTAGCAGAGCGGAATCTGAGAGCATTTAGACCAGCTCGAGTCCCAGAATTGACTGCAGCGCACAGAAGAGCGAGACTAAGATTTGCCCAAGAACATGCTAATTGGACTTCGGAACAATGGAAGATGGTTCTCTCCTCAGATGAGTCAAGAATCTCTCTACGCGGTCCATTAGGACGCCAGCGCGTCTATAGACGCCGCTGAAAAAGGTTTGCTGAATGTGCTGTGGTCGGAACCGTAGGATACCAGGAGGCTCCATAATGGTATGGGGTGGCATATCTTACACTGCCCGTACAGAGCTGGTAATCTTTGAAGGAGACAGTATTAATGCTCACAGGTACGTGACATAAGTCCTAGAACCATAATTAGCACTTTTTGCGCCTTTCATAGGCAAACATTTTGTTTTAATGCACGACAATGCCCGTGCGCACACTGCGAGAGTTGTTACCGAGTACTTGGAAGCCAACAATATTCAGCGATTACCTTGGCCAGCTCGAAGTCCTGACCTGAACCCAAAAGAGCATGTGTGGGACAACCTCAAAAGATGAATCCGTAGTCGTACACCAGCTCCAAGCACCTTCAGTGAGCTAAGAGCACCAGCGATCGAGGAATGGGAGAAAAGCCCCCAAAGCGACATCCAAGACATAATGGACGGGCTTCCAAATCGGTTGCAAGAAGTCATTAGGGCCAGGGGAGCAAATACACATTATTAATTCGTAAATGTAGGGTACACTTTTCTTTTAAACAAATTATCGCATTTTTTAAATTTGTTATACGAAAACTCCATTTTCACATTTAGTTTTTTTTTGTCATAAATAAACCATTTAACACCTTACAAATGTTAAATTTATGTTAGTGTATACCTGCTTGAATGAATATCATAACAAAATTTATTTCAAATAGTCTGATTTTTAAGAGAACTGAAAAAATGTAAGTGGCCGGTTAAATGTGCCCCTGAGTGTATTTTAAGACTGCTAGACTTATATAAACACGATTATAAAACTATACGGCAAACTTCACATTTAGCTGTGTAAAAATAAAGTTATGTTGCTGTTATTAGCAATTGAAGCGTCACCAAGCGAAACTATCTGATTGAGTTCACACATGAACAGTGCTGCAGAATGCATCGCGCCCACGCGCCCGCGCTCCCTCGGTAAACCCGCCGTAATGCATTCGCCTCTTTAACGACTGTAGCAGCCGCATAAATACTAATTAAGCACAATTTATTAATCACTCAACTCACATATCACGGATATCAAACGCTTGTTTGAACAGCTTGAAATCGATGGAGATTGGCAGAATGATACGTGTCTAATGAAAAATACAGCCTCCGCTACTCCTGACCGGGAAGTAGTATTTCATGTTAGGCTATCGTGGCATCGATTTAATCTGGCCGACGCCGATGGTTTGTGCGCCGTGCAAACCCTCGATCACGTATTACTAAATCTAAAGCCTTAATGCATAAAGGATGAACCTATTTATTAATTCTTGACGTCGGAAAACGAATGATATAAAATTAGATACTTTGTGATTTTGCCTTTAGTCATTTATTTCATTGACTTGACAAATGTACTGTTGTTTACTTTAACTTCGTATTACGAGTACAAACATCCACATCGTGGACAAAACCATACAGAACATGCAACATTATTTATGGTAGATATGTTCACCGTCGTAATGTGTTATTATTTCGCTTATTTAACAAATCTTATTTTATCGAGACAGCCTGTGGATGCGGGCCCAGAGCCATGCGTCCATGACAATTGATTAAGCGCGCCGCTCGACGTGTCGCCGTATTCGGAGGAATCGGAATTTAAAGCCTCACTTGATTTTTTCCCATTGGTAAAAAAAATTGCATGGCGGCATTGAGAACCGCGCAATATTTGTACATCTCTTGTTTGTTTTAGTCCCCTGTTTGCTCTGAGCAATTATGCAGCGTTGTCTGAGTGCTTTCAAAAAAGGATTATATTGGAATTCATTTGTATGTGTAACAGTTTTATCTGTTATTTTTAGTCATGATGTACCATTTCGTACATTTTATGTTATTTGGACTTGTTCTATAGAAGGCGGTGGAAAAACATTTCATTTCAGTAGTAATTATGATAGTCAACTTCATTCGAAATTAATATAATAGCCTGTCTCTAAAGTTTGCGATAGTAATAAATATATCGTCTGTAACTAGCTTGACATCCCTGGTATAAAGGATATATTAGTTCAACATTACTATAAATAGCCGGCTGTTTCTTGTTTTCTCCACTGAATTACTTACTCTGTGTAAGGTACCTACAATGCAGCGATTACCAGAATCATAAATTTACACTGAAAGTAGCCATGTCAATGAAAGCCTACGCGTTTCTCTCCGGGCTTACCAGTATGTGCATACTGAGTACAGTGACAATTTGTTGTGTACGGACGCATTATGTTGTGCTTGGGCTGCGGGATTGACACTGACGGCTTTACGATCTATTCGGTAGTATTTATAACACCACTAGCTGACATGACGCTTTATAGAAACCTTTACGGGCTTGTTGATAAAAACTTATTAGGTTTTTATCACAATCGCATGAAATGATATAGGGAGTTAGGAACGAGCTGGTCTCGCAGGACAATGACATAGTGTATGCGATTTTTATATTTCATAACGGGGCTGGATTATTTTTATCTGGGCGTATGGACGTCATTATCGCGAAATAACGCTAGATATCTATTTTTATTAAAAACGTATCAGCAGCAACTTGCTCCACATTTATTTATTAACGGGACGCCTGAAATCTACGCATACGTGTATTATTGTTCCGTTAAGAAACATATTATACAAAAATAGCATGATTAAAAAGTATTCATTGAAAGATTTCTCGAAAGTAATTCATGAATACTTATTTAAGTTTGTTTAATGGGAACATCGAAAAATTTAAAGACTTGTTTTTATTAATTAATCCACGTGTTTCGCATCGGTCGGATTATCTCCTGTGCTTGCTCGGTTCGCTCGCCGCGCGACGCACCGCGCCGCCACAATAGACGCGTTGTTTTTGCGCCCGCGCAGCCGCGGGGTCGACGACCGTGCAATTTTCGTTTCGTGTACACCCGGCCTCAAAATTATTAAAACAAAAACTCGCTCAGCTTGGAAGCTTATTTAGAAATAATACTTTTATGGTGATTACGTAGTCTGTGGATGTGTCTGAGCACACTTTCGGCCTATCGTAAGTATACAATTGTAAGATGCACATGGACTTAAATTTTAACTTAAAGGTAACGACTAACTCTTTAAGCTCACCCCTTATATTTTGTAGGCATTCGCATCTATCTTAAATCTCTAAAATATCTAATTTTGACGATATTTCGTCAAAAGTAAGTAATTAATTAAGTTAAAAGTGAGTAAATTCTTATAGATTGTATTGTTGTAAGATTGTTTTTACTGGTCTCTTTTTTACTTCGCCCATGATTAACAAATGCGTTATTAAAAACTAGGACGTATACGTTATTGTTGTCTTTGCTTAAGAGATGAATTCATTAACAGCAGATATAACCCTTATCAAATCTTTAATTATGAAATAATAATTATTCAATAGTACTTCTTAGTAAATATCACACGTTGTAGTAATGATCCTTAATTGGCGACAGAGGCTATCGCCTTCAAATGAAGACATCGTGACATCCGCTGACTAACTGTAAGTTATCGATATACTTATGAGTAACTCGTTTGTTTTGCTGACCCTAGAACTACGTATTATTATACCAAAGCCGCTCTAAGTTGGCCGATTTGACACTTTTTATTTTATATTTTGCATTTATCCTTGTTAAGAGGAACATATTTAGCGAATCATCAAGAACAACTTTTAAAAATAAGACGTTATTTCAAAATGTCAAATGCACCTAATTATCTAATTATTTGTCTTTTATTACTTAAAATAATTGAATTATAAAACGAAAACGTACAATTTCCACTCTGTATTACGCTTTTACAAGGTTACGCCGTTTGACACGTTTTCATAGTGACGTAATGGGTAATACTCACTAGGTATTTTTTAGAAATAGGATGAAGGATTTAATAATTATTGTTTTTAATAATAATTTTAAATAAGAAACTTCAATTCAATCTTCTGGATGTGAATAAATGTTTTTAATAAAAAATTGTTATAATAGGGTATTTGACTATTTTTTTATTTTGATATAGTTGGATGGACCACTCGAACACAAAGACACTGTTGAAAGTATCACTTTGATATCTGGATAACTCAAGGAGATATTACAATTTTAATTGCACATTAATTGGTCGAGCTCAAAAATGCTCCATACAAACGTCGACTGGCGTGTGACGTCACACGCTAGTTTGTTGTATGCAGCGCCTAAGAAGTTTGTTCGGTAGGTTCATCAAAAGTTGCGTTTATTGATATGTTTTCATAATGAAAGATGTGACTAATTCTGTTATTAATAAGATGAAAAAGAAATTTTAAATGATTTTCGCAATTTTGGAATGGACTTGCCCACCCAACTTTAAATTGTTTTTTGTAGTCTCATTTCGCTAAAAATTTAAGTTTCGTTTTCATTAATAATATTGATTTACATAAATCCTACTGATTTTCATAAAAATGGCAAGCATAACAAAACAACCACAGTCGAATACCCTATTAGACCTTGCTTGGTTATAAAGTGGAAATAACTGTTACTTATATACTTCGGCAATTTTACCGTCGTCCCTCACTAGTGCAGTCAGTCTGACATGTGTCAAATCGGCCAACTTAGAGCGGCTCTGGTATAAAATTAAACATAAGAGTGAAATAATATGCACATTGCTAGTAAATTATCAGTAAATCTATTTAGCGAATGCTCAACAACAATCAATGGATCAATGTGCGAGTATCACAAAGTGATAATCAACAAAACATGCATCGTGTATGTGTAATGTAAAGTTTACGCTTCATGATTTATTCCATTATAACGTATTCAATCAAGCGCAAAGTGGATGAAGCCATCGGACAAATTATTGTTTGGTTTTGAAGTGTGACTCATATTGACTGTAATAGATCCACTAGACTTGTATGAGCCTCGGGCCGATCTGCGGCGCCCGCTCATTGCGATTCTGCACGACGTGATCCAAGCTCACCTTATCCGGCCAGCTCGTAATGTCTCTATTGTCTCACCATATTGGTTAATCCACAAATATTTTCTACCATGCATCATCGTGTCCTATACATCACACAACGGGGCCTCTCTTTGTAATCCCTCATGCATATGGTACTGCGACTACAGTTTTCCATATCCGGTGCAATTAGTCTCATTCAGCTTAGTAAGATTTGGCGAAAGCAAGGCTACATTGGAAAGGCTAACTGCTTCACGACAGTTGTCTACAGAAATTTAATGCAAGATACGCACGAAACTCAGTCGTTTGCAACAATTTGACGATTATTAATTCAAATTTCAAAAATCTGACTGAAAATAGATGATGGCAATATTTCCTTATCCAGTTTGAATTAACGTTTCAGCTGTTTTCCAGGGTTGTTTGCCGTTCTTACTGAAAACCCTGGTAGAGGTACAATATCGAGAGTAATGTTTTCGTTATTGCAACGTCTAGATATTTTCCAAACCGCTTGGTGATTATTTCACAATTGCATAGAGTTTTGTGGATTTCTTGGTAGTGAATGACGTTTGCGTCAGTTTTGCTGTAATTTCACGGCTTGCGCGCCTTTGAACTGTTCCTAGTGGAAAAGTGAAGTGCGAAGTTTTGGCGAGGCGGCGCTCGGAGCGCTGGAGCGTGGCGCGCGGGGTCGACGGCTCGTCGCCGCCGACGCACTAATCATACTTCCAACGTTTTGCAATTTGGAATTTTCTTTTCTGTTATAAAATAATATTACTTTTCTAATACGCTAAAATACGCTCCTCCTACAATGCACCTTCCTCCTATAATATTCTTTCAAGTAAGTTCGTTATAACTTTTAAAACACAAATTAATATAAAAAATTTTGATAATTTTAATCTTGATATTGATGGAAGCGGACGGATTATAAAATCAGAATCAGATTGATCGGAAAGACCGAGTTGCACCCGACTCTGGAGGTTTCTGTATGAGACATCAGCCGGCAACATCTGGAGGGCGCTCGGCGCGGGCGTCGGAGGGGCGGCGCGCGGGGTGCGCTCGGGCGCTGCACCGGGCCGCGCCAGTCCCCGAGACACCGGCCGCGCGAACGGCCACCGCGACTCGTCCCGCGCCCGCGCACTGAGTGACTCCCCGCCCGGCTCCAGCGGCGCCCGCTCCTCGCGTGCCACGCATGTGAGTCCCAGCCTCCACTAACACACAGCGCCGCCCGCCCAGCGACCCACGCGCCGCCGCCGCCGCCACGACCCGGTCGCCGGCCGGCTTTTCTTTAACCTCACTGTGGTGTATTTCTGAAAGAAAAATCATCGAGTGTTTTGTGGAAATTTTAAAGACATAAATGTGTTCATGTATTGTGATCCGATCTTCAAAAATACACCACGAAGAAGCGAAAAAATTATGTGATATTATTATTTAAATATGTCTACTAAATACCTCAGGGATAAACGGTAGTAGGTATATTAGTAATAGATGTTTGAAAAAAAATAAGAAGCTTTATAACAAAGAGCCTATAGAGAGTTTTTGCGACGCGATTATGACTCATCAGAAGTATACCTACCGTAGCAGTAATTGCGGTAGTACATATTAGGGAAGTTAATGTCGGAAACGCTTGGTTATTATAACAAAATGGTGGTAGCTATGATAGTGGTTGGTCGATTTTCAATTAGTCTAATTAATTAAGCCGGTCCCCTGGTGGTGCGGCGAACACGCGAGCGCGCGGACAGCCCGCGTTCCGCCGGGGGTCTACGAACCTATACCGTGGAAATGGGATTATTGCACGATGGCCTTAACGCGATTTTGCGCTCGCTTCATCTAGTCTAGCTCACAATAAACTAAGATAAATATCGTGTGTAAGGATGGGACCTGGGCGTATGGAAGGAAACAACTTAATCTTTTGAGAACTGGACTATATTGTGTCTCAAATGAAGCTTATGCTAACTTAAATACTAATAGACTCTACATGTATGGGTGAGGTGCGCGTCACACACTACACCTCCCCCGTTTTTTTGGTGAAAAAAAAAAATTAATACATTTTTTGTTTTTTACAAAACATCACAATTTTAAAGTAAGTAGACAAAAATTTATGATTGAACATTTTTCTTTCACAATCACTCAAATTGTATGTACTTTCAATAGTTTATTAATGTTACTTATACTAATTTGGTAGACGGGTCAATTACAATAAGATATCTGTAGTCAAGTGTAATACAATAACGCTGCCATAAAAAATAAATATTACATTTGCAATTAAAATAAAATAAAATTAAATTTAAAAATGTACAATTAAAATTTGTTAAAAAAAAACAAACAAAAAGAAACAATTTCAAATAAACAAAGTATTAACTGTGTTCTGTTCCATAAAAAAATACAGCAAACATTACATTATAATTGACAACATTTTTCTGGTCAATTTTTTTTTATTTTTAAAAAAAACATACCATTCGTTTCACATAAACGCATCATTGAGGTCATATTATATCTACCTAAATTCACTACTTGCCCATACTTCCAAATATTTCTCATAAAGCTATGCCTTTTAATTATCTTTTCTTTAATTTTAGCATATCAACAACTTTTTTCATTTCAGCAACATTTCTTTAATTATTTATTTCTTGTCACTTCATTCATTATTTCATAGCATTTCTATACTTCCATTTATCCATCTCATATTCATGCTCATATTCATCACCGTAAGGTAGGCTCCTCGCACACTACTCCTTTACTTGTAAACTTATGGTACTTTTATATTTCATATGGGCTGGCCAGTGCCCTTTTTCCACATAAACATTATATCATTATTTATAGGTACAGACAAACATTTATATTTTTAATTAATCTCTCTTTATCACACATTTCTCGCTTATTAATAGGGTCACGATTTCCTAATATTTTTACGGAGAGAAACTCGTCTACACCATAATCAAATATAGGACCTAATCCCTATGGTCTGTACCTCGTACCATGTAAATATACTGCAACAACGGTTCACTTTTAAGATTCTCTGACCTCCAAATATTTTCACGGAGAGAATCTCGTCTACGCCATGATCAAATAAAGGATCCGACACCGTTTTGCATCTCCTACGTGTGCGCTCTACCTTATCTACGTATATTTCATATACACAATTGACAATCACAATCCAATCCCAACTGATAAACAACATGAGTCACAATCAAACAAATGTATTAAGTAGAAAAAATATTGCTCTTGGGTGATCAATCCAATAGCATTAATAAATCCACAACATTTCAAACCTTTCTGAATAACTTTCCATACAAACAATCCATTCATTTCTAAACTACAGTCATTATCCATTTCTATCATTCGGAATGTAACTAATTGGTCTCTAAAAGGACACAAAAGATTTTAATACACTCACGTTTACCTAACTATTATCCTATTCCGATAACTCTTCTTTAATTTAACTCTTCCATATTAAAATTCCTTCAAAACTTACCTTTCTCAAAACTTTCAAATTAATTTATCATTATCAAATATGTAATAGCAAACATTATCATCTTTTCTCAGTCGGTTAAAATAAACATTCCATCGCTTAGTAAGTTACGCTGAATCAAATTACATTCATTTGCAAGTAAGTCTTAGATTCATTTTGTTCACAATATGATACCTGGTAACATAAATTGCTGATGTATCGATTTGACACATGTCGCCGTATTTGGGGCAATGCATATCTTGCCACTACCTAACTGGCAAAACATGATGCAATCTCTGTATATACTTAAGTTAGATAGATTTTAATTTTAATTCATAACAATAATTTAGAAAAAAAAAATTAAGTAAATGTAGGTATATATTTTGATAAAAAAATAGAATTCATAGGGCAATATTATATTAATAGTCATAATCTGAAATTATTTATGCAAAAATTATATCCTTAACTTGACACAAAAAAAAAATATCGAAACTAACCTTGTCCGGTTCACGTTATGACCGTAATTCCACAATTTCCAGTATTTGAATTTTGACTTTGACCCGTCACCTTAATAATCTAAACAAGAACATGATTAATAAAAAAAACAATTAAAAAAATCTAAATATGGTGGTTACACAACACATAATAAACAAGGAATATAAAAAAAGGATAAAAAAAAAGAGTGTCCACTGTGTCTTCACATCACTTTTTTCGTGGCACTATACTCCCGGCGCCTATTCCTTCATCTGGCGCCATGGTGCGCCCGGCTGCCAGCGTCCACAACCCTCTGGACGCCAACGTCTCCCGGCAGCCAGCAAAAATAATCATCCTTGGGGCGCCATCAACGCCCAGCGCCCCGCAATCAGAATAAACTTCATCTTCTTATCGCTCACACAAAAAAAGTCTCGAGAAAAAAAATTGTCCAAAAATATCACTTTTAACGTTCCTAATCACTGTCACTAATCCGCGCAGCACTGCCCAAAGGCAGCACTGGCAGGGTCGCCATGTAAGGATGGGACCTGGGCGTATGGAAGGAAACAACTTAATCTTTTGAGAACTGGACTATATTGTGTCTCAAATGAAGCTTATGCTAACTTAAATACTAATAGACTCTACATGTATGGGTGAGGTGCGCGTCACACACTACACGTGATTCACTGGAAAGTCCAGCGGTACGCTGCACTACACCGATGCTTACTGCCAAATTAAAAACGACTGTGCCAAAATTTGATTGTGTTACACAAAACGTCTTTCTCATTCATGTACAAGTAATCAACGTTTCTTTAGCAAATGTATGCAAACCTAATAGAGATTGCGCATTAGCAAAACATATTTGCGAACTGGCTTTTAAGTAGTTGCACACAAAATTCAAGTAAAACGGCATACTTCTTTCAGCGGTTTTTGCATAAAGTTTCTAATTAACCATATACATAATAAGTAGGCACGTGTTGCTATTTGGCAGGATGAACTTTTTCGTTGTTAATTGCAACGCGTAACTTAGCATGTTGCTTTACGTGTGAAATTAATAAAAGCAGAAAGAGACTTCCGATACTTGTGTAGCTTCAGATTTTTTATTGCTAAAAACACATATGGTGCGGGACTACTTTCATCAATCAAGCTTTTGTTCTACATCGCCAGTTCAACTCAAATGATACCTTTAATTTAACTTTTCAAAGCTTGTTTAACAGTAGTAAGATCAGCCTAAAAGGTTTCATTAATTTCCTTCGACTCTATGTTATTTTCGTTTTATATAATTACCTATTTTATACATCTCATCGAAATTGTATTTTAAAATTACCAATTCCCCAAGCTACAATTGTGCAAGTCGATTTTTAGTTAGTTTAGTCATAATTGTTTCGTATATTTATTGTTTACTAGCTAGACAAGCCAGAGATGAACAGTGTATTGAACTGTCGCGACACAATGCACCTGAGAGATGCCGCGTTGATTTCGTCGTTAGCGCGTACGCTTAGCATCAAAAACTGATGCACACTACTGACACATATTGACCCTTATGTCCACACCTTTAAGATTTACTCGCTATCAAGTGTTGAGCAACGTCTGAGACTGACTTTACGTACGTGCGATGCGATCTCTGAATGTCCATGTCGTGCACTCCTGTCATTCTCCTGTCTAGACGACCACACATAATGAACAACTCCTAATACAATTACGACTTTACTTTAGCATAAATGTTGTTAGCTTCAGTGAACTGTGGAAATTTATTACGTCGCCTTTTCACTTGGTTAGTACCGCGTTGATGTCTTCTGCCTTAAATTAACCAAATAGACACATGGAGCTATATAAAATATCATATTAGGGCGTTATTACTTTATATAACTCTTTCTTTCATATATATTTTACTTACCATAATTGTTGTCATTTGAACAGTTTATAGCTAGCTAATATTTTAAAAACGCTGTAAGATATTATTCTAATATTTATCTGCAATAGACAGGCAATTTCGCTAGGTATTCTTTCTGAGTTTATTATTAAAAACATGATTAAAAATTCAAGCTCTGCCTTTAATTGCAGATTCGATACTTGTACATCATACGGAAACTGGTTTGTAACTACATATTTGTGTTATAGCATCCAACAGCTTGCTTTATTTCTCGAGCGATTTATATCGTAATAGCAATTAACGTTTTTGTAGCAAGATCACCAACATTACATTGGCCGATAACTAAAGTAAGGAGTGAGTAGGTACTAGTGTTTTTTGTATCGGTTTCTTCTAACATGCCCAACTTCTCACATGTGCTATAAACATACAACAACGATGAGTCAGTCTTGACGACGTCAGAGTTCGACTTTATGATGATCGATCGGATACCATTTGATGTGATAGATTTTTATGATTTTTTTGCGCGATAATACATAGGGTATGTACTATTTTTTAAACCTTGCGCAAAAGGGTTTCTAACATATGTAATACCAGATATGCGGTGTAAGTTCAGCGCAGCGTAAACAATACGATGTTATAGCTGGTGTGGTTTATCGTCGTTCGTAGGTAGGTATCGTTCCGGCGCAATACAAAAACAGCGCCTTAGTCATGCATGAATCAATCTGATTTAGAGCTTGAGAGGGGCTACTGAGAAAATCCAACAAAAACACAATTCATGCGAACAACTTTCAGAATTCAGATCTTTTTGCAATATTAGAACAATGTTCTGTTCTATTTGCATGTTAGTGCTGTTGCCGTCATTGTTTAGGCTATCTGGCTGTTCTAATCTCGTGTATGCACGTTAAATACTTTGTTTGTGGGCCGGGTTCCCAGACTGTTACCGTTGGTAGCATCATTAGATACAGTTGCACGTGAAATATTCTCGTGATATTTGAGAGTACAATTTGGAGTGTTACGGGCCGCGGCGGCTGCGGCGATGAGAGTCACGGTATTCCCGCTAGGCAACGCTACGGTACTTTCTATGGCTCGCAATTGCTCTTTTCAAAATGCGTTTCGACTTAGCCAACGCGTATAATTAATCACTCGCACAACACCGACGGTATTGTGAAGCCCGTTTTTGTGGTGCCATTGCAACTGATCTTAAAGGGAAGTCAGACTTTGTCAAAGATATTCGTCCATGTTTAATCGGAATCGAATTGACCAAAATTTTAAGTAAAAAGGTTGAATAACAACGCTAACAGGTTAGTTAGTTATTAGGTATGCCATAGAATAGATTCATATGCTATTATCATAACATATGATAATTGGATAGAAAGCATTATTATAGTTTCCCCTTAAATAAATGAAATTAAACGAATAGCCATAACCTTGATACTTGCAAACATCCGCCATAAACATTCAAAGCTTGTTGTAACAGCTGCCTAAACTGACCGAATTAAAGTTCTCATAAAAACACAAGTGTTCATTTACGTCAAATGACTAAGTAACCACACGGTATCGAATACTAATATCAGATCCGAGGACATGTGGCAACCACATTGAGATGAACGGTGGGAAACTGGACCGTAAATTAAGGGAAGTAGGGTGGGCTTTGTTTTGTTGTGGCTGAGCGAGGGCGGCGCTATGACGTCATAGACAGCTGTAGGGCGGCTGACGTCACGTCTCGGCGGGGTCGTCGACCCCTTGCAACCCTAAGCGCTCGCCGCTCGCAGTCTACCTGCCTGCTATCATGAATAACTTAATGTGTAATATAGACAAACCACGCGGCGCCGACCTGGGGCAACCTGCCTCTGAAATGCCTATCTTGTGAAACATTCCGCTTGCATTTGCGAAGAAACGACATGTTTTACTATTTTTTGTGTCTGTGTTGGTGCAACGAAAATGTTGAAATGGTTCAAACGTGAATAGATGTGGTTGGGGCACATTGTAGCATACAATAAAAATTTTATAAAATGCGGGACGTTGTGGGAGCTAGATATTATTATTATCAGTCTGTCTGTCGCCAAGCTGTATTTCTTGGACCCTAATAGCCTAATAGACAGTTTGTTATTTTTCACAGATTATAATTACATATGTATCTCTGTTGCTGCTATGACACATTCAAGCTGAATAAAGGCAATAAAAGCATTATATGTAGATAGATACTTCCTTAATACCGATAGTATTAAAAAAACGTAATATTGTTTGAATATAATTTTGTTACATATTATTTTATTTTAATGCGCTCCCGGTATTTCAGGATTACAACAGCGCCGAAATATCTGGAGCTAACGTACACGTATGTTCACAGGACATTTGACCATGTAACCATGACAGTTTAGTGCTATATACTATGTTAAATCTATTACATAACTATAATTATTTTTCTTTTAACACATCACATCTTTTTTTTCCTATAACATCACTTTTCTGTTTCTTTGAAATGTAATTGTGTAAACTCCGCACTTACCCGTATTAAGGTGAATGCGTTACCTCGGCGTGATTTATGTAGTTGCACGTCAGCTTACGCAATAACGCTGCCTGTGGTGCGGCGCGCCCCCTTCCGGCCACCCCACCTGAATCCAGAATTTCTCGTGGGAGTCGTAGCACCGTTAATAAGTGCGAAAAGGTCCCTTCCTCTATCCGCCGTGTTTACAGAAATATGCAGTTTTGTCTCACCTGCACAGCGCCGCCTAGACATGCCAAAACAACTAGAAATGCCCTCGAGCGTTCGGTTCGTGCTAGCTCATCGTATTCTCATGTTATTGCGGCTTTCACTGATACACCAAAACATAAACGGCGCTGCGCACGAGATGCGGCTAAGAAATATCCAGCACATAATTACATAGTTGCTGATTGGGTGCTACGGTCAATTTCTTTGATCGCGTTGCGATTATCGCGCCATCTCCGTTTCTCCCTGGCTTGTGTTCTCAACACTTATCTACCTATACGTACTCTAGTAGCTAAATTAATGTTTTTTCTTAAAAAATTGATCAAGGATAACGTCAATTGTAGGGCCTCACCGTAACTTAAATTGAGATTACGGATTATATATTTTTTAAAGTAAGTAATTATTTTTGTGTATAAGATTTTCTTACTTTTCGTTTTCCTCCAATTAAAAAATAAAAAACTCTTTAGTTTTAGAATGTGTTATCCTAAACTTGGTTTGTAGTTGTACCAGAAGTTTCCATTTTAATATTTAATATTTCAAGCACACTTATAATAATTGAAATCTCTAGTTGATGTCAGTACTGTCACGCGAAACTGCGCTATATATAAACCGCAGCAGATTCTTGCAGTTCTGCTTTTTATTCATATTATTCATGTGCCTATATTAGAGAGTAGTAATTAGACGCTTTCGTTTTTAAATGTATATTTGCAGCATCTATGTAACTTATATTATTATTTACACACTTTCTTCCGCCTTAATCATTTTATGTAAAGTACCAAAGAAAGTGATATGATCGTCTCGTGGTTCTTGTGTTACATCGTTTGGTGACATAGTATATATACCTTTTTATTTTGTTTGCACATAAATATCATGCAATATACTTGAAATCATATGTTTTTCCTTTTCATGTCGTGTATTGTGTATGAGGTAAGAGTAGACGCTACAGGCAGATATATAGATGAATACTTTTATTGTAGTCTGCGAATGGAAAAGCCGTTACTTTGAACGCGTTAGTATTGATTTTGTAGCAACATTAGAGACGAAGCCGGTTGCGGGCGCGTATTGGGTATTTCATCCACGTTCCATTCCTTGAATGAGGGCTGGCAATAGGCTACGTGAGGAAATGTCCCCTAGCGCGAAGCCCTATCGATTATGGACTGCGTAGCACCGCATTTAATTGACCATTTGTAAAAAGTATTAGAATACAAGTTGGAAGTAAACCGCGGCACGGACATGCAATTGAATGAGTCATCATAACGCAAAGTAGCTCTCGGCTAAGAAAACCGTCTCGAAGTGAAGTAGGACACTCGGCGACTCGTTTCGAATGAGATGTCTGCTCGAGCACGCTACGATTGTTTCAAGTAACAAGTGTGAAGATGATGTACTTGAAATAGCGCTGAGGATTAGTAGTTATACTGAAAGCCTTAAAGCGTCTTTAAGGTTTGTAGTGTAATTTAATTGAAAGTTATTGATAAATGTTTGTATTACGCCTAATCATATGAGGCCGATAGATTTGTTTCATTAAACACTTACGGTACTCAAAAGTTAAAATCTTTTTTTTTTTTTTTTTTTTATAAAGAGGCTAACAAGATGACCTCACTCCACCTGATGGTAAGCGGTAGTGAGATCCAAATATGAGGTCGACAGGCACAATAGACCATATTGAGCCTGTCGCACTCACCCTGAAAGCCGTGAAAAAGGAGACCACTGCTGCGGCAACAACGAGACAAGGCGTGGAGTCTCGCATTGGTATTGAGCTGTGCGGGTCCGAGTTGGCCAGTCCGCCGGACGGAAGGGCCCCCGTTTCTACGGGTCTCCCAGGCCGGCGGGCTGACCCGCTCCGCCCGCACAATGCCGCCGCTAAGACTCCACTGGTCCGGCGCTTGCCGCAACAATGGTCCCCCCTGGCTCCGGTTCGTACAGTGCTGATCCCGGAACGCGACCTGACCAAGAGAGGTCAGAGTCACTTGGCGGGTTTTACACAACTGTATGGTGGTAACAGCAACCGGTCGACAAAATGTCTCCCACCTGACCTGTCTTGTTAGTTACTGCGTAGTGTCACGGATGATTCGTTAGTATCGTGTATATAAACAACATAGAAATTTTATAAATAATTCATGCATTATAATTTTATACGATATGTATAGGTAGTTTAATCAACGAAGGCGCGCCCCACCCTTTAAATAAATAGCTTATTAATTAGCAAAGAAATAGTCTCAATTTCCAAAGGATTTAGGATGCCTTTATATTACAGGCTGTGATCTGTCAGGGAATGGGGTATGTTACCGAATTTTTATTGGTTATGTGCAATTCACTTTAAAGTTATTGTTGCAAATTTAACCACCGTCACCTTGACTAACATGGCATGTCTGAATAAGCTACTAACTCAACTCTCTCGTAGCTTTGTGAGACCGCCTTTATAGCATGCTCTCCGGCAATCTACCCGGTCATCAAAAACGTATTTCTTTATGCTTTCTACTAGCTATTCCATAATATATTATTTTATAAAATTGGAAAGTAACGTTTACCCAGCCGCTTTAACATTAATTGGTTTTATGTTTCGCTAACGGGAGTTGTCGCGGAAGTCGTGGGGTAGTAAGGCCGGGCGACTCATTAGTGCTGAAGTGGACCACAGAAATTTTAATTGCTGTCCCGTAGTCTGTACATGTGCTAAAGCGACACCGGCAGTCAGAGAAATTCTCTGCAATTCAATAAATGTTTAAAGAATTTCAACATTACTCGACTATAAAGTTTCTAGGCAGTTTTGATTAAATTAACTGCAAAGGTTTGTAAATAGCGGTGTGGAAAATTATCTCGTAGCAAACTTGATTACTGTCTTACTTTAATTTTCCGGTAACTGCACTATTTTCCGTTGGATATTTTCAATTTCTGAAACAAAAACGATTGTGTAAATAGCATTCGTAAATTATTTCGATATTAAGTATAAAATATTTATTTTGCTAATGTAAAACTAAAGTAGCCTAGAAAGAAAAGTGTGTATCAATTTTACTAAGACAAGATCGGAGGTAGAGCGCAGGAAGAGGCTTCTCGCCTTCATTACTTTTGTGCCTACAACGGTTTAAGGAGGGAGCTTTGATTAATTGATGACGTCGGTAATTATCTTGATTATTCTTTTTCAAGAACGTGAGCGTTATTTCTCTGATTGTCAAGAACGTGAGCGTTATCAATAAATTTAAATTTAGTTCGGACCACAGACTGTTGAGGGCAAAAATAAAATTTAACTTTAAAATTCATAGATATAAACTTTTTAAAAACCCAATTAGACGCTTAAATTATGACATTCTCAGTAATAACTTCGAAGATTTTAATCTTGAACTCACTAACCATTTCAAAAGCTTAACCATTGACCCTTTAGATGTCGACGCTCAGTACGAAAATATTATAACTGCAATTAGAAACTCAAGTAATAAAATCAATGTTACTAAAAAGAAACTCAGCAGACTAACTAACGACACCAAAATTTTGATAGAGAAAAGGCTTGCCGGTAGAATTGGAACATCTGATTACAGACAGCTTGATAAAAAAGGTAAAAACGGAGTATTCGGAAAAGACATTAGAAACCACAACACTCCAATTGATAAAGGTAGCTTTACAGAGGAACACGTCATTAAGATGTAAAACAAGGAAGCGTGAAGTCAAAACCTGGATATCTAGCCTCATAGACAAAGATGGAAACAAACATCAGAGCCGTGACAAGATTACGGAAATATGATATTTTTACAAAACCCTCTTTATTCTGACGAGAACAATAGAAATAACACAATTGATTATCAGTACTCAGATTTCGATATCCCTAAAATTACTCCTCAAGAAGTGAACATTGCCATCAAGAGTTTGAAATATAATAAAAGCCCCGGAGACGATGGTGTAAATAACTGAAGCTTTGAAAATCGGCAAACTCCAGTTTATGGCTCGTATCTGACCAGCCTATTCAATGCTATTATTACGACTGGGATTATACCGGAAGAACTGACATTCTAACATCAGTTCCTACTGCACAAAAAAAGGTGACATTGCCAAACATAGAAAAATTACCGTACAGACCGATTAGCCTTATTTCACATATTTACAAAATATTTATTAAAATCATTCAAAACCGAATAGAACATGTATTAGACTCTCACCAAAACCCCCAGAACAAGCCGGATTTCAGACCCCACTTTTCAACCACAGATCACTCTACACGCTATTAACCAAATCATAGAAAAGTTTTCTGAAATATAATGACAAAGCCCCCGGATATATAGCTTTTGTTGATTACAACTGAAAGCATTTGATAGCCTAATCGGCAAACCTAGTTTATGGCCGTATCTGACCAACTATTCAATGCTATTATTACGACTGGGATCTCTATTAGAACTGCACCGCAATATCTAAGAATTCTGCTCCTTGGCCCATTATTCAAAATTTCTAAGGGAGGTAAAGCACAAGGTTCATTTCCAACATAGAAAATTACCGACCGATTAGCCTTATTTCACATATTTACAAAATATTTATTAAAATTCAGAAGAAACCGAATAGAACATGTATTAAGACTCTCACCAAACCCCAGAACAAGCTGCAGTTTGAGATTGGACTGACTTTAAAAATCAACCACAGATCACCTACACGCTATTAGCCAAATCATAGAAAAGTTTTCTGAGTTTGACAAACCGCCTCAACTATATATAGCTTTTGTTGATTACTCTAAGAGCATTCGATAGCCTAACCATCAAGCCATGTTTTCAGCTCTTCAACAACACAATATCAATCCAGCCTATATTAAACCGGTTCTGACATCCATCTCATTTACAATAGCAGCACCGCAAATATAAAATTATGCTCCTGGCCCATACAAAATTCTTAGGGGAAGTAAACTTGGGGCTGGGCTGATCCACTTTCCCCAAACTATTCAAGTACCCTAGAAATCATCTTTAATAGTCTGGCAGAATCCTGGAAAACAAAAGGCATTAAAAAAATAGCAGACAGAAACCTAACGAACCTCCGAATTTGCAGACGATATCGTCCACTGTTGCCAATACTTCACTCAGAACTGCAAACAATGCTAGAAGAGCAGTTCCTTCGGGACGCGGGTGAAACCGCGTGAAACAGCTAGTCTTGAATATTCTTTTTCAAATTCAATACAATTTTACAAAGAAAAGTAGGACGCAACGTATCTTTAACATTAATCAATCTATACAGATCAGGTTAATGTTTGTGAGAAAAAAAAATGTTAACTAATATGAACTGTAAACACTGCGTAACGTAAATAATAGTTGTTGATAAGAATCTCGTAAGCGTAAACACAGAGGTGGTTTATTAAAAATAGTTGTTCCCCACGTGGCTGGCCCGCGCGCCCTGGCCCTTGCACGCAGGTTTGTTTACGCTCGCCAAGAGTGCTCGCTTCGTCGATCCACGCCCTATTATTGCTTTTCGGTATAACGATCAAGAGTTTTGTCGTATCTTATTAGATTGCTCTTTATTCGTGCTTTGGAAATAAAAATGTAAGTCCATATTGAGAAAAAATCTGCTCATACGAGTTTCAAATTTCTATAGCCCTTATTCTATAACAAATTGTTATCGAGCTAGCTTATGAATTGTGAAATAAGAGCAATTTGGATAATCTA